>ONZH01011215.1:0-600000 GCA_900303285.1 Rhinella marina
TACTAACTTTTCAGACGGTGGGTATTAACACCAGGTATTTAAATAATTTTGCAAAGAGAACGCACAGTACAGTTGCCATTATAAGGCCTATATATTTTATAGTTCAAGGTACACAGCCGTGGTACCTAACTTTCAGAGCGGTGGGTATTTAAACACCAGGTATTTAAATTTATTTTTGCAAGAGAACGCACAGTACAGTTGCCAATTATAAGGCCTATAATATATTTTATAGTTTCCAAGGTAACACAGCCGTGTACTAATTTTCAGCGGGGATTAACACCAGGTAAAATTTAAATAATTTTGCAAAGAGAACGGCACAGTACAAGTTGCCAATTTATAAGGCCTATATATTTTATAGTCAAGGTACCACAGCCGTGTACTAACTTTTCAGACGGTGGGTATAAACACCCAGGTATTAAATAATTTTGCAGAAAACGCACAGTACAGTTGCCCAATTATAAGGGCCTATATATTTTATAGTTCAAGGTACACAGCCCATGTACTAACTTTTCAGACGGTGGGTATAAACACCAGGTATTTAAATAAATTTTGCAAGAGAACGCACAGTACAGTTGCCAATTATAAGGCCTATATATTTTTATAGTTCAAGGTACACAGCCGTGTACTAACTTTTCAGACGGTGGGTATTAACACCAGGTATTTAAATAATTTTGCAAGAGAACGCACAGTACAGTTGCCAATTATAAGGCCTATATATATTTTATAGTTCAAGGTACACAGCCGTGTACTAACTTTTCAGACGGTGGGGATTAACACCAGGTATTTTAAATAATTTTGCAAGAGAACGCACAGTACAGTTGCCAATTATAAGGCCTATATATTTTATAGTTCAAGGTACACAGCCGTGTACTAACTTTTTCAGACGGTGGGTATTAACACCAGGTATTTAAATAATTTTGCAAGAGAAACGCACAGTATAGTTGCCAATTATAAGGCCTATATATTTTATAGTTCAAGGTACACAGCCGTGTACTAACTTTTCAGACGGTGGGTATTAACACCAGGTATTTAAATTATTTTGCAAGAGAACGCACAGTTACAGTTGCCAATTATAAGGCCTATATATATTTTATAGTTCAAGGTACACAGCCGTGTACTAATTTTCAGACGGTGGGGATTAACACCAGGTATTTAAATAATTTTGCAAGAGAACGCACAGTACAGTTGCCAATTATAAGGCCTATATATTTTATAGTTCAAGGTACACAGCCGTGTACTAACTTTTCAGACGGTGGGTATAAACACCAGGTATTTAAATAATTTTGCAGAGAACGCACAGTACAGTTGCCAATTATAAGGCCTATATATTTTATAGTTCAAGGTACACAGCCATGTACTAACTTTTCAGACGGTGGGTATAACACCAGGTATTTAAATAATTTTGCAAGAGAACGCACAGTACAGTTGCCAATTATAAGGCCTATATATTTTATAGTTCAAGGTACACAGCCGTGTACTAACTTTTCAGACGGTGGGTATTAACACCAGGTATTTAAATAATTTTGCAAGAGAACGCACAGTACAGTTGCCAATTATAAGGCCTATATATTTTTATAGTTCAAGGTACACAGCCGTGTACTAACTTTTCAGACGGTGGGTATTAACACCAGGTATTTAAATAATTTTGCAAGAGAACGCACAGTACAGTTGCCAATTATAAGGCCTATATATTTTATAGTTCAAGGTACACAGCCGTGTACTAACTTTTCAGACGGTGGGGTATTAACACCAGGTATTTAAATAATTTTGCAAGAGAACGCACAGTACAGTTGCCAATTATAAGGCCTATATATTTTATAGTTCAAGGTACACAGCCGTGTACTAACTTTTCAGACGGTGGGTATTAACACCAGGTATTTAAATAATTTTGCAAGAGAACGCACAGTACAGTTGCCAATTATAAGGCCTATATATTTTATAGTTCAAGGTACACAGCCGTGTACTAACTTTTCAGACGGTGGGTATTAACACCAGGTATTTAAATAATTTTGCAAAGAGAACGCACAGTACAGTTGCCAATTATAAGGCCTATATATTTTATAGTTCAAGGTACACAGCCGTGTACTAACTTTTCAGACGGTGGGTATTAACACCAGGTATTTAAATTATTTTGCAAGAGAACGCACAGTACAGTTGCCAATTATAAGGCCTATATATTTTATAGTTCAAGGTACACAGCCGTGTACTAACTTTTCAGACGGTGGGTATTAACACCAGGTATTTAAATAATTTTGCAAGAGAACGCACAGTACAGTTGCCAATTATAAGGCCTATATATATTTTATAGTTCAAGGTACACAGCCGTGTACTAACTTTTCAGACGGTGGGGATTAACACCAGGTATTTAAATAATTTTGCAAGAGAACGCACAGTACAGTTGCCAATTATAAGGCCTATATATTTTATAGTTCAAGGTACACAGCCGTGTACTAACTTTTCAGACGGTGGGTATTAACACCAGGTATTTAAATAATTTTGCAAGAGAACGCACAGTACAGTTGCCAATTATAAGGCCTATATATTTTATAGTTCAAGGTACACAGCCGTGTACTAACTGTTCAGATGGTGGGTATTTACACCAGGTATTTAAATTAGTTTGCAAGAGAACGCACTGTACAGTTGCCAATTATAAGCCTATATATTTATAGTTCAAGGTACACAGCAGTAGTGCCAAATATAGTTTGGTATGTAGCAGAGCACCTAATACACCACTAATGCCTCTCTCTGTCCCTACTCCAGCAGCTATCCCTGAATACAGCAGCCGTTCTCTGTAAAGTCTATATTGTAGTAAAGCTATCACTGTACTGCACTATAGTAGCCCTGATAAGGGCTTTTAATCACGCTCCTGCCTGTCCAACAGCTAAAACCTGTCTCTCCCTTCTCCAGCCTCTGTCCCTGACTAAGTTCACGCAGCATATGCGTACGAGCAGGAAGAGCTGAGTTTTTAATATTCGAGGTCACATGGTTTTTCCAGCCAATGCATGTAGACGCCGTTTTCGCGCTGCCAGCGTGCTCAGCGTGCCTGTCATACCCCCCCTGCATGGTGATTGGTGGAAAAAGAGCGCCAGGGAAGGTGGGAGGGGAAACGAATTCTAAGTGCGCCATCGCCGTTATACTCGAACGAAATCGAGTACGCCAAATAGCGTAGTATTCGATCGAATACCAGCTCGATCGAACACTACTCGCTCATCTCTAGTTACGGTGGCTGTAAGTTATTCCATTTTTCTAACCTCCATGATGCTAGTTATGAGGTCAAGTTTGGTTGGAGAATCTGTTCTTTTACAGAACCGTGCTATATGGCGCCTTGCTGCCGTCAGTATATGTAACGCTAGATATAGGGAGAATTTTTTCAAAGTAACTGGAGGCATATTCAGAAGGAAGAAAAAAGGATCTAAAGGAAACCTAATGCCCAATATCTGGTCCAAGACAGATTGAGTCGATTTCCAGAAAGAACCCAATATAGGGCACTCCCAGGAAATATGAACGTGTGATCCCACTCCCAACCCACATCTCCAGCATCTATCAGAGATAGTAGGACTAAGATGTCTAAGTAGTTGCAGGGTATGATACCAGAACATTAACACTGTATAGGAGTTTTCCCTGTGAGTGACACATGTAGAGGTCATTGCAGTCCTCTGCCAAATGACATTTCATCCTTCATGGAAACAGAACGGTCCAGAATGGCTTCCCATTTGGACATATATGGATGCCTAATAGGTGTTGTAGAGGGAGCAGTTGAGAGAATAATATAAATCTCTGAAATAAGTCCCTTGGTCGAATCCAAAAGCTTGCACAGCCTCTCAAATAGCGTTGGCTTAGAGACTTGTGTAGATCTAAATAGGCTCGTGAGTAAATGTATTTGAAGATAGTGGTACTTAGAGGAGTCCGGGAGTCGGAATGAAGATTGGAGTACATCAAATGGGAGTAAACGCAAGGTTTTGTAATCCACTATATCAGCGAAACGAAAAAGTTTACTCAAGAACCAAGGTTTAAGGAACGAGGTTTGCATACTAACTGGGAGTAATGGCGTAAACAAAAAAGAGGTCATGGAGGATTTATCCACCATTAAGGAAAAACGATGTTTACATTTCCGCCATATTTCACAAGTGAATGACATCGGACCTTACTAACGTGGCAGTGAGTCATTAGGAATGGAAGTCCACAGGAGTGAGTTAGGGTCTACAGGTGCCATCCATAGCTTTTCTATTTCCATCCATCTAGAATAGGCATATAAGGAAGACCATGCAGGGAGTCTTCTGAGATGAGTGGCCCAGTAATATCTGGTAATATCAGGAACTGCCAGTCCACCCTGTGATTTAAGAGCTGTAAGCGTGTTACGTGCAATCCTATGTCTTTTTCCATTCCATATGAATCGTAGGATGGCGGATTGGAAAGCTCGTAATTCCTTTCCCGGCACAGAGATTGGAAGGGTTTCAAATAAATATAGTAGTTTAGGTAAAATGGACATTTTAACTGCTGCTATTCTACCAAATAATGATAAGGGAAGAGGCGCCTATTTATTTAAAAGGCTATTAAGTTCCCTAAAGAGAGCTGGGAAATTGGAAGAATACAAGGAGGTGTATGTAGGGGTTAGTTGAACTCCCAAATTACGTAACGTCTTTGAATTCCATTTGAAGTTAAAGTTAGCCCGCAATATGGTCTATATCTTAAGTGGGATATTATGGGGTACAGTTTCAGTTTTTGTTTATATCCTGATAATTTTCCATAGGTATTTAGAAGCTGAAAAAGGTTAGGCAGGGTAGTATGTATATCCGTTAGGGTAAGTAGGATATCATCCGCGAACAAAGGTGTGCTCATTTTTAACAGCTGTTAGATGGGTGCAGTCCCATTGATTCCAGTCCGGTCCCTCTGGCCATGAAAAAAGCCGAAAGTAGGACATGTCCTATTTTTTGCAGCTGCTATTACTAGGTTTCGGCAAGATGTTTTGTGAGCAGAGCTATATTTTAAACCAGATTTATCATTGCAAAAAGTTGCAAGTGTACTCCAGTATCCTGGTGGTGTACAGACTGACGGAGCCTTTGTAGTAAATAGGATTACACTTTAGACTGACAAATCTATAGTTGGTGTTTTGTGCAACAAATTTTAAAAAAATTGATGTGCAACGTTTTGTAAATTTGCCACATAAAAGTGGATTCAAACCAAGCAGACACTTAAAAAACAAAAACAAATTAAACAACACTTCTACCAAAGTACCCTAACCAAAGTATTGTGCACGCCTATAGCAGAAATACTTTGCTGCTGTGGAGAGGGAACATTGCTAAAGTATCCCCCATACTTTGACACAGATTGGCCACCCATATCTAAATTCTGCACCCCTCAGTCTGGGAACTGCAGAAGGAGTTAATAAGAACCACACTGCCTGTTGTTCAGTTGAGAGACTGTAAAGTGTTCTTCAGAGAGGAAGGGAGTATTACAACCACTATCACGGCCACAAGGGAACGTCAGAGGGAGGACCGCCACAGTGAACTGTCAGTACTACTATCACCAGCATATCCACTGCTACTACTCCCATCCTCCCCTCTCCCGGATAACTGCATCCACCTCTTCACTGCACCATCCTTGAGTCAAGTCTCATATTAGGGTCAAAGGCAACACCGAAAACTAACCCCCTTACATCCATTCAAAATGTTTGTTTTTTTTGTTTCTATCACAGTGGTATGCTCAGGGGAGTATCCATAGGGGAAGCAGTGGGGCCCAAACATAAAAGGTGCCCACCCAGGAGGAGGATTAAAAGATTTTATTGTCAGGGACCCTCAACAATATTATAAAATTACATTATATACAGTGACACAGTAGGAAACGGACTGAGCAGCTGCCGGGCCTGGTCTGAGAGAGGGCGATCTTGACTAGCCACAATAATGGGGGTTGCATGGGAGGAGGGGGTTGTGAAGAAGTTGCTTAGAGGGGGCCGCATTCAAAAATTTGCTATGGGGCACAGTCATTTCTAGCTATGCCACTGGGTATGCTCCATTTAAACACAGCCATATTGGGAGAATTTATGGACTGGTACATTGGTTAGCACAACTTTTTTGCAGATCACAGGATATGGATTTGATGGATGGATTTCAGCGGACAGAAGCAATTGAATGGCTTTCCAAGAAATGGATCCTAGTCATTTACGACAGTATTTTGCATAAGTTAAAATTGAAGGGCTTGGACAATGTCTTAGTAGAACCCAATGAATGTAACCAGATCACAAGATATCCTACTGTTGGTACCCCAGTGATAAGCTGTAACCTGGCAGCTCATGCTTTGTTCCCATCAGAGGCGAAATGGAGCAGTTCATGGATCTTATTGAAATCAGCTGGTTGTCATGTAATTCACACACATGCAACTTCTCCCAGAGAGACAGGGATGCTTTTTACGGCTGCTTTTTGCTCCAGGTAAACGATCAGGATCTTGAATGGGGTCTCAGAATTCTCAAACAGCGTATCTTCTACGCCAGGCAACTACTGTAATGTATCTCCATGATATACCATTACTTTATGATTGAGGTATGACCTCTGGTATCTCCACTGATCCTAAGAACGATGCGGCCATAGCATTGGTTTATTGCTGGATACCCTTATGTACCATTACTTTATGATTTAGGTACGACCTCTGGTATCCCCAACTGATCCTAAGGGGCCATAGCACTGGTTCATTGCTGTACACCCTTATAGGTTTTTCCGGCACATCAACACTCTCGGTCAACTGGACATGCAAGAAACTGTAGCTTTCCCCATTCACTCGAATAGGGGCTATGCTTCAGTTTCCTGCAGTCCAGAGGTCTGACTCCCACCGGTCATAAAGTGATTGCCTATACCAGTGATTGGAATACCCCTTTAATACAGCACCTTTGCTAGCACGTTTCATTCTTTGCCACTAGAACTGTATTTTCAATCATATTAAAGAGTCTTAATTTCTTTCAAATAGAAAACAGAGGCTCCGTATGCAGCCTGATTTACGGGGTATTCTTCAGGGATTTGGCAATTATGTATAGTGAACACATTGTGGTGAAGTGAGAATCAGTGTCCTTCATATGACCTTAAAAAGGGAAATAGGTTGTTAGAGCCCTGCTTGTACTCTATTTGCCAGCTGCTAAAAACAATATTTGTCCACCACTGACCACAAGAAAGTCATTGCCCATGCTTCTCGTACTGTACGTCGCTGAAACCTACTGGAAATATACATTCATGACATGTGATATACTGACATTCATGCCCAAGGCATTAAAACAACCCTATTAAATGAATGGATTACCCAGTCTGGCACGCCATCCCCTCTTTACTTAATGTCCCAAAGGCTAATATTTGAGTTTTGACCATTTTCTGCAGTCACCACTAAAAAGAATTATCGTAACTGAGACCTATTAATGTTTGGGCATACAGGATGAAAAGGTGGACTTGACTATGGTGGACTTAATACACCGTACTATATAGCAATTTTACTGTCCAGTGACAATACTAGGTAGTCAGGGATGGACCCCTGCCACCTTAAACTGCAGCAAATTGAACTCCGGTAATGCGGGCAACCACATGACTATTTTTACTTGGTAATCATTCGATGGAGAGCATATGCAAGATCTCCTACGCAAAGGAGAACCTACATAAAAGTCCCTCTATGACTACTACACATTATGGCTAAATGTATGCCCAGTGTAAAAGGAACTTTATGAGAAGAGATTGTTAGAAACCTAATTTTTTAATAAATGTATATTACACTTTTTCATATGAGTATTATCTATGAGTATCCATATGCAAAATTTTAAAATATTCCAGTTTTCACATTGGACACTGGATCACACACACAGTAGGCTCACTCTATAGCTTTGCCATATAGATTGAGACGGGGAGGACAGGGAGGTATTATGACAGATGACAGCTCTACTACCGTATAAGGCAGGACAGTAACACTATACACACACAGATAAGGCTCAGTATACATCTCCCATGGCCCTCCAGTTTCTTTGGGAGAGGAAGTTGTACTCCATCACTACCTGGAGACTAGTAATCAATGACATTTCTCTGCCCTTTAACATCCTTATATTACAGCTGTAAGGTAAACTATGGATGTCACCGTCTAGAACCACAGCCAACAAACTCAAAACCACTACCAATCATCCTACACCTCTCTGTTTAGTAGAATCTAAGGCAATCCCTAGGTGTTCACCAGAGCCCACCGCAAGGCTGGATACAGTTGGCTGCTAAAGACCCAGGTTATGTCTGCAGAGTAAGGAGACAGAAAATGGGTGCAAGCTCACAGGTAGCAGACCATACTGGATGACTAAAAGGGAAACAGAAGAGTAGTCAGCTAGCCAGAGTCAAAACCAGGAGAGTAAGTAGAAGCGAAATCAGTAGACAATAGGTTAATCAGAAACCAAGTCAAAGTTGGTACATTGAAGATATCTCATTAAGAATAAGGAATGAACACTAAGCACAGTAAGAACAAAAGGAGCGAGGGCACACACAAAATCACAGGCACTGACCAAGAGTCGTTGCCTGATTTAAATCCCTTGCCTATCCCTCTGATTGGACACCAAGCCAAAGGCCTGATTGGCTTGGTTTTCTGTCTCTGTTAAGCCAAGCAGCCAAGTCCAGGCTGGCCGGCATGGCAATCTTCCAGGAACAGGCATGTGATGGCCTTACACGTCGCTCTTGATCTCCTCCAGCACTGCCGCATGAACTGAAGTGACGACTGCTGGGTGGTGAGACAAACATCACTGGATCGTGGCCAGGTAAGTACATGACAACAACTGCCAGAAAGCACACAAACCCTGCTACACTGTAGATAGAAAGTGTTTGTCCTCAATATGGCCGCCACAAGGGAAGTTTTTAAAATACCAAAAATAAATCTAATAAATGTCTTCTAAAGACTTGCCTTTAATTAAAATTAAAAATGACATACATGAGACCTTTTGACAAGGGGGCGAGAAGGCAATATACTGTATTATTAGAAAATATAGGATATTCTAACTTCTAAATGTCTGGAAACCGTTCCAGCTGTGAACCTCCATTAATGTGTAGAATAAACAATGACTAAACTTGTGTTCTGTGGGGTTCTCATGGTTTAATGTATTTAACCAAAGTCTGAGCTTTGTAATGTGAATATTCCTCCGACACCTGCATTTTAGTGTTCTCGTGGTAATAGAGTTTGTGTGTAAAGACAGGTCAGACTTACATAATATCCTATCCAGCTTATATTTGCATATTTCCTAACAGGGGTGTTAAATGCTTCCCTTTAAGTCATCGGTAACATGTGCACTATAAAGATGTTCTGTAATTTGCCAGGATTTAGAAGACCTTGAATAAGTAGCCTGCTGGGGGGTCCTTGTGACAGATTTGTGAGGCTTTCATGTAGTTCCCGAGCTGCTAAATGAAACTTTTTTTCAAAGGATAAAAACAATCCCGACCCAAGGTGACTATAAACTTGCCAACTACTACATGAAAAACAGGGTTTCACCATGAGTCAGCAACCCGTGTACCTACAGCAGCTCCTCACATAACACGTATTCATCCTGTAAATTCATTATTCTAGAATATCAGGGAAGCTTTATTTTGGATATATAAAACATCTACAGGCGCCATGGTGGATCTTAATATTTGTGAAAAAACCTGATCAGGCATGAAAATCATTTTAAATATTGTTTAAAAGTTGTCCTTAGCTCCATCAAGAGTGATTGTGGAGTTCCAGAGACCATTCAAGCATTATTTCATCCTGATATATAAAGAATCCTACATAAATATGCAAATAAGCCTACTTTCACATTAGCGTTAGCAGTGTTTGGCAGGCTGTTCCAGCAGGGGAACACCCTGCCGGATCTGTACTAATGCTTGCCTATGTGTGCCGCCGGAAGTCCGCTCCGGCCCCATTCACTATATTGCGGATGGGCCGCAGACCCCGCCACAGCGCGGCAAACATGCCGAGAGATCGCAGAACAAAAACTGCAGCATGTCGGACACTGCTAATGCTAATGTGAAAGTAGCCTTAGGGTACGGCCACACATTCAGGTTTCTTAATGAAGTTTTTAAACTAAAAATCAGGAGTGGATCATGGAGAGAAAGTACTAAGGACTGATATGACTTTTCCTTTGTTTTTTCTCTTTTAAATCCACTCCTGATCTTGGCTTTAAAAACTGCATTAAAAATTCTGAACTAGAGGATGCAGTGAACAGATCTAAACTATGCCAGGCTAGATATAATTGGCAGCACACCTATATCTAGCCTGGCATAGTTTAGATCTGTTTACTGGATCCTCTACAGTAAAAAGTAGAGATAAGCGAATCGAATCATAAGAATCGATTTGTCTCGTCAAGCTCTAAAGCTGGGGACGCTACATGTTTGGGTAGCAGTACATGATCAGTCTCTGCATCAGAAGGGGAGACAAAGCCTCTATGCTTGCACTGCTACTCAGAGCAGTGGTGCAGGTGCAAGATTGTCAGGGCCGACCGAGATGTCTCGTCCTGTCAACCAAGAGGCAGGAGGAGCCTCCATAGCTTCGGGGACACAGAGTTGAGGCGCAGAACTCTGCTCGCTGAGAAGGTCGTGTGTATTTTTTGGTCCAC
The DNA here is from genome assembly GCA_900303285.1 of Rhinella marina. NCBI lineage: Eukaryota > Metazoa > Chordata > Amphibia > Anura > Bufonidae > Rhinella > Rhinella marina. Next base: position 10,586 of record ONZH01011215.1, read on the forward strand.
AAAAAACGGATCCGCAAAAAATACAGATGACGTCCATGTGCATTACATATTTTGCGGAACAGAACAGCTGTCCCCTAATAGAACAGTCCTATCCTTGTCCGTAATGCAGACAATAATAGGACATGTTCTATTCTTTTTGCGGAGCAGACATACGGAAACGGAAGGCAAACGGAGTAACTTCTGTTTTTTTGCCGACCCATTGAAATGAATGGTTCTGCATATGGTCTGCAAAAAAAAACCCCAAAAAAACGGACGCGGCAGCAGTTAAATCTGCACCAAACACTGTGGATTTTCTGCAGATTTCACCTTTTGTATTGTAAAAAGTGAAATCTCCAGCAGAAATCGGCAATATAAATTAACATAGTAAAATCTACACATTATGTCTAGTTATGTGCGAATCTTGTTGCAGAAAATAACCGCAACCTGTGGATGAGATTTGTTATTATCATATATAGCTTGTAGACAGAGTTCTGTACATTCAATGTACACAGCTTGTCCTGGAAGCTGCAGACACAGATGCCACATTTTCTTCTTTCTGCAAACCATAGCATCATTGATTCTGAGGTTGAACTCACGTAATGAACATGAAGATAATAAACATAAAATACTTTCTGTTTGTAAGAGCCTATGGAAATCAGTAGTGAACCAGATCAAACATACAAATTTGATGTACCGTAAAATCAGCACTGAAGTTTTCAAAATGTCTCCACGTATAATACCTCATTTAGATGTCAAAATGAATTCATTTTAGGAAAAGAAAAGGTTAAAACAACAGAGAACTGGATTTCATAGTCTGAACAGGAATAAGGAGGACATCAGAGTAGATTACTTCAGGAATGGTGCTGCTGTAGCATAGGATTCTCAGAATATGATGTGTAATATGGGGCGGATTGGGAACTTAAAGTGGCCCTGGAAAAAAAAACCTAAAAGTGGCCCCATGTTGTAGGCGGGACTAAACTGATAGAAGATGGGACAACATAAGTAGACAGGGTCAACACATGTAGATGGGGACAACAGAAGTAGGCAGGGCCAGCAATACCTTAGTGCAGCCCAAAGTACCACTCCAGCATAATCAAATACCACAGTGCAGGACAAAATACTGCCACCCTCTCTACAGTATTCAACGATATCACCGACTTGTGGATGGTAATACAGTTAAAGGGGTGGGCCACTTTCTGGTTTTTGTTTACCATTGTGTTTTTATGATGACTATATGGCATAAATTCTGCATTATTTTCTATATTTCATAAGGTATGCTGCCTTGTTTACAAAGCCTTTTATGCTGTCCACACACAGGTTCTGTCCATAAAATGGCCGCTGATGGAGGGTCATGTGACCAAGCAAATCACCTCCATGTGATGTCTCCTCCATTCAAATACACTTTACCTGCCATGTGTACTTGTTGGGAGTTAAGTTCAGGTGCAGTGTATTTGGAGGAGACATCACATGGAGGCAATTTGCCTGGTCACATGACCCTCCACCAGCAGCCATCTTATAGACAGGACCTATGTGTGGACAGCACAAAAGACTTTGTAAACAAGAGGACATGACTTATGAAATATAGAAAATGGTGCAGAATTTCAACAAGGACTATATTAGTAAGTGCCATATAGTCATCTTACAAACACATTGGTCAACAGTAACCAGAAAGTGTCAACCCCCTTAAGTTCAGGAGGGCACCGGGTAGCCGTTGAGCATCAGACCATTATTGACCTGGCCTGTGGCCATCAGGAAAGCTTGGGTGGCTCCTTAGGCATCGGCCCACTGGTAAATTTCCCTGTAGGGAAGGGATGCCCAACCTGTGGCTCTCCAGCTGTTGCAAAACTACAATTCCCAGCATGCCTGGACAGCCTACAGCTCTTAGGGCATGCTGGGAGTTGTAGTTTTGCAACAGTTCGAGGGTCACAGGTTGAGCATCCCTCTTGTAGGGTCTATAGCCAATCCGCCCCTGTTCACATGAATACCACAGATTTTTTTGCTTATAGACTTAGAAAATTTAGCGAACATGATTTTTTAAATTTTTTTTTTATTGGCTGGTTAGATAGGATGAGAGGGTATTTTCCAGGGAAAAAGTTTAAAAGTTAAATTAAGTAGTGAAATATCAACCCTCCTTCCTATTCCTATTTCTGTTAGTTGCACTATTCTTGTCTTTCATTAGAAGACCGTGTGTGGTGAGCTGTGGAGGATGAGAGTGGTAGTGTCTCAAATGTTATGATGTGTCAGAGTGGTGCCCCTCAGAACGTTGTTCCCTAGAGCCGATGCAGTGTATGGAGGGCGCACCCTTTCTTTCCTCAGAGTCAGGGGCAGATTGGTCATAGACCTTACAGGGAAATTTCCCGGTGGGCCGATGCCCAGGGGGCCGCCTGGGCCCTCCTCATGGCTGGCTAGTGGAAGTTTTTGAGAATATATTTTGTGCTGCTGGCAGTATTTTGTGATGGACTGTGGTATCTGGCTCTGTTGTGGTGGTATAATGTGCCACAATATGGTATTGCTGGCCCTGCCCCAACTACAGAACGGGGCCACTTTTAGTATTTTATCCAGGACCACTTTAAGTTCCCAGTCCACCCCTGCTCAGGGCACTCCCCGTATTTGGGTCTCCTGTCTGATGGTAGTTTGTGGTACCCTTAATGTTGGTATAAAAGAAAACTATATAAAACCTGCATAAAAAAAAAACTATATTTCAAAGGCTAAATATTCACATTAAACTTTATAAACGTAATAATTCTTCAAGCCAAACACATAATAAGTAATGAAGGAGCATTCTCATCTCATGCAACAGCAAAGCCTCGTATTATTATTTCTGTGCCAAATTGGATAGCCCGTAATTTAGTCATTTACTTGAAAAATGTGGTAGTTAATGGCAAGCATGCGACAACGTCTTTGAAAACGCTTCCAAGTAAAACATGTACGGGAATACACACATATTTATATAAAGACATGCGATAAATCACATAAGTGATGTTCTTTGAGGCATTGATCACATAAAAATATTATGATTTGTATAATTGTATAATGTGTATTTCTGCAGAGCCTGGAACCCAGCATTCACTTTATACAGTGCTTAATACTACGGTGTCTACATGGTGAACTAGTCATGTAAACAAGGGACCACACTGTAGAAGCTAACCATGACGCACTTATAGGGCCCTGGAGAGGGAAGGGACACACCAGTTAGCCGTATCCTTTATTTTAATGGATGGCGAGAACCTGTACAGGGTTGCCATCTCATTAGTCTTTAACACCATTACTCTATTTGAGGCCACACAGTGGTTGCCCTTTGAATTGCAGCCTGTCTTGGGCTCTGCTGGCATGTCGTGATATTGTATATTGAATTGTTTTAATGAGTAATTGGATTCCTTAAAGGAGTTATCCCCTGATTAAAGCCAAAAATGTAAAATCAGACAACATATAGTACATGACAATCTCTTTCTAGAACCAGCCCTGTACCTCACATGGATCCATTCATTGCTCCAGTTGTTCTGCTAGATTTAATTTAAGCTGGAAGCTCAAAAGGCATGTCCTTTCTTGGGGGGAGGGGTCCTTTCACATGGGTGAGTCCTTTCTGCTGCAACTCTTTCAGTTTTATACAGTAGATATGGCTGGTGGTAGTTGAGGGATGGTACTGAGCATGTGTGTCCATCTTAGCAATGTTACTGAGGTGGACAGAGAAATAAGCAAAAAAACAACAAGCCCTATACAGATAAATTTCGTCTTTGATGCATTATTTTTGACAGCAGGACTTTTTCTCTCGTCAAAAATTACGTATCTCAGATGGAACTGACTAAAACGAATGCCAAAAAGCACAGCTGATGCCCCAAATAAATGATCAATTTTTTACATTTTTTATTATTCTGACAGATCAGAAGAACAGAAAACTAAACAGTGATGTGAACCCGGCCTTAGAGCAAGGAAGGGATGAACATTAGTGTTCAGTGAATCAAAGTATCCAAAGTGGACTTCAATAAGAATTTCAGGGAAAATTTGATTCACTGTGAAGCTCAATTGAATCAATCATACTCACCTCATCCATTCGAGCTCGAAGTGGCCGCCGCAGCCATTTTGCTTCAATATCCCGCACAAGATGACGTATGACATCACCACACCGGCCAGTGTGATGACGCCATCACGAACCGCGCAAGACTTCACGCTGGATCTTCAAGCAAGATGGCCACGGCTGCCTCTTCATGCTCAAATCCATACGGTTAGTACAATTTAATTATTATTTTTTTTAGCTGATCAAGCCCTGAAAGGCCTTAATATTCATCTTAGATGCCACAATCAGCAATGAACACCGCATCTGAGAGGTACAATGATGGGGGACCATGCAATTGCCGCAATTCCCTGTCATTGTGCTCGCTACCTACAAAGAAAGGTGCTTCGTGATGAAGTAATTTACCATGTCAAAGGTAGTCAAAGTGAAAGGTGAGTGCCGGATGTTAAAGAGTCTCATGAGAGACTGGCTGATGCCAGACAGAGGTGAATATACATGGCCACTATGCATGATGGCTTGGGTCCGACCAGAGTAGGCCTGTCTATGTACGGTATCTGGCCTGTCTATGTACGGTATTCTATATGCACTAATAGGACATATGGACACGGACAATCTCATCTTTCCAACAAGCTTTTATAAAACTAAAGATGAAAACTATCTTAATATAGGCTCCATGGGATTTTCACGACATGGGCTCTCTTGTAGTGTTACAAGGTATCGTTACTCCTGTTGTATACTGCTCCATTTCATGTCACTGATATCATGTGGAGAACTGTTCCTGAAATATATTGGTCTAATTATTCTGTTCGCTCCATTTAGCATGTGGTAGAACTTATGTAAAAGAAAATCAGCACTTTTTTGTGGTTGGAACTGCTTGGTTTGTGTAATGATCTCATAAACCTGCTCTTTTCAGGAATGGTAATAAAACATAGACTTTAGGAAAATAAAAATGTGTGGGACTCCAGTGGATGTATTCTGAGGGAATTCTGGTTTTCAAAGAGTAAGCATTTTTGTATATCATTTATTATAGCCCTGCGTTTGGGTATTTTACTTGGATTACTTTTTACGTGATATGGAAATTGTATTTATTCACTGTTAAATCAAGAACTTGATGTCATAATTAATTTTAGGGAGTTTTGAAAACGGCACAGTTTTATGGACCTGCAAAGTTGCAGAGTGAAAACACAGGAGGTACACGGGCCCTGATTTACCAAGGCTGGTGATTACAGCTCCGGTCTTGATAGGGCCTGGCTGGCGGAGGAGGCATGTCATTTACAACGGGGCGCAGGCCTCATTATAAATTTCCTGCCTCCTCCAGCATTTCATACGCCTGAATTAAATCTACGACAGCTCTGTCACTATTTACGTCATTTTCCCGCAGTAAATAATGAATTAGTCTGGGCTGATGGCCCTGTTCTTGTAATATCCTCCCCACATCCTCTTTTCGTAGACCTGGCGAGGGTGGCATAAAATGCAGTTTGCGACGAGAAAAGTGGCAAATGGCAACTTTTCTATGTCAAAATGAGGTGTAAGGGGAATGATAAATTTTCCCCGTTGTCTCTAAACCCATTGGGCCTGATCATGGTCTTTCTAACAATGGAGATTTAAAATGACCACAAAGGTTGATTGTGCCCAGTTTCTGCTGACTGTTGGTGCCAACTAAAGGCAATGTTTATAGTAAAGGTGGTATGCCATGTCAAAGGGGATGCCCGGGTCCGAGTTGAACCCGGACATATCCCCATTTTCACCCCTCTGGTCCCCTGATATGAGCATAAGAGCATTTCATGCTCTGATGCTCTCCCTTGCCCTAGGCTGGATCGCGCAGGACAACAGCTTTTTGTATATATTATTACACTGCTAGGCGGAGGCTTCTGCCCAGCAGTGTTGCCAGTGATGTCACTGGCACTGATGGGCGGGCTTTGTGCCTCTGAGAGGACGGGCAGTGTAATGAAGAGGAAGTAGTGCCCACATGGAGCGCCACCTCTTTTTCAAACAGCAGATCAGCAGGGGTGCTGGGTGTTAACCCACGCCGTTCAGATATTGGTGACCTATCCCAAGGATTGGGGGGGAGGATTCAGTTTTTGCCTCAACCAGAATGCTAGGTGCAGCCCTGCTTGGAATCCCCATAACTTACTGATCTACCAGATTATTTCATTTGTAAATATCTAGCGGGGGAAGGGACTAAAATTATGGCTTATGGATTCAGTTTTGATTCTTGGTAGAATTGTGGAATATTGAGTATCAGCTCCTGGAGACACAAACAAAAATACGTATGGTGTGCGGTAACGTTTCTAATGGTCTATGTCTACCATGAGTATGGAAGCCAAATTTGAAGGAAAAATAACTTCCATGGATCAATGCAATGTATACAGTTGTCCTTGCAGTACATAGACCCTGTTATATCTGTACAGCCGGCATAATAAGGTTCTGTTCAGCTGCATATTTGTAGAATGTAATGAACCAGTAGAAGTATATATTCGATATGTTAGCTAATTTTACTATAATTAGATGTGGTAGTAACACGGTAAGACATGACTCCATGATACTGGAACGATGCGGACATTCCAGCCGGTCACTTCTTTATTTTCTCAGTGCCGCCAGCTGTCACTTCTGATCTATACTTACTTTACTTTTTTGTGGCTCTCAAAATATGAAACATGGACCAATGACAGGTTTATATGATCAAGGTTTGGAACCTGCAGTGAAGCAGTCAACACACTTTGAGGCAAGAACACGTAAGACTTCCAGTTTTTCATGACTTTTACTGCTGATGCCAGAATGATATCTACAAGTTTAGCACAGGCTACATTTTAGGCCTGTCTTTAACCCAATACATTATAAAGTGGCATTTGCCTATAACCAGGACAGACAGGCATGTTGTACAGTGGGAAGAATGAACATCTAATATTACAGATGATGCTGCAGTGATACGATATGAATTGATTGGTTGTGTCCTCAAAAACCGAGTTTCAGACAGCAAATTGGCTGAATGCGTGTGAATATGACTCGAGTGTAATCCAGCTAGCGATTTCTTTGTGAAGTTGAGTAGAAAATAGAAATATTCTTTGTTCTTTAAAGGTTAGCCATATCTTGCTTTCTCATTGGCCAGAGCAAGGCGACGAATGTTGGCGATACAACCGGCGGCGGCTTCTTGGAGAACGGCATCAGCAGAGCCAACCATGTCTATGAGAAGCTAGGAAAAGAAAAACAATGCGAACCATTAGTATAACGGATATTACATACAACGTGATATCATCCAGTGTGCTGAAAAGCCTGAATGGTTTTTTATCTCCTGGGTCTTTGGGGCCCATTATGGTATGAGAGCCTGGGCCCAACCCTAAAAACTGGAGGATCCTCTGGTACTCTGGTGAGCCAGTCCCACCATAAAACCCCTTGAATTAGAGCTGAAAGTCTTCACTTCAGTCCCACGGAGGGTACTTCATGAAAATTCTGGCCAAATACTACTGGACCAAACTATACACATTAGTACCAGCATGGTACAATGTATACTGGTAAACAGTCTATATTTAGGGCTGGTTCAGATTGCGGTCTATGAATTTTATTTGAGAGACTAATTATGTATCAGGCTCCGGAGTATATTGTGCTGCCTTACCTTCACCATAGGCCACACTACAATAGTTCCTTTATGAGTAGAAGCCAGCCATAAGTACGGCGTAATGGTCTGCTTTAGCTCACCATGTAAATATGCACTATGCATGCTTTTCTACCACTAAATTACTGAGCACAGAGATTGTAAAAACGCAACTAGAATGTAACTCAAAGCCAAAGTGGTCTAACGAGATTAAGTATATGGGGGCAGAAAGACTACTTATATACTTCATCTCACTATATGAAATTTAGCATCTTACATTTCCAATTTAAAGGGGTTATCCCATGAGTAATGTAAAAAATGAAAATCAGACATCATATAGTACATGACAATCTCTCTCTAACAAAGCTAGAACCAGCTCAAGGGGAGTGTCTTTTCTGCTGCAGCTCAGGAGGCGTGTCCATGCTCTCCCTATTACAGCTCAGGGGGCGTGTCTCAACTCAGCTGAAAGATGAAACTGAGCATGTGCGGCCATCTCAGTGAGCAGGTCAAAGAAATGAGAAAAAACAAACAAACAGCAGGCCGTGCCATTCAGATACATTTTATTGAATAACTCAGCGGCTAGGCTAAATTTTTAATTACATGCAATTACCAAATTTTTCAGATCCAGGTGCTGGTTTGAAAACTGTAAAATATTTTTTTGTGGGACAACCCCTTTAAAGGAAATCTGTCACCAGCGACCTCCCTATCCTGCTGCTGGCATAGACACATAGCTGTGATTCACTTTAATAAAACACTGTGTTTCTTTTGTTGCTGAGGCTCTGTTCCCAACTTATGTTACTTTTTCTTACTATGCAGATTAGTATTTTGGTGCAGTCAGGGTATCACCATTATTCTCGTTGCACCCAAGCTCTGCTCCTTTCTGTGGCCAGCCCCTCCCTGTCTGCTTTGATTGACAGAGCCAGGCAATGGCAAACCAGCACAGGGGGAGCTGGCCACAGAAGGGAGTGGAGCTTGGGTGCAACAAGAGCAATGGTGACGCCCTCAGTGAACCAAACGCCTAATTTGCAGACTCGGGAACGGAGCCTCAGATCAACAAAAGGAAAATATTGATTTAATCAGGTGAACCACAGCTATGTGTCTATGCTAATGGTTTGATAGGGAGGTTGCTGGGACAGACTCCCTTTAAATTGGAAATGTAAGATGATGAATTTCATATATTGAGATGAAGTATGTATGTAGTAATTCTACCCCGACATACTTAGCCCATATACCTAAGAACAGATGCTCCAGAATTGTTATTTTATGGGGAAATACAAGTATTTACTAAAATAGACAATCAAAAAGAGGTACAAGTACAGTCGTCCAAATAGAGTGCTAGAGGTACCCCCCATACAGTGCCAGAAATTTCCACTTACAGAGCCAGGGATGCCTCCCATACACTGCCAATGGTGTCCCAATACAGTAGGGATCGGGTTGAGGAAAGCAAACAGTAAAGGGGAGCCAGAAAAGATGGCGCTTTAGATGCTCTGGTTCCTTAAAGGAATGTAATATTATTGGGACGGCATAATAATCCCTGCCATTTCTTTTTTGGAAAGAGAGCTAATTTACATATCTCATCAGTTCTGGCATAGTTACCAGTGGGAACTCATATAAGTCATCACGCCCAGCCCAAAAAAGTAATCACACCTGGCCCTGTCAATGCAAGTGCAGAGGGCGCAGCAGTTGCAGAGAGAGCAGAGCCTCTAGGTGTAATGGTGACGCCCCCGTTGCTCCTAGAGGCTCATTTACATATAATAAAACATCATATTTCTCGGCAATGCGGGCACATATGAACATAGGACAAACACAGATGTCTTCAGCTGCCAAGTGCACATGTAACAGGTCAGCCAGTGTCATAGGTACAAAACTGCTGACAGTGGCAGTTTCCATCACTTTGCTTGGAAAGTTTTGTATATCTCTACCTACCTTTCTGGAGGGGGGGATAGTAGACAACCAAATGAGAACTATAAATAATGGGAGTCTTGTAGACGCTGAGCACATAACATCTACTTGGTGCTCGGACAGCTGCTTTTCATCTTCCAGTGCACGTCATGGCACCGAATAGCAGAACGTGGTTAGTCTGCACACAAAGGAGGATCTATTTGATTAGATCCCAGGTGGCGCTCCGCACAGTAGGCAATCACAGAGTCAAGCCAGGAGATAAAGCAGTAATCCAGATCATTCTCTATTGAGGGATTTAATGGAATGTTCTGAAACTGTCCAAAAAGGTAATATTTGGCCCGTGTCTGACAATGACAGGCCTGTTGAACAGCGCAGTAAACATTCTTTCATGTTAAGTGCTCCACTGAAATCCATCCCCTCCGATAAAATATAGCAGATCTTCTACTCATACTGACAATGTGGCTGATAACCACAAGGAAATCTGTTATCACTCATCTCAGCCGCATAGTTTCCTTATGGCTAAAACACAGCTCAGAGTCCTGAAACGCTGAATATAAACTGAAGGCAGACGCTGCCATCCCGATCCTCGTGATGTGTGTGAGCATATTCTGCTCTGTATTCAGCGGTGATGGTGCTACAGATATGAGAAGCAAATCCATCATGTCCATGTATAATAGCCTGGATGTAAATGATAGGCCTGTGATGGCTAACCTCTAGCACTCCAGCTGTGGTAAGACTACCACTCCCAAGATGCACACTTGCTTGGCTGTTCTCAGAGCTTCCATGGAAATGAATGGAACATGCTGGGAGTAGTAGTTTCACCACAGCTGGGGTGCCGGAGGATAGCCATCACTGTGTAGGCTGTAGGTGCTTGCTGTCTATTTCGATCATATGTGTGGTCCTCAAAGCTGAAGTCTGGTTGCTGTGGTTTGGTACACATGTAGCACAAGTGTACTGTAACTGCTGAGCTGACCATACACATTAGGGTCTGTTCACATGTCATTGTGGCCGTATGTTTGGTGTGAATCTCCCATTGATAGGCCCCCATTGACCCAGAGTATACCAAAAAGTTCCTCCTGGCATACAGTCTTCCAACTTTCACCAAATTGCCTAAGTCAAGAGAAAGAAGTATCAGGCATGGCGAAATCCCATGGGATTGTTCTATGTGAGATAGGGAGGCCTGGAAGTGGTGTCTTCCCTTGTCCCCATTAGAATAACATGTATGCTCAGCCAAGCATGCATGCTACCCTAGATAAGACGAAGAGTGCAGAGACTAGACATTTTGCAGTGACTGGACAAATTTATCTAGAGAAGGCTGTGATATCACAGCGAGAGGCGGGGTTACCTGTGGAGGACTGCTGACGTCACTGCCGATCTCAGGTACCAGAAGCTATTAACTTATATGTAAAGCATCTCTCTACTGTTGCAAAGAAAGTGTGGGAGAGAATTTCCATTAAGGACATAAGTCCAGGAAGTAAAGAAAGAAGAACAAAAAATAAATTCACAAAAAAATAATAAATCACCTAACAGTAAATGTTTGTAACGTGTGTTGTGCTTCTAGATTAGAGGGTCATTCCAGTAATTTGACATTATCACCTATAAAAAGGATAGCTATTAGATCAGTGGGGTCCTACCACTAGGATCCTGTACCTTGCAGAGCCCCCCAAATAAATGGTGCACCCGGCCAAGCATGTTCACTGCATTAATTTGTGAGACCTGCAGGAAACAGCCCAGGGCTGTACAATAGACATGAATGGAATGAGCGTATGTATGACTGACCTGCCACCTTGTTTATCCGGGGGGCCCTGTAGGGTACAGGTACCCTGTTCTCATGATGGGTGGGGGTCCCAGCACTAGGACCCCTAGCAATATAATGGTTAGCCCCTATCCTGTGGATAAGGGATGAACCTCTTCGAATTACCAGAATACTCTTTAAATGAAGTTTCATGGTATGATCATGATAGCCTTGATAGGTGTGGTGAGGGCCTATGGAAGGATATAAAGAGTGGCCATGTAGACCTATAGATAGAGGGTTATTTCTTATATTAGGTGTGGAGAAATAAAGCATCTTGAGAAGCAACATTATGTAAAGAAAGCAGATATCATACCTCCATCCCATACCAAAAGCCTCTAAAGAGCACTATAACATCTTACAGGACACCTAGGAAAGCTATGAGAGTCCTGATTACCATGCCCATGACTGACCGCCTGCGTTGTACACACACTGATACAGGGAGAGCTGTCAATCACTATGTGTGGGCGGAGTAATCAGGACTCTCACTGTCTTTCCTAGGAGTCCTGCTAGGATTTATTCTGCTTGTTACTCAGAAATCCTGCTTCCAATAACATAAACCTATATATCATGGAGCTCAATTTCACTCCCTCTGTGAAGTCTTGCTCTCTGATTGGGATGCAGAAATCACCGGACAGGTTTAGCTCATAGCTTAAAGGAACTGTGGACGTTTGGGGGGGCTTCCCTCATCCTGGGCAAACCTGTCAAGGGAAGCATACTTATATGCTTGGCGAGCTGGCTCCCGGCTTCCTCTTCTCCGCTCACTCAGGTCCCTGGATGTAAACTTCTGGTTTGATGCTGCTGCAGCCAATCTCTGGCTGCAGTGGTGAAATGACTGTTTTTTGCCATCAGCGTCAATACGGAAGTTTAGATCCAGAGCCCTGAGCGGAGCAGCAGAAAGCACAGGAGCCAGCATCGGGAAGCAGCTAAGTATACTTCTCCTTGAAGATCTGCTCTAGAAGGGGGGTTTACAAACCCCTCTCGCCTCCCAAATAAATGTGCACAACCCCTTCAAAGGAGAAGAGAGGGATCTGAGACAATACAATGGGCCTGATTCTCCTTATATGCACTCCTCTTAGGAAATACTCTCTCCCAATGATAGCAAAATAGCAGTAGGAACATAAGTGGAATTAACCGTACCATTCACAAACTCTTCATGATACTGGAGACAAGAACAACACGTGCAAGGAAAGAGGGTGGAAGAACCGCCGAGGATGAGGGTCACACTAGACTCCATCTCCAAGCTCCACATGCTTTCTATTTCACAGATAGGAGCAGGCAGCATTACAAGTGTCTGACCTCTAACCAAGGAATCTTGCCTGAAATACAAAGGCAATCTGTATATATTGCTCATGTGCAGCCATTTACATGTCATATACATATAAAAAGGAATATTTTCAATAAAGACAGAATTAGAGTCTCCCTGTCAAAATCCACTCCTGGCTCCTGTGTTCAGCCAGATCTTGAGATACTGCAATGCTAAAGGCTATGATAATGTTTTTATTAACATTAGAAAAACTAAAAATCAGCTGGCTCCGAGCCTGAGAGTGAGGTCACCCAGAGGATGTCAATTTAAACCGAGCAAAAAAAAAAAAATATATATATATATATATATATAGTAAGTAAAATCAGAGGTTTAAAGTGATTTTATGGTATAGAAGAACAAGCCTTAAGTGGCGCTTTATCTTTTATTTTATAGCTGTCACATTAAATATACATTTGTTATTCAGCAGAGCCCGGGACATGTACAGTACACAAAGCCGAACAATTGCAAGACGTTGCTCCGAGTATTTCTGTGGTTTATGGCAAGAGCCAAGTCGGAAGGAAAAGACATTCTCTGAATTTTCTTGAAGCAAGATAAATACAGAAGAGAAATACAGATGAAAGATGAAGTTGCTCACCGAGGACGCTGCCAGATTCCTCTTTTCTGGCTCGCTCAGGAACTGGCAGGCGTAGTCAGTAGCAATCTTTTCCATTTACATGGAGCTGCCTACATTTAGGTTGGTTTGTTGATCCATTTTTCTATTTTACCTCATTGCAAATTTTTAGATTTCAAAAAGATTTAAAATTACCAAAAAGCTAGCGGAGATCTACATTGGCAAAAGGGCATTCAGTTCTAGATAACGAGCTAAGGCATAAGCTCCTCCTGTTTTGCTCGGTGATGTTTGACAAGAGAAGGTCCGCTGGATAGGGTATCTGAACAATACTAAATACAATGGGGAGAATTTCTCATAGTAGGAGCTTTGTGACTTTTCTAGGTCACTTGCGCAAATTTTTTGTGTGACTTTTTGTCTATTTACACCCCTTACTCCAGTTTTGGAAAAATGGGCGCGGTGAATGAGTTTCACACCAGATTTATCGCTGAGACTTTTTAAAAAGTCATGAAAAAGTGACAAACTCACTTCAGTAGCAGGGTGGAGTAGGAAAAACTGGAGTAATAGTTCTAGGCAGGGTATGGGTGTGAAGGTATGTTCTTTTGCTGTGGAATTTTGGCATGGACACCTGCATTGAAATTTCACCGATTGCCATATGATTTTCGGCATTTATTTTAAAGGTTGGCAGCACTGAGGATTGCAGAGCAACAGCCACACAGAGGAGGGACCTGTCCATTCTCGGAGCGGTGCTTTTAATCCTTAGCGCTGTCTACCATTGAAATAAAAAAAAAAAAGGACTGGGCTCCCGGTGGGATTCTGACGAAATTTCTGTGCAGCTGTCCGTGCCAAAACTCGCTATGTTAGGTTTAAGGCCCCTTTCACACGAGCGTCACGGATTCAGTCCGGGTGCGTTCTGGAAAATCCGCACGCATCCGCACCAATCCGCACGCAATCGCAGTCAGTTTTGACTGCGATTGCGTACGTTCGTTCAGTGTTTTCCGCGCGGGTATAATGCGTTTTTTCACGCGCGTGATAAAAAACTGAATATTTACAAACAACATCTCTTAGCAACCATCAGTGATTCACGCAGACCCATTCACTTCAATGGGGCCAGGGCTGCGTGAAAAACGCAGAATATAGAACATGCTGCACAACGGCGAACTGATGCGTGAAACACATCGCTCATGTGAAAAGCCCCATTGAAATGAATGGGTCAGGATTCAGTGCGGGTGCAATGCGTTCGCATCACGCATTGCACCCGCGCGGAAATCTCGCTCGTGTGAAAGGGGCCTAAAGATTAACCAGATTTAACAAATAACATGTAACATTTGATACATTTGGTGCAGAGTCCTCCAACGCAAAAAGTGGCTTGAAATATTAACATTGTGGTAAATTTCCACTAATGCTTTTCTTCAACAAACAGTTCGGCAGAGATAAGTCAGTCTGTTTTGCCAAATTTTTCCCCCTTGATGGGCTCAGACAGACCATAATGCAGCTCTTGTTGTATAGTCCAAAAGCCAAGTAGCGTGACAGCGTTACTCTTGTTATTTTTGTTTTCTCAAAAAATTAACTTCAGTCACACGGATTCAAAACTTCCCGGACTTTAAAAGAAGAAACCAAAGACTTGGAAACCCATTTCCCACTTGGCGGCTGCTGCCACATGAGGGGACCCTCGATGTAAACAGGATTCCGAGAACAACGAGCCTAGAAGCATCGGATTGCCGAGAATCTTAACACCTGAAGTCCCTTTAAACAAAGTTGAACTCATGTTTCAAGGGTTTTTACCATTCAGCCGCCCCTTTTCTAAAATAAATAAAGTCTGCAAAAAGCGATGGAGTTCAACTTGTTCGCCTGTCTCTGTGAACCGGGAGTGATATGATTGATGCCGTAGTGGACTCCGCTGCAGCAAACGTGTTATTCTGCGGATGATGGATTAACCAGTGAGCTTGTTTTTGGCAGGGTAAAGACTAACTAATTAATATCAAGTGACAGGCGTCACCCTAATTGACGCCGTCTCCGCCACTGTGCTGCGTGGACGTCATCAGTTCTAGCAATAATAATAAAAATAAATGGCAGCTACTTAATAATTGGGTGTAATTAGTCCGTTTCTGGAGGACAAGACAAAAATGCTTTCTAATTCTTGGTTTAGGTGGATGAGTTTCCTGCTGCTTCTTCAGCATCTGGTAAATGGTCGATTCTACATCAGCGCCCTTACTCCTGAATAGAGCTTTTATGTTACGTAATTAAGCTCCCCTTTACCATGAGAATTTACTTTCAATAAAAACAAATATTAACATGAAAAGGAGCAGGAAAATAATACGTGCCTGACCGCAAAATAAGGAAGCGCTGAAGTCAACGGATGAAGGGGTCTTTGACGAGAAGAATGTGGGATTTGTTGATAGAGGCTCATTTATTAGAGAATCATAAGCAAGACCCATGACAGTAATATGGAGCAATCTTTTAAGAGGAACATCACACTAAAGGAGACCTGACGTAAGCACGATTATTAGCTATCATTTGCACTAAGCGCTATATACGAAGAGACAAAACAAGACTAGTATAGAGCCCTATTCGGCTGGACGCCAACCATTTTGTCTTGAGCATACAGCTCCATTGTGTACTGGGACCAGTGGTGCCACAAGACTGGCTTCTCCAAATGTCACTATATTAGTTCCGACTGAGTGGGTAATACTTAAATGCACTCTATACTACACCAATGTGAAATATGATGTTAAAAAGTTATAATTAAAGGGAATCTGTCAAGCCCTATCAAGTACACAAAGTGAATAGTGCTGCTGCTGACCTCCATACTGACCCTCACAAGCTGGCCTTGCTTACAGAGGACTTCTGGGTACGCACAAAATGAAAAGGACTTTAGGATTAGTCCTCTCAATACATCCCAGGGCTGGTTTACTGGGGGAATGAGGGTAAATACGGAGATTTGTGATCTGAGGTCTGCAGAAGTAGTACTAATCATATAGTAAGTGGCGTACATAGAGGGCCCCATAGCAAGGATCAAACCAGGTCCCCCACACAGGACAGAAGGGTTTCTGCCTAAACCCTTTTCATTGACCCTTGGGACATTTTTCCACTCCCTCATTTGTTAAAAGTTGTTCCTTTAGAGGATAGAGTCCTGACCAAGTTTTCACCCCCAGTAGAAGAGGAGATAATCCCAACTGGGTCCCCTCTTGTCCTGGTGTCCTTAGCAGTTGCATGGTCTGCCGCTATGGTAGTTACACCCCTGCATGTAGTACTGCACTTAATAGGGCATACAAGATCACTGGATCAGGAGTCGTTCAGCTGAGGGAAAACATCTGCTGTGCTTTACTTGTGCTGAGGCCACTGATCTCAATGAATATTAAATCCCAGTGATATACTATAACTTCATCAGAAAACCCGTATAAATGTAATGCCTAGAAGTCACGGTTGGTTGAATTGTCCTCTTCTGTACAGTAGTTTAAAGTTCTTCTCAGCTTTTCCTTAGGCTCCATTCATACTATAGTGATGGCTTCCGTTTGTAACAAAGGCATGATAGTTAAGACAGATCCCCAAATATTCATGTAGATCTTATTGGCTTATAATGGAGTCCAAAATCAAAACTAGGATGGATTGGACAGAACACTCAGACAGATGCAATGATTGAATGAATTGTTCCCCCTACAAATTTCCAGGAAAAATAAAGTTCGCTAGCATCTACTTTAGTGCAAGAATTTATTACCACCAATACAGTATATAAAAACACCGTCATTTATTATCCAGAAATACGCCTATATTAGGTTATAATATGGTTAGTTGCGCCGCAATCTGCAACTTTTCCCCACTCATGCCAACCCTAAAAAAGTGGGCATGGAGTGGGCAAGGGAGGGGATAAGCCGGCAGGTCCATCTCATTCATCATTTTCTACGCCTGTTTTATGCCTCATTTATATGTCAGTGTTTGGTCAGTGATTTCCATCAGTGATTGTGAACCAAACCCAGGTGTGGCTCTAAACACTGAACAGGTTCAGATCTTTCCCGTATACCTTATGTCTTTGGAGGCTCCAATCCGAGTTTTAGCTCACAGTCACTGATGGAAATCACTGACCAAACACTGACTGTGTGAATGAGTCTTTAGGCATAGAAAATGGTCTAAATGGAAGCCAGCATGCGGTGATGAATGCGCCAAAGTTATGTAGAGGCCTGTGCCTGTTCATTACTTCGGCGGATCCAATGCCAGATATAGGGGTTATTAAGACCAGCGTCTAAAACATCGGTCTTAATAAATGACCCTCACCATGTATCGACCCACACCAGGGTCTTTTTCAAGAGCATCTATTTTCTCTGACCAGCTGTATGAAAAGGCCATGGAACTCCGTGAGCGCTTAGACATCTTCCTAGGCCATGTAATGTCATGTTCATAGATCACATGGCCAAGGTCAGAGGTCAGCAACCTTCGGCACTCCAGCTGTGGTGAAACTACAATTCCCAGCATGCTCCATTCATTTCTATGGTAGGTCTTAGAAGAGCAGAACAAGCATGCATGCTGGGAGTTGCAGCTTCACAACAGCTGGAGTGCAGAAGGTTGCCTACTTCTGGCCTAGGTGCAAGTGAATAGGGCTGAACCTCCAGTACGCGTTGTGGCTTCCTGAAACAGCTGATCAGTGGAAGTGCCAGGAGTCAGACCTTCACCTATCTTGAGGATAGGCCATCAATATGAAAATCCAGAAGAACCCTTTTAATAACTTGATTACCGAGTCTATGAGACTAGGATGAGTAGGACTTACTTTAACAACTCCGTGCTCATGCATCGTTATGCAGTTGTTGGCGTCCTCTGAGAGCTGATACAGAGCTTGAGCTGTAGCACGGTGAACTGCGGGGTCACTTGATTTCAGGTACCGTACCAGAGGAGCCACGGCGTTCGCTTCTCCAAATGCCACTCTATTATTCCCCCACCTGCAGCAACGTGATATTGCATCGGCCAAGTGGCGCCTTAATTTATCGTCCGTCTAGAGAAAACAAAGAAGATCATGTACTTTTTTTTCTAAGCAAGGCTTGAAAATATACAAGACACTTTTAAAATTTTCCTTTGAAAAGTCACAATTTTCTTTAAAGGTCCCTTGGCGGGTAGGATAATGCTTAAAAAATATGGAGAGGTTTTCACGCTGTGGTAAAAGAAAGTATTCGTGTTATTGGCTTTCCACGAACAAGAAGCAAGAGATTGTCAAGCCTTAGGTGCCATCAAAATCTTATGAGTGAAATGTTATCTCAGGTTTTATTGCTGTCTTCGGCATGCTGTTTTTGTGCGCGGTGAGGGAGACGTGGACTTGCTAAGATTTTTTTAGCAGCCAGGTGTCATGGGAGTGATAGGAGCGAGGCACAGGGTCAGGAGCTTGTGGCCGCGAGTCTTACTAGCAGATCCTTTTTCAATTATAGACTCACATATTAACTTTTCATATTATATAACAACCTACTAAAATATGATATAAACTCAGGACCTTTTAGGAATTCATTTATGCCTTATTAATGTGCCAAAAACAACAACGGTGGAGCAAATAAGAAACGACTGGCGGACTAGGAACAATCAAACGGTTAATATTTGAATGGAAATTGTGAAGAAAAACATTTTCTATAGCACGTTTCCAATAACCATTAGAAAATATATTAAGTAATATAATATGTATTAATGTGTGAAAATATAATAATACCCTCATATGTAACATGTATTATTGTTATTGTTGAAGAATATGATACATTGTGACAGTGGACTATCTCATTTTTCAGGAAATGCAACACTTATATACAGGGCATTCAATGATCTGGAATTCCCAGAAATGTATGGTCTAATTTCACAATTCCAAACATTTACTAGTCCGGGTACATAACAGAACAGATATAATAGGGTGTATGGACAGGAGCTGTCTTTATGAGGGAACCTGGTTAATATCTAAGCGGTCACTCATTTCAAGACATTATTTAGTAAAGGTGATTTTGCCAGCAATTACAGACTTGATAGATTTCCATTCCCACAGCGCCACCACATGAAAAACCAAGCATTACATAATGTCCATTTAAAGAGGACCTTTCACCACTCCTGACATTCCTGTTTTAATGACTTCATGCATACCCCATGTAATAACAAGTCTGGAACATCTATTCTTATGTCTGTATGTTGTGCCATTCCTTTATTATTTGCACTAGAATTTATGAATGAATTGCTATTAGCCTTCAATAAAGGAACAGAGGGGAGTGAACAGTTGGGGGTGTGTACCTGCACAGTCTGACTCTAGCCAATCAGTGCTGTCATGTGCAGTCTGTGCAGGTACACCCCCAACTGGTCACCTCCCCTCTGTTCCCTTACTGAAGACAAATAGCAATTCATTCATAACTTTTAGTGCAAATAATAAAGGAATGGCACAACATACAGACATAAGAATAGATGTTCCAGACTTGTTATTACATGGGGAATGCATGAAGCGATTAAAACAGGCATGTCAGGAGTGGTGAAAGGTCCTCTTTGAATCAATGGGTTTTTCTGCGTAATGCAGGACAGGTCCTTCAGAGAAGAGACACTTTTTGAACTGCCCTCTATTCTGGCAAAGACATGAGGATCCCTGCTATTAGCTCAAGATACCCTAATCGATTACAGTATATGAAAACCCCTCTAAACCCCTAACTGTTTTGCCTGGGAAAAGTAGCTAACTGGAGGTAGGCGGGCTGCTTTAGATGATGCTACCTCCGGAAGGGTAGCAGCTAGAAACATGCAACTCATCTTGTTTGAAATCAGACATTCCAAGCTTTCAGACAATACCAAAATGACAGCAATACGTTCAGGACAGAGAAAGATATCACTGATAGAAATCGGGATGCTGTGAATGCAGCTTCAAATTAAAGTAAAAACAGGTTTTACTCACGATTATTCCCAACTTAATTTCTAATAGTGATTTCTCCTCTGTTGCTTGGATTTTGGCTGTCATTTTGGTCGTGTATGAAAGCCTGTCAGCTTTCAGACAAAACCAGTTGCATATTTCTAGCTGCTACCATTGAGGAGATATCACAATCTAACCCCCCTCCAGTTAGCTACTTTTCACACTGCCGGATTCGGCAAAACAGTCAGGTGGTTAAAGTGTAACTGTCCTTTCAGTTCATTTTCAATACAGTGTAAGAACAGGGATGTTAAACATTCTTGTAATATACTTTAATAGGGAAAGTGTTTCTTTGTACAAGAAAAAAAGTGTACACAGTCGTTTTAGCAAAGCTGTAAATGGTCATTGCTAAAGAGAGAATGTCTTCAGTTCTACTGAGCGCTGAAGACACCTGTGTGTACCATACCTCGCCACTTGTCATTGCAATGCAGTGCATGTTATAGGGGGAATACTAGTGAGTGTTTCCAGTATGGAAGCGCTCACTAGTCTGCAGGAGGCAGGGGAGAGAAGTGCTGTGAGAGCTGTACTTACCCCTCCTCCTGCTTGTTCTTCTCAGGTCCCATGCTGCTGTGACTGTCTGCGGCGTCAGAACAAACAGAGCGCACTGTGACCTGAGGCTGCAGGCAGTCAAGCAACTGTGCAGCACAGGCCCTGAGAAGAGATGGGAGCCGGGGAGACTGTCAAACCGGTAGAGGAGCGGCGGAGCAGGAGAGGTAAGTTAATTTATTTATTTTACAGTCTGTTCTGAGGTATGATATGGGGGGGTCTGAGGTCTAATGGGGTCTGAGGTCTTATATGGGGGTTTGTAAGTCTAATAGGGGGTCTGACTGGGGGTCTGTAAGTCTAATGGGGCCTGGAGGTCTAATGGGGGTGTGATATAGGGGTCCGATATGGAGGTCTGGTGGTCTGAAATGGGGGTCTGGAGGTCTAATGGGGGTCTGGCGTATAATGGGGGTCTGGAGGTCTGGTCTGATATGGGGGTCTGGAAGTCTAATGGGGTCTGATATAAGGGTCTGAGAGGTCTGATACATGGGAAGGATTGGTTTGAGAAGGGGGATTTCTGAAATGGAGGTATAATGAGGATCTGATCTGAGGTCTGACAGAGGTCTAAAGAAGGTCTGGTCTGAGATGGGGGGGTGTCTCATCTGAAAGGTAATGGGGTATTTTTTGTACTGGCGCACTATCTTTGTGGTAGTAGTATTTTCAGGGGGACTGTCTCTACAGTATAGTATTAGGGAGCACAGCAGACACAATATTAGAGGTGGCAGGATGGGGTGCTCAGAAGGTGGGAGGATGATGGAAAAGTAGGAAACTAGGATGTCTGTTTGTCTCTGCAGAGACAAGAAATGGCTGAAGTCGCCATGGCGGTCTGGTCTAAAAGGAGAAGATGCGGAAAGAGAATATCTACATCAGAGAGGAGATCTCACTGGATGTAAGAGGTACATATGTGGCGCTGTATGACCTTGTATGTTCTATAGCGCTGTATGTAGTGTTTTCCAAGTATGTCTTTAAAGGGATTGTTCTGCAAATGCTGAGGTGAGCAGGTGAACAGAGCAGAGAAAACAGCTCTCATATGAGTGCTGCCTTCTCTTCAAACAGCTGATCGTAGGGGTGGCAGGTGTTAGGCCCCCACCGATCTGGAGGGAATGGGTTAGGTTGAGAATTTGGCATGTGGGTGACGTTTCAATTTTTACCTCAGGCAGCAGAAAGGCTAGATGCTCCCCTGCCCCTGGCCACAAAGCACTGAGGGAGGGGGAAGGGGGGGAAAGCATTTCATTTTTCTGCTCAGGCAGCAGAAAATCTAGAATCTGTCCTGAAAATCCTTGTCGCTATCCAATATTAAAAATAAACTGAAATGACAGCTACACTTTAAGGGTGAACCCTGATTGATGAAAGATGCCATCTAGGCATCAGCCAATGGCTATATTTTTTTTTTACTATCCGCTTACAGTATTTCCGTACGACAGATCAGAAATCATGGCTACACTTGCCATTATAGCTGTTATGTAACGTCTTATTTGTATGCCTCTGGCCATGAGGTACACAGCCGTAACACTGTACTGCATTCATTGAAAAGATTTAGTGGTTTGGAGAGGGAATCCAGGGGACATTTTTGGTTTATCAGCAGTTTATTGGAGGGATATCCTATCTTCTGAGGCCTGAATGGCCAAGAATTGAACGTTTTATTAGTGCTCAGGACAAGTGATTCCCAGGATTCTCATTCTGATTTTAGTACACGTGGCAAGTGTGGCTCAAACACAGCAGCTATTTATTACAGCTATTCTAGAGGACTGGCCATTTCAGTATAGGTTGTCATCATACGCCCTTCCTTTCTGACATAATGACCCAACACTTATTCTCTTGGACACTAAACATGTCTGAAATCAAATGCTATTTAACGTTCGGACTATTTATATTAATACAGACTTGCAGGAATTTCTATGTTTTTTCATGAGGACTATCATGTAACATGGGTTGCGTTCACATACATACCGTATTTGCCAGCGCTGATAGCAAGGGAACCACTCCATGATCTGTTATGACTGCCAAATTCTCCTCGTCTTTGGCTATGTTAGTAATGGCCGCGCAGACGCTCGCCAGCACTTCTTTGTGTTCGGATTTCAACAAGTTCACAATAAGTTCCAAACCACCAACAAATGAACGAACCATTTCACCAGCATCCTAAAATAAGAGGAGTCACTGAGTATGTTTATCATGTAGTCAGGCAATATATCGGGCTGTATAATAGGGGACTCGGCTCAGGACCAAATGTCTTCAGTGAAGGTACTTCAATAGTGATTACTGACAAGTGTCTACATTTCATGTCCCAGAAAAAAAATAAAATAAGGGATTGGATCCTACTGGGCTTAAATATTAGAAGAAAATGGCAATCCCATGAGCAGGCAATGCAAAGGTATAGTCACATATCATGTACATTGCTTAAAGGGGTTATCCCATGATTATTGTAAAAAAAGAAAATCAGATATCACATATGACGATCTCTTTCTGACAAAGCTAGAACCAGCCCTGTACCTCACATGGATCCAGAGATCTCCACATTCATTGCTCTGCTAGATTTATATCAAACTGACAGCTCAAGAGGGGTGTCTTTTCTGCTGCAGCTCAGGCGGTGTGTCTCAGTTCTCCCTATCACAGTTCAGGGGGCGTGTCTCAGTTCTCCCTATCACAGTTCAGGAGGCGTGTCTCAGTTCTCCCTATCACAGCTCCGGGGGCGTGTCTCAGTTTTACCTATCACAGCTCAGGGGGCGTGTCTCAGTTCTCCCTATCACAGCTCAGGCGGCGTGTTTCAGTTCTCCCTATCACAGTTCAGGGGGCGTGCCTCAGTTCTCCCTATCACAGCTCAGGGGGCGTGTCTCAGTTCTACCTATCACAGCTCAGGGGGCGTGTCTCAGTTCTACCTATCACAGCTCAGGCGGCGTGTCTCAGTTCTACCTATCACAGTTCAGGGGGCATGTCTCAGCTCTCCCTATCACAGCTCAGGTTGGAACTGAGCATGCGCGTCCACGTCAGTGAGCCGGACAAACCAATAAGATAAAGAACAAAGAGCAGGTGGCGCTATACAGATACATTTTCTTCAATAACTCAGTGGCTATGCTCAATTTTTAATTATATGCAATTACAAAAGTATTCAGTTCCAGGTGCTGGTTTGAAAACTGTAGAATATTTTTCATGGGACAACCCATTTAATGGGGTTGTCTCACCTCAATAATTGATATTTATGTTGTGTAAAAACATTATACAAGTCACTTATCCAAATACCTTTTAATGGGGCTGTCCCATCCCATGCTATAAGTGTCAGTGTGCTCAGCTATTGTCGGAAGTCCCAAAAGCAGTGAATGGAGCTCAAACCAAGCAAGAACAACTAGCCATCCATTTACTCATAGTAGTAAATGGAGGGTGGCCATGCATCTCGCTCTCCCTTCATTTCAGGACCCCAGTCTGGATATAGGAGTGGATCCCAGAAGGTGGGACCTGCACACCTATTTGATATTTATTGAATATCCTATTGACATAGTAATTGCCTCAGATGGGAACAAGTTGTGTTTGACAGATCTAACCCTGTTTTAATATTGTATAGAACATTGACCTTCAGATTGTGAAGTCATCATACATGTATCTACCAGCGTTTGATATCACTGATGGTCAGGTATAGTTTTGGTCCAGAGTTTTAGGGTTTGTCCAGGGTTATAAAGAATTGCTTCACTGAAATGGCGATGAGCTGTAATACCAGACACAGCCCTTGGATGGATGTGGTGGTCTTTCTGGACGAAAGCAGACTCTTTCTAATATTCATATGTGACCACTTTTAACGTAAGGCCTCTACGATGCACAATGTAAGATGCCTGATCAGGTCCTAATGTATGTGTTGCTTCAAACTTATGACCAGAGCGAAGTTAAAATCCATGTGGCATCTGTTAATAATGGCACCTCCTGATTGGCTGAGCACCACCACGTGGCCATAACCATGACTCCATCTGGTACATGTAAGCTATGACTATAATGGCAAGATGACTTTTGGGCCAATAAGGTCAGAAGCCACCATTATTAGAATACATCATGCTCTTCTCAATGATGCCTTGAGTGATTACATTTAGATGGTTGAACAGGGGTCATGGAAAGGTTCTTGTTCTTGCCCACTGGCTGTCTTTTATTGTGGCACAGTCACTTGATTGGGTATCAGCTGCAATACCAGACGCGGCCCCAGGACAAGAGTGGTGCTGAAGAACCTTTCTCAGACGAGCCCTTTAAGCTCCAGTTTCAGCACAGTACTCCTTCTACGTCCTGAATTACTCCATGTACTGTGGGCTTTTCTTCCTTCTGCAAATCAACAAAATCAGCTCCAAACAGCATTGATGTTTGCATAAACCATGTGCTTCTGGGAACATAAAAACTGTATATACACAAAGCATAATGATATTCCTGAGGCTAATAATGTGGTAATATCAAAGCATATTTAGAATTGTGCAGAAAGCAATGTCTTGCTTCACATTCCATTTAGACATAACAAAGGCCATTACAGTATTCTGGTTGGGAACGCTCATTTATTGCTAGGAACCGGCTTGTTTTATTTCTGAATGGCAATAATCTAAGGCAGCTCTTCAAATGTCTTAAACAGATTAGGCCGTTTACATTTTCCAAATTAGATTTTGTTTGTAATGGCTAATTTTGCCACAGACTTGGTACAGAAATCTACTTAGGAACTTCTCCTAATTGGGTTATTATCAGCATATTTTTCCACTAAACTTCTCATGTGGGATTCTTAAACATTGTTTTATTTAAACCGCTATCACCACCATCTAAAATGACATTTTTTGGGGGGGTCTGGTTCTGAGGAGCATTTCAACATGAATCATGTTCTCTTGGGTGTTATGTTCCAGAGCCTTCATGTTTCGGAGGGAATTGAGGCTCCTGGTCGTTGGTTTTTATTTTCAACAATTGGCATATTCGGAAAATGCAACTTTGTGTAATTGATAATGCGGGGGTCTTCTATGCACAGCGTGCCTTGGGGATTGTACAGTAGTTTGTTACTCTTCTACGTTTTCATGTTATTTTAGCAAAGAATTTATAAAGGTGTTCACTGGGACATAGGGGGCAACCATATTGTTCGTCTGTCTGTCTGTGTTCACATTTATTTGATAAAATGAGTTCTCCAGTTCAGTGATGTCATATGGCTGCCCACAATCATTCTTAGGAAATTGCCTAGTATATCCATTTCACTTCATGAAACATGATAATCTCACCCGGAAATCCAATTTACTGAGTCTGTTTTTGATAACTGAAACAACCAAAAATAAAAAGATCCATAACAATATATGTTCTCAGAACTACATAGAATGAATAGAGCATGCTGGGAGTCGTAGCTTCGCCCCAGCTGGAGCGCCGGAGGTTAGCCTTCACTGGCCTATCCTAAAGATAGGTCATCAATATGCAATAGTCAGTAGTCCGAATACCTGCTTCCTCCACAATCAGCCACGGGGCTATAGTAAATATCCACTATCTATATAACATTAGTAGGCTGCACCTGTATCAGAGAGGACCTCCCCCACATGTATGATTTTGAACCCATGTATGGGGAAGACCCCTGATGATACGGGTCCAGCCTACTAATGTTTTTCTATATAGTGAATATTTTTGTATCGCACAATATGCAGCGAAGAGCTCATGTAGAGCTCAAAACGGGTCTGCAAAAATAGACTGCGTAGTATCATTTTATAAAGATGGAATACAACTATGTATAAATATATCAGAGGTCAGTACAGAGATCTCTCCCACGATCTCTTTATCCCAAGGACAGTGACCATGACGAGGGGACATCTTCTGCACCTGGAGGAAAGAAGGTTTGTTCACAAAAATAGAAGAGGATTCTTTACGGTAAGAGCAGTGAGACTATGGAACTCTCTGCCTGAGGAGGTGGTGATGGTAAGTTCACTAAAAGAGTTCAAGAGGGGTCTGGATGTATTTCTGGAGGGTAATAATATTACAGGTTATAGTTACTAGAGAGGGGTTGTTGTTGATCCAGGGAGTAATTCTGATTGCCTGATTGGAGTCGGGAAGGAATTTTTTCCCCTAAAGTGAGGAAAATTGGCTTCTACCTCACTGGGGTTTTTTGCCTTCCTCTGGATCAACTTGTAGGAAAACAGGTCGAACTGGATGGACAGATGTCTTTTTTTCGGCCTTATAAACTATGTTACTATGTTACTCTGTTAAAATATTGATGGATTTTATGTGAGCCTGGAATTCAAGTTTTTGCCCTTACAGCATCCAGCTCCATCTTTCCCTGCAGAAGTGGTCAGAGACCAGTGACCGTCCTGTAATGACTTCTAGTTGAGAGAATTGCCTTTGCCTTAATAACGAGAAAGAGTCATAAAAAAGATAATCAGATTACTGACTACTGTAGAATAAGATGGTGAAACATTTTTCTACACTTTACATATTCTGAATGCTCTGGTCACATATTCAGGGATCGGTTTTTCTCTGTACTCTCTATAAACGGTGAACTGCTCATAAAATGTCAAAAAGCACATCTTATAAAAATACAGTCTGTTGAGAATAATCAGAGCCGACTTGCAGAATTTAATCACCTATGCCAAAATCGTTTCATATCCAAAACCAGACTGAACAAAAGATACCATAAAAATGTCTTTCCCGACGATCCAAGATACGCATGTTCTAATACAACAGCCATAACTCCATTGTACGGATGTAGCAGAGTTAACACTCATTAACTCAAATTTCTTAACTCCTCGTGATATAACGAAACAAAAGCCAATAAAAAGCAACTGAAGGTGTCGGCTTAACACAACTAGTTTAGTTAAAGTGTAACTGTCGTACTTTTTTTCTTTTTGTAATGTATAAGGACAGTGATACTCACCATTTTTGTAACATACTTTACTGAAATCGTACATTTCTATGAGAAAAATAGCTAAAGTGGCCCATTTTGAGCCTTAGCGACGCTCCTCTGTCTTCTGATTACATAACTGTGGAGACTTGCTAACACTGACAGAAAACAGAGGAGCGTCGCTAAGGCTCAAAATGGGCCACGTTAGAGCTAATTTTCTAATAGAAATGTACGATTTCAGTAATTAAAGTATATTACAAACATGATGATAATAAAAGACATTCTTTTTCTTTAAAATACCAAGATATCCTCCTTGCAAAAATCTTTACCAAGCCAGAAGAGAAGATGGCACTGTATGGCAAGTAAATAAACTCTATGCCAAGGATGCATCCAGTACTGGAGGGAACACTGCAAGGATAATAAGGTCTATAATCTTATATCCAGGGCACAGGAGAACAAAAGGAAAAAAAATCACTTAAACTTAACTGTTACTATCAAGAAATCTGTGGTACCCCGCCTGCCACCCAGAGCAAAAGGCGCAACAGTGATGCCTGCGCAGAGCTGATGATGCCACATGCTCCCTGCAGATACATGTAATGCTACTTTTACATATGCGTTTATACTGTCCGGTTTTGCGATCCAGCAGGGGATCTCAAAACCACAGAAAAACACATCCAGTCCAATAATACAATTGGCTACATCTGTTCTGAACAGATCCAGTTGTATTATATAAAAAATGAAGAAACCGGATCTGGCACTATTGACTTACATCGCTTTTGGTGCCAGATATGGCTGATCATATCATGCTGCTTGCATTAAAAAAACACAACAAACCAGAACGGAATGCATTCTGACGCACTCTGTTCCGGTCTGTCCAGTTTTGTCCCCATTGATAATAAAAGGGGGCAAAACTGAAGCGTTTTTCTCCAGTTTTGAGAGCCTGTGCCAGATCCTAAAACCTGAAAGGAAAAAGCAGATGTGACAGTAGCCTAAACCATTACAGAAAATGGCGGAGCACTGCTTCAGGGACAATCTGTTCACAAATTCATATTAAGCCAGCCATATATGTGAGATAACTGTCAGCTGAATGCTCATTTGGCCAATAGCTATCTCTCCTGATCTATAAATACATGTGCAGTGTGCACACTCAGCCAAACATGCATGTGTTGTGAATGGGAGAGGAGTTGACTTCTGATGGGCGGCTTATCTCCCTGAGGAGAAATGGATTGGCCATGTTGAAAACCATCAAGCTGCCTCTTCTCCCCCCTGACATCTGCCACAACAAGGGAAGAATTGGGAAACCGTCCATACGTAGTGGATGGTCAGACAATCTCACCAAAATCCGTTGGCTCGGCCGGCAATCATCCAACATGTATGGCCAGCTTTAAACTTAATTAAAAGTAGACACGAGCATTACCATGTCTTATATAGCTCGACATTGGGCTTACCATACCCCAGTCTGACACTGACTGCTGGGACAAAGGAAGTTCAACTTTTCTACTTCAACTTCTTTGCAATCTGAGGAGCAATTACCCTTTACCCATCATGTTCCCTCTCAAATTCAATGTTTTATATTTTGAGATGTAGAATCAGGTATAATGTAATAACTCTGGAATTTATCCCTTGGAATAACTTGAGAGACTCTGCGAGACATGTTGATCTGAAGAGGTCTTAGATTTCTTTGCTCGTAAATTTTGGGAGGGGGATTTAGATATACCAATTCCTTTATCCTGCTCAATACATAACGTGCTCATCCTCTTTATGTCTTTCATCAAAGGCATGAACATAGGATCTGCATGGCATGATTTCACATTCCCAGGAGGACTCGTGAGATATTATAACTTTATATGGGATTGTCGCACACTCTTTCACAAAGGCTTGAAGGTGTTCATACACAATGTTGGTCTTGGTCAGACGTCTCCGGTTTCTCTGTTTATTACTTCGATCACTTCAAGGTACATTTTCATTTTATTCTTTTCGTTGGGGGTGTGGCAATTTTAAATGTCTCAGATTCCCTTGTACGTTACAAACTTTTTCCCATGTAGAATTATTTCTTAAGAAAATGAATCACTATGTCGCTGACCAGAATCAAAGTCTCAACCATACTCTATGAGTATGTCATAAATGTTGAAAGCCCACCAGCTGTTCCTTGCGGGAGGCAACTTTTTTCACTAAACCAAAGTTTTTCGCAATAACTTATTATGGAAATGCTGACGGTCTTACTTGAAGCATATCCTTGTGCAGGACGGATACAGTAGTTCTTCCTACACTAGTCAAACATCTAAAAAGTTGGATGTAAAGATCAAACTTGTAATAGCTTTAGGTATTTTTGCTATCCCGCTTGATGCAGGTGTGTGCTGTACATGACTTCATATCCTACACTATAAGAAAGAACGAGGAACCTAAATAACTGTAACTCCTTTTGGTACCCCAGTGCAGAGGGTTTATTTTCCCGACATTTGGATCTCATAGTATACACAGGAAAACAATCTAGAAAACAAAGGAGGTACAAAAAGTTGTACAACTTAAGGTGTCTATACTTCACTAGCTGTCAGCTGCAATCTCTCCTGACTTGGCGGTTCAGCCATGCGCACATTTGTTTTCAATGGAGCAAGAGGAGAAAGTCAGTACCAGACATCTTTGGCGGTGGCTTATCTCTAAGGAAACCAAAAGGATTGGACAAAAAAAAATCAACCTGCTCAATCTTTTTGTCGGCAGCTCCCCATAAACATTAGATTGTTGGCCGATGAAACTGAAAATGGGAGGCTCATCCGACAATACACTAATGTGTTACCACACAATACACCATAGTAAGGATGATTGGATTGGATTTGCGGGTGGCAAATTTGACATGTACTGTCTAGGGCAGTGATGGCTAACCTCCGGCACTCTAGCTGCAGTGAAACTATAACTCTCAGCATGCTCCATTCATTTCTATGGAATTCTGAGAACAGCCAAGCAAGTGTACATCTTGGGAGTTGTAGTTTTACGACATCAGGAGTTCCGGAGGTTAGCCATCACAGGTCTAGGGGATCTGCTGCAAATCTGACACTCACACTCAGATTTTTGCTGTGGATGTGCAATTGGATGTGCCACAGATTAGAACGAGGATTAGCCCAGTCCATTGAGGTTAACTTTACAGCTTCTAATCTACCCTAATCGTTTTCTTAAATAATTATTTTGATTTCTTCCAGTGCATGTGAACAGGCTTATATAAACCCTACTCACATATATTGGACCTGATTTGTTAGTGGCTTCAATGAGGATTTTGGCACAGAATCCACATTGAAATCCTCATCAAATCTTGAACAAAAGAATTAGCTGCATATGTAATACTATCCCGATTCTGAAAATGAGTTGTGCTGTTCTCTATTTAAATCTACATCATGGGTTTCATTACAAACAGAAACCACACTGCAGTGTTGCACAATGGACACCTGTGGAGACCGACAGACCAGTTACTTACAAGAGGGTCAATAGGGTCTGCTGGGTTCCGACGCCATGCATGCAGCTCTATTCTTTGCACACACAAAAATGAATTCAAACATAGCCTGAAGCTCTTTTACACAGATGTTGCTCCTGGCCCTCACCTATGCCATTTATAATACTGGTGTCTTCTAATGTGGCAGAGGGGTCATTGGGCTCTAGACACCAGTGCCCATGTTGAGCCACTATGTCTGCATGCTCCATAGCTACACTGTCAGCACAATACTACTCACTCTGTTGCATTGGAACACACCTCTATTCACTTGAATACATGACACATGTCTGGTCAGCAGAGTCGCGGTACACTGCAAAGTGTGAATGTATTTCTGTGTAAAACATGCATTTATTGTATTTTGTATGCACAAGGTATTGACTGTCCGTATCCACAGCCACCACCAGATGGGGCTGGTGTCACCCTCTATCTATAGAGAGGGAGTACAGAGTACACAGTTCAAGAACTAGTTAGACAGTCTAAGCTTAGGCTCAAAAGTGAGAGGAGCACATGTCACTCATTCATGAGCCAAACTAGACCTGGATCCATCCAGAGCTGGGCCAGAGAGGACAACTACAAGAGTAGGCCAGATGTAACAGAAAGGAATAGAGAAAGCCCAGTAGAGATAACTTGTCTAAAAGGACTGTTCAGAAGTGCCTGAGCATACCAAATAACAGTTTGGTCCATTGTGAGAAATACCCACATCCCAAGGTGGATTCTGTGGTCATGTACATGTACTAAGTTGCAAAGTGTTGGCATCACAGCAATCGGGACCCTGTCTTGAACCTGAAAACCTGCAACATCTCAAACATCATCAGGCAGGAGAATCCCAGAACCAGAGAGTGCCCTGAATGGAAAAAGATGAGCCCTTCCACATCACTACACGAGCCCAGGGAGCACCAGAAATGTGTTGTACCACTACAACTCCCACCCAGCCACCCACATTTGCACATGCCCCTGCGGCACACTGCATGGTATCACTGCACAATATATTGTATTGGTACATATGGAAACTGTAGTAAACCGCCATAAGTCTACTTATCTTATAAACTAGGAAAAGTCAATGATGTACAGTATGTACAGCCTGTTCTTAGGTCCCTGTAGTACAAAGAGATCACATGGAAATGGTTTAAACATGGTTTTGCTGTCCACGATATGTTGTCACTGGTTTAATATTTTATATGATCATCTATAACGCTTTTATGATTTGTCCAGTGTTCTTTTATGTCTTTAGTATGTCTCAAATCTAAGATGTTTCGGCATCTGGAACAGGTTGAAAATGGGCTGTATGTGGCATAGGGATAAGCAAAGAGACTTTATTCTGCATTAAAAACTAAATTAAATTTAGAGAGATCTATTTTCCAGAAAGCAAAACCCTCTAGCTCTCCCCAGAAAGCAGAGTTCATCAACTTAAAAAAGTAGCAAACAGAATTCAGCCAGGAAAAAAATCATCCAAAAGCTAAATCGGGTTCCAAAACCAAGTCTTTTTCTTATTTCATAGATTACAACTAAATAAACACAAGGACATGCATTGTCCACAAATGCTTTTCATCCACTGGAATTATGCTTTGTACACTTATAAGGTCATAAATAATCCATTAATAAAACACATTTGTGCCTAATATGCAATAGAAGAAATGTAGAAACAAATTATAATTACCAAAAAAAATCATCATGGGGCCTCCTACATTTTCTAATAGAGACAATGGTGAGCAAACAGCATTATGTCAGGTCAGCTGTCTATGTCCGCTGCTGTCCTACTGTCCTCTGCAGGCGTGATACACGTGCCACTCACCATGCTGCCACTACCGCCATATTTCTGTCTTGTGCTCCTTCCTCAGCTAATAGCTGGAGGTCTCTGGATATGTAAGGTGCCCTCTCCAGCAGTAGGGTGCCTGAGCTTTAGGTTCCCTGTTGACCAGGGTCCTGCATTTGTTCCTGTGTGTTCCGGCACTTCCAGTTTCAGTTTTGTCTGTTTAAGCTAACCCTGTCTGCCTTGATTGTGTCCCTGCCAAGTATCCATCCTGCCTGCCTCGTCAGTATCTTCACCATCACCCAGACTGCCTGTTTATCCTGTGTTTCCCACCATCAACACTTCAAGTGTGATGTCGGGATCACAGAAATCTGCATTCAACTCTCAGTGACCGTTCAGACTATACTGCAGTTTTCCTGGTTTTTTGGTGCATTTATATATCCTAAGCTTCTGGTGCTTCTGCAGAGTCCCTCAGCCCTATGGGTCAGCTGCCACTTACACTGCGACTATCCAAGGAGGTAGTGGTCCGGTTGCCTCCCTGCAGTGAAGGCCAGATCCCTGTAGGACCTTTCACCACAAAATGCATTGCAATCTAAAAGCATCATGTTATAGAGAAGGAGAAGCTTAGCAGACTGATATATAGTTGTGTGGGAAAACATTCAGTACAACTTGTAATTTACACATTTATATAATTGATTTTTTCCACCTCCTGTGAACAGCTATCAGTACTGGAGGGAGGAGTTATCAGTGGCCGACGGCTATCGCTCTATGCACACCTATAGGCAATATATCAGTGCTGTTCACAGAAGGTAGAAAAAGCAGAGCTATAAATGTAAAAATTACAAGTTTTACTAAATCTTTTCCCACATATATATACTGTATATATATATATATATATATATATATATATATATATATATATATCAATCTCTTGGTGACAGGTCCTCTTTAAAGGGTGAATACCAGGGAAGCATCAGAATAATGCCCTTAGGGTCTAGCCCACAGTCAGACTGGTTAGTTGGCACAGTGGGTCTGCACTTACTGATCCATAACACATTATTTCATGTTACTTAAAGGGGTTGTCCGAGTTATTTTTTTGTTCTTTATATGTTTCTAACTTGTCAGGTATAACAACTTTCCCATATACTTTGTGTTTCTAAAGCTGCTGGTTTCTCAGAGTTGACTGAGGGTCACATGACCTGTGATGTCACCTTATCTCTCTGGTCTCTGACGTTTCGTGTACAAGCCTCAGAGTTCAGATAAGAGTCTGTACACGAGACGTCACTGGCCACGCCCCCTTTCTTTGCCGGCTCCTGCTATCTGCTTTCTTCCTGGTTTCCTTCAGATAAAACATTAACCCCTTCAGCCAGAACACACTGAGGGCTCAAGGCTTTATAACAAACAGTAGCTGCAGCAGTGAGAGGAGACAAATGCTGGGCACAAGAGCTGTAGAGGAATTGTATTGTACAAGAACAGGTAGGGAGAAATTCCTGTATGTATCAGCAGTGTCATTGTACAGCTGGGACTTGTAGTCCTACACATACAACATGCTGCTGAGTATTCCAGCAGGCAGACATGTACTCACAGCACTTGTATTCATTCCCTTTGCAGAGAGGGGGGAGAAGGGGGAGGGGCTGAGATTGTTGTTATTGCATGTAAACAAAGACCAGAAGAGAACCAGGGAAATTAGGAAATATGGATTTTTTTTTGCCTAAAACTTGCTTAACTTAGTTATATATTGCTGCCCATCAGATTTACAGTGCTATATATTTTTTTTCATAACTCGGACAACCCCTTTAAGGATGTACAGTAGACTGTATTCTGCAACAGTTCAAGTTGTTCACAAGACTGCAGACCTGGACAGACCTATAGCAATCATATTTAGTACTAACAGTGTCTCTCTGATACCCCCAGGACTTACAGTAGGGCTGAACCTAAATTAAACAGGCTAAATAAACTGATATACAGTACAGACCAAAAGTTTGGACACACCTTCTCATTCAAAGAGTTTTCTATATTTTCATGACTATGAAAATTGTAGATTCACACTGAAGGCATCAAAACTATGAATTAACACATTAACAAAAAGTGTGAAACAACTGAAAATATGTCTTATATTCTAGGTTCTTCAAAGTAGCCACCTTTTGCTTTGATTACTGCTTTGCACACTCTTGGCATTCTCTTGATGAGCTTCAAGAGGTAGTCAACTGAAATGGTATTCAAACAGTCTTGAAGGAGTTCCCAGAGATGCTTAGCACTTGTTGGCCCTTTTGCCTTCACTCTGCGGTCCAGCTCACCCCAAACCATCTCGATTGGGTTCAGGTCTGGTGACTGTGGAGGCCAGGTCATCTGGCGTAGCACCCCATCACTCTCCTTCTTGGTCAAATAGCCCTTACACAGCCTGGAGGTGTGTTTGGGGTCATTGTCCTGTTGATAAATAAATGATGGTCCAACTAAACGCAAACCTGTGGATCTCAAATTTGGTCTAATCAGACCAAAGCACAGATTTCCACTGGTCTAATGTCAATTCCTTCTGTTCTTCAGCCCAAACAAGTCTCTTCTGCTTGTTGCCTGTATTTAGCAGTGGTTTCCTAGCAGCTATTTTACCATGAAGGCCTGCTGCACACAGTCTCCTCTTAACAGTTGTTGTAGAGATGTGTCTGCTGCTAGAAATCTGTGTGGCATTGACCTGGTCTCTAATCTGAGCTGCTGTTAACCTGCGATTTCTGAGGCTGGTGACTCGGATGAACTTATCCTCCGCAGCAGAGGTGACTCTTGGTCTTCCTTTCCTGGGGCGGTCCTCATGTCAGCCAGTTTCTTTGTAGCGCTTGATGGTTTTTGCGACTGCACTTGGGGACACTTTCAAAGTTTTCCCAATTTTTCAGACTGACTGACCTTCATTTCTTAAAGTAATGATGGCCACTCGTTTTTCTTTACTTAGCTGCTTTTTTCTTGTCATAATACAAATTCTAACAGTCTATTCAGTAGGACTATCAGCTGTGTATCCACCTGACTTCTGCCCAACACAACTCATGGTCCCAACCCCATTTATAAGGCGAGAAATCCCACTTATTAAACCTGACAGGGCACACCTGTGAAGTGAAAACCATTTCAGGTGACTACCTCTTGAAGCTCATCAAGAGAATGCCAAGAGTGTGCAAAGCAGTAATCAAAGCAAAAGGTGGCTACTTTGAAGAACCTAGAATATAAGACATATGTTCAGTTGTTTCACACTTTTTTGTTAAGTATATAATTCCTCATGTGTTAATTCATAGTTTTGATGCCTTCAGTGAGAATCTACAATTTTCATAGTCATGAAAATACAGAAAACTCTTTGAATGAGAAGGTGTGTCCAAACTTTTGGTCTGTACTGTATACTGACCCAGATTCAAGGGTAAGGCAGTTGCATAGATACTGCGCCAAACAATGGTAGTAAATGCAGCCAGGAAAACCGTTATTCATAACAATTACGCATTAAAGGGGTTGTACCCGGTTTTAAACTTATTCTAACTGATTGGTTGGGATCTGACCATTAAGATTTCCACCAATCCCAAAAGGGCAGGTGCCATTCCCTCATCCTGATGGAGCAGCAAATCAAGCATGCACCCTGCCGCTCCATTCATTCTGTACTCGACTGTCTCCAGTAGTCCAATAGAGAATAAATGGAGCAGCAGGGTGCACGCTTGACCTACTGCTCCATCAGGACAGCAGATCAGTACTGTTCTCACCCTAATCCTGCTATCTACAAGAATGGTAATATTACTGAACCATAAACTATAATAAGTGAGTAGAATCTGTTTAGGCAAATCAGACAAGTATACATGTAAGGCGGGTTTACATGGACCAATGGAACAGCTGATTGTAGGGAAGGAAACGCTCCTTCCCTACAGTCGGCTGCTCGCTCAGTGAAGGAGAAAGCTGCATTTACTTGCAAGGATCTTCTTCAAGGTATGAGGACAAGCAGTCGTTATTACGATCCCTCGTTCCCATACAGAATCATTGTTTCTGGGCAGCAGGTCACTGTTTAGACAGTCTGATCTGCTGCCCAGGAATGATGATTGCACAAACGACAGGACCACCTGATGAACAAGTCGCGTGATCAGCGGCACATTTAGATGGCCAGATTATCGGTAAGGAGCATTCGCAGGATAATCTGGCCAGATATTGGTTTGTGTAAATCCTCCTTAACATACTGTAGCGCTATTACTCAACAGATTCTTGTGATGTTCTGCTCCTGGCCATTGAGATTTATTTGTCTGATTTGCCTAAAAAAACTTCTCAATAATAATAAGGAAATGTAACTTACCGCCATTCACATCTGTTCATTATGAATGGAAGCTATGATGTTGTGCCAGATCCACTGTCCAACAGACCACCTTGACTTATAATGGGTTCAGATGGGGTTGCATTGTTCTGACGCATGCTGCTCTACTCTTGCCGACAAAAATGCCGGAACTGCCGAAGGGGGCTCGAAACAGAACTCTGACGGCAGCATTAACAAAAAGGGGTCTGAAATAAATGTACTAAATGTACTGAAACCAGCTAGTAAGTGAACACACACAAACCAGCATATCCCATTTAACCATCAGCTAAGAGGAATCACAGGAGAATCCCACCAACTGCAAACAAGATCACCTTAAAGGGAGTCTGTCACCCTGATTTTGGACTATTATCTGCAGTAAGTAGTACTGCAGTTAAGGAGTCCAGATCACTAGTTTTGTCAACCCGAGTTTGGGCCATTACAGTATCTACAGAAATACATGAGTAGTACTGAAGATAAGGAGTCCAGATGACTAGTTTTATTTTCCTACTGCCGCCCGTTCACCCACTGTCAGCACTCAAAGCTGCACTGAAATACATTGTCAGGACTGCTCCGCATGCGCACATGAGTCCTGTCCATCATGTTAAAACAGCAGAGTGCAGCTTTGAGCGCTGACAGAAGGGAAACTGGGGGCAGTAGGAAAATAAAAAATAGTTATCTGCAGCTCTATGCATGTATTAGGCTACTTTCACACTTGCGTTTACATTTTACATATTGAGATCCGTCATAGGGTCTCAATACTAGAGAAAAACGCTACCTTTTTGTCCCCATTCATTGTCAATGAGGACAAAACGTAACTAAAGAGAACGGAGTGCTCCAAAATGCATTCCGTTCCGTTTGGTTGCGTTCCCAGACCAGAGAGCAAACCGCAGCATGCTGCAATTTTCTTTCCATCAGGGGATGCAGAGCAAGACGGATCCAACATGACCCCAATGCAAATCAATCGAGACGGATCCGTTTTCTCAGACACAATAGAAAACGCATCCGTCCCCTATTGACTTTCAATGGAGTTCATAACGGATCCGTCTTGGCTATGTTAAAGATAATACAACCGGATTTGTTCATAACAGATGCAGACAGTTGTATTATCAGTAACGGAAGGGTTTTATCTGATCCCTGCCGGATGAAGTGTGAAAGTAGTTACTGTTGATAATAGCACAAAGTCGGGGTGACAGATTCCCTTTAAAGAAGAACTCCCGCAAAAAAATGTATTTGCTGTCCTGCTAGAAAGGTACATGATGTAATCTGTAGTGAATGTCATTTTCTTACCAGTGTCTGTATTTGTGATTTATATCTCCCTGATGCTTCTCATTTGTGTCATGTGACCAGCAATCAGGCTCACCAACTGACACATCATCTTATGTGTGCACACGAAGTCTATTTCTCTATGCATTCCTATGGGAGCCTCACTCTGAGTCTCATAGGAATGAACAGAGAAGTAACTGGCTTCCTGTCCTGGGTCAGTTGGAGATCACAGAGTTGGTCACATGACCCAGCTACAATAAGAAGAGAGGGGATAACTTAGAATTACAGTCTCTGATAAGAAGATTGCATTCACTACAGATTATATCATGCAGCTTTCTAACAGGTGAGAGAATAAAAAACTTTGCAGGAGTTCTACTATAAGGGAACTTCTCACTAGGTTTGGGGCCATTATGCAGCTGGGTTTGAGCTTTACGGACAGACACCTGTCAAAATGGTCTTCTGTACTAAAATGTGTTAAAAGGACTTACAAATTAGAGAAGGGTCCAGAGATGAGTCCAGCAGCATCCAGCACGTGCTGAGGACAGTACACCTTGCTTTGCTGCACATGCACCGAATACCACGCTGGACTCTTCTCTAGTAATTTAGGAGTCCTTTGACAGGGGACAGGTTGACCGTGTACAATGACATGCTGGTGGTTTACTGTCCCCAAATCTAGTGGTAAGCTCCCTTTGATACGGCAGCAAAAATTATATTTGAGGTGGTGTAGCCCCATTCCTTTAAAGAACAAATGTTCTTTAATATGTTATTGTACTTAAAATATTGTTACAGAAAAACAATAAAATATGTGCTGTTCCTGCCTCTTTAAGGCAATTGGCCTGATTAATGGCTATGGATGTGATCCACTTTGCAAACTAGGAAATGTTATTATTCATTACAGAAATTTGTGGAAGAAAGTACTGCTGGAATTTGAGCACAATGAACAGTACTGGTATATAAAAGTTATTATGTCTAGATATGTGTCTACCAGCTGTTTTATGTTAAATCTGTTTTGTAAATGCTTAGAACATTGAACCATTAAATTAGACTGTTTTGGTAGAAGACTGGAAATTTTTTTCCCCAAAAAAATGGAAAAAAAAAATTTGGAAGAGGCTGACATTTTTTTTCCCTTTAGACACGTGTTAGGGTGAAAGGGTATGCAAAGAACACTGTGACTCTTTTTAATTAGCAGACATGGTGAAACTTAATGTGAAAAACACTTCAGACTGTGAATTTGAGGAACTGTAAAGACTGACTTGGAGGCCCGCCGAAAAATTGGAGACAAAGCGCTGTGGTCCCTGAATATCTAAGAAACCAAAGCAGGTGTCAACTGGAAACTCTACAACCTTTAACAGTACCAAATCCCTCGTATAAGGTCCGAGGGCAATAATTTTTGTGCTGTAGATGCGGTAATAATAAAAAAAGAAAACTGAAACATAAAATGTGTGAGATAAAGAGGCTTAGTGCTAAAATCTTTAAAATGTCCCTTAACTATCAGTTGCTGTAAATTTTCCAAAGAGCTGAAATTTAAATTGGTTACTTTAGGCAATTACTCCAATTTTGATGAACTACATTAATGTGACTGACCTAATGACTGTTACCTGAAAATTATCTTTTTTCTCGAGGGTGGTTTAAAGAATTGTGTCACAAAGCGTATGTACATGTCAAACCAGCACCTGGATCTCAATACTTTTGTAGCTTCATGTAATTAAAAAATAAGTATAACCACTGAGCTATTCAATAAAATGTATATGTATAGCGCCACCTGCTGTTTGTTCTTCTTATTTTTTGTCCGCCTCACTGAGCCGGTCGAGCATGCCCAGTTTAAATCTTTAAATCACCACCAGCCACATGTTCTGTTAGAAGCTGTAGCAATTACAGAGAGAGAGAGAGAGCAGAAAGGACATGCCGCCTGAGCTGCCAGCTTGAAGATAATCTAGCAGAGCAATTGGAGCATGGAACGTGGAGATCTCTGAACCCATGTGAGGTACAGGTCATCATTAATTTACTTTTTTTTTTAAGTAGAATTTTTTTTTTAGTTAAAACAATTAAAATAAAGTAAAGCAAATAAAAAAAATTAAAATAAAGCACTATATATATATATAATTTGGTGTTTTCAATGGTCTAATTCACACCATCTGGGGTCAATGTCTGCAATCAAAAGAATTTCGGGACCCGCTAGTGGACACCTGTAGCTTAAGGGACCTGCTATGAAACCACACGTTTTAGTGTTTCCCAGCTTTGTGCCTGGTTCAGCACAACCTCATCTTGTGACTTGCAATCCCTGGTATCAAGGGGAAACTCTACATCACAGTTCACACACATAGGGGGCGCACTCCTCTTTTCTCTTTTTTTCCCACTTGAGGAGCTGCCTGGGGGGGGGAAGAAGGGGCCTCAATACCGAACACACTGCTGCACAATAGACAGTAATGATGTGATCCTGCCTATGATATGCCATCATGGCTGAGCAGCCTGCCAGGAACGCTCACCAATGTGTAGTATATGCAAGTGTCACCTCCTAGGCAGCTCTGCAAGTGGAGGCAACCAGTCCTGCTCACATTCTAGGACAGGTTGCTGGTAGCCATGTTAAATCATTCCCTGAGAACCCTTTTAAATGTGGCACATCGAACACCAGTGGGGGTGGTTATTAAGGGAATACGAAAAGGCCAGTCTTAATATCTTCCCATACCGTACTCATAGTGTGAAAATGTAGTCATTCACTGAAAGTTTTTCTTTTTGGATAGGTTTGGCATATGAGATGCAAAATTTTGTAAAGGTAACTACAGTATTACGTAATAGTGTGTAGCCGTCTATTAGGACAGGTCAGTTCACCGTGACCCAGCAATGAATGTGGTCATAGAAATACACATTAAAAACCTGAAAAAAAAACTTTAGAAATGTAGCTTATACAAAGTCATTTTATTCTTCTTCCATACTAAGCAGCGTGACTGCCGCCTGCCTGGTATAGTAACGTCAAAGTGATGGCTATGCTGAGTGCAGTTCTACTAATGGGTGTCTATTATAGTATGAAAATAACACTAAAATAATAAAAATTATCATCGCTCTGCATTATAAAATACATAAAGGGAGAATTGCATAAGAAATATAGATTTGGCAGCTGCAGAAAATCTGGCATTTGGCAACAATGTGGCATTTTTAATGAATCTATTAACGTGTATATATTTCACATGTGCTATGTGGCCAATCAGCTTAATTGGTTTGATCAAAATTACCAGCGTTTCATTTCTGTTTTAGATTTTAGTCAGTAATGTCTCCTTTTATATATAATATGCTGGCTGCACAGTAAGAGAGAAATGAAATGCTTTGTATTGTTATATGTATTGGACATTCTCGGACTTTCTTTTTTAGCAATCACGCCGTCATCTTTTTTCAATTTACATACAGTACACCAGTAAAAGATTTTCTTCTCCTCATAATTATATGGAATAATAAAATAGAAAATCAAAATTTAATACCGAATGGTCTTAACGGGAATCTGCCAACAGGTTTATGCTGCCCGGGCTGAGGGCAGCAGAAAGTAGTGACATACATCATGATGATAGCCGTGCTTGTGTGTGGTCATCGTTCTATTCTCAGCAGGTCATGACCGGGCCCCGTTCTGCCAATAGGAGTGGGCCCCCCTAAGACTTCTGTAACTTCCATACATTAATGGGGTTGTTCCTGCTGCAGTGTATGGATTTTGTCAAACCCCATTCAGATG
This sequence comes from Rhinella marina, assembly GCA_900303285.1. Taxonomy (NCBI): domain Eukaryota; kingdom Metazoa; phylum Chordata; class Amphibia; order Anura; family Bufonidae; genus Rhinella; species Rhinella marina. The sequence continues at coordinate 52,513 of ONZH01011215.1, forward strand.
AATAGTACAGTCCATGTAAGATACTAGATCTCTGAGGGTGTACTAGTAACACCCAGGACAGAGGGAGACTTAAAGGAACCCGTGGTTTCCCTGCCACACATAAGCACACCACATCTTAGGGTCCATTCACACATCCGTAAGTGTTTTTCGGCCTGCAAATTGCAGAACTGCAAAACACGAATACCGACCGTGTGCATACCGCATTTTGCGGACCGCACATGGGCAGCCCTAGGATACAAATGCCTATCACGGACAAGAATAGGACATGTTCTATCTTTTTTGGAACTACGTATGAGGCATCTTTTACAGCCCCATTGCCATTTACAGACTACAGGCTGCTGTAAACTGCCCTCTGTATCCTGCTATTGAATTGGCATCTGTCAGCAGATTTGTCCCTATGACACTGGCTGACCTGTTACATGTGCACTCGGCAGCTGAAGACATCTGTGTTGATCCTATGTTCATATGTGTCCACATTGCTGAGAGAAATGATGTTTTAATATATGCAAATGAGCCTCTTGGAGCAACGGGGGCGTTACCGGTACACCTAGAGGCTCTGCTCTCTGCAACTGCCGCACCCTCTGCACTTTGACAGGATCAGATGTGATGATGATTACACCGCCTGGCCCTGTCAATCAAAGTGGAGCAGGTGCGGCAGCTGCAGAGACAGCAGAGGCTCTAGGTGTAATGGTAACGCCCCTGTTGCTCCTAGAGGCTCATTTGCATACATTAAAACATCATTTTTCTCAGCAATGTGGGCACATATGAACATGGGATCAACACAGATGTCTTCAGCTGCCGAGTGCACATGTAACAGGTCAGCCAGTGTCATAGGTACAAAACTGCTGACAGATGCCCTTTAAAGGGGTATTCTCATCTTAGACAATGGGGGCATATCGCTAGGATACGCCCCCATTGTCTTATAGGTGTGGGTCCCACCGCTGGGACCCGCACCTATATCCAGAACGGAGCGGGGAGTGCTGCGCCTGGGGGACCCCGGGTTTCCGGAGGTCCGGCCACCACCAGGCGCAGCTCCCCGCTGCGCTCATAGAAATGAATGGGAGCGCAGCGCGCAAGTGCGGCCACCGCTCCCATTCATTTCTATGGAGCCGACGGAAGTAGCCGAGCCAGCGCTCATTCAGTTCGGGGGCTCCGTTCTGGATATAGGTGCGGGTCCCAGTGGTGGGACCCGCACCTATAAGACAATGGGGGCATATCCTAGCGATATGCCCCCATTGTCTAAAATGAGAATAACCCTTTAAGGAAATCTGACTGCCCAGCACTACTGAAACTCTTGCAGCTACAACAGACAGATTTTTTTTTAACATAAATTTAACGTCCACTTAAAGGAATCTGCAAAATACATTTTTTTCCATATTCCCCATTTATGCATATGGACATGACAGAAAGGAACCCCTTTCCATCAAATTGGGGAGCAGCTGGAAAATGAACCTCAGATAACACTACATTTCTCTGGGTTACATGGTGATTAGTCGGGGCGGTTGCATTTAAAAAAAGTTTGGTGGTGTATACTGTAGCAATATGTTGAAACAAAGTAACATTAGTTATAATCTGCGTAGAAAATTAGATAAAATGTTATTATTTGATTAACATTCATTAAATAAAGACATTAAAAGTACTATCCATCCCGTACATCTTTTCTTTAGATCAACACTATTTTCCTCCAGTTTGTGTAAAAACACCTATAAAAAATGATTTTGCACAGACCCTGCAGGAACAAGGTGTATAGCGGTGTATAGCTCTGGGCTGTGCATAGAGACCTGTCGTTCTTACCCACCTTTGCATTCTCGATGCAGGGACAGATGGCCCACGCCGCACTTGCCTGAACATCTGGATGAGGATTTTTAAGCAACGACCACAGCAAACGAACTCCATCTAATCGGTCAATTACCCTGTCGCGCAGCCAGGCAATGAAGAAATAAACATCAATTATAGCAGCAGAAATCTAAGATCCCGACTGTGAAGAATTGGATTTGACCAAGAAATCAGAGTAAAATCGTCAGAGACTTTGTTGTGGATTTAACATTTCATTCTATCCGTGTCCATTTTTTAGGTTCGGATCCCTCTCCATTCCTTTCCCTGTAGGCACTATATCTGTCTATCAAAGCCACAAACAAGCTGTGAGATCCCATGTGAGAACTTAAGACGCTTCGTAAAATGCAAGTATTTTCCGAAACATCTATTCATTGCAGAACTTCATTACTTCGAGAGGATGTGCGTGTTTTTGAAATAACTTTTTTTTTTTTACTTTTTCTTTTTACGCAGCTTCCTATTCGGAACCATAGGCAGTCCGTGAAGGGAAAAGCATCTGTAATCCTGATAGAGGTTTAAACTTCCATACCACAGTGCATCCTTTGTTGGGAACGTATAAAGTTTAACTTGTTTTCCATGTGCCGCCAACTAACATGACCGGCATTAAATACCGCTGTCTAATTACTTAAACACACTCTAATCAAACTATCTTTATGACCGGCTGAAGGATGAATTCTCATCAGATCCATCACGCCGCCATCTGTCCACTGTTTATACATCAATCAGTAGGAGAATCATAACTTTACATCAGGGTCCATAGAGGACTTTAAACCGAAGCCGCAGGCCAGACTAAACCTAATATCCCCTTACAATCCCTATCTTTGTACGGAGACGCTGTAATCCTAAATCTTGTAAAAAGATAGAAAGAAGGGGCTTGAAATATATCAGCTTCAAACGTACAAGAGGATGTTATTATCTGCTGAGAACATGAAACGAAGTTCTGCAAAAACATATCATGGTGACATGCGATTTATACAGCGCGTAATTGTATCCAGGCCATAGTCAGCGCTCACGATCCTGAACAAGATTTTTTTGGGTGATTAAATAGATTTCGACCACAAAACAAATCTCGTATATACATTCTTAATCTGGGCTCATTTGTAGCAATTCCATACTGTCTGCGCCTTTAAGTCACATTCTAATTCAGTGTAAGAATGGCTAAAAATATAGTAAAAACAAGGTATAAAAAGTTTAGGTTTAAATGTAATATATATATATATATATATATTTTATATATATATTTTATTTATTTTTTTTAAACATACAAGTGACTAAAATAAATAAACTTAATAAATAATAAATATATAGAAAGCAGCGAGTGCAATAAATAATAGTGATAATAATAATAATAATAATAAATAGGCTTAAATAGGATTTCACAAAAAAAGTGTGTTGTCTTGAATGAGCAGAAGTGCTGACATTTGGGATATAATACATTTTCAGTATATTTTATTTAATTGCTAGGATCTAAAGAACTGTATTAAATATTGTGTGTTCTATCCAAAATTAGTGAAAAAAAAAATAATAGGACTGTTTATTAGGCCAATGTGTTTGTTTGTTTTTTGTTTTTTTTGCTGCAAAAAAATGGAAAGAACTAATTGACACTTTGGCCCACATTTCACCAGTGTGTCTGTGCCTAGAATTTGTGGAGCAAACTGGCACAACTAAGGTGTCTACACTTTTTTACGACTTGTTCAACAAGTCAGTGGAACTTAGGAGGAAGGGGTGAGTTTAGCAGGAAAGAGGGAGCGGCCTAAGATGCACCATTTTTCACCAGAATTAAGTGAAATACACATTTCCGTGGAACACGGTCCGGGACGATCCGTGAAATCCCGGACCGTGCTCCTTCTGAGGACGGGAGTGCACGGCGTCGTTGGTTGCTAGGACGCCATGCGCTTCCTGAGGCCGCCGCTGTACAGTGATACACTTTGTAACCAATGACGCTGTGCGCTCCCGTCCTCAGAAGGAGCACGGTCCGGGATTTCACGGACCATGCTCCATGGAAATGTGAATTAGGCTTTAGCAGGAAGCAGTGGGTTTAGCAGGAAAGGGGGAGTGGCCTAAGATGCACTATTTTAAACCAAAATTCCACCCTAATTCTGATGTGAAATTCTGTTTTAATGTAAGGCAACCAAAGTTGGTGTAAAGCTAGACAAAAGTTCTTAGGGTTTGCAGTGATTTTATATACACAATTCCTTCCATATGCTTTTATGTTTTTTCTAATATGATCTTAGTTCTAGAGGCTTTTCCTAGATCTGACCTTGACCTGCGTCTTTTATTATCCGATAGACACATTATTTTGATATGTTAATAAAAAAAAATATGGAAACTTACGCCATATTATCTGGCTCCGATGCACAGGCTCCTACAGCTTTGGTAACGTTCACCAGCAATGCTTGATTGGTGCTGGTTAGTAAATTGACCAGTGGATTGATGCCCCCGCATTTACGGATGATGGCCCTATTGGCGGGCTCCTGGCCACATTCTCCCAGTGCTCCTACGACATTAACAAGGACCTCTTCTGGTTGGTCAGCCAGGAAGGTAACCAGGGTTTCTATTACTTTGTATTGCTGAAACCTTTGAAGCAAAGAAAACAATTATCTGATGCACCTTGATACAAGACCACTACATATAAAATGCACAGTATTAAAGAAGAACTCCCGCAAAAATTTTTATTTTCTGACCCGTTAGAAAGGTGCATGATATAATCTGTAGTGATTGTCATTTTCTTATCAGTGACTGTTTCTGTGAGTAAAAACCTCTCTTCTTATTGTAGCCGGGTCATGTGACCAATTCCCTGACCTCCAACTGACCCAGGACAGAAAGCCAGTAACTGCTCTATTCATTCCTATGGGAGCCTCACTTTCAGTCTCATAGGAATACATAGACAATTAGACTTCCTGTCCACACATCAGTCTATGTGTGAGTTGGTGGGTCTAATTGCTGGTCACATGACACAGATAAGAAACTTCAGGATGATAGAAGTCAAAAATTCAGACACTGGTAAGAAAATGACATTCACTACAGATTATATCATGTACATTTCTAGCAGGACATGGAATAATTTTTTTGTCGGGAGTTCTTCTTTAACATTACATAGGGCAAAAACAGAGTCTGTGGCTTTCAGTGACGTTCCTTGAAGCTTCTGGGCCCTAATGTAAAATTTATAAAGCCCTCACCCCAACTATCACTTGTCTCTAATACTACTGGTTTCATCATATGGGTCTGAGCAACTTTTTGAGACCTCTTAGGCACAGTTCCTCGGTGTTACTGCTCTTTCTGTGCCTCATGACTGTAATATGCAGTAACGTCATTTACGTTTTGGGCATTTATTTAGCTTTAATATAAATTAATATGACGACCAGATCCTTTTTTAAGTAATAATATTCAGTAAAATCATTCTCACATTAGTTAATTGCTACGTGCAGTTAAAATGATCACCTCTCAGAAGTAATATGGGATATCACTGTGAATAATGTAAACCAAGTCTAAAACTATCTATAAACATAATATAATCTTCAGGGGTCGTTTTGAAGACAAGAATAGTCATTTCTACTGATGTGTGTGAGAAAATCGCAAAATGCAAAATGGATATGGTGGTGTGAATGAGGCCTAAACGGTCTACAGCAGATGTCGGGGGAAAGAAGGGCTGGATTTTAATACGTCCATTTCATCTGTTCTCAGAGAAGATAGTCCACCATCAGAGGTTCCTGGTAGGGCCTTACTCCCATCTCCCTACTGAGAACAGAAGGTTCATGCAGAACAGTTGTCGCCCTAATGAGCTATCTAAGTTGTATGCAGGGGTGTAACTACCATAGCGGCAGACCATGTGACTGTTATGGGGCCCAGGTCAAGAACGGGCCCAGTCTTAGTTGGGATCATCTGCTCTTCTACTGGAGGTGAAAACTTGGTCAGGACCCTACCCTCTAAAGAAACAACTTTTAGCAAATGAAGCAGTGGAAAAATGGTCCAAAGTTCATTGAAAAAGATTTAGACAGAAACCCTTCTGTCCTGTGTGGGGGCCTGGTGTGATCCTTGCTATGGGGCCCTTACTTCTCTATGTACGACACTGGTTGTATGGCTAGTTTTAGTGAGCCTCAGCCCATCAACTCTTCTCCCCATCTATTTATCAAGGCTGCAGGGAAGGGCATGACTTGACCCACTCATCAAGGCATAAAAGGGCATTTTCTCTTCTAAGAAGGAGTTGATCTCTTTGAGCTCCTTGATTACGTACTTCCAGTGGGAGCTGATCTTACTTCTTTGGGCTCCTTGATTACTACTTTCCGCACCCATTAAGTGTACCATGTTGCCTCCATTAGTCCAGCTTTGACAAGTCATTGTACTGTAGGAAACCTGGTCTGGTGAGGTTACTTTTAAGAGGTATTCTGGTTTCAGCAAATATTATATTATTATTCATTGCGTAATGGAAAGTTATACATTCTTTCATATCCTTTTGCCAATCAATGTAATCCTTTATGGTTTACTTCCATGGGGTGAAGATCCTTCCTTGTCATGTAACGATCACGCAGGTGCACATCTCGTTACAGTTATCGGAGCTCGGCCTTGTAACGAGCCACGCCTGTGTGATGGTCCCACAACCAGGGTGGTTTTCTTAAAACCAGAATACCCCTTTAATTGTCCCTAAATCCAGTTCACTGCGCTAAAAAAACGAACGTGTTCTTTCTAGTGAACCTGTTGGCGTGTATTCTGACGATTCTCAAAGATGTCTGGTGACTCAGGAACCTCCATGAGCAGTAGCCATAAAACACTCTATTATTAGGTCTTCAGGGGGACGGCTCCAAACAATATATATTCTTCCAACACCCAGAATGAAGAACCGTAAAAGTAAGCATGGAACAATGCTATAAATCTTTAGGGTGTAAACTGATTTGTCTAAGCACGGATTACCTTTTTTTTATCTGCAATATACCACGCTATACATCAGCACCAGGCCAATTATGTGACATCCCGGCTAAGTCGTGCAGCAGATGAAGCACATGAGCTGTATATTTTTTCTCAGCTAATGTGTAGGCTAGCCGTAAGTTATGTGCAGATACGATGATATATGGAGATATTTGTTGTCCTCACTCTTTAGCCAGCAGCTGCTTATCACTCAGACTGATCTCTAAATGATCCCCTCCGAGACGGCTTGATGTATATAACTGCTCCTGAGAGGTGCTTATTGTGTCAATCTATCTGATATTTGCAGCCTAGGCACTTGTTAACTAAGCCAAAGAACTCATTTAAGTTTCCTGCTACTTTCATTACTCATTGATCTTGTCCTCTTCATCTGCGAAGAAATCCCTCACCCTGCCTATGACCTTCTTTCAACTCCACCAGCTGGCCAGTAACAGCCCAGAAAGGCTTTCGGACTGAACATTATCACCGTCTGGGATTTCGATAATGCGAAACACACGTCAATGACATTAGAATAATAGACAAAAATCAAAATGTTACTTTGTCACATTATCCCGGCTGATGGAACACTTCCAGATGGCTCCTGTCACCGCCGCCAAGAGTTCCTTATTGTCCGACTTGCTGAGCAGCATGGCTAAGGGTTGGAGTCCTCCATACTGCCGGACCAGATCTCGAGTCTCTTCGTCCTCAGCACACTATACATCATAAAACAGACAGCGCAACTTCAGAAATTTTCCCCATCCCGCACACAACATATATTTTCCAGGAGAAAACATTATCGCTTTGCGTTTGCGAATCGACGGGTGTAAGTAATAAGATTCGCAGGCTTGGGTAATACGAATTGCCTTATGAAGTGGGAATTGGTGATTATGGTTTGCATGTGGCTGCTGTAGCTCTGCCAAAACATCTCTGTGCATGTTATCCATTTCATAATACTTGGACATTTAATATGACATCAATTACAAAAAAAAAAATGCTTCTGCCACTTGAATTATTTTTTGTCTAGTTACAGAGACAAAAGTGGATGACTTAAACAGAGAAGAATGCTGGCAGCGGGCTTAATCATAAAACCTGATGTCATAAACAATACCCAGGCAGCACAAATGGTAAGTACTAAGAAGCAAAGCAATAAAATAAATACCAAAAAAAAAAAGCCAGACAAACACGGGAGCGTGCAGAAACGTCTTGAGGAAAAAATGAAAGGAGAGTGAAAGTTTGTCGTCACTTAAACCACAACATATGTAAGCTGCAAAATCAAATCAGGACATAATGCGAGGACATCGTTACCGCCATGATCTGAAAAGAGAAGATGAAATGAGGCCACGCCAAATGGAGAAAGAAAAACGTTTTATTTAACTTAAGGAATGCTTTAGTTTAGACCCAAGCCGCTGGTGGAAGTAGAAACAGTAGATGAGCAGGGGTGGGGTTTTTTTTTCTTCATTTTTTATTTCAGAAAAATCAACTAAACTAAGTTTGATGTTTCTTTTAGATTTTAAATGCACATGAACCAATAATCTTGGGTTCACACAATATTGTAGAATGCAATCTCTAAAAAAAGGAATCGGTTTCCAAAAAGTTGATCCCAAACAGGTTCAGCTCGAAAGTACATGCAGTTTTAGCTACTATATACTGTATATATATATATATACTCTATACAGTTTTTTATGTTTTTTATGTGAACTTGTGACTAAAGGTGGACATGTTGGAAAGATGCAGTTCCCTAGGCTAGAACAGTCAAAAGGAAAAGAAAAATTCCCATAAAATGTTTTTCAGAAACAGAAACTGAAAAAAGTGGATCACAATTTCTAGGAACTAAACTATGGGGACATTTTTTATTATTTAATTTTATTCATTTTGGGCTAAAACAAATTTTTATATATTTTTTATTATATAATTTACTAATTTAATATATAATTTTTATTTAATATAATATTTCATATAATTTACTTTGGGGACATTTTTTATTATTTAATTTTATTCATTTTGGGCTAAAATCATTTTTTCAATTGGTCTTTAAAAAATGTTTTTAAAGACCAATTGGTCTTTAAAAAATACAGCTTTTCCTGTACAGTTTTCACTTTAAAGGCTATGTACACCTGGGGGGCATTTTTTTATTATTGCATTGTACTAATTTTGAGCTAAAATATTTTTATTGGTTTTTATTAAAAATATGGCATACTTTTTCTAGTACAGAGTTGAAATTCTCTAGAAGCACCCTTTGGATTTTCTTGTCTTTTCCCTCATTTGGGGAGTAGACAGACTCCTTATCTCTGCTCTCTGACAATATAAACACTCAATAAAGCTCAATCCTTATCTTACTGATAAGAATGTGGCTTAAATAAGTGTTTATGACCTCTCTGTAGTTTACAGATATGGTTTATTAGATGACCAGCACAAAGTGAAAGTAGCAGTCACATAGCTAGAAAAAACAGTTAACCCTTTGTGACAGAACAGCTCAATATTTTTAATAAAGGAGTGTTTCCATTACACTTAGAGACTCTGCACTCTCTACTTCTGTCACGCCCTCTGCACTTTGATTGACAGGACCAGGTAGTGTAAACGTCATCACTCCTGGCCCTGTCAATCAAAGTAGAGAGGGAAAGGCAGTTGAAGAGAGAGCAGAGCCTCTAAGTGTAACGGAAACACCCCCCATTGCTCCGAGAGGCTCCTAGAGGCTCATTTGCATATAATAAAACATCCTTTTTCTCAGTAATGCAGACAAATATGAACATGGGACCAACACAGATACCTTCAGCTGCCAAGTGCACATGTAATAGGTCAGCCAGTGTCATAGGTACAGATCTGCTGACAGATGCCCTTTAACACTGCAGTCTGTGGGTCGGATTTATGTAGGGTTTCCACAGAAGCATCCATAATCGGTACCTTGCCCTATCCTGGGTCAAAAGCTGCATTTTACCACACGCTATAATGGTTGATTATGCTCCTTTCATATATATATGTATCAACTTGTAGACTACATTGGAATCGTGCAATAAATTAGTTCACAGACCGTCAATGGAAACCATATTCCTGGTTTTGTCAATCGGATAAGGCTCAGATTTCTATCTCTTCTGTGACTAATTCTAATCCAAACACTAGGAATACTGGAATCACCTATTAGAACAAGTCCTAATCACAGCATGGCAAGACTCCACAACCTTTTCCGGCTTTTATACTTGTCCTAAGCCCTGGTTTGCAGAGCAGACTTTTCAGCACCTCAATCAGTAACAGTGATACCTAAACATAATTTAGAACAGTGAATTCACTGCTTGGCGCAAAGGAACCAACACAACTTGCAGATAGGACGAGATGAGAACTTCTTTATTGTAGGCTTTGCATAGAAACAACACGTTTTGAGGATATCAAAATTATGTCTATATCTATTTCTATCATATATATATCTATCTATGCACAATTGTAACCTGAAGAAGGGGATTTTGATATCCTGAAACGTGTTGTTTCTATGCAAAACCTACAATAAAGAAGCTCTAATCTTGTCCTATCTGCAAGTTGTGTTGGTTCCTTTACGCCAAGCAGTGAATTCACTGTTCTGCTCCATTTTATGGAGGATTGGGCATCTTTCCTGATGGAACCTAAACTACGGCTGTGAACCGTGTGCTACATGCTTACAATAGGGTTGTGCCTATATCTAACTCCATAAGGTGAGCTTCCACTCTCGGGGAATTTGACTTATCTTCTATTTCATAAGGCGTACTTACCATATGTTTTTTTTAACCTAATTTATCTTCAAATAAACACAATTTAGGTCTAATTCACAAAACTGGAAATAAAGAACTGATGTATGTTTCAATGAGCACAGTGTCTACCATACAGGATACTGATTATAAAAGGGTGCATCTAACTAACCTGACAGTACAAGACAGAGAAGTGTATGGTTGGTGTACTTGGAATCCTTACCCTTCTTTGCCGTTAAAGGGGTCATTAGAGGATTGTATGAGGTTAGAAGAGAAGGTCTGCTTTTTTTCAGCACCACATGGGCTACGCCTGGTATTGCAGCTTGTTCCCATTCACATTTTCTACTCTCATACAACCCATGTTGAGCCGAAAGCCCAGTAATCTGAGACAGACTGGTTTCTAGTTCAAAGTTTCCTGTGTAAATGTCTGTGGTTGCTATGCAGTGGATCCCTAGAAACCATCTCAAAATTGCACTGGTGCTGTTCTGACAGTAGGGAGCATAGCAGCAGTCATACCATGTCCTTACAGATTTCAGCCTGCTCTATGTGAGAACAGTGCAGTACATGTAGTACAGTTAGAGAACAGTATAGTACATGGAGTACAGGTAGAGAACAGTACAGTACATGTAGTACAGGTAGAGAACAGTATAGTACATGGAGTACAGGTAGAGAACAGTACAGTACATGTAGCACAGGTAGAGAGCAGTACAGTACATGTAGTACAGGTAGAGAACAGTATAGTACATGGAGTACAGGTAGAGAACAGTACAGTACATGTAGTACAGGTAGAGAACAGTATAGTACATGGAGTACAGGTAGAGAACAGTACAGTACATGTAGCACAGGTAGAGAGCAGTACAGTACATGTAGTACAGGTAGAGAACAGTATAGTACATGTAGTACAGGTAGAGAGCAGTACAGTGCATGTAGTACAGGTAGTGAACAGTGCAGTACATGTAGTACATGTAGAGAACAGTACAGTACATGTAGTACAGGTAGAGAGCAGTGCAGTACATGTAGTACAGGTAGAGAACAGTACAGTGCATGTAGTACAGGTAGTGAACAGTACAGTACATGTAGTACAGGTAGAGAACAGTATAGTACATGGAGTACAGGTAGAGAACAGTACAGTACATGTAGTACAGGTAGAGAACAGTACAGTACATGTAGTACAGGTAGTGAACAGTGCAGTACATGTAGTACAGGTAGAGAGCAGTGCAGTACATGTAGTACAGGTAGAGAACAGTACAGTGCATGTAGTACAGGTAGTGAACAGTACAGTACATGTAGTACAGGTAGAGAACAGTACAGTACATGTAGTACAGGTAGTGAACAGTACAGTACATGTAGTACAGGTAGAGAGCAGTACAGTGCTTGTAGTACAGGTAGAGAGCAGTACAGTACATGTAGTACAGTTAGAGAGCAGTACAGTACATGTAGTACAGGTAGAGAACAGTACAGTACATGTAGCACAGGTAGAGAGCAGTACAGTACATGTAGTACAGGTAGAGAACAGTATAGTACATGTAGTACAGGTAGAGAGCAGTACAGTGCATGTAGTACAGGTAGTGAACAGTGCAGTACATGTAGTACATGTAGAGAACAGTACAGTACATGTAGTACAGGTAGAGAGCAGTGCAGTACATGTAGTACAGGTAGAGAACAGTACAGTACATGTAGTACAGGTAGAGAGCAGTACAGTACATGTAGTACAGTTAGAGAGCAGTACAGTACATGTAGTACAGGTAGAGAGCAGTACAGTACATGTAGTACAGTTAGAGAGCAGTACAGTACATGTAGTACAGGTAGTGAACAGTACAGTACATGTAGTACAGGTAGAGAACAGTATAGTACATGGAGTACAGGTAGAGAACAGTACAGTACATGTAGTACAGGTAGAGAACAGTATAGTACATGTAGTACAGGTAGAGAGCAGTACAGTGCATGTAGTACAGGTAGTGAACAGTGCAGTACATGTAGTACATGTAGAGAACAGTACAGTACATGTAGTACAGGTAGAGAGCAGTGCAGTACATGTAGTACAGGTAGAGAACAGTACAGTGCATGTAGTACAGGTAGTGAACAGTACAGTACATGTAGTACAGGTAGAGAACAGTATAGTACATGTAGTACAGGTAGAGAACAGTACAGTACATGTAGTACAGGTAGAGAACAGTACAGTACATGTAGTACAGGTAGTGAACAGTGCAGTACATGTAGTACAGGTAGAGAGCAGTGCAGTACATGTAGTACAGGTAGAGAACAGTACAGTGCATGTAGTACAGGTAGTGAACAGTACAGTACATGTAGTACAGGTAGAGAACAGTACAGTACATGTAGTACAGGTAGTGAACAGTACAGTACATGTAGTACAGGTAGAGAGCAGTACAGTGCATGTAGTACAGGTAGAGAACAGTACAGTACATGTAGCACAGGTAGAGAGCAGTACAGTACATGTAGTACAGGTAGAGAACAGTATAGTACATGTAGTACAGGTAGAGAGCAGTACAGTGCATGTAGTACAGGTAGTGAACAGTGCAGTACATGTAGTACATGTAGAGAACAGTACAGTACATGTAGTACAGGTAGAGAGCAGTGCAGTACATGTAGTACAGGTAGAGAACAGTACAGTACATGTAGTACAGGTAGAGAGCAGTACAGTACATGTAGTACAGTTAGAGAGCAGTACAGTACATGTAGTACAGGTAGAGAGCAGTACAGTACATGTAGTACAGGTAGAGAGCAGTGCAGTACATGTAGTACAGGTAGAGAACAGTACAGCGCATGTAGTACAGGTAGAGAGCAGTACAGTACATGTAGTACAGGTAGAGAGCAGTACAGTGCCTGTAGTACAGGTAGAGAGCAGTACAGTACATGTAGTACAGGTAGTGAACAGTACAGTACATGTAGTACAGGTAGAGAGCAGTACAGTGCATGTAGTACAGGTAGAGAACAGTACAGTGTATTTACTACAGGTAGAGAGTAGTACAGTGCATTTACTATAGCTAGAGAGCAGTACAGTGCATGTAGTACAGATAGACAGCAGTACAGTACATGTAGTGCAGGTAGAGAACAGTACAGTGTATTTACTACAGGTAGAGAGTAGTACAGTGCATTTACTATAGCTAGAGAGCAGTACAGTGCATGTAGTACAGATAGAGAGCAGTACAGTACATGTAGTACAGGTAGAGAGTAGAACAGTACATATACAGAAGGACAGCCGAAATGAAAAAGAAAAACAGACAAAAATGCAAAAAAAAATATTTTTGATGAATACTAAGTTAAAAAAAATATCTATGTCTGATGGAAATGTCGCATTAAACACACTCTCTGCTCAGTTCAATTACCATCATTTACTTCAGCCTGCAGAACCTCTCTAAATTGCCCATAATTGACAAATAACTTCATTTACCTTAAATATTGCACTAGCACAGTGCATTTGCAGCTCTTGATTTTCACTGTTTAGATTTTTTACAAGATCCTCGATCATCCTTTCTGTTTTTATTGCAAGTCGGTAACTCGGCTGCAAAAAAGAAAAATAAATGATGAAACATATGAGCTGTAATTAGTGGCTTATTCTTTCTTTCATATGGTCATGGCCTCCCGAAACATTAAACATAGTTGATCTCCATTTTTATTATTATTATGCTTATCACACTTGCATACCATAAAGAGCAATATTCAGTGCCAGAGGAAGAGGTGATATATGCTTTGTCAACGGGTGTATAAAAATACGCTGAATGATATACACAGAAGGAAGGTAAATCGGAACAACAGAAGCACTGACATCATGTCTCAAGTAGTAGGATGACAGAAGGGACAGTTCACACGATTTTGAAAAACATGCTTTAAAAAAATCAGTGCGGAATCAACGGTTTTTGACGCGGTTTTATGACGCGTCTTTTTTTTTCTTTAACCACTGGGTTCAATTCAAAGCTGAATTTTCAGCTTGAGGTTTTTGAAGCAGAGCTGCGCAAAAAAAGCGCGGAAAGCACAGACTTACATGGAGCTTTTTTCTGCTTCCTATTCATTTCAATGGGAGATTCAGCGCTGATTCTGCCCCAAGATAGGACGCGCTGGTTCTTTTTTCCACTAATCTTTTTTTAAATCAAGTGCCGCTTCCCATTGAAATTAATGGAAGGCTGTTTTGAGGAGTTTTTTTTTTTTAAGCAGATTTTGAGGCAGAAACGCACCAAAATCAGCGCCAAAAAACTCGTACGGCCACACGGTCTGCTTTTCTGATGCAGTTTTGGAAGCCAAAACCAGGAGTGAATTAAAAGAAAAAAGAGAAGTCGTGTCTGTCCTTTTACACTTTCTCTCCTTTTATGATCCACTCCTGATTTTGGCTTCCAAAACTGCATCAGGAAACCCAATGCCATGGTTGTCTTACGTTGCAACAGAATTTTGTGCAAAAATGTTTCCACAAAATGTTCTATTTTAGGCCACTGCCCTTTCTTGGTAAGCCGCGTCCCCTTGGAGTGGATTTTTCCACTTTTTGGTGCTTTTTACGATATTGTCTAAACACAACTGCATTAGTAAATGTGGGCCACTGTGTAAAGGAGCCCTAAGGGAAGTGGTGGGAAGGGCGGTAGAGAAGGACAGGCTTCTGTGCTGAAGTTGAAGTGGTTCACCCTCTGAAGTAGTCACCCCCCTCACACCTCTACTACCATGGCCTCTCTCAGGAGCCAAATTTTCTTTCTGGATTATCGACTGCCAGATGAAAAGAACTTCAGAAATATTTTATAGTTTTCTTTTCTTTTTTTTTTACATACTCATGTCCCATTGTCATTTCTTTAAACCGGGGAAAGAACAGAGCATTTACATATTTCTCAGGCTCCAATATGGCTGTACAGCTTCTCAGACTAGAACATTGTGCATCAGTAGCCCAAGATACTTCCTACTTGTCCAGCCCTGCTCTTGGATTGGACGGCACTCTTCACGTGAGCAGTGCTGGCCAATTTAAAGGCTATGTACAACTTCAGGGTAATTTGTTCTTTTATGATTGTATTTTACTCATTTTGGGCTAAAAATCATTTTTTCAATTGGTCTTTATCATAAATATTCAGCCGTTCTGTCACAAAGGGTCAACTGCTTGTCTAGCTGAGAGAATCGTACTTACACTTTGTGCCGGTCATCTAATATCCCTTATCTCCAAATTACTAAAAGGTCATAAACACTTATTTAAGCCACATTCTTGTCAGTAAGATAAGGATTGAGCTAAAATGAGTGTTTAGGAGGTCAGAGATCAGACATCTGGAGCCGTCAGCTGAGCTGCCTGACGGAACAGTGTAAAAATAAACAGCAGGCTACTAGAGAATCTCAAGGCTGTACAGAGAAAAGGGTTCAATATTTTTAATAAAGGCCATTTGAAAAAAGGATATTAGCTCAAAATGAGAACAATGGAATAATAAAAAAAATTCTCCCAAAGGTGTTCATAGCCTTTAAAGGGGTTCTCCAAGTTAAATTTATTGGATGTCAGACCCCCGCCGATCTGATATTAATGACCTATCCTGAGGATAGGTCAACAATAAATTTCACTTGGAGAACCCCTTTAAGGGCAGCAGGAGGTTTCGTTGTCTACCAAAGGTACAGTGTGCACCAGGTAGTCTGAGAAGCGCAGCAGCCCTGGAACTGATGGATCTGCAGCTAACAAGAAGAAAAGAAGGTCACTGTGTAAGTATTCTGTTCCTTCCCCAGTTAATGTGAACTTTGTTTCTTGAGCTGGAGGGTCGCTTTAAGTAAATGTTAGTAGAGTAAAATGTGCAGCATGATTACATTTCTCCATAGACCTGTTAGAAAACATGTAAATGTGTGATATGTGATCTACATAATAACTATAAAAATGCCGTAGTTATTTCATACATCTTTTAAATAATATATAAAAGCAATATAACAAAAACAATATTATTTTTTCCCTTTCAGTAGAGTTTAATAATCAGCTTATTAGGAAAATGGCTATAACAGCTATCACTTTCTACAGCATAATACAATACGTACGGTGTGGGGGTGATTTATCCAAGGCTTACCCCATCATGCAGATGTAATTTTTAAAGCACCAAACAAAATGTAACAAAAAACTTAGTCGGTAACATTATAACTGGCTATTCCGTGATAAACACTAATAGAGGATTTAATCAGGAGACGTTTCAATTAGTTCATCGGCAGATGTTTAAGCCTCACGCTTCCAGGGACGTTAATCTTCTAATGCACATGCCGTATTTATGCAGAAAACAGAAAAATGGCTCCTTAATATAACTGGCACTATATTCATTCTACGTGCTTATGGGAGGACTGGTATTCAACAACATAAAAAATATAAAACCGCAAGTATACTCAGGCTTGTGCCAAGACAGGACGACCGATGGGTCAGATTTTCACTCGATATTATACTGTAATAATATTATGAGTATAAACTGCAGGAACGGTTTAATATCTGATCTCCCATCTGACGCCTGTAATCAAATTTAACCTTCTTACATTGGCAAAACTTTTAAAGGTACTTTCTAGTCTATAAAATACTGTAGGTGGCAGCCATGGTAACAACTGAGTGACTACATAAATATATATATATATATATATATATATATATATATATATATTAAAATTAAATATATATATATATATATATATATATATATATATATATATTATAAAATAAATATAAAAATTATATAAAAAAAAAATATATATATATATATACAGTATATATATGTACACACATAAATATTTGAACACAGCCCATTGTTGAATCTCACATAATTATCTGTAGTGTAAATGCATACCTTTTTTTTACTGTATAGACAAGCGCAGTCTAATTTATTTTCCTACTTTCCTATGCAGCAGAACACAGTAAAAAATGCTACACAACATATACAGTGTATATATATATATATATATTTTTTTTTTTTTTTACAATGGGATCCTATGGGTGACGTATCCCACTGTATGCTTTTAGAGTGGCAAATGTTTCAGCATTTCGTTGAAGGTATATGAGAGTCTGACCTGAATTCCAAAAGAGCAATTCCCTAAAATAAAGTAAATCCCCTGTAAATGTCGGTTCCTGCAATGTTCTCTTGTGTCAAGTTCTTACAAATTTTGTTCAGCTTTTTCTTATTTATATCTGTTCCTAGGAAAGTTGGATGACTATAAATATCTCCTCCAAGCTGCCCATGGGTTCTAACCAGTAAATCTTCAAAATTATACAATTTGTCCAGCTGTCACTGAGAACTCTTAGGCCCCTTTCACACGAGCGAGTTTTCCACGCGGGTGCAATGCGTGACGTGAACACATAGCACCTGCACTGAATCCTGACCCATTCATTTCAATGGGTCTGTGTACATGAGCGTTTTTTTTCATGCATCAGTTCTGCGTTGCGTGAAAAACACAGCATGTTCTATATTCTGCGTTTTTCACGCAGCCCTGGCCCCATAGAAGTGAATGGGGCTTCAGTGAAAAACGCATTGCATTCTGAAGCAAGTGCGGGTGCAATGCGTTTTTCACTGATGGTTGCTAAGAGATGTTTGTAAACCTTCAGTTTTTTATCACGCGCGTGAAAAACGCATCAAAACGCATTGCACCCGTGCGGAAAAAACTGAACAACTGAACGCAATCGCAGACAAAACTGACTGAACTTGCTTAAAAAATGGTGCGAGTTTTCCTGAACAAATCCTGAACGCATACGGACCTAATCCGTGACGCTCGTGTGAAAGGGGCCTTAGGGCACATTCACACGACCGCGTTGTGTTTTGTGGTCCACAAATTGCACATCCGCAAAACACGGATGCTGCCCGTGTGCATAGCGCAATTTGCGGAACAAGCGGCCTAATGTAGAAATGCCTATTCCTGTCCTATTGTGGACAAGAATAGGACATGCTGTATATTTTTTGAAGCCCCGTGAAAAAGAATGGGTCCGCACCTGTTCCGCAAAATTTCAGAATGGATGCTGACTCATTCATATGGTCGTGTGAACGAGCCCTTACTACGAGTCATAATGACAGTCATATTAGCTATCATCTGGGGGGTTTTTTCTCCACTAAGGGAATAGTGAGGATTTTATTTTTCATTACATTGGGGCAATGCTCTTTTAAGGGATAGGTAATCAATACCAGATTGGTTGAGGTCCAAATCCCGGCACCCCGGTCAATCAGTTGTTTGAAGGGGTCAAGGTACTCATGTGAACAACGTTTCCTCTTCACAGTTTACCTGAGCATTGCCTCCTTTGCACGGACGGGAAAGTGTAATGACAAAAGCTCTGTCCCATTCAAGTGGAAGCTGTATGTAACAAGCAGTTGGGATGGACCCTCTGTGCCAACTAACTGGGTTTGGCTTTGGGCTAAACCTAAGGGCGTTATCCTGGCGGTCCCCTGATATTCAGTGATCTGGACTTCGCTGCACCAGGCCGCTAACTCCTGGAGTAGTCCCTGTGTAGTTGGAAGCTGACCGATGGGGATCAGAGGCACCAAGGGATCAGCCAATACTCATAGTCAGGAAAAGTCTGACTGGCCGTTTTGCACGTGCTGCGCTTTGGTACGCCTTCCACAGGAAGGCCTGTTGAAGCACAGCATGCGTGAAACGGGCACTGCCTGTTATGTTACTCACATCCTAGACCACTTGTTCTTAACGAGGAATAACTTGCGGAATTTGGGAATTGGAGGATTGGAAGGACAGAATGACAGCTCTACTGTTCTCTTGATAGGCCTAGACAAACAAGGTCTACACAGATCCTACTCATTGACGGCCAGTGGACGTTTTTGGCGATGTATACGTTAATATGGAGGAAGCGCCACCTAGTGGTCAATGCAGTTAGCTAGAATTTTATCATTTAACTCAAAACAACACATACTAACATCACATAACAGAGATGTGGCTTCATGAGTGGAAAAAGCCCTTGCCCTGTTTTGGCTGGTGCTGACACTTACCTCTGAAGCACATTCCTGTAGGGTGCCCACCACAGGTATCAGCATGTTTGAATGTGGAGATTTCAGCAATCTTGCCAGTAGCGGGATGCCACCTGCTCTACGGATTGCTTCCTTATTCCTTGTGCTCTTGGAACAACTCCACAGCGCCAATGCTCCACAACGAGCAACCTCAATGTCCTTCTCTTGTCCTGGAGTCAGATTGGTTGATGTCATGGGAACACAGTCCAGCAAGCCCACCTGAAAGATGACATTTATGGATAAATTACACGTCCAGACACACAATACATTTATAAGAAAGAATAATTTAGGTGAATTGCATTGATTTATAAAGCATGACCTTGGCACCCACCCAACTTTAAAGTACATTTTTAAGCAGATTTTCATCCACAAAAATAAAATTTGCCGTATATCAAGAGTCGGAGCAGAATACAAAGCCAGTTGCAATTTTTGCAACAGGAAGTGCAGCCATATTGGTTGTCACTTTTCAATTAGCTTCTCCAAAACTGATGGTAAAAGCGACATTTTCTTATTGATTGAACATACTGACAAACTGAATTAGTCATTTGTTTCTGAGTTCGGAGTGATTAGGGTAATAGTTATATGTTATGGGATTTGTCATAATTTATGTATTAATCCACACAGTAGATTTTTTCCTCTATGGATTCCAAGAGCCCACATTTTTTTATTTTTCCATAGATGTAATCATATGAGGGCTTGTTTCTTGCAAGATAAGACGTACAGTATTTTTAAATGGCACAATTATCAGGTGCAGATAAAGAATAACTTTATTAATTAAACACAATAAAACAATAAAAACAAAAAATAAAATAATTCCGCAATTTAATTTTACTTATGCACAATAAAAACTATTTATTTAGGAAAATAATTTGTTTCTGTGTCACAGCATTCAAAGACCCTTAATAGTTTTACTTCTGTGATGACAAAGCTGTGTGGGGGCTGGAATTTTTCTGGTACAGGTTTTCATTGGCACTATATGGGGTACATACGACTTGATCACTTTTTATAGCGTTTTTTTGGGGGAAGAGGAATAGGAAAAAAACAGCAATTTTAGCATTTATTTTATTTTTACAATGCTCACTGTATGGGATAATTAATTATTTTCTTGTTCAGGTTGTTATATATAGCTTTTTATTCTTTATTTTTTCAGAAAATAGTACATCATAAGCAAAAAACATCTTTACATGAAAAAAAAAATATATATATATATATATATTTCAGTGCTTTTCTGCATCCAATCCACGGATTTGATGCAGATTTGCCGTAGATCTCGGCCTTCATTTGAAAAGAATGAAACTGTAATGTACTTTCTTTAACCGATTTAAATGAAAAACTTAATTAAAAAAATTGAAACAGAAAAGAATGAAATCTGCAACTAAAACCACAAACATAACTGACATGCTGTAAATTTGGAAATCCTCACGGCAGGTCAATTTTAGTGCAGAAGAAATCTGCAAACTGTACATGATATCTGTCTAATCTCAGCCTTCACACGCAGCAGAATTTGCATCTGAAAATCGTTTCCATTCTTCTGAATGAATCTTGCAAAAACCCATGTGCTTCCCAGGAAAACAATCCGATTGAGATGAACAGAACCGATTTTCAGTAGAAGAAATGTTCTGCAACAGAATTTGTGTGTGAAGGTGCCCTAAGGGCTGTCTCACACAAGCGTGTCCAGTGCGGGAATCACGCTCTGCATGTGAGTATGATCCTCGGTTCTGGACACTGGACCGCACAGCATTATACTGATTTATAATGCTATGTGCCTCTGCATCACCTTACTCCTATAGAATCATAGTGACAGCTTTATGTCAGTATGATTATGTAGAAGTAAGGTCATGCAGGGGCACATAGCATTATAAATCAGTATAGTGCTGGGAGCTCCTACAAGACAAGAAATGTCCAGAATGGAGGATTCCTGCACTGGACACGCTTGTGTGAAACAGCCCTTAAAGGGGTTGTCTCACTTCAGCAAGTGGCATTTATCATGTAGAGAAAGTTAAAGGGGTATTCCCATCTCACAAATGTAGTTTGTATAGTTAGATATAGCCATACCAATATTATTACTAATAGAATGTATTTATATAAAATGTACAGTTTAGAAGATTTACCTATTTGTATTTCCATTGTCCCACACACATCAGTCAGGCCGTTGCCCCTAGTTACGACCACCGTGGCCATGTAGTAGTGGTGGTCGGCTTCCTCTTATTCTAACCCGCTCTGAGGTAACTGATGTATTGTGAACACACATTACATGAACATGCGCAGACACATCTTAGGGTTGTAGCATTTTTGTCTGCGCTTCCAAAACGCAGAGAAACGGATCCTGTTCCAAGATCAATTCATCTCTATGAAGCAGAATCCGTTTATAAAGTCTGCGTTTTGGACGGATCCTGACCATTGCTTTTTATACTGGTAGCGTCCAAAACGCAGATGTGAAAGTACCCTAAGATGTGTCTCCTCATGCTCCTGCAATGTGCATTCACAATACAGCAGTTACCTCAGAGCGGGTTAGAACAAGAGCAAGCCGACCACCACTACTACATGGCCACAGTGGCCGTAACCAGGGGCAACAGCCTGACTGATGTGTGTGGGACAATGGATATACAAATAGGTAAATCCTCTAAACGGTACATTTTATATAAATACATTCTATTAGTAATAATATTGGTATGGTTATATCTAACTATACAAACTACATTTGTGAGATGGAAATACCCCTTTAAAGGGGTTCTCCGAGTTATATTTATTGATGACCTATCCTCAGGAGCCCGCCCCCGCCGATCAGCTGTTTGAAGAGGAGGCGCGTGCCGTATCAGTGCTGCCTCCTCTTCACTGTTTACCTGCTCGCCATAACATCAGTAGCGGTGAGCAGGTGTAATTACACCAAAGCCGTTCCATTCATTTCAATGGGAAGGATCGCTCCCATACACTTGTATAGGAACGAGCCGTCCCATTGAAATGAATGGGGCAGTTAGGCGAGCAGGTAAACAATGAAGAGTAGGCAGCACTGGCACGGCGCGCGCCTCCTCTTCAAACAGCTGATCGGCCGGGGTGCCGGGTGTCGGAACCCCGCCGATCTGATACTGATGACCTATCCTGAGGATAGGTCATCAATATATATAACTCAGATAACCCCTTTAATACAAGGCACTTACTAATGTATTGTGATTGTCCATATTGCCTCCTTTCCTGGTTTGATTCATTTTTCCATCCAGTCTCTCTGGGGAGTGCACATAGGCTGGTGCTTTTTCCTATAGTGTGCAAGCACAACCACTGCTGATGGATTGCAGGGTGGTCGTAACCATGGAAACGAGCAGTGTATAATGTGATTTAAAAATGAATCCAGCCAGCAAAGGAGGCAATATGGACAACCACAATACATTAGTAAGTGCCTTGTATTAACTTTCTCTACACGATAAATGCTATTTGCTGAAGTGACAAAACTCCTTTAAGGGGTGAATTCAGTGAGGAAATCAGCTCCAAATCCACAGCAGAATCTGCATGTTACATGTATGGATTTTGCTACTTACTTGCCACAAATTTGGACTTTTCCACCGCACCGTACCCTATAAAAACCAGTCCATCATATACAAAAAAATTGCAAGTGACTGCACACAGCTTCTATACAGAGTCCAGTAAATGTCGCTGTAACTTATACATTTTACCATACTCTCTTCTTTCTTCTTCTTGAAGACTGTTTTTGTTTATATTACGACGGTCTTCTCATCAGGCATCCATTAATTTTTATTAACTGTCTTTGAAAACGACTGGTATTTTCCAGATGTGGAACATACCCACGAAACTTGCATTCCAATCTCTCCCCAATATTTTTTAAAAGATCTCAAATGGAATTTTTTTTTTTTTATTTCTCCAAAGCATTTCAGATTGAGTCAAGTTTTAGAACTGGAAAATTACTTATTGAAGAGCTGGGCGGCCGAGCCAAGGGAGGAGGAGCCATCGCTAATGCAGTATACGGCCCTGCTGTCAATGATTAATTAATTCTGCTCATAAACTTTACAAGTTATAAATCTGCCTGCCATAAATCCCGGTATAATGAAAATCCCAGCAATTTTAAGAATTGGCAAAACATAATTATATGACTGGACATGTAGAGGCATTGTCAATTTTATAGCTGCGCACATAGGGGTGGTTTTGTGGTATCAAGTTCTAAGACATCAATGTTTTATCTTCCGTAGAATTCAAGGGGAAAAAAATGTTCTTCTGAGGTTGCGGCAGATTTCTTTTTGGTGTTTTTGATAAAGTAAAAACAACCAAGACATTTTCACAGCTTGACGAATGTTTTGCCAGAGAAAACCTGGTTCTGCTAACAAAGCAAAAATGTTCTCCTATGTTCATAGCCCCAGTATAGCCATTAAAGAGGTGACTGCCAAGCCGTGGCTCGTCACTCACTTTCTGACTGCTTATGACTGCTCTGATCACCTCTCAAAGCTCTCAATGGGGCTGCTCAATACAGGTATGTTCCCACGTCGCATATACACTGCTGATTTTCTGTTGCTGATTTGCAAGATTTTACAAAATCTCATCCATAAACTGCAAAAAAAAATAATTTGCAATGGAATCCACAAATAAATTTATGCTGGGATTCCCAACATGGATTTCACTCTTTAAAATTCGCAGAGTGAAATCTGAGAAAAGTCCGCAATATTTCCGCAACAAAAACTGCACCATTGGCCGTGTTGTGTGGTCGTACCCTACGCTCTTCTGTATTCGTCAGTGGACACCAGACATATGGATACATATATTGTTGCTACTGATTATTTTTAATGGAGTTTAATGGCGCACATTTTATCCACTGTGACATCACTGGATGAACTATTCCTGTACTGTGACATCATTGTATGCACTATTCCTGTACTGTGACATCACTGTATGCACTATTCCTGTACTGTGACATCACTGTGTGCACTATTCCTGTACTGTGACATCATTGTATGACCTATTCCTTTACTGTGACATCACTGGAGGCACTATTCCTGTACTGTGACATCACTGTATGCACTATTCCTGTACTGTGACATCACTGTATGCAGTATTCCTGTATTGTGACATCATTGTATGCACTATTCCTGTACTGTGACATCACTGGATGCACTATTCCTGTACTGTGACATCGCTGGATGCACTATTCCTGTACTGTGACATCACTGGATGCACTATTCCTGTACTGTGACATCACTGGATGCACTATTCCTGTACTGTGACATCGCTGGATGCACTATTCCTGTACCGTGACATCACTGGATGCACTATTCCTGTACCGTGACATCACTGGATGCACTATTCCTGCACCGTGACATCACTGGATGCACTATTCCTGTACTGTGACATCGCTGGATGCACTATTCCTGTACTGTGACATCACTGGATGCACTATTCCTGTACTGTGACATCGCTGGATGCACTATTCCTGTACTGTGACATCGCTGGATGCACTATTCCTGTACTGTGACATCACTGGATGCACTATTCCTGTACTGTGACATCACTGTATGCACTATTCCTGTACTGTGACATCACTGGATGCACTATTCTTGTACTGTGACATCATTGTATGAACTATTCTGCACTGTGACATCACTGGATGCACTATTCCTGTACCGTGACATCACTGGATGCACTATTCCTGTACCGTGACATCACTGGATGCACTATTCCTGTACCGTGACATCACTGGATGCACTATTCCTGTACTGTGACATCACTGCATGCACTATTCCTGTACCGTGACATCACTGGATGCACTATTCCTGTACTGTGACATCACTGGATGCACTATTCCTGTACTGTGACATCATTGTATGCACTATTCCTGTACCGTGACATCACTGCATGCACTATTCCTGTACCGTGACATCACTGGATGCACTATTCCTGTACTGTGACATCACTGGATGCACTATTCCTGTACTGTGACATCATTGTATGCACTATTCCTGTACTGTGACATCACTGGATGCACTATTCCTGTACTGTGACATCATTGTATGCACTATTCCTGTACTGTGACATCACTGAATGCACTATTCCTGTACTGTGACATCATTGTATGCACTATTCCTGTACTGTGACATCGCTGGATGCACTATTCCTGTACTGTGACATCACTGGATGCACTATTCCTGTACCGTGACATCACTGGATGCACTATTCCTGTACTGTGACATCACTGGATGCACTATTCCTGTACTGTGACATCACTGGATGCACTATTCCTGTACTGTGACATCATTGTACGCACTATTCCTGTACTGTGACATCACTGAATGCACTATTCCTGTACTGTGACATCATTGTATGCACTATTCCTGTACTGTGACATCACTGGATGCACTATTCCTGTACTGTGACATCACTGGATGCACTATTCCTGTACCGTGACATTACTGGATGCACTATTCCTGTACTGTGACATCACTGGATGCACTATTCCTGTACTGTGACATCACTGGATGCACTATTCCTGTACCGTGACATTACTGGATGCACTATTCCTGTACTGTGACATCACTGGATGCACTATTCCTGTACTGTGACATCGCTGGATGCACTATTCCTGTACTGTGACATCACTAGATGCACTATTCCTGTACTGTGACATCACTGGATGCACTATTCCTGTACTGTGACATCACTGGATGCACTATTCCTGTACTGTGACATCATTGTATGCACTATTCCTGTACTGTGACATCGCTGGATGCACTATTCCTGTACTGTGACATCGCTGTATGCACTATTCCTGTACTGTGACATCACTGGATGCACTATTCCTGTACTGGCATATCATTATGTCTTTTTTTCCTAATGTACATTTAGACTAGAGATACCAGACGACTTGATATCTTCACACTTTTCATCTACAGACATGATAGAGAAAAATAATTTACAGACTATTACAGGGACCAATTATTTACCAGTCTCTTGATGCCGCCATGTTGTCTCACTGTTCTTCTGGCTCGTCGGAACTTTGCTACATTGGCGATTGTTTCTGCGGCCAGGCATTTTAGATCCTTGTCCTGGCAGTCAAGTATTTTGACCATGGTCTGGAGTCCCCCAAGATCAGCAATAGCACTTCTGATTTGTGAATTGTGGCTAATTTCTTTTAAAATCTTCAAAGAACCAATCTAATAAAAGAAGAATTATTTAGAGGGGAAAAAAACATATTTGATATTAAGATATTTGTCAACCAATAAAATGTAAGGCTACACTCACTCTTGCAGTAGCCTTTTCCGGCAGGCTGTTCCAGCGGGGGAACAGCCTGCCGAATCTGTGCTACCGCAAGTCCAACGTGCGACTGGAAGTCTGCTCCGGCCCCATTCACTATAATGGGGGCGGGCCAGAGATCCGGCCACAACACAGCAAACAAGTCGAGAGACGGCCAGACAAAAACCGCAGCGTGCTGTAGTTTTTGTCCATGTTTGCCGTGCTGTGGTCGGACTTCCGGTCCGCCCCCATTATAGGGAATGGGGCCGGAGCAGACCTCCGGCAGCACGGTGGACTTGTGGTAGAACGGAACCGGCAGGCCGTTCCCCCGCAGGAAAAGGCTACCGCAAGTGTGAAAGTAGTCTAAGCGATATGCCTCCAGACTTCAAGCACTTTATCTATAGCAGGAAAAAAAATCTTAAAAGTGCCTGTGTCTTAGGGTACAGTCATAGGAACTTAAGCCATTCATGTCCGTGCTGCGGTCCACAATTTGCACGGGCACCGACCATGTAAATCCTGTATTGCAGCGCAGACCCATTGACTTAAATGGGTCCGTGATCCGCAATTTATGGCAAAAGATAGTGCAGAGGCACAGACCATAGAAGCGCTTTCGAGTGCTTCCAATCCATGCCTGCTCTCTGCACTGCGCCGTATCTTCAGGACTGCGGACCCATTCAAGTCAATGGGTCCGCATCCATGATACGGGATTTACACGTCCACAATATGAGCCACAATATAGGCACAGATGGCCTACGGTGGTGTGAATGGACCCTTACAGCTGGCAGTCAGGGTGGGGCAGTTTTAATTAGTAGAAAATATTTATTTTCTAATTTTCTGTTGTCCAAATTTGGGTGCGTCTTATGGTCAGGTGCATTTTATAGTCTGAAAAATACAGTGTGTTTGTGTGTATATATATATATATATATATATATATATATATCTATACACACTATATATCTCACTACACCCTTGTTGCCACAGTCCAAAAGTGGGATGCATACTAAAATATATGAGTTCTGTGAGAGTGTGTCTCATCTAATGATCACCTCAAACCTAAAAATAGCGGCAGAGGTAAATCCAGGACAGTCGTATACTTTGTGCGGTTATGTTTTATACACTTGTATTAGTTTTATTAAATATTTTATAACACGTCTGCACATTTATTAGTCTTCCATACCTTACACTTGATTTCTTCTGTGTCCAGCAGATTAATAAGAACTTCAAGCCCTCCCACATCTCTTATAGCCAGCTGACAAGTTTCTTGCGCGAGATTGACATCTCTCATTGAGCAGAGAGCAATTACAGTAGCAGTCTGGTTACCCCCCTAAAACACACAAAGGAAATACCATCAATTCTTTAAAAAAATTTACATTTCAGCATCCTACAGTAAGAATAATCACACCCTTCAAGGGGCAGAACCAGCAGTCAGATAGGAAAAAGGCATCCAGATTGTTCGCTATAGGACCTCCATTGATATTAATGGCTGTAATCCCTGCTGGATATGCAACATTTCTGTGTCAGACACTTGTGTACCTAATAGAACTGGACAATGAAAGGTTAACTAGGACTTGAACTTGGGTCCGCCCCTTGGTTAGTTGGAGTCTGGGTAGTTCAGTTCTAGCTGTGCTATAGTGTGAGCTCAGAGAACTACATTATCATCAAAAGTGCTCCAGAGAGAAGAAAATCAGAAGGTCCAGAATCTACAAGGCCGTGCACTGAGTCAGTCAGTAAGGTATTGTGAACGTTTATGGCTAGGAGACTTTGCTGCTGTGAGAGAAGGTGTACTACAGCATCCATCATTGCTGCTGTCCGAACACTCCTATTGGGGAAGGATCGCACTGTGTTATATGCCTTGGAACTGTTGCTTGTTATTGTCGGATGTACTACTACTCCTATCCTGCACTTTAGTAAAGAGAGACTCATTTATTGATACCAACTGGCCTGGTTACTGATTCCACCATTCGCCGACCATTGCACCTGCTTTCCTGTCTTGCACCCAGATCAACACCTAACAAGGGCACCCCAACTACCACCAGGCAGGAGACCCAATACCAAGGTGTGCCCCGAAGGGCAGAAAGGGTGCGTCCTCCAGTCACTGCATGGTTCGGAGGAATCATAACCACTAATCCCAACCTTCGCGCTCTCCTTCAGGGCTGCTGCTTTTTCCTATAGTGTCCACCAGTGCTGGAATGCAGGATGGTCGTAACCCCTATATATGAGCAGGGGTTTTGTGCTGATTTATAACCAAATCAAAGTTAAACTTTGGTTTGGTCATAAATCAACTTAGAAGATTGATCAGGAGAGAGAAGGGCTGGAAAATGAGCCATCACACAGATAGTCTGAGGGATTTGCTTGTAAACAGAATTCTGCATCTTGCTATGTATTGGAATACATGCAGACTGCAGACACCAAATGGTGCAACATTTTAAATAAAAACCTATTAAAAATATTTTAATCCAAAATACATGCAATTACATTTTTGTTCCAAAGGACTCCATAGTCTTTAAGTTACTATACAAAACTACAAGCTGATGAGTGATCATCATGACCCCCCCAGGAGACGTAGAGCGTTACATGAAGGTATTCTAATGTACATGCATAATGCTGGCATTCACCAATCTGTGAGCAGCTTCTGTAAACTACAGCAGATAGATCAGCTTCAGGAAAACAAGTGCAAAGAAGAAATAATCAAACCCACCATTGCCTTTACATAGTTCTTCCTCTGCGTAAACTCTAGACGACCTCAGACTGTCTCAATGAGTTAAACCAAATTATTCTGCTCCTTCAAGTTTCCCCGTCACGGAGGCTTCAGACCCCAATCCAATCAGACAGGTTATTTGTACTAGGGTGAAAGTAAATGCTCCGGAAGCTACATCTTTCTGCATTAATACTGTTCTTTTTGACCCCGACAATTCTAACATTGGGAGTTCAACTGCTAAACTCATCTGGTTTAATGAAAAGCCATTACTATTGAGACTAGAGATGTAATATCTTAAATGACTTTTTCTTCCGCGGGTTTGCATAAATACATGACTTACAGAAATTTCAGAGTCTAGATAATAGTTCTGTATAAAGCTTCATGTAAGAACTGAAATTGAATTTGTTTTCCTAAGTGACTGTTACAGCGGCGGCTCACGGCCACTGCTTACCTAGCCCTGCTTATTTGACTCTGACCCTCTGCTGCCTGACCTTTGTATTGACCCTCTGCTGCCTTGGCCTTGGACCATTTAACATTAAGCAGCTGACTACAGTTTGCCTGATCCCCCCTCACAGTGCCTCGCACTGGAGTCTCAGCTGTCAGCCACAATGAGACTACTCCAGGAGGTATTGGTCTGGTGGTTCCACTGCAGCAAAGTGCAGATCCCTGTACAGGGGTTAAAGGGTGAATACCAGGGGACTACTGGGATAACACCTTTAGGATTAGCCCAAATTCAAATCTGTTGGTGGACTTCTGGTTCCACACCCACTGCCTTAAAGGGGTTATCCAATGTTTAAAA
This sequence comes from Rhinella marina, assembly GCA_900303285.1. Lineage (NCBI taxonomy): Eukaryota > Metazoa > Chordata > Amphibia > Anura > Bufonidae > Rhinella > Rhinella marina. The sequence continues at coordinate 82,618 of ONZH01011215.1, forward strand.
CATGTCCCCAAATGCCTGGGCCACTCATATAGATTATACTTACCCCGCACCCGGGAACTCACATTGCTCCTGATCCATGCATGGCCGCCACCACCCACGATGTTTTAAACATTGGATAACCCCTTTAACTGTCGCAAAGTAAACTCCCGATTAAATATCACCTGTCGAAACCAGGAAAAAGTACAGTGCAAACTTAAAAAGATTAAAATAAATTACCTGGTCCAGATGGTATACACAGACATACCCTTATTTCTAATATTTAAAGGCTATTTACACCTTCGTACGTAATTTTTTTTATGACTGCATGTTACTCATTTTTGGATTAAAATAATTTTTTCAATTGGCCTTTATTAAAAAAATATTGAGCTGTTCTATCACAAAGGGATTTGTTTGTCTAACTGTGTGACTAGTACTTTCATTTTCACTTTGTGTCGGTCATTTAATAAACCTTATCTCTAAACTACTAAGAGATCATAAACACTTTTTTAAGCCACATTTTTATCAGTAACATAAGAACTGAGCTAAAATGAGTGTTTATAGTGTCAGAGAGCAGAGATAAGGAGTTCATCTGTTCGTGGTCTGACGGAAAAGACAGAAAATCCAAATGGTGCTTCTAGAGCATCTCAGCTCTGTACAGAAAAAAGACGTCATATTTTTTAATAAATACCAATTTTAAAAATTATTTTTAGCTCAAAATGAGTACAATTCAATAACAAAAAATGCCCCCAAGAGGTGTATATAGCCTTTAAGGACTCTTAAATGACCGGATATGTTCCACGGGATATAGGAAATTTGGTGCCAATATTCAAAAGTGGGTCAAAAACCGAGCCTGGAAGCTGTAGTCTTGTAAGTATAACCTCTAGCATTTTCTGACAGATGATATCCTGGACTATCTCAATGAAAATAAGTATATAATATATTGCCATATCTGAATGGGTTTATGAGGAATCAGAAGGAACTACTTCCTCAATCTCCAGGCAGGGAAGTCGTTTGGGTCTTGGGAGCACAGCGCTCCTGGGGAAACCCACCTTATATGCTATGGTCAGAACTGACAATTGACTGAACTGTAGAAACCAGTGTCAAGGATAATAAGATTAAAGGTTACATCAAATGGGGCACAAATGCACATAACGAGAACATAGCATCGTTTTTCTGTCCGCGACAATGTAAGTCAATAGGGATGGACCCGTTTTATCGGACACAATCTGACACAATAGAAAATGGATCCGTCCCCCATTGACTTTCAATGGAGTTAATGACGGATCCGTCATGGCTAGTTAAAGATAATACAACTGGATCCATTCATAACAGATGCAGATGGTTGTATTATCAGTAACGGAAGGGTTTTTGCAGATCCATAACGGATCCAGCAGAAACGCTAGTGTGAAAGTAGCCGGAGGCCTAATTCTGCAAACTGAGATAGAGAAAGCTAAGTGTCCACTTATCAAAATTCTGATATCTGCTCCTGGAAAAAGTCAACCAACTTCTTGACAGCCCCACCTCTAACGGTTTAGCAGATGGGGGCGGGGGGGGGGGGGGGGTAGTTTTTACTCTTTCATAAGGTTATACTATGCAGCACTAGGTGTAAAATTTACACTCTAAAAATGCAAATCACCAGAACAAGATCTATACAGATATGGAGAAGGCAAAAAATGCTAGAGGATTTCAGCTCTAAAGCCTGCAGAATTGTGAATATAGCTCTGAGCTATAATACATGATGTAATGCACATTTATTAATGAGAGCGCACTTAGACACTAGCCATAAACTGTGCTAAAAATTCGGTGCAATTTAGGGCATTTTGATGCAATCTGGCAATCTACTTTTACAGAAACTCTCCGCACCGAGGCCGGCCGTGGGGTGTGGCTTATAGGTAAGTGGGCATGGCTTAGCAGGAAATCTGGAGCGGTCCACTATATTTGTTACTGTATTGCTGTACAGTGGCGTATTGTATGTTGGGAGCATACATCGGGGAATAGTCACAAACAGGGGCGTAGCTATAGGGGGTGCAGAGGTAGCGGTCACTACTGGGCCTAGGAGGCTGAGGGGGCCCAAAGACACCAGTATTATAGAAAGTACATGCTGGTCAAATTACACCTCTGGCTGGAGGGAAGAGGTTAAGTCAAGAATTTGGCATGGAGGAAGGGGTGCCATTTCAATTTTTGCCTTACGCAGCACGAAGGCTATGTGCTTCCCTGCCCCTGGCCACAAAGCACTGAGGGAAGGGGGACCAGGAGCGTAGCTTACAGCTCATGGGCCCTGGTGGAGTTCAGCTTGGGTCCCCCTTCCCTCAGGGCTTTGTGGCCTTCGGCATACAGATGTGAACAGAACCTAAATGCTCTGCACAAAAAATAAAAAGGTACTGTATGTGAAAAATGTATATCCTGGTACCAAAATACCTGTTAATATAGTGATCATAAGACATAATTAAGACTTGATAATAGGCGGGTAGTAACAATGTGCCTGCGATTTCTCCCTTTTTTGTTGCGACATAAAAATTTCCAAGAAGACCTACGTCCAGTATCTTGGGGGAACCTGTGTTTTAATTGCACGTAGAATCAGCGCTACTAATAAGGCCTAACGCAGAGGAGATTACATGGGTGAGTGTTATAATATTAAACCATTTATAGTGTTACATTCATACACCGCCAGTTTGTGTTATTGGACCTTAGAGAGCAACCTACTTGCTGAGGCTTGGAAGCAGGCCGAGTGCTAGATCTGCAGCGGGGTCATGTGGCCAGGAAGATTTATGAGGTAAGAGAAAGAGGAAGACTGTTGTTTCACGGCGCTGTGTTTGGGATGGCATTTAGGTCTGAAATCTGCCCGTCTCCAAATAACAAACAATTTAAGTCGTGAAAACATTTGTGGGGAAGTCTAAACTGCGCGAGCCTACCTAAACAGAACATGCTGTGCCCGCAGCGTGTCATGAGCTCATTCAGCAAATTCAATTACATGTGTACAGGAGGTTTATTTCACGTTTGTTGGGGGATATATTCAGAAGTTCAAGTTACTAAGGTAAAGTAAAAACATAAAATTTTATGGAAGGCCCCATGTATCCAGCTGAGAATGGTGACAGATCCTGAATTAAACAAGGACACGTCAACTGGTTGGTGGACACATTTATGGAAACTTACAAAAACAGGGTTCACCTCCTAAAGAGGTTGTCGCAGTTCAGCATACAGATATAGCATTGGTTAATATGACTTAAGGGGAGATAACACTTTTAGTTATCCCACCAAAAGGGGGGTTCCCTGTATTGATTAACACTGTAGACTTAGTTATCACGTCTGGTTAACGGGTTTAGCAAGTCATTATTAACAGTGCTACATCTGTATGACATTTATAATGTAGAGAAAGTTAATACAAGCCACTTACTAATGTATTGTGATTGTCCATATTGTCTCCTTTGCTGGATTGATTTATTTTTCCATCACATATACACTGCTTGTTTCCATGGTTACGACCACCTTGCAATCCATCAGTGGTGGTCGGGCTTGCACACTATAGGAAAAAGCGCCAGTCTCTCTGGTCAATTGTGCCTTGTATTAACTTTGTCTGCATTTGCTGAAGTGAGGCAACCCCTTTAAGTTTGGCTTCAGTTCTGCCAAGCCCGGTACCCCATTATCTGCCTTAAAGGGTTTTCCCAGCTTTAACCCCAATTTTCAATTTGGCCAGGACAGCGGTGCACATAAAAAAAACAAAAAAACAAAAACACTCACTTGTTCCTTTCCGCACCATTCCAACATCAAGGGTCTGATCTGGCTCCTTCCAGTCCCTGCCATGTAAACTTCCGGACGGGGTCACATGCATCGCTGCAACCAATAACTGTCCTCACTGGTGACGTGTCCCCAAGAAGAAGTCAGAAAATTGTTTCCATGTTTAGAAAGATGCAAAGTCAGATACAACGAGCATCTGTCACGCTCAAGGACCTGACAAATCTTGACACTCTTAATGAGAACAGTACAAAGCTTCATTGTTTCTGTGATGGTGCTATAGGCAAAGTGAACATTGGTGGTGGGTGAGAGCACAGATTACAACTGATCACTGGCATTACCAGCAGCAGGACAAGGACCTTCAGGTTCCTTTATAGTAATCTTGCCTGGCCTTGTCAATCAAGAAGGAGTGGGAGGGCCTGACAGAGGAACCATGAGGAGCAAGGGTGCACAGAGTGGCTTGGGCCTGCCCTCAGTGCTATTAATAGCGCATTTGCAAGTGGATTAATATTCCTTTGTCTCCAGAATGGTGCAACAGATTGTTAATTGAAAGGTAGCAATACATTCAGCTGAGGTGGCCCTACAAGTCACTGTACCTGATTCCAGGGGATTTTTTGGATGACAGATTCCGTTTTTCTATACTTCATCTTCTACATGGGCTACAAAACTCTGAGGAAGAGCTGTAACTAACATAGTGGCAGACCATGCAACTGCTATGGAGCCCAGGGCAAGAGGGGGCCAAATCTTAGTTGGGATCATCTCCTCTTCTACTGGAGGTGAAAACTTGGTCAGGACTCTATCCTCTAAAGGAACAACTTTTAGCAAATGAAGCAGTGGAAAAATGGCCCAAGGGTCATTGAAAAGGGTTTAGGCAGAAACTGCCCACTGTCCTGTGTGGGCGGCCTGTTTGGTCCTTGCTATGGGGCCCTTACTTCTCTATGTACACCACTGCTTTGGGGAATGATGACCAACAATTTTACATGAAAAGGGTTTTGACTGAGGTAGCGTTTCATCAATGCTGAAGTCTGGTAATGTGCATGGCCCATACAAAGTCCAAATAGCGAAAGAAAGTGTCAGCATCCAGGCAGAAGTAGAAGCAGTCCCAAAAGAACATTATTCCTCCAACATTAGGAAGTGCCGCGTTTCTACCCCCATGGGATCTTTATCAGGCACTGTACATAATACAGTCTTTATTTACCAACCTCCATTTGTTAATTACATGGAAATCCATAAAAGACATGTGATATATAACAGCAAAAATGTGACATGTCCTATAGGTGAAGCAAGTTCTATATATGCACATTCCAATAATGTTCCTGGACCCCCACAGGTTTCATTAGTTTGGGGCACATATTTAGGACACATAGGTTAAAGCAATTTAATCAATTTAGTAAGATATATACAGTAGAATATCCATGAGAGATACAGCATAAAATATAAAAAATTCCATTATTACAGATACTGAGCGGCAGATATAATAAAGGTCACAGGAAAAAAACGTATAATGAGCCAGGAAAAGGATCTGAAATACCGACTAATAGATCTCTGAGAGATAATTGGAAAGGGAAAGTTGAGCGTTCTTTGTCTGGACAACAAATGTCTGGAACATTTAAAGTATTTAAGTAATTTTGACTTTTACAAAATGGAAAGTCAGGGGGTCAGGGTGTAATTTGGAGGCTGGGTGGATGAAGAATAACTTTTTGATAGCCGTTTTGATTGAGTATTCATCTTCTTAAACTCTTCCAGTTTGCAGATATCATGAGACAGGCTAAAGGACATTGTAGAAATTCTAAAAAGGTCTTCAGGACAACTCTATTGTTAATCATATTTCCAGGGTGCCACTCCCCGCCATCTAATCTATGAACTAGAGCCACATGAACAAGATTTTCCTAACTGCACGGTGATAAAACGTGGAATGGAAAAGAATACTATTGTGGAGCGCCAACCAAACTGGAGTACTACACCTCATTTATTTTTAAAATTGTCCTGTTTCTAATCTAAAAACTATGTTATTTCTATTTTCTGTGCAGTTGATGGGTTTTCAAAGGTCAGCAGGCGGAGGGTAATACCACAGCAAAGTGTCTGCATCTCCTTCAGGGTATGTTACATCGCTAAAATCCACAGCTGAAAAATTAGTAGCTGAAAATAGGTTTTTCAGTGGCAGATTTGTAATTTGGTGGTGGTTTTCGATGAGTTTTTATAAACTTTGCAGAAGACTTTTTGAGTGAGGATTTTCTGCCTCTCCACTGACTACTATGAAAATCCACAATCAAATCTACTTCAAAGAATTAACATGTTTTTCGAATCAGCCACTGAAAAAAAACTCAACCAGTTGGTTTTCACTCTTTAACTCTGATCTGGACTTCGCTGCAGGGGAGCCACCAGGCTGCTACCTCTTGGAATAGTTCCAATGTGACGTTGGTTGCTGATCCACAGGGATGAGAGACATTGTTATGTGGCACTCTGAAGGAACAGGCAAACTCATACTAAATAGTGGGCTTTCAGAACAGGCAGAGTTCATGCAAATCCGTGAAACAATCCAAAGGTCAGGGCAGGTGGCACAGGATCAGTACAGTGAATAGGCACAGGTCAGGCACACAGGCAGACAAATGGATTATGGCTATTTTACAAGCTCAGCATTGACAAGCATACCACTGGACAATATGGACAATCACAATACATTAGTAAGTGCCTTGTATTAACTGTTTACATGATAAATTCTTTTGAAGCCGATACAGAAAAGTATGTCATGTGTTAGCTGATGATCTACAATGTTGAATTCTGCAGAGATATCCAGAAGAATGTGTAGAGACTATTCGTCATTACATTTAGTCATCATTACATTCCACATTTCGGTAAGTGCAGCCTCTGTGTAATAATGGTTTGATGAGTCTTTGCAGCCCTGTAAAGAATGAAGAGGCCGCAGCGCTCACTGCAGCAGCACAACCCCTTTGAACAGAGGGGCTGCCAAGAGTCGGACCCCAACGACGAAATACTGAATACCTATCTTGAGAGTAGCATGTCATGTATTAGCTGGTGATCCACATTATCAAATTCTGCAGAGATATCCAGAAGAATGTGTAGAGGCTATTCGTCATTACATTTAGTCATCAGAAAAACATCGGACACTTCAGTAAGTGCAGTTTCTGTGAAAGAGCGGTATGCTGAATCTTTGGAGCCCCGTAAACAATGAAGAGAATGCAACGCTCACTGCAGCAGCAAAACCCCTTTAAACAGAGGGTCTGCTAAGAGTCTGAGCCCAACGACGAAATAGTGGCATGTCATGTATTAGCTGGTCATCCACAGTGTCAAATTCTGCAGAGATATCCAGAAGAATGTGTAGAGGCTATTCGTCATTACATGCAGTCATCAAAAGAACACTTGTCGGACCCCAACAACAAAATATTGATGTCACAATTCAGGGGTACTGTATGTGCAGCCCTGAACTCAACCCCACCACTGACCCTACCTACTTGCACGGCCCGTCCTTGGCAACGGCGTACAACTTGTCGACAGTCCCTAGCCTAGGTACGTGCTAGGGTGTACAGGGAGGGGAACAATGGGAGAAAACAATAAACAAAAGACAGAACACAATAAGAGGGTAATCACCAAGCCGAACTCAAACCAGGAAGTCACGTCAAAACCAGGGGAGCAAACAGGAGTGAAGTCAATAACACGAGCCGTGGTTGAAATCCGAGAGGTAACGAGGTACAAGAGGATGAGATGAGAACGAAGTCAAATACACAAGCTGAAGTCCAAACACACTAGTCACAGGAGTTCACAGGTAGCAAGTACTGGAAGTAAGACCAATCACAGGCAACCTGTGGCCAGCAGGCTGCCTGTTTAAATACGCCCAGCAGATGGGTCATGTGATGAGGCCAGCATCATGTGACCCAAATCAAAAACATCAATACACCTGAGTGCCGACTCATGGGCGTCGGCGCTCAGCTCCCCTGATGCTTGTTGTCCAGGGAATGGAGGACGTCGGGCACGCTTGTGAAGCGTCGCCGGGTCCTCTCCTCCCCTGGGTTGCTAGGGATATCGCCATGGAGACAAGGACGCAGGCCGCATCCTCGCTCCTGAACAGATTCGGGAGACCGGCGGCGCTGTAGGAAGGGAGCGCGCTGCCGACTCCCCATTAGAATTGAAGACCTATCCTATGAATAGATCATCAAAATCCCAGACATGATGGCTGCTTTTAAGCCAGCAAGAAGGCACTCTGTATGATAATACCTATTGTATCACAAAATCAGTGACATCAGAACAAACTTTTAACCAAAGTGCCAACTGGAAAACGTTAAGAATCACTGGCATAATAATAAAAAGGAACCTTTGGAAATCTCTCTCCAATATTTTCCCCTAGTGCATTGTAATGCTGCAACCACTTCTTATCCAAGATCGACTGAAGCCCTTGAAAGCAGCAGGCAACCCCTAGGCCAAGATGCTGTCATTAACTCTTCATTAAAGCATTAGAACCAAAATATTGTTTGGGCCGGTGGCCATAGTTTATGCAAGTGATTTTGTTTTCTAATACTGTTCTTAGCTCCACAGTAGAAACCTACGGTGATTTAGCTATTACAGCGAGACACTGTACATGGTGACGCACACTTCAGATTTCCTAGGAGAAAACAGGAGAAGGAAAAGAAAAGTACGCTGGAAAGGCATCATGGGGGAGTGTAATTTTGATGGGGCATTTGTGTACCACAATAGATCTAAACCAGGTGGTCGTCCTCCATTTACTCGTGTGCAGTCCAATAAGCCTTTTCCAGTGTAGGGAAAATGTTCTCTGTTGCGGTCAGATGTTTCTATCTATTAAACTCTAATGCCTGTCACATAGGATTGAAAATGGAAAAACTACGAGCAGTTCCGAACAAAGCAATCCCTTTTTGTACCACGTTTTTATATTGGAATTAGAAATATAAAATGTTAAATACATTTTTCCTTTGTTGTAAATTGCTTACACAGCCTAATATTCGATTTTCAAGCAAACCGCAATAAAATGGTTTCATGTGTCCTAGAACATGAGGTCTACAGCGACGGCTCGAATACAAGAGGTTTCCAGCGGTGGGCCGCACATTTTACTCAACATGAAAACCCTCTGCTGTCAGTTCCCTCCACACAAAACCAGCATGTTGATGTTATTAAATGCTGAAAGGCGATCTTTGGAACATATGATTTTGGAAGTTGATCATGGAATCTATCGGGTTTATATTCAGTAGAAATTCTGTGGGTCGTGGTATCCTGGTAAAAAGAACATGGACCTCAGCCACGGCATATGTATTCTGTGAAATCCCACAATGAATAAAGTCTGTTCTGCTGGTTCTTAAAAGGACAGAAACTGGAATGTTGGGATTCAAGTCAGTCCGTCACCAGGAAACTGACCGGTGTACCAGGGACAATGCTTTGTAGGACTAGCTCATCTGTAGGGCTGAAATGATTACTCAAATTAATTGATTAACTGGACAAAAAAAAATCTTCAATACAAATTTTTTGAATCGATGATTCGCTTGTGCCATGTGACCATGGAGTGCGAGTGAAGAGCTTTCTATTACTCACGTTCCATGGTCACCCGCCTGCCCGCAGAGTGTCAGGACACAGTGCACCTAAGCACGCAGTATGACCTGAGGCTGTGTGACATCAGGTCCCAGTGCAGCGCGTGAAGAACAGGACGGAAGATCTCTGGAGTGTCGGCAGCGCCCCTACAGGAAAGGTAAGTATTTTAATTTACTGGTGCTGCGACTGGGCAATGTTGGCTAGGAGGGGGAACTGATGGCAGTGTGGGCAGCTGGTGGCATTGGGGGGAGCTGATGGCATTGGAGGGGGAACTGGTGGCACTGGGGGAGGAGCTGGTGGCATTGGAGGGGGAACTGGTGGCACTGGGGGAGGAGCTGGTGGCATTGGAGGGGGAACTGGTGGCAGTGTGGGCAGCTGGTGGAATTGAGGGGAGCTGATGGCATTGGAGGGGGAACTGGTGGCACTGATGGGGGAGACTGATGGCAGGGGAGCTGATGAGTTTTTATAGAAAAAGTTCTTTTAATTAGCTTTTTCTTATTAGAGTACTCTATTAATTGTTGGATTCATTGGTAGAATACTTGATTACTAAAATAATCGATAGCTGCAGCCCTATTCATCTGAATGTAATGATATATTTCACTTAACAATCCGTTACTTTATTCTGAAGAAAACATCCATAGGCCAATGAGCAGTAAAGTGCCGCAAGGGTGGACCCAAGCCACCATGTGCTTTCTTGCTTTTCTTTTTTTTTTTTCCTTATAATTTTTATTGAAACACTTGCAGTATAATGTTACAAACATTTCGTAATAAAATAATTACATACGTGATGCCTCATAGTTTTACATTTTAAACATGAAAGAAAATTAAATAATACACGAGAGATATAAAGTCTCTAACTGAAACAGTAAATGGATTAGAAAGTCAAGTGTGCAGGTATTCAAGACATATATGTAAGGTCAGCTAGCAAGTAAGCCTCCTCATTTTCAGATAGTAGTTCAATTAACGTGAGTAATAATCCACAGGCCCCTCCTTTGCTAATATAAGCCCATTGCTAGGAGCAATGTATACTCATATATCAGGAGCTAATGTGGAGTTCTCTACCTTAAAGTCTCCAACTGTCCCCTGGGTGTCACGGCACATCCAGTTCCTCATGGGAAGGATAGCTTTCTTGCTTTTCGTGCTTCCTTTGCCATCCCCTCCCTCTCCTTGTGATTGACAGGAACCTGGCCATGTCAGTCAAGAAGGCAAGGGAAGGGCTGGCACAGAGCCTTAAATAGCATGAGGAGTCTTATAGGCCAGACAACAAGATGTAGAAGATGGTACGGTTGGTTGAAAAGTTTTAATGAAGACCCACTGGAATTTTTTCCCACAGTCCCATATATTCTGTACCACCTATGCATGGTATGAGATGTAGAGCTGTCCCATTGACTTGAATGTGACAGAGCTGAAGTAAGCTGCAGCAGCGCACAGAATTGTTGCAAAATCTATGGTACTGTGGCAAGCAACCAATGAACAGACCTCAGTGCTCACCAGGGCACAATGGCCTCTTCAGTTTATCGGCAGTGTGCAGAGAGTCAGGCCCCCACTGATTTATTACTTATGGCCTATACTAAGGATATGTCATTAATATTAAAGTCCCACATTACTCCTTTAAGGAGTTAAGGGTAAAGGAGTGTCTGGAATAATTAAAGGGGTTGTCCACTTTCTAGTTATTGTTGACCAATGTGTTTGTGAGATTATTATACAGCACTTACTAATATAGCCATTGTTAAAATTCAGCACAATGTTCTTTATTTCATAAGATATCCTCCTTGTTTACAAAGTCTTTTCTGTTGTCCACACAGAGGTCCTATCCATAAAATGGCTGCTTGATGGAGGGTCATGTGACCAGGCAAATCACCTCCGTGTGATGTCTCCTCCATTCAAACACACTACACCACCACTAAACTTCCAACAGAACAAGTGCAGATGGCAGGTGTAGTGTGTTTGAATGGAGGAGGCATCACATGGAGGGGATCTGCTTTGTCACATGACCCTCCATCAGCGGCCATTTTATAGATGGGACCTCTGTGTGGACAGCACAAAAGATTTTGTAAACAAGGAAGCATAACTGACAGTATAAAATATAGAAAATGGGGCAGAATTTCAACAAATACTATATTAGTAAGTGCTGTATAATAATCTCACAAACACATTGGTCAACAGTAACCAGAAAGTGGACAACACCTTTAATTGTTCCAGACACTCCTTTACCCTTAATTCCTCAAAAAGGTAATGTGGGACTTAAATATTGATGACCTATCCTTAGTATAGGCCATAAGTAATAAATCAGTGGGTGTCTGACTCTCTGCACACCGCCGATAAACTGAAGAGGCCATTGTGCCCTGGTGAGCACTGAGGTCTGTCTCTTCATTGGTTGCTCTCAGAAACACATTGGCCAACCACTTTAAGTTTCCTATTTTAACAAAGATCCATTGAAGGTGATATTCCCCATTGAAAGGGTGGTCCAACCCCTTTTGACAGGCCTATCATTAGCTGATCAGTTGGGTTGGAACCTCGCATCCCCTCTGTTCTGTGTAGCTTCACCACCGGAGGTTGGTGCTGGAACTACACTGTACCGTCAACACTGTAGAGGACAACCCTCATCACGGCACCACGGCTCCCGTTGAAGTCAATTGGAGCAGCATTGCAGTGACGAGCACTGTTCTGATCGACAGGGGGAGCAAAGTGCTGGACCCCCCACTGATGGCCTATCCTGAGGATAAGCCATCACTTAAATAAGACTGGACAACCCCTTTAAGTAATTCCTTCCATTCTATATCTTATCATCCTGCACAGTGAGCAAATCAATCGACAACCTCAACATTCACGTCCCGGCTAGCGAGAGCAGCTCACCGCATTGCTACTCTAAGGTAGCTCTTTCTAGACTTAACTTTTAACTTCATATATCATGAACAGTTTTTTTTTCCCAGCTTCGAGCAAGCCAGAACTTTCTGTTAGCTTGGGCAAGTGTGCCTTACTTATTCTTCAGCAAATAATTAAAAGCATGTGCGAACTGATATAACAGTTCATCAATACGGCTTGCCTGATTGCCTGTGGTATGGCACTATCTCCTTCCAGCTCCATATGACACTTGTTAGGCATACTGGCTTCCATTTTTTCTGCGAGGGCCAAATGCTTAAGTTATGTTTTCACTCTGGAAATTTTGGAAGCTGCATTATTTAAAGAGGCTTATCACAACATGACAGGAGCGGACAGCTTGATTTTCAATTAATCCGTCAGTGTTCGAACAGTAAAAGAAAATACTGGACGTTCAAAAACACGTATGAATTTGCTCTTTTTGTTCCTGGCTCCAGGAGGCCGTCTGTGTGAGATTCATGTGTCTGTGCTGTGCACCTGGCCTGAAGATATTTATGGACAGTCTTACGGACACATATTAAATCACATGCTGCAACGAAAGAGCAAAGGGATATGTGGGCCATAAATGGTTAACATGCCCCCCCCCTTCCCCGCTCATCTAACAGACCTCAGCATGAATAACTTCATGACAGGAGGGCATCTCATTTTTTAAATTTTATTTAAAGAGGCGTTCTGGACTATAGGGATACCGAAGGGTTAAAATAAAAAAGTTTATAATATATTTAAAGGGACTGTTCCATTATGACAGGGATGCCCAACCTGCGGCCCTCCAGGTGTTGCAAAACTGCAAGTCCCAGCATGACTGGACAGCCTACAGCTATTAGGGCATGCTGGGAGTTGCAGTTTTGCAACAGCTGGAGGGCCGCAGGTTGAGCATTCCTGCATTATGACAGATCCTTTCCACATGCTCTATCGGGGCCTATGGATATCACAATGTTTGGAAACTTTCTCTATTAGCCAGAGCATCAGAGGACTAAGCACAACCATTAAAGGATATGCACACCTATGGGGGAAATTCTTTTTTATCATTGCATTGTACTCCGTTTGAGCTAAATTGGTCTTTATTAAAATATATGGAGCCCTTTTTTCTGTACAGAAGTGATATACTCTAGTAGCAGCCTCTGGATTTTCTCTCTTTTTCGCCAGTTGAGGAGCTGACGGGCTCCTTATCTCTGCTCTCTGACCTTATAAACACTCATTATAGCTCACTTCTTATCTTACTAATTGCTTATGACCTCTCAGTAGTTTAGAGATAAGGTTCATTAGAATACCGGCACAAAGTGAAAGTGAAGGTACCAGTCACACAGTGAGAAAAACAGTTAACCCTTTGTGACACAACGGCTCAATATTTATAATAAAGGCCGATTGAAAATTTGATTTTTAGCCAAAGATTAGTAATATGCAATCATAAATAAAAAATGCCTTCGAAGGTGTACATAGACTTTAAGGCCTTATGCACACGACCGTATGTTTGGACTCATTACACCGGGTGCTGTCCGCATGCATATGTCCGTTCTGTGGCCCCGCAAAAAAGATAGAACATGTCCGATTCTTGTCCGTTTCTATCTGCGTTAAAAAAAGAAATGGCAGCATACCCTCGGTCAGTGCATGAGCTCCTACTGAAAGGGTCACTGAGCTTTCCAAAAAATTTTAATATGTCATAACTTATATGATATGTGATCATTTCTGGCATAAATTAGAGCAAATTTGGCTGGTGATGGGAAGCCAAGCCCAGGGGTGCACCTATCCTCTCTGCTGCCTGGAGCGAAAACTGAAACAGCATCACTCCCCCCCCCCCATGCCAACTTCTTAAAGGGGGTGTCCCACAAAAAATATTCTACAGTTTTAAAACCAGCACCTGGATGTGAATACTTTTGAAATTGCATGTAATTAAAAATTTATTATAGCTACTGAGTTATTCAATAAAATGTATCTGTATAGCGCCACTTAATTTCTTATTTCTTTGACCTGCTCACTCAGAAGGCCGCACATGCTCAGTTTCATCTTTCAGCTGCCTCCTGAGCTGTGATAGGTAGAGCTGAGACACGCCTCCTGAGCTGCAGCAGAAAAGACACTCCCCCTGATCTTTCAGCTTGATATAAATCTAGTAGAGCAATGAATGGGACATCTCTGGATCCATGTGAGGTACAGGTCTGGTTGTAGCTTTGTTAGAAAGGTATTTTCATAGACTATATGTCTGATTTTCCTTTTTTACATTATTCGTGGGATAACCCCTTTAACCTAACCCCTTTGCCACAATGACAGCATTCATTGCCCATTGCCCTTCCACTGCCCCCTCTTGCCCCTACCTGTTGCTGCATTGGTGGTGAACCCCTGGCCAATCCCCCTCCCGCTAAGCCCCATCAACTTTTTGAAATGTGGCAGGAGCAGTGAGAAATTGCAGCGAAAAAAAACAGTGCCTTTCCTCCTCCTTAGGGCACAGTGTAAAAACTATGCCCCCCTCATACCATCTATCTTGATGAGCTAAACGTCGTGATTTTTTTCAAACCGAAGCAGGTTAGTTCCGTCCTATGCCGCATGATATTAGTACAAGGGAATAGACTGACGTCTACTCCACCAGTACGGTAGCTCTCTCACTCAATCACATTTTTTCTCGTCCGTTCCAAGTAATCTACATCTCTGAGCAGTAATACTTCTGTGGAAATGTTCTTCTTACTTTCCCAGAGTTTCATCTCAGCTTCCCAGATCCAAATCATTAATTTCCTATAACTTCATGTGCAGTGTGAGAGTAGCCTCCTGCAGCCAGACCAAAAACAATATTGCTGAAGTGTTTCTGATATTTTCCTCCATATTGAACATAATTACAAATGGCAAAGAGTGTACGGGAATAATTAGATCCAGAAACCCCCGACCTTTCTCACATGGATTCACAAGGCTACGTAGATCGATTTTTTTAACTTTTAACATCAATGTTTGTCTTGTCTCATTTAGCAAAGTCTTAAAATGTCTGTCCAAACAAGAGGTTGGCGACCACATACTGTAAATCTCTCACACTTCCGAAGAATGTTCTGCCACTTTCTTCTATAACTAATAATCATAGGAATAATAAGTTCCTTTTTACTTTAAAGGGGTTATCCACTTTTGGCCTAGGTTACGACATTGTGAGCCGTTCGGGGGGGGGGGGGGGGTCCTACATCCAGAACCCCCACAGATCGGCTGTTCAGTAATAGAACCGACACCAGAAGCAGGCAGCTCAGTATACTTTGTAGTGGACCAAGCTGAGCTCCTCACTGCACCGCTGCTCCCATTGATCTCAATAGGAATGAAAGAAGGTCCAAATACATGATGCTCAATGGGGCTCTGTTCACATTGAGATTCTGCTGGCCATTCTGCTATTTTAGCCCAGTCTACATCGCTATTCTTGCCGTCACAACCAGTACCCCAATGGAACCCGTCAAAGGAGTTGTCCCATGACTAAACATTAAATTACTCTATTAGATCACGCAAAAAAGAACACGGTTTCAATTGAATTTATTAAAAAATGAACAGACATTGCTTTTACACACATGATATGGTGCCCCCTTGGTGTACTTTTAATTCCCTCGGAATAAGTCACTTCTAGTACGCTGACTCTTTGTGACTGCTCTGCACAATAGTGAGAATCACAATACAGTGTCTACAAGAGGATTCCTTTGGTAGGGCTCAGCTACTGAGCATGTGCGACCACTGGCACAGGACACATGAGGTGGACATTCTGATCGGGACTCTAAAGAACACCAGGTGGCATTACAACAAGTAGGAAAGATGTCTAAACACAGAAGCATGTTTTAATGATTTGAATAAAAAATTGTTTTGTGTAATCCAACAAAGCAATGCAATGTTTATTTGTGGGATGTACTACGGTTGAGCAATATACTGGTATGTACGATATAATGTTATTAAGAAACGTCAATATAGCAGTATCACTGTTTCTTAATTACCGCTGTATTTTAGTGACGTCATAGAAACGGTCACGCTCGGCAGTGCTGATCGCTTCTAAAAAGAACACGGCGTGTACTGATAAAATGCAGCTGCTAGTCAGCCAGCAGCATGGCCCCAAACACTATAATGATTTCTTGTGGCCCCATGCACAATAATGTCTCCCTGTGGCCCCCATACAGTATAATATCTCCTTGTGGTCCAATATACTATAATGTCTCCTTGTGGGCCCCATACAGTATAATGTCTCCTTTTTATGCCCCATACAGTGTAATGTCTTCTTGTGGCCCCATATAGTATAAAGTCTCCTTATGGCCCCATATAGTATAAAGTCTCCTTATGGCCCCATATAGTATAATGTCTCCTTGTGGTCCCATACAGTATAATGTCTCCTTGAGGCCCCCATAAAGTATAACGTCTCCTTGTGCCCCCCATACACCCATACAGTATAATGTCTCCTTGTGGCCCCCATAAAGTATAACGTCTCCTTGTGCCCTCCATACAGTATAATGTCTCCTTGTGGCCCCCATACAGTATAACGTCTCCTTGTGCCCCCCATACAGTATAACGTCTCCTTGTGGTCCCATACAGTATAACGTCTCCTTGTGGTCCCATACAGTATAACGTCTCCTTGTGGTCCCATACAGTATAATGTCTCCTTGTGGCTGCCTCCATACAGTATAACGTCTCCTTGTGGCCCCCATACAGTATAATGTCTCCTTGTGGCTGCCCCCATACAGTATAACGTCTCCTTGTGCCCCCCATACAGTATAATGTCTCCTTGTGGCCCCCATACAGTATAACGTCTCCTTGTGCCCCCCATACAGTATAATGTCTCCTTGTGACTGGCCCTATACAGTATAACGTCTCCTTGTGCCCCCATACAGTATAACGTCTCCTTGTGGTCCCATACAGTATAACGTCTCCTTGTGGTCCCATACAGTATAACGTCTCCTTGTGGTCCCATACAGTATAACGTCTCCTTGTGGCCCAATACAGTATAACGTCTCCTTGTGGCTTCCCCATACCGTATAATATCTCCTTGTGGTCCCATACAGTATAATGTCTCCTTGTGGCCCCCATACAGTATAAGGTCTCCTTGTGGCTGCCCCCATACAGTATAATGTCTCCTTGTGCCCCCCATACAGTATAATGTCTCCTTGTGGCCCCATACAGTATAACGTCTCCTTTGGCCCCCATACAGTATAACGTCTCCTTGTGGTCCCATACAGTATAACGTCTCCTTGTGGCCCAATACAGTATAACGTCTCCTTGTGGCTGCCCCCATACCGTATAATATCTCCTTGTGCCCCCCATACAGTATAATGTCTCCTTGTGCCCCCATACAGTATAATGTCTCCTTGTGGCCCCCATACAGTATAATGTCTCCTTGTGGCCCCCATACAGTATAAGGTCTCCTTGTGGCTGCCCCCATACAGTATAATGTCTCCTTGTGCCCCCCATACAGTATAACGTCTCCTTTTGGCCCCCATACAGTATAACGTCTCCTTGTGGTCCCATACAGTATAACGTCTCCTTGTGGCCCAATACAGTATAACGTCTCCTTGTGGCTGCCCCCATACCGTATAATATCTCCTTGTGCCCCCCATACAGTATAATGTCTCCTTGTGCCCCCCATACAGTATAATGTCTCCTTGTGGCCCCCATACAGTATAATGTCTCCTTGTGCCCCCCATACAGTATAATGTCTCCTTGTGGTCCCATACAGTATAACGTCTCCTTGTGGTCCCATACAGTATAACGTCTCCTTGTGGCCCAATACAGTATAACGTCTCCTTGTGGCTTCCCCATACCGTATAATATCTCCTTGTGGTCCCATACAGTATAATGTCTCCTTGTGGCCCCCATACAGTATAAGGTCTCCTTGTGGCTGCCCCATACAGTATAATGTCTCCTTGTGCCCCCCATACAGTATAATGTCTCCTTGTGGCCCCCATACAGTATAACGTCTCCTTTTGGCCCCCATACAGTATAACGTCTCCTTGTGGTCCCATACAGTATAACGTCTCCTTGTGGCCCAATACAGTATAACGTCTCCTTGTGGCTGCCCCCATACCGTATAATATCTCCTTGTGCCCCCCATACAGTATAATGTCTCCTTGTGCCCCCCATACAGTATAATGTCTCCTTGTGGCCCCCATACAGTATAATGTCTCCTTGTGGCCCCCATACAGTATAAGGTCTCCTTGTGGCTGCCCCCATACAGTATAATGTCTCCTTGTGGTCCCATACAGTATAACGTCTCCTTGTGGCCCCCATACAGTATAAGGTCTCCTTGTGGCTGCCCCCATACAGTATAATGTCTCCTTGTGGTCCCATACAGTATAATGTCTCCTTGTGGCTGCCCCCATACAGTATAATGTCTCCTTGTGCCCCCCATACAGTATAACGTCTCCTTTTGGCCCCCATACAGTATAACGTCTCCTTGTGGTCCCATACAGTATAACGTCTCCTTGTGGCCCAATACAGTATAACGTCTCCTTGTGGCTGCCCCCATACCGTATAATATCTCCTTGTGCCCCCCCATACAGTATAATGTCTCCTTGTGCCCCCCATACAGTATAATGTCTCCTTGTGGCCCCATACAGTATAATGTCTCCTTGTGCCCCCCATACAGTATAATGTCTCCTTGTGGCCCCCATACAGTATAATGTCTCCTTGTGGCCCCCATACAGTATAATGTCTCCTTGTGCCCCCATACAGTATAACGTCTCCTTGTGGTCCCATACAGTATAATGTCTCCTTGTGGTCCCATACAGTATAACGTCTCCTTGTGGTCCCATACAGTATAACGTCTCCTTGTGCCCCCATACAGTATAATGTCTCCTTGTGGTCCCATACAGCATAACGTCTCCTTGTGGTCCTATACAGTATAATGTCTCCTTGTGGTCCCATACAGTTATAACGTCTCCTTGTGGCCTCCATACAGTATAACGTCTCCTTGTGCCCCCCATACAGTATAATGTCTCCTTGTGGTCCCATACAGTATAATGTCTCCTTGTGGTCCCATACAGCATAACGTCTCCTTGTGGTCCTATACAGTATAATGTCTCCTTGTGGTCCCATACAGCATAACGTCTCCTTGTGGTCCTATACAGTATAATGTCTCCTTGTGGCTGCCCCCATACAGTATAACGTCTCCTTGTGGCCCCCATACAGTATAAAGTCTCCTTGTGGCTGCCCCCATACAGTATAACGTCTCCTTGTGGCTGCCCCCATACAGTATAATGTCTCCTTGTGGTCCCATACAGTATAACGTCTCCTTGTGGCTGCCCCCATACAGTATAATGTCTCCTTGTGTCCCCCATACAGTATAATGTCTCCTTGTGGTCCCATACAGCATAACGTCTCCTTGTGGTCCTATACAGTATAATGTCTCCTTGTGGTCCCATACAGCATAACGTCTCCTTGTGGTCCTATACAGTATAATGTCTCCTTGTGGCTGCCCCCATACAGTATAACGTCTCCTTGTGCCCCCCATACAGTATAATGTCTCCTTGTGGTCCCATACAGCATAACGTCTCCTTGTGGTCCTATACAGTATAATGTCTCCTTGTGGTCCCATACAGCATAACGTCTCCTTGTGGTCCTATACAGTATAATGTCTCCTTGTGGCTGCCCCCATACAGTATAACGTCTCCTTGTGGCCCCCATACAGTATAATGTCTCCTTGTGGTCCCATACAGTATAATGTCTCCTTGTGGCCCCATACAGTATAATGTCTATTTTTTGGTAACCTTGCCTTCTCAAAAAATTTGAATAAAACATCATCATACATTTGTACCATTTGTTCGGTAACAATAAAAACTACAACTCAATCTACAAAACAACAAAACCTAGTGCATCACAATTGAAAGCATACCTGAGTTTTCATAATGGCTATGCTTTTAAGTTTCCTTAAAGTCTTTTCAGCCATATTATTCCCTATTTCAGCTGCACAGCTAGATGCATTTCATTCAAAAGCAGGGGGTGTATCCCTTCTATGAAATCTGCCAGCCATGTATTGCTGTGACATCCTTTTCCTTACTTCCCACTGCTCTGTAGCTCACAGAACAGTTAAGGAAGGAGAGATCAGACTTATAGAAAGGCAGGAGGCTTATGTGAATTTAGAAAACAGTGTAGAAGCAGTTCTTTCATCAGGCTCAGGATCTCAGCTAGCTCTGACACCCCCCCACTTCCTCTGAGCCATCTTCTTAGTCTCTGTTATGAGAGATGGATCTTACCTGATAACAGGCAGTGGAATGCAAATTAGGTGAAAGTGAGACCCCTAGTGGCCATGACTTTACAGCTTTTTTTAGGTGGATGCAGGCACTTTTTTTTAAATGAAGTGACTTAGAAATTTGCTAGTTACACAATTCTCCATTAAATGAAATGAAATTGTGTGAAAGTACAGGGACTCTTTAAGGGTAATTAAATAAAAAAGACTTATTTATTACAGGTTGAAGGGCGCCCATTAAAGAGTCAATCTTTTTAGCGCCACTCCAATCTGAGTAATAGAAGAGTACTCCTCTTTACATACATCCATATACTAAAACAGTGCATATGCAAATGGAGAAAATGTCTAAGGCTGTGTTCCCACAGGGTAGATTTGCTGCAGAAAAGATCCACAGCAAATCCACATCTACAATCCATACAATACTCATTCTGATTCTGATGCAGATCTGACTGCGGATTTCAGCCTTTAATGGCAAGGGTGAATTCTGCAGCAAAATTTGGCGAACTTTGGCCAGTAGAATAGAGCATTTGAAAAACCACAGCGAGACCTACGATCAGGTTTGTAAAATTTACATTGCACTGTAAGTTTTAGGCAAGTTTGGGTAAGTCCATGTGGTAGAAATACATGTCAGAAAATTGTTGCCGTGGTCTGCAGTTTGCACTCCCTCTGAATCCATCCGTGGATAAGCCCTGAATGAGGCTAATCTGCGTCTGAACGTAGTGGTTGTTTTTTCCACTCTGTGGATTTTAAAACCATTTGGGGAAAATCTCTGCTATGAACTACGGCATGGATTCCCACTGAAAACCATATGAGGGTTATGTTAAAGGGGTTGTCCCATCTTAGACATTGGGGGCATAGCTGATAGGTGCAGGTCCAACCTCTTAGTGGGAAAAGAGCCCGCAAAATGACAGAGGGCACAAAGCACATGCGTAGTTGCTCTCTATTCATTTCTATGGGACAGCCGAAAATAGTTGCCTATTTCCATCAGCCCCACAGAAGTGAATGGAGCGCTGTGCGCTTCCCCTTTCATTTCAACGGGGCTTCTGAAAATAGCCAAGCGCCAGTCGGCTATTTTCGACACTGGCATGTGCGGTATCCTCCTTCACTTTGTGGTCTCCGTTCGAAGGATTAGTGCGGGTCCCAGAGGTGGGTCGTTAGGATATGTCCCAAATGTCCAAGATGGGACAACCCCTTTAAGAGATTTTTTTACATGGATTTCGACTGGGAAAACGTGCAAAAATCTGCTGTGTATGAAAAATCCACAGCAAAGCCCCATAGTGTGAACATGGCTAAAGCAGATAACTCATTCAAATACTGTTATCACTGCACTGAAGCTTTAAGCAGGGCACTCACTGAAACCAATGGGCATTTTACACTTTAGAAGGTGTTGGCACACAAAAAAATATTTCCTTGATTATTATTTACCTTTAAAAATTTGACCAATTTCTGGATTTGCCAATACTCTGAAGGTAGGTCAGTGTTCCCTTCCTGACGTCGCTCAGGCTGCTCCTCGTCTTCTTCACTCTCAGTAGAACTTTCACTGAATTCTTCAGATTTTGCTCCAGGAGTTTTACTATTGGTAAAAAGGATAAAAACAGCCCGTATTTAAAGGGGTTGTCCCACAAAAAATATTCTACAGTTTTCAAACCAGAACCTGAATTTGAATACTTTTGTAATTGCATATAATTAAAAATTTAACACAGCCACTGAGTTATTCAATAAAATGTATCTGTATAGCACCACCTGCTGTTTGTTTAATTTTTTTATTTCTTTGACCTGCTCATTGAAAAGGCCACACATGCTCAGTTTTATCATTTAACTGCCTCCTGAGCTGTGATAGGAAGAGTTGAGACACGCCTCCTGAGCTGTGATAGGAAGAGCTGAGACACGCCTCCTGAGCTGTGATAGGAAGAGCATGGACACACCCCCTGAGTAGAAAAGACACACTCCCCTTGAGAAAGCAATGAATGGGGAGATCTCTGGATCCATGTGAGGTACAGGGCTGGTTCTAGCTTTATTAGAAAGAGATTGCCATGTACTATATGATGTCTGACTTTCATTTTTTACATTAGTCATGGGATAACCCCTTTAAGAAGAACGTGAATAATATAAGACGTAGATGAAGAGATTCTGCTGGCTCTTGCGACATTCTAGCTGCTGACCTGCACGTGCTGGACAGGGAATTAATGAGAAGTCATCATGTACTGTTGTATCAGCGCACTTGACGAGACATAAGGATTTAGGGGGTAAAAGTCAAGTTATTTGTCTGGTGTCAAGATAATAACCATATTCTTAAAAATGGGAAAGGCCTACGCGTTATCTTAAAGCACAGACAGATGTAGCTGTCAAAAATATATCTATTACAAGTTCTTCACATGAATGTCACGACTGTTAACCTTTAGTAAGTGTTATAAGCATGGTGTCCTATCATTCGAAGCTAAAAAACAGCACATACAGTAGATATTGGTTTGTGGAATCATACATGTGTGGAACAGACTGGGCATAGATAAATTGTATGAGATTTAGGGAAAACTCCCCTCGTTCTTTCCTCCCTCCCAGCGGCTCACATGTCTATGTGCTCTGACTGGTATTACAGCGGAGCACCATTCAAGTGAATTGGGCAGTGAGTCACAACACCAGAAACAACCCTTCGCCAGGAGCACCTCACTTGCCCTCGTTTCTGAGCTCGGACAACAATCCCTTTATCCTTATCCTATCCTTGTTTAATCAGACACAACTCTATACTTAGGAGCTTGCCCTGGTATTACTGCCCAGTTCCATTCACTGGAATGAGACAGAGCTATAGTGAGCTGCAATACCAGGCACAAACACTATGTTATGCTGGCAGCCTGAGTCCACCGCTCCACTCATTTTGCGTCTCTCATTACAGTGTGTAGACCTACAGTAAGTTATTTGTATCTCTGCGGGAGTTAACCTTCTCCTGCTCTGTGAGCTGCTGCATGGCTGTCTCTCCAATGGCTAATAATGGCTAATCAGCTGCTCCTATATATCCCTGGCTGGTACCTGTAATCCTTACATAATCAACCAGATCAGTTTGGTTCTGCTTTCTGCCGGACCTTGCTGAAAGAACTATAATTCTGTTTGCCTGCTCTGCACCCACTCCTGAACTATATTACAGATCTGCACAAACTCTGCCTGGTCAAGACCACGGCCTGTTTCCTGACTACGAGAATAGCCTGCTTCCTTGTGCCTCACTTTGGTGTCTCCGATCCCCGTGGGTCAGCAGCCGACCGCTCCTGGTGGTTAGCACAGTGGTTCCCCATCCACAACCGTAACACACTACTAAATGTATGGAGCTGTGCCTGGTAAACAATGAATGGGACATGGTCCATGCAGGCAGGTAATCACTGGCGGTGCCAAGAGACAGACCTGTCACCGATCTAATATCGATGGCCTATCCTACAGATAGGCTACCATTTTGGTAGTCCTAGATAGCCCCTAGGAATGATGTCAAGAGAGGGCTGGAATCAGAGAAGCATTATGGATCCGGAGAATATTAGAAACTAGTTTAATATTGCTTGTAAGATACCCAGCAATTTATCAAACCATTCACCGTATATATGACTACAACTAATATAGTGGTAGAAAAATTAGCAACTGTGCAGGACATTTATTATGGTATGCCAATATTACGCCAAATTATGCGATTCTGGACCAAAATTTGCGATGTTTGCTCCTTTTTGCCGCTTGTCAAAACTAGCAAGACAAGGGGGCATGGTAAGAGCAGGGCCAAGAGGCCTATCCCTTTTATCTGCATTCACGCCAGTTTTCTGGCATGAATTAAGGCTAATCTCACACTAGCGTTAATATTTTCCGGCATTGAGATCCGTCATAGGGTTTCAACACCGGAGAAAAACGCTTCCGTTTTGTCCCCATTCATTGTCAATAGGGACAAAACTGAACGGAGTGCTCCAAAATGCGAAGTTCCGTTCTCACACCGGCAAAACCGCTAGTGTGAAAGTAGCCTTAGACAGAAAGCTAGAAGGCTGCCATAGATTTTGGTATGTCTCACGGCCAGCACCTCTACATATATTTGTTGCAACCTCCGGCTGCTGAGAAGGAATCATCACTGGTCTTGATAAATGTCTCCCTGTGTTTTTAGTTCCTTTTTTCTAAAGCAAATAATATGGCTACATGAACAATTATTTCCATAGTGGGGTTTCGACATCTGAGAGAAATCTCTGAGCATCTCTGAGCTTTTAAAGGTGAAATTAGATAGAAAAATAATTACGGGAATACCTATTGAGGGAGGTGCATCATCCTGGACGGGACATCTGTTTTTTATTACTTCTCAACAAGAGGGAATCTTTGTTCAAAATAAAGAAAAAATAAGCTCCAGTTTTCTCCTTTTCTATCTTTTCCATCTTTAAAATTCCAAATTTACATTAGAGGGGATGAGAGTACGCTTGTAGAAATTAAACAAATCACCGACTGTCGCTCATTATCTGTTCAATTTATTAACATCTGCTTTTGCTTGACATCAATCAAAGATAATCTTTCAGCAATGATCATACCATTTTTTGTCTGGTCCTGAGTGCGAGACACATTACAGTTCATTAGGACAAGTAAAGTCAGTCTTGGTGTCCAACGCCTATGAAATATCACATCCAGATGGCTGATTCCAATTTTGTTGTAAATCGGAATAGTTTTTAGAGGTAAACAGTAAAAACTAAGTTATCTAGCCAACATCTGACAGTACAAGAGCAGTAACTAGGAAGAATGAATGAAGTCCAAGTGAAAGAATCTAACGGCATAATCCTCTATTGTTCCAAAAATGGACAGGTACGTGAAGAACTAAGCTGTTGTCATGTCCATGGCTCCATAAAAACACAGCCACATTTACCTTAAAGGTGTTGTCCCAAGAAAAATATTTTTTAGTTTTCAAACCAGCACCTGAATCTGAACACTTTTGTAATTGCACTTTATTAAAAATGTATTATAGCTACTGAGTTATTAAATAACTTGTATCTGTATAGTGCCACTTAATTTCTTTTTTCTTTGACCTGCTCACTGAGAAGGCCGCACATACTCAGTTTCATCCTTCAACCGCCTCCTGAGCTGTGATAGGGAGAGCATGGACACGCCCCCTGAGCTGTGATAGGGAGAGCTGAGACACTCCTCCTGAGCTGTGATAGGGAGAGAACAGACACGCCTCCTGAGCTGCAGCAGAAAAGACACTCCCCCTGAGCTGTCAGCTTGATATAAATCTAGAAGAGCAATGAATGTGGAGATCTCTGGATCCATGTCAGGTACAGGGCTGGTTCTAGCTTTGTTAGAAAGAGATTAGCATGTGCTATATGATGTCTGATTTTCATTTTTTACATTAGTCATGGGATAACCCCTTTGAAGAGTCATTCTTTTTTTATTTTTGTAATGTGTAGGGGCAGTGATACAGACCATTTTTGTAATATACTTTAATTACTGAAATTGTACATTTCTATTCGAAAACTAGCTCTGAAGTGGCCCATTTTGAGCCTTAGCAACCCTCCCCTGTCTTCTGTTTACATAACAATGGAGACTTGCTATTACTGACTGTGTTATGTAAACAGAAGACAGAGGAGGGTTGCTAAGGCTCAAAATGGGCCACTTTAGAGCTATTTTTCTAATAGAAATGTACAATTTCAGTAATTACAATATATTACAAAGATGGTCTGTATCACTGCCCCAATACATTACACAGATAAAAAAAAGAATGACGGTTTTCCAATTTGAAGAACTTGTTAGAAGTGTGCCTTGAAAACAAGTTAATCATAAAGTGTCTCCCTGCTAGTACCCCCAGTGATCATCTATAACATGTAGGGAAATTTGGCAGCGAGGGCTCATGCACACGAACGTATTTTGTTTCCGTGTCCATTCCGCTTTTTTGTTGTTTTTTTTTTTTTTGTGGCCCATATGCAGAACCATTCACTTCAATGGGGCCGCAAAAAACGGAAATGACGCCGTGTGCATTCCGTTTCCGCATGTCTATATGTCCATTCTGTAAAAAAAATCAACATGTCCTATTACTGTCCGCATTACGGACAAGGGATAGGACTGTTCTATTTGGGGCCAGCTGTTCCATTCGGCAAAATAAGAATGCACACGGATGTCATCCTTATTTTTTGCGGATCCGTGTTTTGAAGACCACAAAATACAGCGGTCGTGTGCATGACCCTAAGGCACAGATTTATCAAGCCCTTTGCACCAGAATAGTGCTGCCAAAAAGTTGAAATTTTTGGGCAAGCCCTGTTTTGGGCAACTGTTTGCCCTTTTAAGTCATGTTTGCCACTTCTGTAAAAAGGCATGGGTGGGAGGTGGCCGGGTCAGTGTGGTCTGAGACATTTAAGGTGTCTTACGTCAGTTTTCTGGCACAAGTCATACCTGAGATTTCAGACCTGCCAAGATGTGCGAAAATTATTAAGAGGTACGCGCCATACTAGATCAAGACAGCAGTCTTTATAAATTCCCCCTTAAAGGAGTTGTCCAGCCTTTTTAAGTGTTGGACTCAGGAAAGGCCATGACTAGCTGATCAGTAGGAGTCCGGCAACCTGCATCCCTGCTGATCAGCTGTTTGGTGTAGCTCTGGTGCCAGAAATTGGCCCGAGAGCTAAAGAAAGCCGTGAACATTGTAGTGGACAGCGCTTGTCTCTGCGGCGCTGCTCCCATTGACTTCAAAAAGAGCAGCGCTTTAGTAGGGAGCTCCCTCCACTACAATGTTGACGGTTCTCCATAGCTCCAGCACAGACTACTAGTGACAGTTAGGCTGGACAACCCCTTTAAGTGTTCGATTTTCCTACAGCTCCACCACAGGTGAAGTGGAGCATCAAATGGAGTCCCTTTAAATCAATGGGTTATCTGTAAGTCCAGGTCCTTCAGATGGTGGTCTTAGTAACCACTCTGCCCAAGAGATGGGGATCCCCTTTATTAACTCAGGATCCTTTAATAAGGTGTATAAAACCCCTTTAATAAAAAAGTAAATTCCAAAAATTCCTACCTTTTCAAGGCAGATGGCCTTCTGTGCCCAGGGGTGACCATGAAGGACCTTTTCTTACTTTCTGAGCTTGTTGGCTTAACAGTTTTCGACTCTTTGGATGAATCCCTCTTGTCTGCAGTCCTCTCGCCTGTAATTGTGGTTCTGGAAAAATAAATGAACCGTTCAGACGCTGGCTAAAAGTTATTCTCATTTTCAATGAATTTTAATTTCTTCACATTTTCCTTTCCCATTTGCAGTTACTGGATTCGCAACTTACAGCGTTTTATTATGACATGTCATGTTGTAAATGGTTTATATGATGGGAGTGGTCATCTCTAGACAAAGGGTCCCTTAAAATTACATAGAAATACTGCAAGCGGAGGGCAGGGGGGCACAAAAACTGACTTACTGAGTCCTCTTATGTAGACAAAAGCTACTGTATCAGTTCGTATTGTATCTATTAAGTGTATAGCTAGAACGCGTTTCTATAGCTGCAAAGTTTGAAAAGAAGAATATGTCGAACGAGTTAAGAGTTGCCAAGGGCACGGAGCATTCGCTGCTGCTGCTGTCCCTCCTGGGTTTTGCAGATATCACAGACATTATGGCTGCGCACAGGGTTCAGGGCGATGTGGCTGTGAAACAAATTATTGCATGTAATTGGCCTATTAGCAAAGTAAAAAAAAAACAGATTCGATAGCAAAGAGTGGAAAGAATCTGTGCAGGAGGCCACAGGCTTTGAAATGCTACGGCTAAGCCTCTATTATCCAAATCTATAAACATGCAGCTGCTCTTAGAGCATTTTGCCTTTCTTTGATGCGTAGCAGGAGGCAGAGCGGTCCATGGTCTATACGTGGTATACTCTCTTCTCACTCTATTGAAAAGCATAGCTAAAGGGGTTGTCTCATCATAGAAAATGGGGGAATATTGCTAGGATATGCACCCATTGTCTTATAGGTGCGGGTCCCACCGCGGTGATCTGCATCTATATCGAGAACAGAGCCCTGCAAGGAGGTGGCTGGAGGATTCCGGTCCGGCCACCACCAAGCCGGCTCCCCATAGAAGTGAATGGGAGCATACTGCGCATGTGCGGCCCCCGCTCCCATTCATTTCTATGGGGCCGATGGAAATAGCCGAGCCAGCGCTGGCTCCATAGAAAATGAATGGACGACGGCTGGGCATGAGCAGTGCGTCCTTCTTCACTTTCAGGGCTCCGTTCTCAATAGGGGTGCAGATCCCAGCGGAGGGACCCACACCTATAAAACAAAGGGGGCATATCCTAGCGATATGCCCCCATTGTCCATGATGAGACAACCCCTTTAACTCTATTTTTCATTATAATTCATACACACCTTATCCATTTTAACGCGAAGAGTCCACCACGGCCATCATGAGTGAAGATCCCGGGCGAAATCTTGTGCGCAGTGACGTATGATGTCACCACGCCGGCCAGCGTGATGACGTCATCACACAAGATTTTGCACTGGACTTCAATCAAGATGGCCGCAGCGGACTCTTCATGATCAAATGGATAAGGTGAGTATTTTTCATTTTTTTCTTTTAACAGATTAACCCCTGACAGCTCTCAATGGTCACCTCAGTTGCCGCAATCAGCGATGAACGCAGCATATGAGGGGTTCAATGACGGGGGGGCGGCGCAATCGCTGTTCTTCGTCATTGCACCCACTACTGCGCTTCGTGACGACAGAGCAATGTCGGGGTTGGGGCAAGGTGGGCACTAAGACCTTTATGGCAGCTTATATTTTCGGAAGGGCTGAGAAATTAAGTTTTATTTAGCCGGGCGCCCAAGAAGCAGTCCCACATTGTGAAGTGGTCTGAGTCTGAGCTGCTTCATAACCCATATCTGCTCTGAGTGACAGCTGTAGTCGTCTCTTGGTTGGATGCTTCGGCCGTCACAGCGGAGGGACGGGGTTGTGATCTGCTCACTTGACAGCAGCACTTCACAGACTGGGACTTGCAGGAACGGCGGCCAATGAAATGAAACTTCAATTTCTCAATCTTGTTAATATTAAAATGTGTCAGAAAGGTATTATTCCCCATCTCATCTCGACCCCTTAAATAGCTCTTTCAGCACTTTTGCAGGGTCCAAACTCCTGACAAACTCCCTTTAACCATTTTGTATTGCCCATCACTGTCCACTGCTCTGGAGCTAGACGGCTCTTTACTGCTCTGTCTATGCTGTGTGCCACTTCTATTACGGGTTAATATCCTCTAGAATCGGCAATTTTTAATGGAACGTGATGCTTTTTTATGTTGATTTCTGTATGAATCTGGGAGCAACAACCTCATGGTTCTGTGTGAAATCGGAGGTAACATAAGGCCCTATAGCTGTGGTGGCAAACCGTGTAGAGGCCAAACTGCAACCCAAAATCCACTTATTTATCGCAAAATGCCAACGCGGCAATTTAACCCGAATACTACAGTCTAAGGCTACATTCACACGGCTCACATCGGGACCCAATCATTTCTATGGGGCCGCAAAACAGCTGTCTGCATCCGTTGCTCCATACCGCGGCCCCGCAAAAAAAAAATAGAACATGTCTTTTGTTGATAGCCGTGGCATGTGCGGTCCACGAATTGCGGAATGCACATGTGCCAGTATCAGTTTTTTGCAGATCCGCATAATACAACGGTCGTGTGAATGTAGGCCTTAGGCCTCATGCACACAAACGTATGTATTTTGTGGTCCGCCAAAAAATATGGATGATGTCCGGAAAGTAACAGCTGGCCCCTAATAGAACAGTCCTTATTTCTGATATTTAATGACTCTATACTGACAGGGGGTGTGAATATTGGCACTGAAGCAAATGTGGTGCCAATATTCAAGAAGGGTCCAAAAATAGAGCCCGGGAACTATAGGCCGGTAAGTTTAACATCTGTCGTGGGTAAACTGTTTGAGGGTTTTCTAAGAGATGCTATCTTGGAGTACCTCAATGAAAATAAGCAAATTACTCCATATCAGCATGGCTTCATGAGGGATCGGTCATGACAAACCAATTTAATCAGTTTCTATGAGGAGGTAAGTTCTAGACTTGACCGCGGGGAATCAATGGATGTCATATATCTGGACTTCTCCAAAGCATTTGACACTGTACCACATAAAAGGTTAGTATACAAAATGAGAATGCTTGGCCTGGGAGAAAATGTCTGTATGTGGGTAAGTAACTGGCTCAGTGATAGAAAACAGAGGGTGGTTATTAATGGTACATACTCAGATTGGGTCACTGTCACTAGTGGGGTACCACAGGGGTCAGTATTGGGCCCTATTCTCTTCAATATATTTATTAATGATCTTGTAGAAGGCTTGCACAGTAAAATATCAATTTTTGCAGATGACACTAAACTGTGTAAAGTAATTAACACAGAAGAGGACAGTACACTGCTACAGATGGATCTGGATAGACTGGAGGCTTGGGCAGAGAAGTGGCAGATGAGGTTTAACACTGACAAATGTAAAGTTATGCATATGGGAAGGAATAATGCAAGTCACCAGTACATACTAAATGGTAAAATATTGGGTAACTCTGACATAGAAAAGGACCTAGGAATTTTAGTGAACAGCAAACTAAGCTGCAGAAACCAGTGTTAGACAGCTGCTGCCAAGGCAATAAGGGTTGCATCAAAAGAGGCATAGATGCCCGTGATGAGAACATAGTCCTGCCAATTTACACATCACTAGTCAGACCACACATGGAGTACTGTGTGCAGTTCTGGGCTGCTGTGAACAAGGCAGACATAGCAGAGCTGGAGAGGGTTCAGAGGAGGGCAACTAAAGTAATAACTGGAATGGGTGGACTACAGTACCCAGAAAGATTATCAAAATTAGGCTTATTCACTTTAGAAAAAAGACGACTGAGGGGAGATCTAATAACTATGTATAAATATATCAGAGGTCAGTACAGAGATCTCTCCCATCATCTATTTATCCCCAGGACAGTGACCATGACGAGGGGACATCCTCTGCGTCTGGAGGAAAGAAGGTTTGTACACAAACATAGAAGAGGATTCTTTACGGTAAGAGCAGTAAGACTATGGAACTCTCTGCCTGAGGAGGTGGTGATGGTAAGTTCACTAAAAGAGTTCAAGAGGGGCCTGGATGTATTTCTGGAATGTAATAATATTACAGGTTATAGTTACTAGAGAGGGGTCGTTGATCCAGGGAGTAACTCTGATTGCCTGATTGGAGTCGGGAAGGAATTTTTTTCCCCTAAAGTGAGGAAAATTGACTTCTACCTCACAGGGTTTTTTTGCCTTCCTCTGGATCAACTTGTAGGAAAACAGGCCGAACTGGATGGACAGATGTCTTTTTTCGGCCTTATAAATTATGTTACTATGGTACTATCCTTGTCCGTTATGCAGACAATAATAAGACATGTTCTATTTTTTCGGAACAGAAATACGGACATACGGAAAAGTAATGCACACGGAGTAACTTCCGTTTAGTTTTTTTATGCGGACCCATTGAAATGAATGGTTCCGCATACGGTCAGCAAAAAAAAAAACAGAACGGACACGGAAAGAAAATAAGTTTGTGGGCATGAGTCCTTATATAGTATATCTTCCATGTACTCTATCATTTAGCTATAATAACCTGCCTGCATTCAGTGCGCTGCCTGTGCTGTTCATAGTGCGTCCTACTCTGATGAATGGCAGGAAAAGTCTAATGCCCCTTTCACACGAGCGGGAGACTCGCATTTCTCCTGCAACGGATCTACAGGGCTGGACTCCAGCACTGACTGGGATCGCATATAATGCTATGCGATCCCTGTCAGTGCCGAGTCCAGCCCTGTAGATGCGTTGCGTGAGACATGCGAGTCTCCCGCTCGTGTGAAAGGGGCATAAGGCATATTGGTACACCATAGACTTTTTCCATGATGCGGGTGCCCACAGAGAGGGCTCTGAGTGCCATAGGTTCGCTGCCATTGCCCTATAGGCTTTGGTGGACCCTTTATTACAGTAGGATGTAGTATGTCCACAGTATGGACATGTATATAAGGCCCAGTATAAATCTAATACTAGGTCTACAAGCTTTCTGGTTACAATTTAAGAATTTTTAGTCAAATGGAAACTATGTCCACATGGCACATCATTTGCAAGGCAATTCAATCTGACTGCCCGCCATACTAAGGTGGTTGCACCTAATGTACATAATTATACAGCAATAAAATAGCTGACTACAGCCGTGCATTGTGCTCTGCTGCAGTCCTTCCTAATTTCTCATCTTTATTAGATTAGAAAATTATAATGTCCATGTAAATCAAGACAGAATTTAATAACATTTTATGTCTGTCATCTTCTACTACTCGCACGTATGAAGACTCACAATCTCCAATTTTACTGAGGTTTCCAGAGAAATTTTCCATCTACAATATCACCGCCACTAACTAAAATAATTTGGCCTCCGTGTACGTATCTGGTTCATTTAAAACGTCCATAAACTACGGGAATTGCGAGGTATTAGAAGTGAAAAGACAACATACTCCTGGTGACCATTAAGGGTTAGGTTCTTCCATTTCAGAGACGGCTCTAATTTTGCCTTGTTAGTCTTGCTTTTTACAAGTGGATTCCTTGTCTTCTCCTGAGCCTTCTTTTCTGGATACTCATTAGACCGATGGTTTTGGCTTGGTTCCTCCACTTCAACTACGTCCACATGTTGAACGGTTTGAGCCACTGGTGGGTCTTCGACATATATAAAATCCTATGAATAGACAATACGGTTTTTACGAATCGTGGAGTTTGTCTGATGGTGAAATAGGCTGTAAACAATCCTAGTAAAAAGAGTGCAAAAATGCAATGTAATGGGAAAACATAGTAATAGAGGCACTGAAGCAAAACTGAAGAGAAAACAAGTCACGCTCCACGTGCATTTATCTATAGTTACAGCATTTGCTTTCCCTTTTTCACGCCCCTTCTTCTTTTCATTAATTTTTCTGCAAAAAAAAGTCCAGTTATTGCATACCTCCCAGCCGTCTATAGGAAGCAAAGTCAGTTGCCTGTAATGATGAAGCAAGAGCCGGCTCCCTGCTCCCCCGTCTGCTCGCTACACGTCTGGGTAGGGGTGGGGCCAGCCTGGAGCTCAGTGTATCCTGCTGCTGCCTGGGAATGAGGTGAGTATGTGGAGTTTATTATTTTTACTGCTGTGAAGGTGGCACAATCCTGGGCATATTACTGTGGGGGAGAGGCACAGCTGAGCATATTACTGTGAAGGGGGGCCACAGCTGGGCATATTACTGTGAAGGGGGGGCCACAGCTGGGCATATTACTGTGAAGGGGGGCCACAGCTGGGCATATTACTGTGGGGGAGAGGCACAGCTGAGCATATTACTGTGAAGGGGGGCCACAGCTGGGCATATTACTGTGGGGGAGAGGCACAGCTGAGCATATTACTGTGAAGGGGGGCCACAGCTGAGCATATTACTGTGAAGGGGGGCCACAGCTGAGCATATTACTGTGAAGGGGGGCCACAGCTGGGCATATTACTGTGAAGGGGGCCACAGCTGGGCATATTACTGTGAAGGGGGGCCACAGCTGGGCATATTACTATGAAGGGGGGCCACAGCTGGGCATATTACTGTGAAGGGGGGGCCACAGATGGGCATATTACTGTGAAGGGGGCCACAGCTGAGCATATTACTGTGAAGGGGGGCCACAGCTAGGCATATTACTGAGAAGAGGGGCCACATCTAGGCATATTACTGTGAAGGGGGGCCACAGCTGGGCATATTACTGTGAAGGGGGGCCACAGCTGGGCATATTACTGTGAAGGGGGGCCACAGCTGGGCATATTACTGTGAAGGGGGGCCACAGCTGGGCATATTACTGTGAAGGGGGCCACAGCTGGGCATATTACTGTGAAGGGGGGCCACAGCTAGGCATATTACTGTGAAGGGGGGCCACAGCTGGGCATATCTGGGCATCACAACTGTGAGGGGGCACAGATCTGGGCATAATTTGTGAAGGGGACACAATGCTGGAATAACTACTGTGTGGTGTCATAAATGGGGAAAGCTTATTATGTGGGGGCATTTAGGAGACTGGGTGGAATTAGGTGTTTAGTTATGTTTTGGGCAGAGTTAGATTATGTTATGTAATTGGCTGCCCAGTGACCTGTGGGCACCGCTGCAGCCAGGAAGATGACGTCAGAGGCTCAGGACTGGAGGACAAAAGAGGGAGGGGAGAAAACTGTACTGCTTTTTTTGTTATTGTAATTTAAAGCTGCTGCAAGAGTTTTTAATTTAACTCTGACAACCCTTTTAAGGGGATTTTCTTAGCAGAGAAAGCCCATGTCAGAGGGAGTTCTGAGAACAGCCAAGAAAGGGGGCATCTTGGGAGTCGTAGTTTTACCACAGCTAGAGTGCTAGAGGCAGCAGCGGACTGGGAACTTAAAGTGACCCTGGAAAAAATACTAAAAGTATCCCTATTTTGTAGAAGGCCGGGCCTAACACAAGTAGGTGGGGCCAGCAATACCATACTGCAGCACATTATACCACCTCAACAAAGCCAAATACCATACTAATACTGCCCCCAGCAGCACAAAATACATCCTCAAAAACTTCCACTGTCTGGCCGTGAGGAGGACTCAGGCAACCCCCGGGCATCGGCCCACCAGGAAATTTCCCGGTAAGGTCTATGGCCCATCCGCCCCTGGCTGGAGGTTACCCATCACAGCCATAGGTCCCGCTTCCAGCACTATTACCAGGGCAATGCCACATTCAGCCTGGCATTACACAGCGGCAATTCAGATGAAAGGATGTCCATTGTCCATGTAATACAAGAACGTCTCGAATCACCCAGAATAGGAGCTACTCTCGGAGGTCCCCAATAGCGGCACATGGACAGGAGTTGTTCTCATGAAGAAACCCCTGCCAGTGAATGACAATATGTTTGTTGCACTGGCTCACCAATATAAAATCGATTTAAATTTGGCTTTTAGTCTAAAACAGGTTGAGGAGCTCTGTTTTACCCTCTCCTGACATCTGTCGTATACTTACAGTAAAGCCAGAAGAGAATTTATGGAGCCGGCAGTGAACAGGGCTCCATAAATTCTGTGGTCGATTGTGACTGGGACATTTGAGCGGATTCAGGGGTCTCCCTCTGTACTCCAAATAGGACTCACACAAAACATTAGTGGAGTATTGATCACTGTCATGGTAGCCAGTGACCTACTAAAGCTCTGCCTCAGGCCTACCATCTGACTGCTTCTATTACACCCTGCCACTGGTAAAATTACTGTACAGTCATGGCCAAAAGTTTTGAGAATGACACAAATATTATATTTTCACATGATCTGCTGCCCTCTGGTTTTTATGTGTGTTTGTCAGATGTTTTTATCACATACAGAAATATAATTGCAATCATATTATGAGTAACAAAAGCTTATATTGACAGTTAGAATGAGTTAATGCAGCAAGTCAATATTTGCAGTGTTGACCCTTCTTCTTCAGGACCTCTGCAATTCTCCCTGGCATGCTCTCAATCAACTTCTGGACCAAATCCTGACTGATAGCAGTCCATTCTTGCACAATCAATGCTTGCATTTTGTCAGAATTTGTAGGTTTTTGTTTGTCCACCCGTCTCTTGATGATTGACCACAAGTTCTCAATGGGATTAAGATCTGGGGAGTTTCCAGGCCATGGACCCAAAATCTCTATGTTTTGTTCCCTGAGCCATTTAGTTATCACTTTTGCTTTATGGCAAGGTGCTCCATCATGCTGGAAAAGGCATTGTTGATCGCCAAACTGCTCGTGGACGGTTGGGAGAAGTTGCTCTCGGAGGACATTCTGGTACCATTCTTTATTCATGGCTGTGTTTTCAGGCAAGACTGTGAGAGAGCCGATTCCCTTGGCTGAGAAGCAACCCCACACATGAATGGTTTCAGGATGCTTTACAGTTGGCATGAGACAAGACTGGTGGTAGCGCTCACCTCGTCTTCTCCGAATAAGCTGTTTTCCAGATGTCCCAAACAATCGAAAAGGGGATTCATCAGAGAAAATGACTTTACCCCAGTCGTCAGCAGTCCACTCCCTGTACCTTTTGCAGAATATCAGTCTGTCCCTGATGCTTTTTCTGGAGAGAAGTGGCTTCTTTGCTGCCCTCCTTGAGACCAGGCCTTGCTCCAAGAGTCTCCGTCTCACAGTGCGTGCAGATGCACTCACACCTGCCTGCTGCCATTCCTGAGCAAGCTCTGCACTGCTGGTAGCCCGATCCCGCAGCTGAAACACTTTTAAGAGACGGTCCTGGCGCTTGCTGGTCTTTCTTGGGCACCCTGGAGCCTTTTTGGCAACAATGGAACCTCTTTCCTTGAAGTTCTTGATGATGCGATAGATTGTTGACTGAGGTGCAATCTTTCAAGCTGCGATACTCTTCCCTGTTAGGCCATTTTTGTGCAGTGCAATGATGACTGCACGTGTTTCTTTAGAGATAACCATGGTTAACAGAAGAGAAACAATGATGCCAAGTACCAGCCTCCTTTTAAAGTGTCCAGTGGTGTCATTCTTACTTAATCATGACAGATTGATCTCCAGCCCTGTCCTCATCAACACCCACACCTGTGTTAATGGAGCAATCACTGAAACGATGTTAGCTGGTCCTTTTAAGGCAGGGCTGCAATGATGTTGAAATGTGTTTTGGGGGATAAAGTTCATTTTCTAGGCAAATATTGACTTTGCAAGTAATTGCTGTTAAGCTGATCACTCTTTATAACATTCTGGAGTATATGCAAATTGCAATTATAAAAACTGAAGCAGTAGACTTTGTAAAAATTAATATTTGTATCATTCTCAAAACTTTTGGCCATGACTGTACAGTGCAACACAGAAGTATTGCAGTGCATAGTACAAGTGATCAAACAATCATGTTTTCAGGTCCCCTAGGAAATAAAGTTTTAAAAAATATAAAAAAAAAACAAGAATATTAAAAAAATTTTTAAAAAGTGCCAATTTTTCACATTAAAAGACATCATTACAAAAACATATGGTAATTGGTATCTCCACATCCAAAAATGTCCAAAATATTCAAATATCATTTTATTTAAAATATGCTGTGAACATCATAAAGAAAAAATGCCTCCATTTCTAATTAGTTACAACAAAACCAAGTCATTCAAATGACTTTATTCAGACACCCAGATGTCCATACCCAGCGCGGAAGATACCAATGGTCATAATCCCCGGATCTTAACCCCTTAGTGATCACACACGGGTATAGTTTTTAATGCACCGTTTTGGGTACATATAATCAGTGATTAACGCCAGCTGTCTAGCTTAAACGCCCTTTTGTTTACGTCAGTAAAAAGGCGCATTGGTGGTCACTAAGGGGTTAAAATACATGACCGCATGTCCTCCGGTACAACTGGGCACACGCAGGGGGAATCTATTAAGCTATATACCACAGCTTTCTGGAATACAAAAGTCGCACATTTTTGCGCAAGCCACATTTTTTGCAAGAATGTGTGACTGTTCAAAATTTTGAATTTCTGCCATTAGTTTCTAAAAGTGATGAGGAAAGTGGTTGGGGCTTTGAGGGAAATTAACTATTATTTACGGAAGAAATTGGTGTAAATGATGGCACATCCATCTCTGCCATGAGATTGAGATTTGTTTTTCTGGAACACATGTGCAGAATTTACATCTTTTACTCAAGCCTACTTTAGATTAAAGGGGTTGTCCAAGATAAAAATAAAAAG
The DNA here is from genome assembly GCA_900303285.1 of Rhinella marina. Taxonomy (NCBI): domain Eukaryota; kingdom Metazoa; phylum Chordata; class Amphibia; order Anura; family Bufonidae; genus Rhinella; species Rhinella marina. The sequence continues at coordinate 120,613 of ONZH01011215.1, forward strand.
TGGTAAAAGGCAGGCAAAGTGTTAAAACAATGAAAGAAGTTAGGCTGAGTTCACACTTCAGTTATTTGGTCAATTATTTCCATCATTTATTGTGAACCAAAACCAGTAGTGAAGCTCAATCAGAGATCAGGTATATTGGAAAGATCTTCTGTGTTTTTGACCAGCACCTGGTTTTGGCTCAAAATAACTGATGGAAATAACTGATCAAATAACTGAAGTGTGAACTCAGCCTTAGGCCTCTCACACACGACCGTGTTTCACTGTACGGCGGCTGCCTCAGGAAGCGCACGGCGTCATAGCAACCAATGACGCCGTGCGCTCCCGTCCTCTGGAGGAGCACAGGCCGGGCTTTCACGGCCTGTGTCGGGCCGTGAAACGCGGTCGTGTGTGAGAGGCCTTACACTCACTTGTGACCCGCCCTCCTCCCTACACCAGTGCTGCTATTCCGATTCTCCTGGCTGGATTTTGTGTACAAGTCTGCAGAAGCGGCATGTCCTTATACCACATGTGATCGCTGCAGCCAATCACAGTATGCTTGTGCAGTATACAACTGAGGCTAGTGATTGGCTACAGCGGTCACGTGCAGTATATGGGATGTGGTGGGGAGGATTGGAAAGGCGGAAGTGGTAAAACTTCTTTTATTGTTTAATACCTTCCCATGCCTTTTACTATTTTTTTTTTACTCCATTTAAAGTAGAACGCCCGCAAAAAATTTTATTCTCTGACCTGTTAGAAAGGTGCATGATGTAATCTGTAGTGAATGCAATCTTCTTATCAGAGACTGTATTTGTGAGTTATCCCCTCTCTTCTAATTGTAGCTGTGTCATGTGACCAACTCCCTGACCTCCAACTGACCCAGGACAGGAAGCCAGTCACTGCTCTATTCATTCCTATGAGACTCAGAGTGAGGCTCCCATAAGAATGCATAGAGAAATAGACTTCCTGTCCACACATAAGATGCTGTGTGAGTTGGTGAATCTGATTGCCACAGATGAGAAGCATCAGGGAGATATAACTCACAAATACAGCCACTGGTAAGAAAATGACATTCACTACAGATTTCATCATGTACCTTTCTAGCAGGACAGAGAATACAATTTTTTGTAGGAGTTCTTCTTTAAAGGGTTTCTGTCACCATGTTTGACCATATTAAACCAGATGACATTTGCAATGCGCAAATGTCACCTGATGTCTAATATGATCTTCTTTTTTAAGATATGTGTCGCCGTTTTCTTAAAAAAACTACTTTTGTAATATGCAAATTACCTTCACTAGGTGCAAGGGGCGGTAACCCTGCACCTAGTAGCGCCGTTTTCCCCACCTTCTATATTATGTCATCAGCGTAGATTGACAGGGTCAGGCAGCTCACTCTATCTGCTGCTGGCCCTGTCAGCGCTGAAATCCCACGCCTGAGCCGTGGATCCGTCATTCGGCGCAGGCGCAGTGAGTGCAGCTGGCTGCCGGGCTCCCGGCCAAAGTTTAATGCAACGTTAAAGTGCAAAAAAAAAACAAAAAAAAAACGCTTTTCTCCCCTTACACATTGAGTTATGTATACATATAATTGATATCTTTGCATCCACAACATCCCAACCTATAAAATCATTGTAATTTATTGCACATGCTGAATGTAAAAATAACAAAAACAGAAATGCTGCTTTCTGCAAAACCTCCTCCCCCAAAAAGGGAACAAAAAAGTTATCAAAAAGCTGTATGTACCCCAAAATAGTACAATCTCTCCAAAAACAAGGCCTGAATAACATAAAAACATTTTAGGGTATTTTAACTGTTTATATAAAGTAAAACATAAAAAACTATATAAGACTGGTATTGCTATAATAGCACTGACCCACAGACTAAAGATAGCATCTTATTTATCCAGCATATAAAAAAAACAAGCCAAAAAAAAACACCCGCAAAGTTTTTCCACGCGTTATATATACCACAAAATTGTGCCATTAAAACAATACAACTCATCCTGCAAAAAAAAAGTCCTCATACAGCTAAGGCCTCATGCACACGAACGTTTCTTTTTTTTTTTTTTTTTTTTTTTTGCGGACCTTATACGGAACCATTCACTTCAATGGGTCTGCAAAAAAAAAAACGAATTTACTACGGGTGCATTCCATTTCTGCATGTCCGTATTTCTGTTCCGCAAAAGAATAGAACATGTCCTATTACTGTCCGCATTACAAACAAGGATAGGACTGTTCTATTAGGGGCCAGCTGTTCCGTTCCGCAAAATACGGAATGCACACGGACGCCATCTGTATTTTTTGCGGATCCGTTTTTTTTGCGGACTGCAAAATACAAACAGTCATGTGCCTGGGTGGGTTCATATGTTGTTCCGTTGTGCAGACAGGATTTTTGTTTCTGTCTTACATAATGGAACAAGACGGAACCGTTATTTGTGCCCATAGAACTCTATTAGGACAGATCAAAATGGAATGCCTCTAAAGCAGGCATGCCCAACCTGTGGCCCTCCAGCTGTTGCAAAACTACAACTCCCATAATTCTTGGACAGGCTACAGCTTTCAGCCTACAGAAGGGCATGGTGGGAGTTGTAGTTTTACAACAGCTGGAGGACCGCAGGTTGAGCATCACTGCATTCTGTCCTTAAATTCCGTTATATTCTGTTATAACCCTTTTATAACAGAACGGTATAACGGAATATACAATGCATATGTGAACTCGCCCTATGCTGACAGTTATTTTTTTGTCTGTATTTGAGCACTGGCACCAAAATCCAATTCAAACTGTATATGTAACAGAATCGGATTTTGATATGGAATTTAGACTTTCCCTAAAATGGGTAAAATCTGCTTTTTGTGCTGATGGTCTTCTAGGTTATGCATATATCACATCCAGCCAATGTGAATATATAGAAACCTCGTGTAAAAGACTAACGTGACATCAGAATACTGTACTGCACCTGCTTAGTGATGTTCTCAGCAAACCGAGGTGACTTGTCCTTCAGCAACGTTATGAGATCTTTATAAACCTCACTTTTCCTGTCGTAGATAATTTCCTCCTTATCTTTCATTTTACCCTGAAACATGAATTGGTGGAGGTGAGTGACAACCCTGCTGAGGTGAGTGACAACCCTGCTGAGGTGAGTGACAACCCTGCTGAGGTGAGTGACAACCCTGCTGAGGTGAGTGACAACCCTGCTGAGGTGAGTGACAATCCTGCTGAGGTGAGTGACAACCCTGCTGAGGTGAGTGACAACCCTGCTGAGGTGAGTGACAATCCTGCTGAGGTGAGTGACAACCCTGCTGAGGTGAGTGACAATCCTGCTGAGGTGAGTGACAACCCTGCTGAGGTGAGCGAAAGGGTCACCGATGGAAACGTACTCACCGAGTTTATAAAGACTCCGGATGTGCTGTATGTCACACAGAAAGGCTCAGTGTCATGCGGCGTAATCATCAAATAGCAGATTTCACCATGGACCTGTCTCCAAGGAGGAGATCGGCAACCATTGGAGAATTCATAATCTATAAGGGAATTGAAAATAGTTCAGCATTTATAAAGAACTAGCAGAAAGACCCGGCTTCGCCTGGGTATATTTCATCTACTTCATTTCGTTTCTGTGTGTCGTTGCAGAAAGAAAGTCAATGCAGCTGACAGAAGTTGATTTTTACCGGAGTGGGAGGGGGCATGACCTGATCAGGTCAGGGGCGTGGTTTACCGGGACCTTTGGGGGGGTGCTTTTAGGTCCTTCTTTTCAGGGTGGCCTGAATTATAGGTCAATGCCATGGTAATTTGAGGAAACACAGTGGGTAGCAGTGGAAGAAAACATTGCTTCGCACGGGTATATTTAATCTATTTCATTTAATGTTTGTATGTGTGTCATTGCAGAGAGAAAGTCTCCTTCCCACCCATTCCTGTAGCTGACAGAAGTTGATTTTTACCTTCATTTTTTCAATCCCCATTGGCTGCGGAGTGGGAGAGGGCGTGGCCTGACCGGGGCGTGGTTTAACGGGACCTTAAGGGGGGGGTTGCTTTAAGTCCTTTTAGTGGAAGAAAACATCTTTTATTACTACTGAACGGTCGTAGTCTAATATTAGTCTATTTCATCTAATGTTTCTGTGTGTTGTTGCAGAGAGAAACTCACCCTCCCACCCCTGCAGCTGACAGAAGTTTATTTTTACCTTCATTTTTGCAATCCCCATTGGCTGCGGAGGTGGAAGGGGGCGTAGCCTGACAGTCGGGGTGTGGCTTAGTGAAACCTGGAGCAGGTGTTGTAAGTCCTTCTTTTGAGAGTGGTGTGAATCAGAGGTCGGTGCCATGGTAATTTATGAGGACACGCAATGGGTAGCAGTGGAAGATTTACTACTGAACGGTCATAGTCTAAAATTAGTCTAAAACATAAGTTATATTTATGGTAACCGGAATACCCCTTTAACAGTATCATCCACAGCGCTCTGCCCCTTTAAAGCATTGAATAGAAATGACTGGATTGTTACCTGAGATCCTCAGCTGGCTGCTAATTACATGGCTGTGTTGTTATGGAAACCTGCCCTCCCTGTGTGTGTCTGTGCAGAGAATGGCAGTTGGGGTTAAAATCCAATGCTGTCAGGCTAATATTGGCTAATGCAGGTCATATTTTGGGAATATCTCAGGAACGTTATGTCCTAGAGAGATGAGACCTGGTCTAAAACCTTCCCGGGCACCTGAAGTACCTGTGTGCCGAATTTGGTGAAAATCGGTCCAGTAGTTTGGTCGCGCATAGAGAACAGGTAGACAGACGGACAGATAGACAGACAGACAGAAACTCGTTTTTATAATATTAAGAGATGGTGTAAAACTGAGACTATATCGATAAAAAGTGGTGGACCCAGACCTGAAGTGTATTCTATTGATTTCAGTACAGATTTTTCTTCATCTTTGCAGAAACGTCTGATTAGATTAATCTCATTCTTCACTGCGTTGGGAGAAATGCGGACTTCTCTGAAATTAGAAGCAGAAAGCGATTATTACCTTGACCCACAACATCTGTCTCTGCTGGAAAGTGGACTCCCCGCCCCACCCCATGTGTTCTACTGTGAGTGTTTCAAACACAATCCATGTCGAGTCACACAAGGTAAAGTTCCCTCATCCAGGACAATCATCTACTGAACATATTCATTTCTTGGTATGTCAACCAGCCCATCTGCCTAGCAAACATAAAACATAGGAACTTGAACGTTTGTGAACCCTTCAGAATTGTCTATGTTTCTGCATCAACTTGACCTAAAAACTACATCAAACAAATGAGTCAAAAATATTAGACTTGGTCATTTATTTATTGAGGAAAATGATCCAATATCACATGTCTGTGAGAGGTAAGAGTACATGAACCTTTGCTTTCAGTATCTGGTGTGACCCCTTTGTGCAGCAATAACTGCAACTAAACATTTCCGGTAATTTTTTTTAAATGTTTGGTAATGTTTTCTTAGTCCTGCACATCGGCTTGGAGGAATTTTATCCCATTCCTCTGAATAAAAGAGCTCGGTTATGTTGGTGGGTTTCCCTCCCATGAATTGCTCATTTCAGGTCCTTCCACAACAATTCTATTGGATTAAGGTCAAGGCTTCGACTTGGCCATTCTGAAACTTCAACTTTCTTCTTCTTTTAACCATTTGGTAGACCAAATTGTGTGCTTAGGTTAGTTGTCTTGCTGCATGACCACGTTCTCTTGAGATTCAGATCACATCATATGTCCTGACATTTTCCTATAGAATTTGCTGATGTAATTCAGAATTCATTGTGCCATCAATGACGGCAAGCTGTCCTTGCCCAGATGCAGCAAAACAGGCCCAAACCATGATATCACCACCATGCTTCACAGATGGGATGAGGCTTTTATGCTGGAATGGAGTATTTTCCTTTCTCCAGCGTTTTTCCTTTCTCCAAACATAACACTTCTAATTTACATGAAAACTTTATATTGTAGTGTCATTCGTTCACAAAACATTGTCACGTAGCCTTCTGACTTGTCCAGATGATCTTTACCAAACTGCAGACGGGCATCAATGTTTCAATGTTCTGTTTGGAGAGCAATGACTTTCTCCTTGCAATCCTGCCATGTACACCCTTGTAGTTCAGTGTCCTCCTGATGATAGATTCATGACCCTTAATATTAGCAAATGTAAGAAAGGCTTTTAGTTACTTATAGGTTACCTTGGGTTCCTTTGTGACCTTGTGGACTATCATACGCCTTGCTCTTTGTTGGTTGAACACTGCTGAGGAGGGTAATAATGGACTTAAGGGGAACTTGTCATGTTGAACATACTGTCTGAGCTACGGGCAGCTTGTTATAGAGCAGGAGTACTGATATATATATATAGTTTTATGGGAAAAGATTCAGCAAACCTTGTATTTCAATCATTTCATTTCCTGCTCATTCTGGACTTTGAAGTCCAGGAGGCGGTCCTATCAATGACTGAAAGCTATCTCTGTACACACAGTCATAGAGGAAAGTCTATCAATCACTGATAGGACCGCCTCCTTGACTTCAAAGCCCAGAATGAACAGGAATTTAAATGAATGAAATTCAAGTCATGCTGGATCTTCTCCCATAAAACTACATATCCACCTGCTCAGCTTCTCCTACTGTGGAACTTGGCACCTGTAGCTTACATTTCATTTCCTCCATTTGTATACAATCTGTCTGACTATGGATTGGTGGAGTCTAGAGATGAGCAAACGTGCTCAAAACAAGCACTGTACCGCTCGAGCACGTATCGTTTCGAGCACGTTCGCTCATCTTTAGTGGAGTCCAACTCTTTAGCGATGGTTTTGTAACCTTTTCCAGCCTGATGAGCATCAACAACTCTTCTTCTGAGGTCCTCCAAAATCTCCTTTGTTCGTGCCAGGATACACTTCCACTAACATGTGTTATAAAGAACAGATTTTGATAGATCCCTGTTCTTTAAGGCCCCTGGTGGTCATACAGACACTTGTTAGTGATAATCTGCCCACGTAGAGGTGCTGCCGATTACCTGATAAACAAGCAAAACGCAGGACCAGTGGGACATTTTAAGGGTAAGTAAGGTTATTTTATTATTTTACATTGCCCCCGATCCCTGCATAATTTCAATAAATCTTGGATAACTGCTTTAACCCTTTTAGCACCCTAGATTAAACTGATGCATAAGACCACACTGTATTATTATGGTTGTATGGTGATATTATTTAAGATTTTAAATACAGCATCGTGTGGGTACTATATGGCACTAAAAGGGAGTATTATGGTCATATTTATGATGACTGTGTATAGTTCTGCACAAAAAGCCAGTATTATGTCGACACTGTATAGGAGCATTATTTAGCCATTGTATGGTATGGCTGTATTACTTGGACATTGAATTGAATGTTTCATTCGGGCACAGAATTGCAGTATTGCATGGACAATATTTGGTAATATAATATAGCCATAAATATATATACAATCTAAGATTTTTGAGAGGCTCTACTGTGCTTGTTGCTCGGGATCCAAGTTCTTAAAAACAACAGCCATATTTATTATCAGCATTATTGTAAAAAAATGTATTAAAGGGATTATCCTATGAGTAATGTACAAAATGAAAACCAGACATCATATAGTACATGACATTGTCTTTCTAACAAAGCTAGAACCAGCCCTGTACCTCACATGGATCCAGAGATCTCCACATTCATTGCTCTGCTAGATTTATATCAAGCTGACAGCTCGAGAGGAGTGTCTTTTCTGCTGCAGCTCAGGGGACGTGTCCATACTCTCCCTATCATAGCTCAGGGGGCAGGTGAAGAATGAAACTGAGCATGTGCGGCCTTGTCAGTTAGCAGGACAAAGAAATAACAAAAAAACAAACAGCAGGTGGCGCTATACAGATACATTTTATTGAATAGCTCAGTGGCTATGCTAAATGTTTAATTACAGGCAATTACAAAAGTATTCAGATCCAGGTGCTGGTGTGAAAACTGTACAATATTTTTCGTGGGACAGCTCCTTTAAAGGTTACATTTACGTAGGCTGCTGACTTGAAAGAAAATAGGAAAGCATTTTATTATTTGATTAAGTAGCTATAAACCTCAACTGCTGAAGACAGGAGGGTTTTTTTTTTCTTCTACCAGTGGAAAGTGATATCCTGTCCTTGGCTCGAGCCTACGTGAACTCCTCTGGACTGGTGCTGCAGCCAAACCAATGTGGGAATGGTGCACAACTTACGATCAGACGCTGATAACTACCAGGGATCCGATTGCTACATCAGAGATGTTCTAATGTTCTATTACTAAGCCACGAACCACAAGATGTCCCAAGAAATGAAATCGCTGCTCTAGGGGCCTGTGTGGCACACACTTCGTCAGTGCAGTCGGCGGTGTCGATTTAACAACTGGAAATAGATTCCTTTTTTTAGCAACTGGCAATTGACTGGACGTCAACTCAAATATTTTATATCGTAACCAGAAATATAAAACACATGTACACACTTTGCATCCCACAGATGAGCTGGAAAACAACTTTTTTTTTTTTTCCACTTCAATTAGCTTTTCCTGGTCCTACGTTCCTCTATCAATAAATGTAACGATTTTCATATCTCTCACCTTCCCTTCATTATTTTTTCCTAGCACATAAAAAGCAGATGTTGCTGCTCATTAAACAAAAATCTGAAATGATAGACTGGAAATATTGTAGTTTGTAAATGTACTTACTGTGAAATGTGTTTTAAAGAGCTGTTCAGCAGCTGCATATCGAGTTGCTGGAGCAGCAGAAAGATTTTCATCTTGATTTCGGCCTCTCCGTCCTTGTTCTGACGCATTTTATCCAACAGGCGCAGCATGGAGGTGTCTTCTCCTTCCACCGTAGCGAAGCCGGCGCCGAGGATTCGTGATATGGGGTCTCTGTTGGCTGAAAATACGACGCAGCGTGTGAACTGGGATGCTAACGCTGACATTTTGGTGCTATAGGGCTATAGGCGTGTCCTCCGAATTTCTGCATTGGTCACATGCAGCAGATTTGTGGCAGAAATTTTTGTGATTCAAAATTCGGGTAAACTGGGGCTGTTTCTGCGCAATTCATTTTTACGTGCCCCATTCAGATGTACACAACAGTGGCAGAGATTTCCCCAAACATGTGAACGCACGCAATGGGGGGAACTTATTCCATAGCAATTTTGTAGTGTGGAAAGGTTGCAAATTTTGGTTGTAAAGTTCCAATTTGTGACAAAATTTGCGACTCTTTCCCCTTTCCCGACCCACTCACCACTTTTATAAAAAGTGGCCAAGGCACGGGCGGAAGAGGGCATCGTGCTGACCTGAGATCTACACCAGCTCCTTGCTGATGTTAGTTTTGTTTTCTGGCACGCAGACCTCCCAAGGATGCGCCAAACTTATTAAGAGGCGTGTCTCTTACTCATTTTGGCTCATCACATGCCAGGGGATTTTCTCTCCAACCCATTAAAGGGGTTGTCCCAAGACAATGGGGGCATATCGCTAAGATTTGTCCTATTGTCTGATAGGTGTGGGTCCATATAAAGAACGGAGAGGGGAAGGTGGTGACTGGAGGACCCCCGAGGTTTCCCCAGGTCTGGCCACCACCAAGCGCTCTCCCCATACAAGTGAATGGAAGCGCACCATGCATGCGCGGCCACTGCTCCCATTTATTTCTATGGGGCCAACAGAAGTCAGTGGTCAGCTATTTTTGGCGGAGGGCGGCTGTGCATGTGCAGTGTGCCCTCAACCACTTTCAGGGCTCCGTTCTTGGTGTAGGTGCGAGACCCACACCTATCAGACAATGGGGCTAATATCCTAGTGATATACCCCCATTGTCCAAGATGGGAAAAACCCTTTAAGGATGGAGTGTAGTTTGGTATTTAAAGGGGTTTTCCGGGAAAGAAAAAAACATAAAAATACTGAAAAACATGTTATTATAAAGAAACTGCTGAATGCCTTTAATTAGTTATAATGGCTCGTTTTGTCCAGGGAACAATCAGTGGAGGAGTTAAAATGGCCGCTGTCAGATTTCTGGACATGGAATCTGTCTTCCTAATGACACTGCAGGACGGCCTGTGTGAGAATGCAGAGAACAGAGCGGGATCCCTTTGCAGGCTTGGTTCTCAGCCTGTATGGGCACTGTGCAGATGACAGCTGAGATAAGGGACTGTCTGTCTGTCTCAGAAGAGAGCTGAAGTCACCTCACCTCAAAGTCACAAGCTGAAGTACCAGGTGAGGAGAGCTCCGAAGAACACGGACACAGATGAGCGCTTATCTCAGCAGCCATCTGCACAAAACATCACTAATCGATAATAACCTCACAGTGCTGATGTAGGCAGAGATATTCTCACACAGGCCGTCCTGCATTGTCATTAGGAGGACGGATTCCATACCCAGGAATCTGACAGCGGCCATTTTAGCTCCTCCGCTGATTGTCCCCTAGACAAAATGAGCTTATTTTCAGTATTTTCATTTTTATCTTTCCCGGAGAACCCCTTTAAAAATGCTGCGTTTTTTTTTCTTTTTTCCATCTGATTTCAAAAGCCATATTTTTTTTTTTTTTCCATCAACATAACTGTATGAGGGATGTTTTTTTTTTTTTTGCAGGACGAGATGTATTTTTTCTGCCATTCTACCATTGTTTTTTGGGTTCTGTTTCTATGGCGTTTACTGTGCGATGTGGGTTAGTACGATCATGCCAACACCAACGTATCATTTTTTTAAATGTTTTTCTACATTTACACCATAAAAACACTTCTTGAAAAATATATTGTATTTTGTGTCGCTGCAGTCCCAGAACCAGAATATATTTATTATTCTATTGATGGAGCTGTATAGGGGGCTTGTATTTGCAGGATGAGTTGTAGTCTTCACTGGTGCCATTTTGGGGTCATTGGGGGTGTATGGATCATAACGGACGTATAGTTTTCTCAAATGTTTCTTTAATATTTTTAGGTAAATACATTTTTGCAAGGGAAAAAGACATGTCCCACTAGGGCTGTGATGTCTAACCTCTGGCACTCCAGCTGTGGTAAAACTACTACTCCCAAGATGCACACTTGCTTGGCTGTTCTCAGAACTCCACAGAAATGAATGAAGCCTGCTGGGAGTCCTAGTTTCACCACAGCTGGAGTGCCGGAGGTTAGCCATCACTGATCTAGGGGATAATCACATTGTAAGGGTCCGATGGCGTTAGAAAGGGAGCCCCTTCCTCTCTCTAACAACACAGATGGCACAGTCAGCCTTGGCAGCGGCATATAAGGCTTAGGGGTTAATCTGCCAGGATCCGATCCCGGCAGTGACAGTGGAGTGGCAGCAAAGGAAAAAAAAATACAATGCAAGAGCACTTTGCAAACCAAATAAAGTACAAAAATGCCATAGTAATAGAAGATATTTTGGTGCTTATGTACACTAATTTATTAAATTTCAGATTCTTGGCAAATATATTTTGTACAAAATTATTTGGGCCCGTCTGCCAAACATCAAGGCGATCTCGGTAAGACGGGAACCTAACACTAAATGCTATCTGTTATGTGCCATAACGGCTACCATAAAATTCAGGGAGTGCAGGTTCCACATGCATGCTGGGTCCATTCTATACCTCACCTGGTGCCAAATGGCTACCACTAAATGCAAGAGAGTCCACTCTATACCTCTCTCTATGAGAGTCTACTCTGTACAAAATATATTTGCCAAGAATCTCAAATTTACTAAATACGTGTAGCATTAGCACCAGAATACATTCTATTACTGTGGCATTTTTGCGCTTTATTTGGTTTGCAGAATGCTGCTGCATTGTTACATAGTTAATACGGTTGAAAAAAGACACATGTCCATCAAGTTCAACCAAGGGTGGGGGTAGGAGTGATGAAGGGGAGGGGGACGGGTAACCGTAAGACAAGACTCTACATTTCTTAATATGTGGTGACCTTCTTTTTCTCTAAGAATTTATCTAAGCCTGTTTTGAAGCCCTCAGCTGTCTTTGCTGTGACCAGCTCCTGCGGTAGACTGTTCCACAGATTCACAGTTCTTATAGTAAAGAAGGCTTGTCGCCCCTGGAGTCTGAACCTTTGCTTCTCCAGGCGGAGGCAGTGCCCCCTTGTCTTTTGAGGGGATTTTACCTGGAACAGTTTTTCACCATATTTTTTGTATGGGCCATTTACATACTTATACAGGTTGATCATGTCCCCCCTTATACGTCTCTTCTCAAAACTAAACAAGTTTAACTCCTTCAATCTTTCTTCATAGCTAAGATGCTCTATGCCCCTTATCAGTTTAGTTGCCCGTCTCTGCACCCTTTCCAGCTCCAGGACATCCTTCCTATAAACCGGAGCCCAGAACTGAACAGCATATTCCAGATGAGGCCGTACTAATGCTTTATACATTGTGTTTTTTTCCTGTCTTTAGCCATGGCCGCGTGCACCTGCACATTAGGATGTGCTGACTGACCCCCTTTTTCTTTGCAGTGGAGTGGCAGCTGTATCATACTGTTGACACCCACAAGTGATGGCACTAGCGTCATAATAGTATGCAATAGTATATGTGGGTTTGAGAGTAATAACATTTTTAATAATATTTTTTGCAATTTTTTTTTCAGTGAAACAATTGGCTTTATTTTTGGCATTTCTATTATAGCATTTTTATTTTTTGTAAAATGCAAAAAAAATATGTGTAATTTATTTCTAAAATGTATAAAAAAAAGGAAAAAAGTTATTTATTTAATTAGAACTAGCTGATGTGTGAACTAATGGTAGTGGCGTTCTTATATATATATATATATATATATATATATATATATATATATATATATACTTTTTTTTTTCTTTTAAATGTTGTACACATTGTCCCCTACCCATACCCAGGGGCGGGCTGGGCCGGGGGGCAGGAGGGCAGATGCCCCCCGGGCCGGTGTATGTCAGGGCCGCCGCGGCTCCTGAACTCAATTGTATCTGCATCCACTAGATGCAGATACAATTGTGCCAGTAACAGCCAGCGCAGGCGGAGCAGGGAACCTCTGGTTCCCTGCTCCGCTACTCCCGGTGGCCGGCGCACTGATGTGACGTAGGCGGCGCGATGACGTCATCGCGCCGCCTGCGACGTTCCTCAGGAGCAGACCCGCCAGAAGAGGCCGGGTCTGCATCATGGGACCGCGCCTGGACAGGTGAGTATTAACTGCCCTCTCCCTACATGCACCCCTTAACCTAATACTGCCCCCTGCCTCCCTATACTGACCCCCCATACTGGCCCTGCCTTACCCTAACCTTAATACTGGCCCCTGCCCACCTAGTACTGACCACCCTGCCTTACCCCTGACCCTAGTACTGGCCCCTGCCTGACCCCTAATACTGACCCTGCCTGACCCCTAACCCTAGTACTGGCCCCTGACCTCTAATACTGGCCTGCATTAACTTATAACCCTAATATAGGCCCCTGACCCCTAATACTGGCCCTGCCTGACTCCTAATCCTAGTAGTGGCCCCTGACCTCTAGTACTGGCCGCTGACCACTTATTTTGGCCCCTGACCCCTACCCTAGTACTGACCTCTAACCTTGGACCCCTAACCCTGATACTAGCCCCTTACCCCCTAGTACTGACCCCTAATACTGGCCTTGCCTGACCCCCTAATACTGGCCCTGTCGCACCCCTAAGGCTACTTTCACACTTGCGTCAGCAGGATCCGTTTGTGAGATCCGTCCAGGCTCTCATAAACGGATCCGTCCTGATAATACAACCGTCTGCATCCGTTCTGAACTGATCCGTTTGTATTATCTTTTACATAGCAGAGACGGATCCGTTCAGAACTCCATTGAAAGTCAGTGGGGGACGGATCCGTTTACTATTGTGCATGAGTAAACGGATCCGTTCCCATTGACTTACATTGTAGTCATGACGGATCTGTTTCCATTCTGCTCAGTCAAGCGGACACCAAAACGCTGTCAGAGCGGAATGGAGACGGAACGGAGGCAAACTGATGCATTTTGAACGGATCCTTTTCCATTCAGAATGCATTAAGGAAAAACTGATCAGTTCAGGGCCATTTGTGAGAGCCTGTGACGGATCTCACAAACAGATCCTGCTGACGCAAGTGTGAAAGTAGCCTAACCCTAGTACTGGCCCCTGACCTCTAATACTGGCCCCTGACCCCTACCCTAGTACTGACCTCTAACCCTGGACCCCTAACCCTAATCCTGTCCCTAACCCTAATATTGACTGCTAATACTGACCCCTAATACTTTCCCTATCTCTAATACTACGCCATACAGACCCCAAACCCTACTACTGACCATTAACCCTGATGCTACATTCACATGACCATATGTGTTTTGAGGTCCACACATTGCGGATCCACAAAACACGGATACTGGCCGTGTGCATTCCACATTTTGTGGAACACACATGCCCAGCCCTATAATAGAAATGCCTGTTCTTGTCTGCGATTGCGGTCAAGGATAGGACATACTCTATCTTTTTTTGCAGGGCTTGCGGAACGGAACTTAGGATTTGCGGCCCCTTTTAAGTGAATGGAAATACGGTTGTTTGAATGTACCCTAACGCTGCCTCTAACCCCAGTACTGCTCCTAACTGATACTGACCCTAATTCTAATACTGGCCCTAAGGGTGCATTCAGACAACCGTATTCAGACAACCGTATTTCTAAGTCTGAATCCGTTCCACAATTTTGCCGAACGGGTGCGGACCCATTCATTTCAATGGGGCCGCAAAAGATGCGGACACCACACCATGTACTGTCCGCATACGTAGTTCCGTTCCCCCCCAAAAAATATAGTGCATATGCCCTATTCTTGTCCGCAAGAATAGGCATTTCTATATAGGGCTGGCACTGTGCGTTCCGCAAAATGTGGAACGCACAAGGCCAGTATATGTGTTTTGCGGATCCACAATTTGGGGACTGCAAAACACTTTTGGTCGTCTGAATGTAGCTTTATGCTAATAATACGCCTATCCCTAATACTGACCCCTAACCCCAATACTGACCCCTAACCCCAATACTGGCCCTTAACTCTAACACAGTGACCATAATATATGACTGTCCACATATATCTGTACACACTGCATCTTTTATACCTCACACCTGACATATACACACAGAGTACTGATACGTCAGGTACAAGGTATAATAGATGCAGTGGGTAAACGTATATAGTATATACAGCAGTGTACTGATATGTGAGGTATGAGGTATAATAGATATAGTGTGTACAGATATATAGTATATACAGCAGTGTACTGATATGTGAGGTATGAGGTATAATAGATGTAGTGGGTAAACGTATATAGTATACAATGCAGTGTACTGATATGTGAGATACAAGGTGTAACTTATACTGTACATCACACCTCACATATCAGTACACTGCTGTATATACTATATATCTGTACACACTGCATCTATTATACCTCATACCTCACATATCAGTACACTGCTGTATATACTATATATCTGTACACAATACATCTATTATATCTCATACCTCACATATCAGTACACTGCTGTATATACTATATATCTGTACACACTACATCTATTATACCTCATACCTCACATATCAGTATACTGCTGTATATACTATATATCTGTACACACTGCATCTATTATATCTCATACCTCACATATCAGTACACTGCTGTATATACTATATATCTGTACACACTACATCTATTATACCTCATACCTCACATATCAGTACACTGCTGTATATACTATATATCTGTACACACTACATCTATTATACCTCGTACCTCACATATCAGTACACTGCTGTATATACTATATATCTGTACACACTGCATCTATTATACGTCATACCTCACATATCAGTACACTGCTGTATATACTATATATCTGTACACACTGCATCTATTATACCTCACATATCAGTACACTGCTGTATATACTATATATCTGTACACACTGCATCTAATATACGTCATACTTCACATATCAGTACACTGCTGTATATACTATATATCTGTACACACTGCATCTAATATACATCATACTTCACATATCAGTACACTGCTGTATATGCTATATATCTGTATATACTGCATGTATTATAAAAGTATAATAGATGCAGTGTGTACAGATATATATACAGCAGTGTACTGATATGTGAGGTATGAGGTATAATAGATGTAGTGTGTACAGATATATAGTATATACAGCAGTGTACTGATATGTGAGGTATAATAGATGCAGTGTGTACAGATATATAGTATATACAGCAGTGTACTGATATATGAGGTATAATAGATACAGTGTGTACAGATATATAGTATATACAGCAGTGTACTGATATGTTAGGTACGAGGTATAATAGATGCAGTGTGTATAGATATATATTATATGCACTGCTGTATATACTCTATATACCCACTGCATCTAGCTTGTCATGTGACCGTTAGCAACTTGTAGCCAGTGACGTCTCACCCACTGCATTCTAGCTTTTACCGAGTATTATAATACAGTGTGTGTATGCTGTATTCAGGGGGCACTCAGAAGAGGCACTATACACAAATGGGCACATATACTGCAAGAGGCACAATACATAAAGGGGGCACACTGAAGGGGCACTATACAGAAAGGGGCACATATAAGAGGCACGTTTTATAAGGGGCACCAAGCATGTGGCACTAGCATTAGGGGCACTGTGTGTGGCACTATAAACAGAGGGCACAGGGCATATGACACTATATACAGAGGGCACAAAGCATGTGGCACTATAAACAGAGGACACAGAGCATGTGGCACTATATACAGAGGGTAAAGGGCATATGGCACTGTATACAGAGGGCACAGAGTATGTGGCACTATATATAGAGGGCACAGGGCATATGACATTGTATACAGAGGGCACAGAATATGTGGCACTATATACAGAGGGCACAGAGTATGTGGCACTATATACAGAGGGCACAGAGTATGTGGCACAATATACAGAGGGCACAGAGCATGTGGCACTATATACAGAGGGCATATGGCACTGTATACAGAGGGCACAGAGTATGTGGCACTATATATAGAGGGCACAGGGCATATGACACTGTATACAGAGGGCACAGAGTATGTGGAACTATATACAGAGGGCACAGAGTGTGTGGCACTAATGCTACTGTTATATTCAGGGCACAGAATGTGGCACTAAGATGAGTTTGTGTCAGTATGCAGGGTGCCAATGTGTTGGTAAAGCGTGAAGCTGAAGACATCTTCTCGGCAAAATCTGCAAAGCTGCATTGTGGATGGGAGGAGTCGTCATGGTGGTCTGAACCAGATGGGGAAGGAGGAGACGTCACCTGTAAGTCACTAAATGGAAATGATTATTCTGCTACTGACTGTGTATGATGGGAGCTGTAGTCACCTGGATGATCTACAGCTGATGATGGGTGGTAGCATGCTGTTTTGCGCAATAACTCCCAGCATCCCTTTACACTTGTTCAGGCCATACTGGGAGCTGTAGTTTCATATGGCGAGGGCTGACCTGACTACTCAGATGGTATCTGTACTAAACCTTTAAAATCTGGTAATGTATTTATGTATTGAACTTGGTTCTGGTGCTGTATTTATGTAGAGAACTTGGTTCTGGTGCTGTATTTATGTATTGAACTTGGTTCTGATGCTGTATTTATGTATTGAACTTGGTTCTGGTGCTGTATTTATGTAGAGAACTTGGTTCTGGTGCTGTATTTATGTATTGAACTTGGTTCTGATGCTGTATTTATGTACTGAACTTGGTTCTGATGCTGTATTTATGTAGAGAACTTGGTTCTGGTTCTGTATTTATGTAGAGAACTTGGTTCTGGTGCTGTATTTATGTAGAGAACTTGGTTCTGGTGATGTATTTATGTAGAGAACTTGGTTCTGGTGCTGTATTTATGTAGAGAAATTGGTTCTGGTGCTGTATTTATGTATTGAACTAGGTTCTGGTGCTGTATTTGACTTATGGGTTTGGTTCTGGTGCTGTATGTATGTAGTAAACTTGGTTCTGGTTCTGTATTTGACTTATAGGTTTAGTTATGGTGCTATATTTCTTGTTGATTTTGTTGCTGTATTTGACTTAAGGGCCTGGTTCTGGTGTTGTATTCATGCAGTGAACTTGGTTCTGGTTCTGTGTTTGACCTCTAGGTTTGGTTCTGGTGCTGTGTGTATGTAGTGATCTTGGTTCTTGCTCTGTATTTGTGTTAAACATACATCTGATGCTATACGTCTAATACTATCCATTCACATTTGCGTTTGGGTCACAGATTCTGTTAAAAAGACCGGGCAGAAAAGTTCTGCATGCAAGACCTTTTTGTCCGGTAAAAGAGCAGCATCCTGAGCAGACCCTATTGTACTCAATGGAGTCTCTTAAGCTCAGGGGTTGGTAAATCTGGTCCCTCTAATGATCAGGCTGTTGCTACGGACTCAGCCATGTTCTGTATCTGGGATCCAACATGAAAACACAACCAGCTGCCGCCTTTTAACCATTTAAAGCCCATTTACCTATACCGGCTTTATGGTAGGCGGAGTTAAACAGGTTAAGGGTGGGCCGCTACACATGGGCCAGTGCTGTGTGCTTGCCCCCCAGGCTAAAATTTGCCAGCCAGCCCCTGCCCATACCCATTCAAGATTTTTGAGGTGCATTTTAGAATTACATTATTTTTATGTTTTATAACTGACGTGTGTTTTTGCTGTCTGGTTTTGAGATCCGACATGGTATCTCAAAACCACAGCTACACACTTCCATTATAATAATACAACCGGCGACATCCGCTCTGAATGGATCCGGTTGTATTACATCGAAAATAAAGAAATCGTTTTTTTCGTGTCCGGTTTTTGGTGCCGGATCTGGCTTCTTCAGTTTCCCAATCTGCATGTGCAACAAACCAGAGTGGAATGCATTCCGGTGCACTCTGTTCTGGCTTGTTCAGTTTTGTCCCCATTGACAATGAATGGGGACAAAACTGAAGCGGTGTGCTGCGGTTTTGAGACCCTGTGCCGGATCTCAAAACCAGACACCACAACGCAGATGTGAAAGTAGCCTAACTGATGCTGACATAGCCCCAAAAACATGGGGCATTCAGTATCCAGAGCTTCCCTGCAGGGCTGATCTAGGTCTGCTAAGACCCAGCAGTTCCTGCAAGCAACCAACACCCACTGTTTATGTGACTGCTGGGATGGGAGCAGGAAACGACATATCCACTTCCCTAAAGGGGTTCTCTGGAATTTACACATTGATGACCTATCCTCCCAGCACCCCTGTCGACTATCTCTGAGGCATTTGGATTAAAAGCTCAACTTTTTGGACGTGCTGCCTCCAGTTTTTATTTTTCATTATCTAATTTGCCTATAGACTTTGTTTGAGGAACTTACCATTCCTCAAGTGAGGCGAGCACCCAGCAACCCTCTGCATAGGAGTGCTGTTCACCCAACTCTATTTATATCTCTGAGGCCTGTGATTGGCTGCACCGGTCACCTGACCAAGCAACTTCCTGGTCTTGTGGGGACCAGAAGCTGTCGGGAATGAGGCAGTGGCACAAGCACAGCGGGATAGCAACCAGAGGGAGTATTTTTTTTAAACAGGGCATAGTCATGGACCATAGGAGTTGTTGGCTCCATTTCTTTATTCTGCATATATCTGGAGCACATGGACTGACCTTCCAAACAAGCCTGTGTTTCCTTCAACTTTTTATCCCTGGCAACCTGCAGGAAGCGGGATAAGTGTTTGAAGCTCCTGATTTTCACTGTTGATGAAGACATGATGAACAATGGGTTCCCATCTTTGTCTGTATCTTCAGACTTCAGGGTGGAATCACTGAAATGACAGAACGGCAGGCGGCAGTGAGGGCTGGAATAATCTGCAGTCATACGGAGTAAATCCACAGCTAAAAGCCAACATTGTACAGTGTGTGAGGGATACATCTCACTGCTAGACAAATATGTAACACCTTCAACATGCCAAAATGTTTATTTACTGACCCAAACTGACCCATATGGTCTCAATACAAACAGATGCTCCGGCGTGCCTCAATGTTGACACTGTGCATCGTTTCGGCGCCAAATGTTGCATAATAAGATCTGGGTGACATAAAAAACAGGAGTCCACAGCCAGACGGACATATTTATACAGTGTGACCATTCTGAGCTGTGAAGCAAAATACACTTTTTTAGACTATAATTAAATTAATACATGGTTAAAATATAGAATAAAGTTAAAATAAATATACTTAAAGGGGTTTTCCAGATTTTAACATTGATGACCTGTCCTCAGGATGGGTCATCAATATCAGATCGGCGGGGGTCCGACACCCGGCACCACCGCCGATCAGCTGTATGAGGAGACAGTGCTCGCAGTGCGCGTGTGCCATCTCCCGTCTCTCTTCCTGCTGCTTTCTTTGGCAAGCAGTGTGAGAGAGACGGCGCGTGCCTTCTTCTCATACAGCTGATCGGCGGAGGGTGCCAGGAGTCGGACCCCCACCGATCTGATATTGATGACCTATCCTGAGGACAGATCATCAATATTAAAGCCTGGATAACCTCTTACATGTAATATTCTAGATACGGTTCTGTTCACACTGGCATTATTTACTTACAACACACATAATGGACCGTCCAAAAACACTAATGGAAGGAAGTGCTGGACATAATTCTGTGGTTGAGATTAAGTCGGCTGCCAGGCTTTTAACAACCACTTCCATATTGCTTATTGTTAAGGGGGGTTTCCAAGCTTGTAAAAAAATATATACATATACACTGTATATATATACAAAACAAATAACGCCCTAGAAGGAGTTGTTGGAGTCAAACTAAATTTGTGAATGTAATGATGATATACAGTGCCTTGAAAAAGTATTCATACCCCTTGAATTTTTCTACATTTTTTCACATGACACCCACAAACTTAGGGCTCATGCACACGGACAGTGCCGGCCCGTGGCCATATTGCGGCCCGCATACGCTGGGTCCACAATACACGGGCACCGGCCGTGTGCAGCCCACATCACGGATCGCGGACCCATTCATTTCAAAGGGTCCGCAATCACGGATATGCGGAACGGAGGCACGGATCGGAACACCACGGAAGCACTACGGTGTGCTTCCGTGGTGTTTCTGGCCTTGCCTCCGCACCGCAAAAAAGTAATGCATGCACTACTTTTTTGAGGTGTGGACCATCGGATGCAGATCGCGGACCCCATTCATTGAGGTCCACTGCACGGGCACTGACAGCACACGTTCGTGTACATGAGCTCTGAAATGTATTTTATTGAGATAAAACCAAGGAACACACCAGACAGGTCAACGATAAAGTTGTGGAGAAGTGTAAAGCAGGGTTAGGTTACAAAAAATACTCCAAACTCTGAACATCTCATGTATGGCATAACTGCAAACCTACCAAGACATGGACGTCCACCTAAACTGACAGCCCTGGCAAGGAGAGCACTAATTAGAGAAGCAGCCAAGAAGCCCATGGTCTCTCTGGAGGAAGTGCAGAGATCCTATTCAGACCAGCCATTCACAGCAGGCAAGGGGTACTCGGCGGGGATAGCGCTATTCTAGCGAATCCCCGCCGAGTGTCAGTATTTAGGGGGAGGTCAGGGTGTCCCCCCCGCCCCCCTGATTGGCTGTGGGCAGATGGGTGGGTGGGTGGGTGGGCGGGCGGGGGGGGGCAGATTTGCAATGTGCGGGCGGCTGCCGCAAGTGCCGCCCGCAATAATTTCTCAGGATGGCCGAGCGGTATTCAAGCAGAGTATCAACATACAGCTGATACTCTGCTTGAAACTGCTGACATCGGTGCTAGCACCGATATCAGCAGTTTAACCCCTTCCATGCTGCGGTCCGTAGGGACCGCTGTATGGAAGGGGTTAACAGGGAGGGAGCGCTCCCTTCCTCTCCCATCGGCGCTGCGGTGCGCTGGCAGCGCCGATGGTGTGGGCAGATGAGAGGGAGGAAGCTCCCTCTCCCTTCCATCGGGACGCTGCTCTGCTGTGGCAGCGTCCCGATGGTTACCATGGCAACCAGACGCTTTCGTCTGGCTTGCCATGGAAGCCTGTTCAAGCTATAAGCCTTGAACAGGCTATAAGAAAATACACTGCAGTACACTATACAGTGTACTGCAGTGTATTGTAAAATACCAGACCCACTGGTTCTTGAAGAACCAAGTGGATCTGAGTCAAGAAAGTGAAAAAAAAAAAAAAAAGTGAAAAAAAAGTTAAAAAAATTTATTAAAAATAAAAAAACACACAATACATAAACATGTTAGGTATCGCCACATCCGTAATAACCCGCTCTATAAAAATATTACATGAGATGGCCCCCCAGGCGAATGCTGTAAAAAAAAAATAAAAAAACTATGCCAAAATAGCCATTTTTTCCCCTCTTCCCTCACAAAAAGTGTAATAGCAGGCAATCAAAAAGGCGTATTTACCCCAAAATGGTATCAATTCAACCGTCATCTTGTCCCGCAAAAACTGTACCCTACCTGAGACAATCGCCTGAAAACTGAAAAAAAATATGGCTCTCTGAAAATGGCAACACAAAAAAAAATATTTTATTCTGTTCAAAATGCATCTAATGTGTAAAACTTTCCAACAATAAAAAAGTTGGACATATTGGGTATTGCTGCGTCCGTAACAACCTGCTCTATAAAAATATTACATGAGATGGCCCCCCAGGCGAATGCTGTAAAAAAATGTTTTAAAAACTATGCCAAAATAGCCATTTTTTCCCCTCTTCCCTCACAAAAAGTGTAATAGCAGGCGATCAAAAAGGCGTAATTACCCCAAAATGGTATCAATTCAACCGTCATCTTGTCCCGCAAAAACTGTACCCTACCTGAGACAATCGCCTGAAAACTGAAAAAAATATGGCTCTCTGAAAATGGCAACACAAAAAAAAATATTTTATTCTGTTCAAAATGCATCTAATGTGTAAAACTTTCCAACATTAAAAAAGTTGGACATATTGGGTATCGCTGCGTCCGTAACAACCTGCTCTATAAAAATATTACATGAGATGGCCCCCCAGGCGAATTCTGTAAAAACAATTTTAAAAAAACTATGCCAAAATAGCCATTTTTTTCCCTCTTCCCTCACAAAAAGTGTAATAGTAGGCGATCAAAAAGGCGTATTTACCCCAAAATGGTACCAATGAAAACCTCACCTCATCCTGCAAAAAATGAGCCCCCACATAAGACAATAACTCAAAAAATAAAAATCAATGGCTCCGCAAACCACTCCATCAAAATCTGTGTTGTAAAATCCATATGGCGCTCCTTCTGTTCTGAGTCCTGCCATGTGCCCCCACAGCAGTTTACCACAACATATGGGGTGTTGCCGTATTCAGGAGAAAATGGGTAACAAATTATGGGGGGCTTTTCTCCTGTTACCCCTTATGCAAATAAAAAAAATTGGGGCTAAAGCAACATTTTATTGGAAGAAAAAAAATGTTCATTTTCACAGCCAAGTGTTTCCAAATTCCGTAAAATGCTTAGGGGGTCAAAGTGGTCAGTACCCCCCTTAATATATTCTTTGAAGGGTGTAGTTTCCAAAATGGGGTCACTTTATGAGGGTTTCCACTGTAGGGGTACGTCAGGGTCTCTCAATTACAAAATGGTGCCTAAAAACTATTCTAGCAAATTTTGCCTCCAAAATCCGTATGGCGCTCCTTTCCTTCTGACCACTGCCACAAACCCATAGAGACGTTTACCACCACATATGGGGTATTTCTGTAAACTGCAGAATCAGAGGAATGTATATTGAGGTTTAGTTTGCTGTTAACCCTTGCTGTGTTGCAAGAAAAAAAATGTTAACATGAATAATCTACGAAAAAAGTGAAATTTTGAAATTTCACCTCCATTTTCCATTAATTCTTGTGGAACACCTCAAGGGTTAACAAAGTTTGTAACAGCAGTTTTTTATAATTTGAGGGGTGTAGTTTCTAAAATGGGGTCATTTATGGTGGGTTTCATTATGTAAGCCCCTCAAAATCACTTTATATCTGCATTGGTGCTAAAAAAAAAATGGTTTTGGAAAATTTGGTGAAAATTTGAAAAATGGCTTCTAAACTTCTAAGCCTCCTAACGTCCTAAAAAAGTAAAATTTACGTTTACAAAATGATGCCAACATAAAGTAGACATATGGGGAATGTAAAATAATAACTATTTTTGGAGGTATTACGGTGTATTTTGAAAGTAGAGAAATTGAAATTTGCAAATTTTTCAGAATTTTTGGTAAATTTGGGATTTTTTCATAAATAAGGGTGAAATATATTGACTCAAATTTATGACTGTTATGAAGTACAATGTGTCACGAGAAAACAATCTCAGAATGGCCTGGATAAGTAAAAGCGTTCCAAAGTTATTACCACATAAAGTGACACATGTCAGAATTCAAAAATTTGGCCCAGACATTAAGGCCAAAATGGGCTCTGTCCTCAAGGGGTTAATAGGATTATCAGCAATTTGCAGATAACGTTATGGTGCTCAATAAGCCCGATTCCCCACCTTAAAGTTGTTTTCAGGGACCAAACTATTGCTGGCCTATGCATAGGATAGGTCATTAATATGAGATTGGTGGGGGACAACACCGAGCACTTCCACCGATCAGCTGCAGGTAGAGACAAAATACCACGGCTCCATACGCTGTGTAGTCGTCGTTCGCAGGTTCTGCAGATAATACTCCTACTCAAGTGAACGGGAGCCGAGCTGAAGAGCCAGAGAACAGCCACAGTGTATGGAGCTGTGATTTTCCAGCACCGTTTACATCCAGAACCTACGGCTGATTGGTGGCCTTGCTGGGTGTTGGACCCCTACCAATCTCAAGTCCCCTAAGGAGACTAAAAAAAACTGTGGAAAAAAATTAAAACATATTAGAAACTCCAATCACCCACCTTTCTCAATTTTACATTAAAAAAAAGTATATAAATAATAAAAAATAAACATAAGTGTCGCCGCGTTGGAAAATGTCTGATATATTAAAATCTAAAAATGTTTTTTTCCTGTGCGGTAAACGCCAAAATGGAAAATATGGCGATGCAATGACATTTATTTACTATTTCAAAGGTTTTTATAGTTTAAAAAGAAGTAAAACAATAAAACCAATGTAAATGCTGTAATCATACTGACCAGCAGAAGAAGCCCATTATGTCGTTTTTAGCATATAATGAAGACCATAAAAACAAAAGCCAAGAAACTATGGGGGGAATATCGGAAGTCAGGTTTGTCTGATTCTAATTTGGCGTATTTCATACCACATTTATTAAATGTCTCATGCTGTTAGATAAACTTGTCTCATCCTTAAGGCTAGGGCTACACGGCGACAGTTGTCGCAGCCAGGATCCCTGAGTAGCGGGGATCCCATAGAGATGAATGGGATTCTTGCGACTGCCGCGGTGATCCCATTCATCTCTATGGGATCCCCGCTACTCAGGGATCCTGGCTGCGACAACTGTCGCCGTGTAGCCCTAGCCTAAACCTCACACTTTTGTCTAGAAAAGCTTCTCTAATTTTCCTACTCCACCCCCTAGTGGAGTGAGAATGTGATTTCCCTTGCAACTTTTTTTTTTTTTAAGTCTCAATGATAAATCTGGAGTGAAACTCATTAACATAGCTAACCACACCCACTTTTCCACACACTTTTTAACACTGAACTGAGCTCGCTTTCGCAAATTTTTGAAACAACAATTCTGGAGTGAAAGCGTGATAAATCAGGGCCTATACCTATAATGAACAGCATGAAAACAAAAGCTGGAAAATGATAGTAAATCACATATATACTACAGCAAGTTGCACATATTTTTGTGTCGTGCAACTTTTCTGCGTCTTGCGTTACATGTTGCCGTGAAGCCGAACCTTAAAACTGAACGTTTCGGAGTCTTAGATGAGTGCGATCAATGCACAGCAGATCTAGATCCGGTATAGACTACACTACAGGAAAGGGTTAAGTAGGACAGAAGGTGGCAGACGTTTAGCTCAGTGAGAAGTCACCTAGCCTCGTTACTGGGCCTCTCTGGGTCTGGCCTCACCTAATATCATAACCAGATCCAAACGCCGATGGCTCCAAATTGGTTTTCCATTCCAGCGGTTCTCTGAAGACACACTCTGCCTCTTCTGGATGCCGGGAGCTGAAAGCCTCCACGTACTTTATGATGTCGTTCAGCAGAGCTTCATTCAGAGGTGTGATTTCCAGTTTGCCAGTTCCAGAACCGGCGCTCGTCCACTGAGCCGCTCTCGTCAGCGCCACGCCCATTGGAACGGCTGCTTTTCAAGGGGATGTCACCTTTTAAAAGAATCGCTGTGCGTTATAAAAAGGTAAAGCAACATGATCAGCCATCATTTTACACCCACTGGAAAATCCCCATAAGATGATGAAACTGAGTTTACAGGACACTAAAACAGCGTACAAATTACCAAATTACAAGATGATGAGTTTAAAATTCATGCTAAAAATTCATCCTTTAAGGGTATGTCCACCTCTGACCATCGCTTTACAGCTTAGATGTGGATTTAATTTGCTTATAAGGCATCTGTCAGCAGTTTTGTACCTATGACACTGGCTGACCTGTTACATGTGCACTTGGCAGCTGAAGACATCTGTGTTGGTCCCATGTTCATATGTGTCCGCATTGCTGAGAAGAATGATGTTTTATTATATGCAAATGAGCCTCTAGGAGCAACGGGGGCGTTTCCATTACACCTAGATGCTCTGCTCTCTCTGCAGCTGCTGTGACCTCTGCACTCTGATTGACAGGACCAGGCAGTGTAAGGCCCCTTTCACACAAGCGGGAGACTCGCATGTCTCCCGCAACGCATCTACAGGGCTGGACTCGGCACGGACAGGGATCGCATATAATGCTATGCGATCCCTGTCAGTGCTGAGTCCAGCCCTGTAGATCCGTTGCGGGAGACATGCGAGTCTCCCGCTCGTGTGAAAGGGGCCTAAACGTCATCACACCTGGCTCTGTCAATCAAAGTGCAGAGAGAGCAGTTGCCTCTAGGTGTAATGGTGACGCCCCTGTTGCTCCTAGAGTCTCATTTGCATATATTAAACCATAATTTTTCTCAGCAATGCGGGCACATATGAACATGGGACCAACACAGATTCCTTCAGCACCTGTTATAGATTTTAGGGCATATTCTGGTGCCATGTCCTACCTAGTGACATTTTGCAGATTTCCTCCCTTACAATAGAATCAGAGGAGATTCTGCAAGATTTACAAGGCAGTAAATGTTCAACCTCTCTGGACTTACCTGGGGCTAGACGACAACTTCAGTCTTGATTTGGTGCCCAAAAGGACAATAGGGCTAGTTGGTTGTCACATGGTGCATAATGCAATGTAACCGCAACATGGCGAGCAAATGCATGAAACCGAAATTGCAAGGCAAGGGGGTGACCAGCTGCCATGTCCTAACCTCATACACATATGGCACTGCTGTACCCTGTATGCATTGCCAGTCATGCCACCCCCTCTAAACTATTGCAGTAAAAACGCACCCCACATTCCGTGTGACTTATGCCCAGCACGGATGCGGTCACGGTTCTAGCACTCACCTGAAGATAACCGGCGCTGCACACACAGCAAGAACAGGTCTTCAAAAACCTCTGTAAGCGGCGCTTGTTACCGGTTACCATGGAGATAGGATCGCGCCTGCGCACTGACTGTACCCGGTGGCCTAGCAACGGTAGCAAACACCTGTAGGCGGAGCTATGGTTACGGCAGGTGAATGAAAAGCCAGCTTCCTGCGCATGCTCGTCAGCGGTTCGGCTCCGCTCTAAAGGAAGCAAGCCTCCCAGAGAATGGCGGCTCTGCAGGACGGCCTCTCAAGCTGAGCGTGGTCAAACAGCGCAAAAGGGAGAGGAGCAGGAGACCTATGGAACCAATTAGGTTCCAGCTCTCGTTTGTTAAAGGCCGTTTAATAAATGAAAGCTACGATCTGATTGGCTGTCCATTGCTCGTTTTGTTAACCCCTTATTGCTATGGTTTTGCACTGACTACAGCCACCAGTCACAGGTTACATGGTGAGCACCAGCTTCATGCCAAGTGTGGCTAGTTTTAAAGAGGTACTGGGAAAGTACACACAGGAATCTGCAGTTTGTGCAACTTGTTTCAGTTAAATATGGAGGTGTAACCATGTTTTCTTGGGTCCAGTAGTTATAGCATAAGACGTACCATGTTCAGCTTACCGGTTCACCTACGTACTTATTGAGCCTTCCTTTGAAGCTGTACCCCCATTAGTGCCCCCAGTAATATTAATGCCTCCATCAGTGCCCCCCCCAGAATTAATAATGCCCCTATTAGTGCCTTTCAGTAATAGTGCCCCCCAGTAATATTAGTGCCCCCAGTAATATTATTGCTTCCATTAGTGCCCCCCAGAATTAACAATGCCCCCATTAGTGCCCCCCAGAATTACTAATGCCCCCATTAGTGTCCCCCAATTTTAATAATGTCCCCTTGTGCTAAAAAAAAAAACAGAAAGTACTCACCTCACCCATTTTCTCACGGCGCAGGTGAACACTAGCTGCTGACTGGAAGCTCCGGACAGGACGTGCACTCCAGCGTGATGCTGTTTCACGGGTCCTGCACATCCAGTTAGCATCTTGTAGATGCCACAATAATGGGTAAATATTAGGACCCCATATGCACATAGACAGAATACCGACCACAATGGCACCTGACACCGCAACATCATGGCAGCGTTAAAACACAGATGGCAAATGGAGAAGCAGGGAGCTGATGGTGCGGAAACGTGGGGTGGGTGAGAATTTAAAGTGGAGGTAATGCGGGGCATCACTCCATAGGGTGCACAAGGGACCATCACTCTGCAATCTTTGGAGGACACTTAAGGCATCTCTGTGATGGGGCATTTAATAGGGCACCATGTGGTGGGGGGGCCACTTAAGGGGACATCATTTTGAGGGGACATTTAAGAGGCCATACCTGTGAGGGGGCACTTGAGGGGACATTACTTTGTGTTGGGAACCATTTAAAGGGGTATCACTCTGTGAGGTCGGCACTTAAGGGACATCACTGGGTGGGGGCCACTTAAAGGGGCATAATACTTTGTGGGGGCACTTATGAGGGCATCACTGTGAGGGGGAACCTAGGAAGTCATCATACAGTGTGAGAGCCACGTAAGGGGGCATCACTGTGTGTGTGGCGGCCACTAAATGGAACATCATACTGTGTGGGTGCACTGAAGGCTCATCTTACTGTAAGGGGACCACTTAGGAGAATCATACTGCATGGGGACACTCAGGGGGCATCACACTGTCAGCGGTGGCACTAATGGGACATCATACTGGTGGGGAGGTAGTAAGGGGGCATCATACTGCCCGAGGGGCATCACTATTGGTGTTGCCTCTCCTTACATTATTTTTTTGCAGATTGGACCTTCACCCGGCAGCATACCAAGATATGTGGACCTTTACAAAATGCCATAGACCTTCAGCTAACATCTGGAGCTGGCATTTTTACCGCAACAAACTCACCAAAAAGCACAGGTGCAAAAAACACCACTAAAAAACAATAGTGCAGAAAACACCAACAAAAACCTGCAGTATGTTTGAAATCACCCAAAGAGGTAAATGACTTGATATAATTGAAAAACTGAAATATTTTCACAGAATAAAAGAAAAGCTAATAATAGTGACAAGAACAGTATTAGGCCTCATACACACGACCATTGGTGTGCGTTCCGCATTTAACGGAACATCCTGCCCTCTAAAGGAGATGTTTTATTTTTTTGCTTGTGCTGTGGAACAGATACACGGATGCGGACAGAACACGGTGTGCTCTCCTCATCCTTTGTGGCCCCATTGAAGTGAATGGGGCCCCAAAAAAATGCATATCGGATGCAATAAAAAAACACGTGTGCATGAGCCCTTAGTAGTAGTATGGTTCTGTGTGGTCAATATTCTTCATCTCATCCTGGGATTTCCTTGTTCCAATGCTCCCCGTTGCATCGTGCAGGGCAAGGCTCTGTTTGTTTACTGCTGGTGGAGTACTGGGCTTCACATCACTATGCTAGGCTGAGACTTCCAAGTAGCAGTGATCGGCACAGATAGATGGTCGATAGCGTTGTCGGTGGTGGACACTTTGCATAGTACCCGCCTCTAAAACAGCCTACAGAACACCTATCTGTGCCAGTGATGTCATCAGGTTCACTGCTAGGCAAAAGTCTCAGCCTAGCATAGTGATGTGAAGCCCGGTACTCCACAGGCAGTAATCAAAAAGAGCCTTGCACTGGGCAATGCAACGTGACAAGTGGGAGCATCAGAGGAAGGAAATGCTCCTATGCTCCACTTATACAGTGCCTTGCGAAAGTATTCGGCCCCCTGAAACTTTTCAACCTTTTGCCACATTTCAGGCTTCAAACAAAAAGATATAACATTTTACATTTTTGGTGAAGAATCAACAACAAGTGGGTAAGATTGTGAAGTGGAACTAAATTTATTGGATCATTTAAACTTTTTTTGTAATAATAAAACTGAAAAGTGGGGCGTGCAAAATTATTCGTCCCCCCTTGCATTAATACTTTGTTGCTCCACCTTTTGCTGTGATTACAGCTGCGGTCACTTGGAGTATGTCTCTATAAGTTTTGCACATCTAGAGACTGAAATTCTTGCCCATTCTTTCTCGCAAAACACCTCGAGCTCTTTGAGATTGGATGGAGACGTTTGTGAACAGCAGTTTTCAGCTCTTTCCACATATTCTCATTCGGATTCAGGTCTGGACTTTGACTTGACCATTCTAAGACCTGGAGACCTTTATTTTTTAACCATTCCATTGTAGATTTTGCTTTATGTTTGGGATCATTGTCTTGTTGGAAGATAAATCTCCGTCCTAGTCTCAGGTCTTTTGCAGACTCCAACAGGTTTTCATCCAGAATGGTCCTGCATTTGGCTCCATCCATCTTCCCATCAATGTTAACCATCTTCCCTGTCCCTGCTGATGAAAAGCAGGCCCAAACCATGATGCTGCCACCACCATGTCTGACAGTGGGGATGGTGTGTTCAGGGTGATGAGCTGTGTTGCTTTTACGCCAAACATATCGTTTTGCATTGTTTCCAAAAAGTTGGATTTTGGTTTCATCTGACCAGAGCACCTTCTTCCACATGTTCAGTGTCTCCCAAGTGGCTTGTGGCAAACTGTAAACCAGACTTTTTATGGATATCTTTGAGAAATGGCTTTCTTCTTGCCACTCTTCCATAAAGGCCAGATTTGTGAAGTGTTGGACTGATTGTTGTCCTATGGACAGACTCTCCCACCTCAGCTGTAGATCTCTGCAGTTCATCCAGAGTGATCATGGGCCTCTTGGCTGCATCTCTGATCAGTCTTCTCCTTGTTTGAGATGAAAGTTTAGAGGGACGGCCGGGTCTTGGTAGATTTGCAGTGGTCTGATACTCCTTCCATTTAAATATGATTGCTTGCACAGTGCTCCTTGGGATGTTTAAAGCTTGGGAAATCTTTTGGTATCCAAATCCAGCTTTAAACTTCTCCACAACAGTATCATGGACCTGCCTGGTGTGTTCCTTGGTCTTCATGATGCAGAACCCTGAGACTATCACAGAGCAGGTGCATTTATACGGAGACTTGATTACACACAGGTGGATTCTATTTATCTTCATCAGTCATTTAGGACAACATTGGATCATTCAGAGATCCTCAATGAACTTCTGGAGGGAGTTTTCTGAACTGAAAGTAAATGGGCCGAATAATTTTTCACGCCCCACTTTTCAGTTTTATTATTACAAAAAAAGTTTAAATGATCCAATAAATGTCGTTCCACTTCACAATTGTGACCCACTTGTTGTTGATTCTTCACCAAAAATTTAAAATGTTACCGTATTTTTCGCCCTATAAGACGCACTTTTTTCCCCCCAAAAGTAGGGGGGAAAATGCAGTGCGTCTTATAGGGCAAATACAAGTGAGCGCTTCCATAAGGAAGCGCTCACTTGTACGTAGGGACCCCCATCAGACCTCAGATCAGCCCACCCAGCCACTTAAAGACCATACTTACCAATTCTGCGCTGCCGCTGCCCTCTGGTCCCACGCTCCGCGCTCTTCTCTCTTCCCTGCCGGCACGCACTATGACCTGACGCTGCAGCGTCACGTCATAGTGCGCGCCGGCAGGGAAGAGAGAGGAGCGTGGGACCGGAGGGCAGCAGCAGCGCAGAACAGGTAAGTATGGTCTTTAAGTGGCTGGGTGGGATGGTCTGAGGTCTGATAGGGGGCACAATATGCTAATCTGAGGTCTGTTGGGGGCACAATATGCTAATCTGAGGTCTGATGGGGGCACATTCTGCTGATCTGAGGTCTGTTGGGGGCACAATATGCTAATCTGAGGTCTGTTGGGGGCACATTCTGCTGATCTGAGGTCTGATGGGGGCACATTCTGCTGATCTGAGGTCTGATGGGGGCACATTCTGCTGATCTGAGGTATGATGGGGGCACATTCTGCTGATCTGAGGTCTGGTGGGTGCACAGTGAGATGGTATGGGGGCCATAGTGGGCTGATCTGAGGTCTGGTGGGGGGCTGACATGGAGGGCTGATGGAGTTCTGACATGGAGGGGCTGATATGGGGGTCTGATGTGATGTCCTGAAATTTATGGGCAGTCTGATAAGAGGATCTGATGAAAAATATTTTTTTCTTATTTTCCTACACTAAAACCTAGGTGCGTCTTATGGGCCGGTGCGTCTTATAGGGCAAAAAATACGCTATATCTTTTTGTTTGAAGCCAGAAATGTGGCAAAAGGTTGAAAAGTTCCAGGGGGCCGAATACTTTCGCAAGGCACTGTATGTCATCAGGAAATAAAAGACTGCTCAAATCCAGGTTCAGCCCTGAACTCGGAGGACCCCTTTACTTTTTCATTATTTTCCACAATATATATATTCTTATGTTTCTTTCTTTTTTCATTCCAAAACCGATTTTGTGTTTACAGCTTTCAGTGCTGGTTTTATTTTAAACCCCGCCATAATTTCATTCTTGTAGTCTTTCATGTTCTGCGTGACATCTCACCCTTGTTTGTTCAGATGCCAAAGTTTCATCAGTTGCAGAACTGTAATGACGGCTATCCTGCTAAAGCTGAAAAAGAGGGAACAACACAAAGTGAAGAAAACCTACATCTGCGGTTTACAGACTCCCCTCAGAACAGGCTTTATTAAGTTTCTGACTTGTAATCAGGAGCTGGTGGTAAAAGTCAAATTTCTGCTTCTACTTCATGTCACAGATGGGAAACAACAGATAGAGCGCCAAAAGGGATATAATAGGGGAAATCATTGTGAGAATTTTCTAGGCATGATCTCTGCAGAGGTCAGGAGGGAGTAGATAAGCCATGATATCAGTTATTGTGAATGGTGTTTCCTGTGGTATCTATACAGAGGTGATATATGTCCTTGTAATCCTGCCTGTAATGATAATGAGATGACTGCTGTACAGGCAGCATACAGTGATGACCTACTGTATCCTCAGGATAGGTCATCAATATATACTGCCTACAAAACCCCTTTACAACAAAACTCACCAAAAATTCTAAAAAAAAAAAAAAAAAAATACATTTAGGGCTACTTTCACACTAGCAAATCACGGAATTGTATAACCAATGGTTCACGTCCCTTTATAAATAAAAATCACTGAACACTATGGAACGCTAAATTAGGAGTAAAATCTCAAACTTTATTTACTTTATGTTAAAATAATAAGGGGAAAACAAATAATGGCCCTAGGTCCTATGTTTGGACCTATAGGAAGTGCATTCCCCAGCCACCGGTTTATTTTATGGTGGAGTCCTGGGAAATGTCACGACCTAATAAATAAGGTTGAAATTGTTTGAGGTACTGGAATATACCAGTGAAGAGCCTACAGGGTAACTACCCTGTCCATCCACCTATATATAGCTCTATTCACTGACCCAATCCAGACCAAAAAGCCCTAGGGGAATAATCCTTGTTGCATATAATTGGTGGTGCGCCTTGAGTCACTGTGCCAGGCAGGCACAGTGGTGTGAGTTACCCATGACACGAATGGCGCTCTGATTTGACAAAAAGTCACAGCCAGGGGGACTCCTTGTTATTAGGCAGTGTGGGGTGAATGCCCAGAGACTCAAGGCGCACCACCAATTATATGCAACAAGTAGGGATGAGCGAACCAAACCGTAACGAACCAGATTCGTTACGAACTTTCCCAAAAGTTCGGTTCGTCACCGAACCGAATTTTGATCAAGTTCGTAACGAATCTGGTTAAAATAACGGCGACGCAAAATATACGCATATTTATTGAGAATGTACGCTAATGCGTACAAATTCAGTTAAGTAGCGTACAATTGACAACGCTACACTGTATGTTCGTTACTTGAGTAGGAATGTTCGCAGACGCAGTGTATGCGTACGCTAATGCGTACATATTCAGTTAAGTAGCGTACCTTTGACAACGCTAGACTGCATGTTCGTTACTTGAGTAGGAATGTTCGCAGACGCAGTGTATGCGTACGCTAATGCGTACATATTCAGTTAAGTAGCGCACCTTTGACATTACACTGTATGTTCGTTACTTGAGTAGGAATGTTCGCAGACGCAGTGTATGAGTACGCTAATGCGTACATATTCAGTTAAGTAGCGTACCTTTGACAACGCTACACTGTATGTTCGTTACTTTATTATGAATGTTCGCATTAGCGTACGCATTAGTTTAAATTCTCAAATATGCGTATATTTTGCGTCGCCGTTGTTGAAGTCACTTTGATTTTTTCTACTTTTTTCATTGTAATAGCAACTGCAAGTAAACGAAACTATACCCTACCAGACTCCCATTATTGTTGCAGCAATTATTCAGCCGTTATAGCAAGGTTCGTTTTAGGTTCGGTTCGTACGAATCCGAACTTCAAGAAAATTCGCCGAACCGAACTTTTCAAAAGTTCGCTCATCCCTAGCAACAAGGATTATTCCCCTAGGGCTTTTTGGTCTGGATTGGGTCAGTGAATAGAGCTATATATAGGTGGATGGACAGGGTAGTTACCCTGTAGGCTCTTCACTGGTATATTCCAGTACCTCAAACAATTTCAACCTTATTTATTAGGTCGTGACATTTCCCAGGACTCCACCATAAAATAAACCGGTGGCTGGGGAATGCACTTCCTATAGGTCCAAACATAGGACCTAGGGCCATTATTTGTTTTCCCCTTATTATTTTAACATGAAGTAAATAAAGTTTGAGATTTTACTCCTAATTTAGCGTTCCATAGTGTTCAGTGATTTTTACTTTCACACTAGCGTTTAAGTTTTCCGGTATTGAGTTCCATCATAGGGGCTCATTACCGGAAAAAACACTTCCGTTCTTTCCCCATTCATTGTCAATGGGGACAAAACGTAACTGAACAGAATGGAGTGCTACAAAATGCATTCCGTTCCGTTCCCATACCGGAGAGAAAACCACAACATGTTGTATTTTGCTTTCCGCCCTGGGATTCGGAGCAAGATGGATCCGTCATGACCCCAAATGCAAGTCAGTGGGGACGGATCAGTTTTCTCTGACACAATCTGACACAATAGATAATGGATCCGTCTCCCACTGACTTGTCATGGAGTTAATGACGGATCCGTCTTGACTATGTTAAAGAAGAAGTCCCGCCAAAAAAATTTATTCCATGTCCTGCTAGAAATGTACATGATGTAATCTGTAGTGAATGTCATTTTCTTACCAGTGTCTGAATTTTTGAGTTATATCATCCTGAAGTTTCTCATCTGTGTCATGTGACTAGGAATTAGACCCACCAACTCACACAGCAGCTTATGTGTGGACAGGAAGTCTAATTTTCTATACATTCCTATGGGAGCCTCACTTTCAGTCTCATAGGAATGAATAGAGAAGTGACTGGCTTGCTGTCCTGGGTCAGTTGGAGGTCAGGGAGTTGGTCACATGACCCAGCTACAATAAGAAGAGAGTGGAAACTCTCAATTTCAGCCTCTGATAAGAAAATGACATTCACTACAGATTATATCATGCACCTTTCTAACAGGTTAGAGAATAAAAATTTTTGCGGGAGTTCTTTAAAGATAATACAACCGGATCCGTTCAAAACATGCAGATGTTTGTATTATCAGTAACGGAAGCATTTTTGCTGAACCCTGCCGCATCCAGCAAAAAACGCTAGTGTGAAAGTATCCTAACATAAGAACATGATTTTGAACAATAGTTGGTTTTCTGATGACACATTCCATTTCAGCTTTTTTTAGTGATTTACTTGCTCATTGTTTGTGAGTATAATAAATCATACTGAATTTCCCCACAAGTGGTTGGTCCGCTGCACTGTGTTAATTATCTGTAACAGAGTGTGTCTGCGATCAGTGGAGAGCCATTATTAGCCAAGCAAGACTGAACCACCGAGAAGAACCCTCTGTCCTGTTACTTCATGGAATACACTTTTTGGATATGATTATGTAATTTGGCAAATTAGGAATTTTTTTTAAATTTAACTCTTAATATTGTTGCAGTGAATTGATCTTTTTTATTGTAAAAAAAAAACAAAACACTTTTGTACTAGTTAATTACTGTGTAAAAAAAAAATGTAGAATGGTATAATGTGAAAAAAAATTTATATTCACCTCACTGATCCCCCACCGCTCCGGCCGTTTCGATGATTTCCATATCCTTATCCCCCATTGGTCTTTGTATTCTGGCCTTCAGCAATGACATCCCATCACACTGCAGCCAATCATAGGCTGTAGCCATGGCCTGTCAACACCACTGAGGTCACTGCTCGGCCGTTGATTGGCTGCAGTGTTCACGTCTGTGTCATCGCTGGAGGCCAGGATATAGAGCCTGGCTGCAGCGTACCTGGAAGCGACAGGGGATCAGTAAGGTAAGCACTACTTCTTATATCATTGTATACCATTCTAAGCATTTTTATGAGTTTTATTGTTTTTTTATTTTTATTTTTTCATTTTTAGTTTCATATTGTTTTCTGAAAAATAAAAAAGATTTTCCTTAGGCTAAATGCACACTCTCAGGATTTATGTGCGGACAATCCGTAGGGAAATCAGTGTGGTCAATCCACATCAATTGGTGCGGATTTGCATGTGGATTTGGTGCAGATTTTACTCTCCCCATTGAAGTGAATGGAGAAAATCC
The DNA here is from genome assembly GCA_900303285.1 of Rhinella marina. Taxonomy (NCBI): domain Eukaryota; kingdom Metazoa; phylum Chordata; class Amphibia; order Anura; family Bufonidae; genus Rhinella; species Rhinella marina. Next base: position 157,689 of record ONZH01011215.1, read on the forward strand.
AGTCAGGAAAAATAAAATAAATTGACATGCTGCAGATTTCAAAATCCGCACTTAAAAAATCCGCATTGTGTGCATGAGAATTTCAAATTCTCGTAGAATACAATATATCACCTATGGCGTGGATTTTCCAGCTTAGGCCTGGTTCACACAACAGTATTTTTCTTCCATGTGCTGTCCTGATTGGACCCAGACAGCATACAGACACATTACAATAAATGGCGCAATCCAGCCGCCTGTTTCTGTTCCCAGACTGTTGGTTCATGCAGAGAAAATCACAGCATGCGCCATTCTTTTTCGATTTCTTCCAAGACTCATTCGTAGAAATGAATGGGTCTGGTTAAAAAAAAGACGTACCCGGGATGTCATCCAGATGTCCAAATATGTCTGTGTTTGGCGGATGGAAATTGGATAAGCCTTCTTAATTCTGTGTGACAATTATTAAGGCAGGCATGTTACACTGCGGTCGTAATCTGTCCCCCGCTGGCATTAGATGCGCCACAATTATTAACAGGCACACATCTCTTAATGATTGTGGTGCAACTCTGCAGGTCCGTTAACCTAAAGGGAAGTCACCACCAGCAAGGGAGATGGTATAGATTATAATATATAATATATATGCCAGTTTCCTGGAATAGATAATAATAAAATGTGACAATGCCGACCAGCCCCACATCACCTATAGGCCTATAGGTACTGACTTAAAGGGGTTATGTCATGATTGATGTAAAAAATTAAAATAAGAAGCAACATGGGTAGTGGTGAGTAGATGTAATTACACCTAACCGCCCCATTCATTTCAATGGGAAGAATCACCCCCATACAAGTCTATGGGAGCGATCCTTCCCTTTGATATGAATGGGGCGGTTATGTGTACTTACATCTACTCACCACTACCCATGTTACGGCTAGGATAATCTTCCCTCGCTGTACCAGCGGGTAATTTACGCTTATGCCAGTTTGTTTCAATATAACGTACCATATTTTTCACTTTATAAGACGCATCCGATGATAAGACGCACTCCAGATTTTAGAGTTGGAAAATAAGAAAAAAATATTTTTCCTCAGACCTCATATCAATCCACTCAGACCCCCATCAGACCTCAGATCAGCTCACTCAGACCCCATCAGACCTCAGATCTGCACATTCAGCCCCCATCAGACCTCAGATCAGCTCACTCAGACCCCCATCAGACCTCATATCAACCCACTCAGACCCCCATCAGACCTCAGATCAGCTCACTCAGACCCCATCAGACCTCAGATCTGCACATTCAGCCCCCATCAGACCTCAGATCTGCACATTCAGCCCCCATCAGACCTCAGATCAGCCCACTCAGACCCCCATCAGACCTCATATCAACCCACTCAGACCCCCATCAGACCTCAGATCAGCCCACTCAGACCCCCATCAGACCTCATATTAACCCACTCAGACCCCCATCAGACCTCAGATCAGTCCACTCAGACCCCCATCAGACCTCAGATCAGCCCACTCAGCCCCAATCAGTCCTCAAATCAGCCCACTCAGCCCTCATATTAGCCCACTCAGCCCCCATTAGACCTCATATCAGCCCTCATATCAGCCCACTCAGCCCCCATCAGACCTCAAATCAGCCAATCAGCCCACTCAGCCGCCATATGAGCCAACTCGGCCGCCATATCAGCCCACTCAGCCCCCATTAGAAAATAAAAACCTCTCTCACCTCTTCTGCGCTATGGCTCCGCTCCGGGTCCGGCGCTCCTCTGTCTTCTCCGGCCGGCGCTGCATGCAGCGTCAGTTCATAGTGTGTGCACCACGTCCTGATGCTGTACGCGGTCAGGACAGTGCAGTGCCAGCCGGAGAAGACAGAGGAGTGCCGGACCAGGAGAGGAGCTGCAGCGCAGGAGGGTGAATATGTTTCTCCACTCCCGGCACCTAACACATACTAGTGAGTGCTTCCATAATGGAAGCGTTCACTAGTATTCTCTATATAAGACGCACAGCCATTTTCCCCCTACTTTTGGGGGAAAAGAAGTGCGTCTTATAAAGTGAAAAATACGATATATATACGATTCCACAAGTATATTATGTGCAAGTATCGGAGATTTGCTGGTATGTACTCACTGTTGGGGTTGTCTTCTTGCTACTGTCTCCTCTGTGGCATCCCACGTGGTAGCTACAGCTGTAACACTCACCCCTACTACAGCATCTCCTTCGGTAAGGTCCTCTGTATACGCTGTTTGATCGCGATGTGATCTCACCTACCCACGTGGTCAGTACTTTGTTTCTGTTGCCTCAGATTATCGTGCACGATACTTTGTATCTTGTTGGTACTTGTGACACAAAGTATTAAGTTGAGCGTGACCAGTGGGTTGTTTAGTGGTTCTTGGATAAAATGGTGTTCATATCCACAAAAAGCAAATGTTTGTCCAATTTAACCACATTACGTGATTTTGTAAGATTCAGGAACTATGTTTTATGTTTCTTAGGCCATATTTTGCGCAACGGAACAGCTGGCCCCTAATAGAACAGTCCTATCCTTGTCCGTATTGCGGACAATAATCAGATCATGCAGAAAATAATCGGACGTGTTTTATTATTTTGCGGAACGGAAATATGGACATACGGAAACAGAATGCACACGGAGTACTTTCAGTTGTTTTTGCGGACTCATTGAAATGAATGGTAAGCAAAAAAAAAAAAAACGTAAAAAAGGAAAATGGAACGGACACGGTAGGAAAATACGTTCGTATGCATGAGCCCTAAGGCTGTGATCACACTCTGCAGTCAAATGAGTTTTGCTGCGGTACTACGCAGGGTATAGTCTTACATTATGCATAGTTATGCCCCATATTTTGCCACGATTGTGTGAAAATCACTGCATTAAACATGTTGTGACCATGCAGACATGGGGCCCTGCAGACAAGGGGGCCAAAGAAAACAGTGGTTTCTTCTCTATATTAGATCACATGTATATTGTATATATTTCTGGAGAGCCATAAATGAGGTGGTCTATAGCTACCACTCCATCATCAAATTTGCAGCTGGTGGTTCATTAAAGAAGAACTCCCGACAAAAATTTTTTCCATGTCCTGCTAGAAATGTACATGATGTAATCTGTAGTGAATGTCATTTTCTTACCAGTGTCTGAATTTTTGACTTCTATCATCCTGAAGTTTCTTATCTGTGTCATGTGACCAGCAATTAGACCCACCAACTCACACATAGACTTATGTGTGGACAGGAAGTCTAATTCTCTATGTATTCCTATGAGACTGAAAGTGAGGCTCCCATAGGAATGAATAGAGCAGTTACTGGCTTTCTGTCCTGGGTCAGTTAAAGGTCAGGGAGTTGGTCACATGACCCAGCTACAATAAGAAGAGAGGTTTTTACTCACAGAAACAGTCACTGATAAGAAAATGACATTCACTACAGATTATATCATGCACCTTTCTAACAGGTCAGAGAATAAAAATTTTTGCGGGAGTTCTTTTTTAACTGTTGTTGATGTTTGTCCCTAGATAAGTTGATAGGTAGGTAGCTGTGGCAACACAAATGTCTGTCACATCAGCTGCTGTGACATCACAAGTGGGTTTCATTCAGGTAAGCCACTAAGACTTTCTATCAACTAAGCAACTGTGATATCACAATTGGATTTTAATCTAATAAACTTCTGTGACATCACAATTGTGATTCAGTTTGGTAACTGCTATGACATCACAAGAGGCTTTCAGATAGGTAATAAATATGCTATGACATCACAAATGTGTTTTCATCAGCTGACTGTTGTGACAGCATAATTGTTTCAGTCAAGTAAGGTATGGTGACATCACAAGTGGTTTTCAGACAGGTAACATGTTATGACATCATAAACTCAGGTAAGCTTTTGTCAGGGTAGGACTGGCCCATAAGACTACCAGAGGACCCTCCAGTGAGCCCAGGCTCCAGTACCACAGTGGGCCCCAAAGGTCCAGGAGAAAAAAAAAAACATTTGGAGCTGCCTTTGGATCAAACCTGGGTTTTGTTTTTTTTAAATCAAAATTTATTAGATTATTTTGATGATATTGAGGTTGGGCCTCAATATCATCAATAATTTTCTTTGATGTGCCCAAGGAACTCCAATCCGACCTTGGCTTCTGTGACCTTACATCTGAATACTTACTAATAGCAACATTTTAGTTGGTAAATTCAGGCAGGTTAGCTTGGCAACACCCAAACCCACCCAGGAACTCCCACTTATGGGCAGAGTTTACATAAACTACACTCATTTTCAGCCTAGGGCAGTCAGTATTTGTCAGGATTATCTCTGAAAATTAGAGATAGTCCTTGCAAATTCGGACTGTTGGCAACTATGCGACTGGATTTAGTCGGGTAAGGAGTTCCTATGGGTTCCCTTAAAGGGGTTGTGCAGCCAGAAATCCTGAGGATAGGTCATAGATATCTGATCAGTAGGGGTTGGACTCCTGGCACCGCTGCCGATCAACTGTTTGAAGGGGAGGCAGCAGTCGTGCTAGCAATACTTCATCTTTAACATTACACTGCGCGTTGTCTCAGAAGTCTTGTCGGCGTAGTGTAATTAAAAGTGCTTGTTCCATTCACTTGAAAGGGAAGTGCACTCACCGCTGCTGCACTCACACGCACTGTAGTCTTGAAGAGGAAGTAGCGCTCATATGAGTGCCGCCTCCTCTTCAGACAGCTGATCTGGTCAGGGGTGCCGGGAGTCAGACCTCCACAGATCAGATATTGATGACCTTTCTTGAGAATATTAGGAATCCTAGTAAACAACAAACATGAAGCAGTTGTAAAGCCATTTCTAAGGCTCTGGGACCATAATGGACCACTCTAAACCTTCACCACCAAATGGAGAAAACATGCAACAGTGGTTTTTAAAACTTCCCAGACATCACCAGACAAAAGCTGACTTTTCCGTTCAGTTAGGTTGTCTCATTCAATTTTGCTTAAAGATCTGATGGGATTGTCCTCCGGATAATTTATGAATATTTGATTGGTGGGAGTCCAACTCCTGGCACCCCTGCTGGTCAGGGGCCGTGGTGCTTGAGTGAGAGTTGTGATCTCTTCCTTGGCCTCTGATGTCACATCCATCCGTCACATGGCCTTCTCCAGCTCAGTCCCATTCATCTGAATGGGACTCAGCTACAATACCTAGCACAGCAACCCTGCAATGGATGGGGATTTGTATGATCTCCTATGAAAAGACCATTGCCTCTTCATACAGCTGATTGGGGCGGGGGGCTGGTAGTTGGATCCCCACTGATTTGATGTTGATGACCTCATTCCTCATTCTTCTTATTTGTTGCTGTGCAATGTATGATTTTGTTTGTACATGAACCCTCTGATTGTCAAGCATTGGTTTGAATCTGGGCCAGTACTGGTTATTTCTGCCAATAAAGATCTTCCAACTCTATACCACGGATTCCGGTCCTTCTGATCCACCTATATGGGCAGTGCTACCATATTTGTACATTTTTCGAGAATCCTAGTTGGGAAAGACTGTAATTATTCCTTGATTGAAACCCAGTCGACTTCAGGTATGACCCAGTGTGTTGTGGATAATAGAACATTGGGGACACAGATGGCAGGACTGGATATTGCACAACCTAGTATGAAATACCATAGGATGGATCAAGTTCCATGAAAATGTTACATAAAGAATGCACTGGGGTTCATCAGACCAGACAATATTCTAGACCTCAACAGTGAACCCAGAAACACTATTTTCCTATATCTGACCTCCCTCTTGTAGTCCATGGTAATCGTATTAGTTGACTGGACCCCAATTTGACTTCAGAATAACCCAATGTGCTGTCAGGGAGTGCATCAGTTTGACATGAGTTTTCCTCCTTAGGATGCAATTAATATTTCCATTCACTGCCACTGCCGGGGGGGGAAAAACTATATTTGAAGGCTGTATGACTTTCATTACTCAATGAATAAGATTTAGGTGCGTAAATGTAGAAAGTTCCTTTAAATTGCAGCAGCTTCTAGGCACTCCAATGCACAAGCACGATCTTGTCAGACGGCGTTACATAAATAGGAGTTATTGCATGTTTATTCAAGAAATGACCAAATATTTCTTCATTTAAAGTTCAAGTAGCTTAACATAAGAAATGATGATTTTTTTTCTGCTGCAGTTTTTCATTGGTCCCTGATTCATGACCCTCCTCAATGTTATGTTTATCTGACCCGCGCTATTTCAGAAGCTCACCACAAATTTAGCAAGTTTTGAGAGGTCGGACACTCGCCAGACGTTTTACAAGACACAGACCACTTTTCTTAGGAATTATTGGTATAGATACTTAGTTTGTTGTTGTGCAAACGCTTGGCCTAAGACCATTTTTGGCTGCGTTGACTTTCTTGATATTTTTCTCCGTGCAGCTGTAAAATGCATTACATTTGCAAAGCTAAAGTTAGATTGGCCTGTTAATTGAACTTCAAGAAAGCAAACAAGAATCTTGGAATTTCCTTCACGTTTTTGATATTGGAGATTCATTGTGTTAAACATTGATTGAATTATGCGGTTCCTGGAACAAGAGTTTCCTAGGTTTTTTTTAAGCAGTGGGTTACACTTAAAGGGGTTCTCCAGGCTTTTATGAAAATCCCGTAATCTTCAGACCCCTTCCAAGAAAGATTGTGTTTCCTTTGTACTTACCCCTCTGTCACACCACCAATGCTGCCATCTACTCTGCTCGAGGACTTGCTGTAGGCTTTATCGCTCAGGTTACATTATGCAGCTGAACAGGAAGACTTGGGAACGTATCTAGTCAGGACCCGAGTGCATATGCCTGCAGCCAGACGGGCAGAGAAGTAAGTACAGAGGAAACAATCTCTTCTCCATAGGGTCTAAAGACTCTGGGATTTCAGAAAAGCCTGGAGAACCCCAGCTTTTTTTAGACAAAATGTATCCTGCTTAGTTTATGTCCTGGAGGCAGACTTCAGGGAAACTGCCCCACCCTCACCATAGGGAAGGGATGCTTTAAGGTGGCCATACCCATTAGACTAAGATCAGAAACCCTGATGACCCAGTGTGTATTAGACTTTTGTTCTGGGAATGTCAGAAGAAAAAGGGATCGGCAGGCTGAGCTTCAACGTGCCTGAGCCTTGGTTCTCAAGCAAGATAAGCCACCACTAGAGGTGTCTCGTATCAGATTATTCCTGTGTCCCCATTGAGAATACATGCACAATTAGCCAAACTAATATGGGGACATTGGGAAGAATAGCTGATGGGTAAACAAGTGTTTGACAAATAGTCATTAGTGTATGGCAACCTTTAGAGCCCTAGATAAGCCAGTCTATCTGGAGTAGTTAAAAATCTGCTACCATCCAATGCCACCACATTCAACAAATCCCTATGTCTACAGTCTTTACTGGTGGTCAAAGTGATGATCCCATTGTATTGGAGACACCCTGTAACCTCTCCTATATGTCTCATTGGTGATGAAAAGTTGGACAGGTAACTAGGTTAGAGGAACTGAGACTCTCGGAATTTAGAACCTTCAGCAGATACATGACCTCTTGGAATTCTTGCTCCAGATATGATACATTATCTTCAGTGAATCCATCGCTTATTATAGATTTCTTCATGGTTTCATTCCTTATACATGCTTTATATTCCCTATATTCCTTGTTACCATTACTTGAACTTCATTGTAAGAAATTGGGGCCTGTCAAGCTTTGCCTCAGGATGCCCTATACATTTACAAAGCACGAAAAGGGCAAGAGAAGCGGGAAAGGCGCTCATAGGGTAGTATGTATAAATAAACGGTAGTTATTTCAGGATGATTACCCTCACCTTGTGTGGTTGTGCAATCGTAGGCACAACCCTAGTGTACATAAGTAGTAACAAGAGGTCGGTGCTGCAAGTGTTGTTTAATCCTCATTCAAGGGGTTGCCTGTCACAATTGACCATGGCATCTGAGGGGTTGAATGTTTGTGATCGGCTTTATTGCTGATCACTGTCATTAGGCCAAGTGTCCGCTGTTTAAGACTGCACCCACTGCACTCGTGAGCAGGTGCTATATTTAAAGACCCGACTTCCTATGTACAGCAGTGGTCAGGAAGGGATTAAAAGGGTAAACTATTCATATAATAGGGGAAAATATTTGATCATTGGGATCTGAACACCGAGACCCCCACTAATTTTGAAAACAGGGGTCTTATGTCCTTTGTATGAATGGAACAGAGACTGAGCATTTGTGTTGCCGCTCCATTCAACTCTATTGGATACCAAATAAAGCACTTGGCTTCTCTTTGGCAGTCCTACAGAGATGAATAAAGCTGCAGTAGGTTTGCTGGTTCGCTGTTCCATTCATATAGGGGGCACAGGGCCCCCATTCGCTTGATTGGTGGGGAACAAAGTGTTCAGACACCCACTGATCTCACAGTTATTTCCTATCCTATGGCTAAGTTTAGATATTTGGACTTCCTTTTAAAGGGAGTCCATCTGCAGTTTTGACCATGCAAAACTGCTCACAACACTAGGTACTGCCCTGGGGAGAGTGGAACGAACATATCTTTTTTATTATCAGGAGTAGTGTGAATATAAAGTTTTATTCTACCATGTTCTGCTCCTCCAAATGTCCAGGAGGTGAAGTGTCGCTGTCAAGCGCTCTCTCCATTGAGCTCTTTCAAAGCCCCACCGCTCCGCTGAGTGACAGCTGTAGCATCCAACCACAGACCACTACAGCTGTACTCAAGAGGGGAAGGGTTGTGAAGTAGCACTTCACAGTGAAGCTCTGCCTCCACTTGCAGAATCTGTCAGAATAAAACTTCATATTCACACTACTCCTGATAACAAAGGCTTCACAAACAGCATGCTTTTCCTGCTCTTCCTGGCCTCTACCTGGTGCTGCCAGCAGTTCAGCATGGCCGAAACTGCTGACCTCTGAAAGAACTTGTCATACCATATGTACCTTTCCCACTTTCCTAATTCTTAGAATGACCATGAGTACAGTGCCCTCCATAAACCTCAAATCCACGGTTTTAACCAGTAAGTATGATCACTACAATGCATCTGGTTTTGTAGAAATGAGGTTCTGCCCTGTTTTAATCCTACTGTACATTACAAGGATTTGGCTCTTTTACAATTTCTGATAAACCTATTATAATTTCCAGAAGATGTATTTTTTTTACATTCAATTTGCAGTGAGGTATTTAAAAAGTTCCCCTGTCTAATAGCCTAATAGTTTTCTGCCTAATATAAAAGAAAATCTCTCGAAACAAGCGTCTCTCAACAGTGTATAAAATATGGAGGAAGGGAGCCAAATACACACTTTACGGTTCTCGATACATATCATCAAGTGGAGAGTGGACGGCGGATTCCTCCAGCGCTCGTGCTGTCTTAACCTTCTACTTATAACTCCAAGTAGACAAAACAAAGCAGACTAAGGTGGAAAATATTGCAAAATATGTCATTAAATATGTAGGAACATTTGGCAGCCCAGGACTCGTACTCTTTGGAAATACAATAGTGGAAATGTTGACCTATTTGTAATGGTCCAAAAGATAAACACAAATTGCTTCACCATTAATAAAACACGGAAAGATAAGAGCATATGGATCAAAAACAAATCACAGTTTTAATAAATGTTTCACTCATAACTTTCCTCTGGTTGTGACAGTCGGTTATTTTACGAGGAACTTGGGGTCATTTATACTCGGAGCCTCCTGGCAAAATGCTTTCGTTTCATACTTCGTAAATATTAGGCTACATGAACATGCAAATGTCTTGGTATGTTTTATAAATCTGTGTTTTATCTTGGCATCCAGATGTACACAGCAGTAAAGGAGACTTTATTCAAAAGTCCCATACATTCACACAATGCGGCTTGGATCAGCTCAGATAATACCAAGACTGGGGATGGGCAAGTTGATTCATCACATTAGTGGGAGTTCTTCACCCATCAGGGGCTGACCAATAGGTGAAGAAGCGCCCACTTGCCCGATGATTGACGGGAGTAGCGAGCACAGAGGCTCTACTGGAACAGCTGCTACACTTAGCAGCACATGCATAGTCGCTGCTCCCAAAGCAGAACCTCTGCACTTTTGACACTACTCAAAGCAGTGGCACAGGCACAAGATTTTCAGGACAAGCTGGGGGCTTCATACCCATGGAGACAGCCCCTCGCAAGTGCAGAACTAATGAGACAAATCAATTTGTTAGAATTGATTCTCTCATCCCTATCTAGGACATAACCGTTGTCGTTACTGGGGTTCACAATATAAATTACAAATTAAAGGGGTTCCCTGGGATTTTGATATTGATGACCCATCCTCAGGTGACAAGCAGCAGATCTGTGGGGTCCAGTGACTTATGGCATATCTTTCTGAGAGAAAAACCCATTTAAGTAATTCCTTAAAATGTTCTTATAGGCTCTTTAGGGGTATACCTACATTTAAAGGGGTTCTGCAGTTCTGTAAAACTGATGATCTATCCCCTGGATAGATCATCAGCATCTGATCGGTGGGGGTCCGACACCCAGGACCCCCGCCGATTAGCTGTTTGAGAAGGCAGCGGCTCTGCAGGAGCGCCGCGGCCTTCTCCGTGTTTTTCTCAGGCCCAGTGACGTCACGACTAGTATCACTGGCCTGGACGGGGCTAAGCTCTGTTCACTTGAATGGAGCTTAGCCCCGCCCAGGCCAGTGATACTAGTCATGACGTCACTGGGCCTGCGGTAAACACAGAGAAGGCCGTGGTGCTCCTGCCTTCTCAAACAGCTGATCGGCGGGGATCACGGGTGTCGGACCCCCACCGATCAGATGCTGATGATCTATCCAGAGGATAGATCATCAGTTTTACAGAACTGCAGAACCCCTTTAAGTTTATAGATTATGTATCTATATCTATTAAAGGGGTTGTCTCATCACAGACAATGAGGGCATATTGCTAGGATATACCCCCATTGTCTAATAGGTGCCACCGCTTGGAACCACACCTTTATCGAGAACGGAGCCCCAAAAGTGGTGGAAGGCACACTGTGCATGGGCAGCCACCCTCCATTAATTTTCTATTGGGGTTGCCAAAAATAGCAGAGTGCTGGCTCAGCTATTTCCGTCGAGCCCTTCAAGTGAATGGGAGCAGGGGCCAGTCATGCGCAGTGCGCTCCTATTCACTTCTATGGGGAGACCGATTGGTGGTAACCAGACAGAAGTCCTCCAACCACCACTTTGCAGGGATCCGTTCCCGATATATATATATATATATATATATAGTGATATGCCCCCATTGTCTGAGATGAGACAACCCGTTTAATCCATGTCATGTTTCTCTCGAGGTGGGTAGACGTGGAGGACAATGGCAGAGTAGTAACACCTAGCAAAATATCATGTGAACATGGAAGCTCTTCAGGACTAGACACAGTTAGTAAGACAATAGGCGAGGAGCTGATGGTGAGACTTGTGTCTGAAAGCAGACAGCAGCTACTGGCACTGACTGATGAGACATGTCAACTGGGGCAGAAGACAGCAAAAAGCGGTGGTTGGCACGTATGGATAGGAACATGCATTTGCTGGAGAATAGAGACACATCACTGACTGGTGAGTCCTATCATCTGGAAGATCTAAGAAGATAACAGACAGCAGCGGCTGATACTCTGGAGTAGTACTCATGACTGGCAAGGCCATATCCACTGGAGAGTAGAGTGTAGCATAGTGACAAGAGCAACATCCGGAACATGCTCGGTCAATAATAGGGAATCCATACAAGAAATCAAGAAACACCACCAATATCTGATCGGTGGGGGTCTGACTCCCGGCACCCCCTGCCGATCAGCTGTTTAAAGAGGCATGGTGGGTCTCTTGTTTTTAGCAATCTTAAAGGGTTTTCTGTGAGTTTTATATTGATGTCCTCTCCTCAGGATAGGTCATCGATATCTGATCAGTGGGGGTCTGACTCCTTGCATCCCCGCCGATCAGCTGTCTGAAGAGATTGGGGCATTCAAGCGAGCTCTGTGGCCTCTTCACAGCATACCAAACACTGTGCCGTATATTTTATAGCGGCTGTGCTTGGTGTTGCATTGCAGGCCTTATCCGTTGAATGGAACTGAGCTGCACCAAGATCATTTGACCAATGAACGTGATGTCATTTGCCTATAAAGAGGGTATCTTCAAACAGCTGATTTACAGGATAGGCCATCAATTTCAAAATTATGGACAGCCCCTTTAAGACTTGTTAAACTGAGCAAGGAATGCTGTAAAGGCTTTGGTCTAAAGAGAAGCTGTCACCGCTCCTGACATGTTTGTTTTAGTAAATACTTGCACCCCCCCCCCCCCAACCTGTAATAACAATTCTGCAGCATCATTTCTTAAAACCATACGTTGTGCCATTCCTTGTAAACTGACAGCAGGGTGTTACCATTCGCCTTGTCGTTGTCCCTACTCTCTACTTCAGACTGTGTAGGGACAAGCCCTATTGACTAGCAGAATGGCAGCACCCAGATGTCAGTTTAAATGGGACCTAGAACTTTGCTGAAGCCATGAAGGGGCAGCAGCACTTCTCAGAACGGTCTGCACCTTTGGGTCCTCGACTCTTCCAATGTGAGAACGGATCCCTAATACTTTCTATGGATCTGTACTCCACATGGTGGAAAAGCCAAGCAGAGCTGATGAGACCCGAAGGTGCAGAACATTCTGCTGCCCCTTCATGTTTTCAGCAAAAGATTTAGTTCCCCTTTAATCACCAGATATTTCCACGAGGAAGAGGTGGAATGGTAAAATGCACAGTTCAGCTCGCCCTAATGTTTAGGGCTTCTGATGACATCACTTCTGAATTCCTATAATATGTTGTTTAACTTCATCTGAATGTGAGCCGAGGCTTTCTTCTGCAGAAGGTCATGAACGTTATCCTGACAAACCATCTTTGATTGTTGCTTTATTCATCTTTGAGATGCAGAAGATGGAAAGTCAACCTTTGTTTTTCTGTAAAGATTCCTAATTACACCACTAAAGGTCCCTTTACACAGGACAATGTACAAACAGATTGTCGGGAAGGAAGCATTCCTTCCCGACAATCTGCTGGTCGCTAGCGGAAGAAACCGCTGCATTTACATGCAGCGATCTCCTCCAGCTTCCCTAAAGTATGGGGAGGAGTGATCACTAATGCCATCGCTCGTGTCCATACTGTCTCATTGCTTCCTGGATCGGGTGTACACAGCACGATCTGCCATGGGGAAACAAGGATTTTTGTGCTGCACTAACGATTAAATTGCATTTCGCTTGTTCATCAGGTAATGGGCGGTGCATTTACACCGCCAGATCATCGCTAAGGGTGCATTCTGTTCACCGTTTAGCTTTCCGTTTTTCTGACCCGTCAGAAGAAGAGAGAAGGGAGAGAAAAAAAAAACCATGATACTGTAAAAAAAACGGATCCTGTTGCATCAGTTATACATAGAATTGCATAGGATCCGTTTTTTACAGGATATAGTAAAAAAATTGGATCCAGTTGCATCAGTTGTCATCCGTTTGAGCCATTTCTGTCTGAGATCCGTTTTTTACATGGGAAAAAAGTCCTGCATGCAGTACTTTTGTTTCCATCTAAAAAAACGGATTTCAGATGGATGTCTCAAACGGATGACAACTAATGCAACAGGATCCGTTTTTTTACTGGATTCTGTTTTTTTTTCTCTCTCTCTTCTTCTGACGGATCAGAAGAACGGAAAGCTAATCGGTGATGTGAATGCACCCTAACGAAAGTTATTGTGAAGGCTCGTTACTAATGATCTGTTCAATTCTCGGCCCGTGTAAAGGGCCCTTAAGACCTAAACCAAGAATCTAGAGCAATAAGTATTATTATGTAACAGCTCATTTATTGGCTTTTCAAATCTTTACCAAATAAAAAAGTTAAAGGGGTTGTCCAAGTTATTTTTTTGTTCTTTGTAGGTTTCTAACTAATCAAATCAGTGGCGTAACTACAACTAACTGGGCCCCACAGCAAATTTTTGAATGGGGCCCCCCCAGAAACTTCCTCGCAACCCCGAACTCACATGCAACCCTCACTCTTGTGGCTAGTCAAGATTGAGCTCTCCCAGACAAGGCCTGACAGCCGCTCCATCCGCTTTCTATAGTGTCACTGTATATAATGTCATTGTATAATACTGTTGAGGGGGGCCTGACAATAAAATCTTTTAGTCTCCCTCCTGAGGGGGCCCCTTGTGGGTCTGGGCCCCAAAGGAGCTGCTTCCCCTGCTTCCCCTATTGCTACGCCCCTGAATCAAATATAACAGCTTTGCCATGCACTTTGTGCTTCCACACTTGCTGCTTTCTCAGATTTCAGTCAGGGTCACATGACCTGTGATGTCAGCTTCTCTCCCTGCTCTGCTAATGTTTTGTGCACAAGCAGATAAGAGTCTGTACAAGAGACCTCACTGTGCTGGCCACGCCCCCCTGCACTGGCTGAGTTGCCCTCTGCTCTCTCCCTGGATTCTTTCAGATAAAACATTAACCCCTTCAGCCAGCACAGACTCATGGCTCAAGGGGTGGAAGAGATTGTTGTTACTGCAGGTAAACAAGGGGCCAGAAGAGAACCAGGGAAATGAGGAAATATAGATTTTTTTGTTACCTAAAACTTGCTTAACTTAGTTATATATTGCTGCCCATCACGTTTACAGTAATAGATTTTTTTTCATAACTTGGACAACCCCTTTAAGACTTCAGATGTAAAAAAAAAAAAAAAAATGTAAGCTTTTGAAGTTTTAATTTTCTCTTTTTAATTGTTTCCACCAATCCAACATGAAAAATGTCACCTTTTTTTCATAATGAATAACATCAATTTTATACGTATAACCCAGACTCTGTACATCCAGGGGTGTAGCTATGAGGCATGCAGAAGCATGAGATGAATCCAGGACTCTGGGACCACAGGAGGCCAAAAAACCCTCTGCTACCTAGAAAGACCCACATATTATAAAAGAGCGACAGAGGCTGGTGCTTGATGGACTGCTGCCCACTCACGGAAAGGCTAGCAAGCTCTCCAGACCTGTGAGTAAGGCCTCATGTGCACGGCCGAATGTGTTTTACAGGTCACAAACCTCGGATCCACAAAACATGGACACTAGCCGTGTGCAGGCCGCCATTTTCTTTCTCCCTTCTGTAGAAATGTCCTATCCTTGTCTGCAGAAGGGGCAGGTATACATACCTCCCAACTTTTAAAAATGGCAAAGAGGGACAATGTGTGCGGTGCACATCACAGCAGTTTTTTTCATACTAGGCCACACCTCTAACTCCGCCCAAAGCATGATTACTGGAGCCCCTGCGGCAATCTTTTTCTTGCTCTTTATTGTCCATATAAATATTAGCACATAAATCATCAGATTATAGATATTTTAAGGTCCAAATTGCACCAAATAATAAAGTTCTGGTCTAATTTATAGGTATAGACACTTTAGTAAGGAGCAATTTAGTAAATTTATTAATGCACATTTATGCATTAATCCTCCAGGTCAATAAGAGGGACATTTAAGGATAAAAGAGGGACAGAGGGACATGGGTCAAAAAGAGGGACTGTCCCTCCAAAAGAGGGACACTTGGGAGGTATGGGTATAGGACTTGTTCTGCTTTTTTTTTTGTGGGACATATGGATGTGGACTGCACGCGGTATGCTGCCCCATTGAAATGCGGATCGGATGTGGCCTTGTGTGCATGAGGCCTCAAAAAACTGTTTAAAATTTGTGGTTAGACAAAGTAATTCCATAGACACAGGATAGCAGGATAATGAGATGGTCAGGGGTCTGACTTCTGGGACTCCCACTGATCATGAGATCACATGGACTGGCAGGTCGAGCATGTGCACTGCTGCTCCATTCATCCCTATGAGACTGCAGAACATAGCCAGGCTTGGACCGGCCCACAGGGGTACAGCATGCCTCCCAAGTGTCCCTCTTTTGAAGGGATAGTCCGTCTTTTTGGCCCAAGTCCCTCTGTCCCTCTTTAATCCTTAAATGTCCCTCATTTTAACCCGGGGAATTAATGCATAAATGTGCATAATCGATTTAATAAATTGCTCCTTACTAAAGTGTCTGTATGGTTTCTACCTGTATATTAGACCCTAACTTCATTATGTTATGCAATTTGGACCTTACAATATGTATAATCTGATTATTTATGTGCTAATATTGAAGCGCAAGAAAAAAAATTGTCCCAGGGGCTCCATGTGCTGTAAAAAAAAGGAACTTATACTCCCCTAAACAATCCCTAGATGCTTCAATTGTGATGGAGTCAGTAATTATGATTTGGGTGGCGTTAGAGGCGTGGCACATATTGTCCGTCTTTGCGATTTTTAAAAGTTGGGAGGTATGGTACAGGTGAATCCCCCGGTGGGTCCCTGAGCAAGGTTGGCCCCTAGTCTCCCACCCCCTGCACCAGTGGCACATAACACAGTTCACTTACTGCACTACATACATATATTCAATGCACAGCACCTAAACCAGCCTATGTTCATATAAAATACTTGATAGATTATTAAAGAAACTCCCCAGTTTAATATTATAGACACGACCAGAGCTGAGATGACTTCTAGGTATAGAGGAAAGCCACCAGTGTCCTCTTCTCCCCAGGACCTACCTTCTTAAAGTAGCTGCAGGGACCCCCATATTCAGTCATCTGATAGCATCCTGCTGCTGTGTGAGCAGGTAATATATTAATGTATCCGTACGGTGGACCCCCAAAATAAATTTTAATGGTGGGCTCAAGGCTCCCCAGTCCGACACTGAACATAGCCATCGCACTGACCCTGCTGCAGATTTTACACTGGGGTCCAGGAGCTTCTAGTCATTCCACTGTACGCTCCGCTACCTTTGTAGTATATGTAATTTATGGAATTTTATTGCCTACATTTTAAAGTAACGGTATCAACACCTCTGGAAGCTGTTAACTTTCGAGAAGTTTACACACAGAAAATACATTTCTCACAGCGGACTCTATGTATTGCCCTCAGCCCTGTACATATGAAAAGCAAACAGCAGTTTACAGCTTATTAACTCCATTTATTAAGAAATCAACGTTTTTTCTGCAAACACTGGGAAGCCATGAAGAAACACAGAAACGAGACTGGAGCAGACATTATAGGGTTTTTTACATGTTAAGTGTTTTGCATTGACTTTTTCCTTTTTAATATACAGTAGGGGTGCCAAAATTTTAAAAGGTTTATTCTGGACTAAAGCCCATAGAGTGAGAAATGGGGTGTTTTATACCAAAACAGTGTTGTAGACCAGTCTATATGTCTATTAACCTGTGGTCATCCCAGTGATGTCATCCATACTTTCAATGCTGTTTTTTATATGAATATACTGTAAGGGCTGGTGAGGGTTTGTACTGTATAATGTGCACTTTCTAAGGCGATTTTGGTATATTTGATGGATATGGGTGACATTATTTAGTAGAGAATCTTTAAAAGGGCTAAATAATGGCTCTATAAACTTCTTTTCGGAAGTTTCCTAGTATTAAAATGAGCATTTTGAGTCCAGCCAGAGACTGCCAGAGCTCATGAGTCTGTCCTGCTGCCCATCTGTCCCGTGAGCGGGCCATATGTCCCGGAGTGGCATCGATCGTGCACATGGGAGTGCACAGCATTGCAATGATTACAATGATGCTGTGCACGCCGGGCCACCCGCGGGGCTATTGTCCCACACTCATAAAATCATATGAGTGCGGGACAATAGTCCCGCGAGCGGGCCAACGTGCACAGCATCATTGTAATTCAGTAAATCAGTATTTGGTCAGTATTTTGCATCAATATTTGTGAGCCAAAATCAAGAGTGGAATCTACAGAGAAGAAGTATAATGGAAATATGTGTGCCTCTTCTGTGTTTTGGACCCATTTCTGGTTTTGGCTTCCAAATACTGATGAAAGACTGTAGCGGTCAAGTGCCGTATACTGAGAAAGGGGTGAGTATACCATGGTTCTTTATTTTAAGCAAATATAAGGCTTGTCTGAGATTTTTAGTTTTAAAGGGAACCTGTCATCAACTTTATGCTGCCCATACTAACGGCAGAATAAAATAATCACTAGCTATACTTGACCAGATGTCACATTGATGGTTCAACAACCCCAATAAGCTTTGGGTTCAAATAGAAAGCTCTTCTTTTGAGGTTGAGACCAGATGTGTTTCTCTTTGTTCCTGTTCAGCTACATCTACATTATGCAGCTGAAAAAGAAGTGCACTGGTCGAGACATTAGAGGAAGAACGGCGGTCACGTGATCCCAGCTAGGATCATGGAGTTGGGTCTTCTCTCTACAGGTTGGTTGAAAGAGGTTCTTATAAGTACAAGACCAGAGAACCCCATTAAAGTGATTGTCCAAAAAAACCTAAAAATACCAGACAACCCTTATAATTACCGGTACTTATAATTACTTAAAATAAAGAACCATGGTATACTAACGCCTTTCTTGGTATACGACACTTGACCGCTGCAGTCTAATGCTCAGGACAGTGATTGGCAGCAGTGGTGACGTCCCGTACACCTGCAAGACACTGTCAGCATATACGGCACATCCCCGCTGCAGTTTGTGAACAAGACAGACAGACTCATGAGCTCTGGCACTCTTTGGCCGGATCCAAAATGCTTTTTAATATTAGTCAGGGAAACTTCCAAAAAGAAGTTTATAGAGCCATTCTGGCATAGATTTTCAAATTAAGCACACCAGCCTCATCAGGTCTAAGAGGTCTATTTTAGCTTTTTGGTTGCTTTGTTACTGTCACGCATTGTATCAAGCAAAATAAAGGAGATCTCTGTCTGAGATATTGTATTCCAGGTCCCCTGATGAGTTGTAATATTCATAGTAATTTAACTACAGTCATGGCCAAAAGTTTTGAGAATGATACAAATATTAATTTTTACAAAGTCTACTGCTTCAGTTTTTATAATGGCAATTTGCATATACTCCAGAATGTTATAAAGAGTGATCATCTTAACAGCAATTTCTTGCAAAGTCAATATTTGCCTAGAAAATGAACTTTATCCCCCAAAACACATTTCAACATCATTGCAGCCCTGCCTTAAAAAGACCAGCTAACATCGTTTCAGTGATTGCTCCATTAACACAGGTGTGGGTGTTGATGAAGACAGGGCTGGAGAGCAATCTGTCATGATTAAGTAAGAATGACACCACTGGACACTTTAAAAGGAGGCTGGTGCTTGGCATCATTGTTTCTCTTCTGTTAACCATGGTTATCTCTAAAGAAACACGTGCAGTCATCATTGCACTGCACAAAAATGGCCTAACAGGGAAGAGTATCGCAGCTAGAAAGATTGCACCTCAGTCAACAATCTATCGCATCATCAAGAACTTCAAGGAGAGAGGTTCCATTGTTGCCAAAAAGGCTCCAGGGCGCCCAAGAAAGACCAGCAAGCGCCAGGACCGTCTCTTAAAAGTGTTTCAGCTGCAGGATCGGGCTACCAGCAGTGCAGAGCTTGCTCAGGAATGGCAGCAGGCAGGTGTGAGTGCATCTGCACGCACTGTGAGGCGGAGACTCTTGGAGCAAGGCCTGGTCTCAAGGAGGGCAGCAAAGAAGCCACTTCTCTCCAGAAAAAACATCAGAGACAGACTGATATTCTGAAAAAGGTACAGGGAGTGGACTGCTGAGGACTGGGGTAAAGTCATTTTCTCTGATGAATCCCCTTTTCGATTGTTTGGGACATCTGGAAAACAGCTTATTCGGAGAAGACGAGGTGAGCGCTACCACCAGTCTTGTCTCATGCCAACTGTAAAGCATCCTTAAACCATTCATGTGTGGGGTTGCTTCTCAGCCAAGGGAATCGGCTCTCTCACAGTCTTGCCTAAAAACACAGCCATGAATAAAGAATGGTACCAGAATGTCCTCCGAGAGCAACTTCTCCCAACCGTCCAAGACCAGTTTGGCGATCAACAATGCCTTTTCCAGCATGATGGAGCACCTTGCCATAAAGCAAAGGTGATAACTAAATGGCTCAGGGAACAAAACATAGAGATTTTGGGTCCATGGCCTGGAAACTCCCCATATCTTAATCCCATTGAGAACTTGTGGTCAATCATCAAGAGACGGGTGGACAAACAAAAACCTACAAATTCTGACAAAATGCAAGCATTGATTGTGCAAGAATGGACTGCTATCAGTCAGGATTTGGTCCAGAAGTTGATTGAGAGCATGCCAGGGAGAATTGCAGAGGTCCTGAAGAAGAAGGGTCAACACTGCAAATATTGACTTGCTGCATTAACTCATTCTAACTGTCAATATAAGCTTTTGTTACTCATAATATGATTGCAATTATATTTCTGTATGTGATAAAAACATCTGATAAACACACATAAAAACCAGAGGGCAGCAGATCATGTGAAAATATAATATTTGTGTCATTCTCAAAACTTTTGGCCATGACTGTACAGACAGAGGACTTTTTACCTTTTTTTGCCAACCGGATGACATAGTACTAGGATACCGGAATGTACCCCACATTTATTGAACTAAAGACTTCTGAATAAACAGGCAAAACTGGGCAACATCATGTCATGGACAGCCATACATTAACATACAGGTATATACAGGTCATGATGATTGCAGAGACACAAGGGCTGTGCCTATGCAACCAATAGCTGGAGCATCTGGGCTTCTGCTGTAACGGCCAGGATCAGAGAAACCTCCGATCCTGACTATTTTACTGGCTCAATAGCATTCACAGCATTTATGGAGCTTGACAAAGGGGTTGTGACGCGTTTAGTACTTATCCCGTATCCACAGTATAGGGGATAACTGATTGCTGGGGTCTCTCTATGGTACTGTGGAGATAGGCAAGTACAATACTCGGCTATTTCCGGCGGTCCCATAGAGATTAATGGAGAGGCATGGTGCATGACCTATCCTTCGTTCAGTTCAAGAGAACTAGCCTCTCCTTCTTGTGATCGGTGGAGGTCCCTGCGGTCGGAGCCCCCTCAATCAGTTAGTTATCCTCTATCCTGTGGATACTGGCTTGTCCCACGAAACACATTCTACAGTTTTCAAACCAGCACCTGGATCTGAATACTTTTGTAATTGCATGTAATTAAAAATTTAGCATAGCTACCGAGTTATTCAATAAAATATATCTGTATAGCTCCACCTGCTGTTTATTATTTTCTTATTTCTTTGACCTGCTCACTTAGAAGGCCGCACATGCTCAGATTCATCCTTCAACTGCCTCCTGAGCTGTGATAGGGGGAGCTTAGAAACGCCCCCTTAGCTGCAGCAGAAAAGACACTCCCCTTGAGCTGCCAGCTTGATATAAATCTAGCAAAGCAATGAATGTGGAGATCTCTGGATCCATGTGAGGTACAGGGCTGGTTGTCATGTTCTATATGATGTCTGATTTTCATTTTTTACATTACTCATGGGATAACCCCTTTAAATGTCAGTTTGATTGCTGCATTACGTGGAAGCAAATGTTCACAACAGCTGAATGAGGAGCCGGCTCCATCTTGTTAATTCACAGTCAATATTCTTGCCATATATCAAAAATCTCTATTAAAAGAAGAATATGATCCTTTCAGTACGGTTCACGTTAAGAGCACATATATTATGCCGAGTGCCATATATTGTTAACAGCTAGAGTTTTCTGAAAAAAGACCATGAAAATTAATCCTGATTGTGTTTTGGACATGTCAACCTCATTTAAGAATCCATGGCGAACCAGACAGCAGCCCTGTGAAATATCTGGAGGATGAAGAGCAGGCCTCAAGTTTTATGTTAATTTTGCTAATTAGATCCTGATTTATTTCCAGTAAACTTTGCCTAACAGGTTTCCTGAGATGACATTCTTGTATAGCTTTCCCTCCGTTTTCATTCATTAATTATATTTGAAAATTGTTTTACAGTTACTTCATCTTTTTGTTAAGTGTTCTCTGAGCCATGCTTGTGGTCTTAAAGAGGACCTGTCAGCTCTCCTGACATGACTGCTATAGGAAGTACTTCTATTCCCCTTTTTTAAGAACTATTGTCCCTCACTTGCTCTTACTGTTTTGTCTTGTCAGTAGGATATGTCCCTATACAAAATCTATATGAATAAGAGTGTGTTCACCCAGTAATCACATAAAGATCAATATCACTATAAAAGATATCATTTATTAATTCATTAATATAAAAAAAACAGAAAAAAGAATCCACAAACTACTAGTAAAACAAGAATGTGAGGGTGAAAACTAGTATATAATATGTCTACAACTAGAACAAAGAAGAAGCAGCACCATAATTCCCTCTCAAGCATCATAAGATATCCTGGTACTCAACAAAGAAGACCACAATGAGAAAAGATGCTCATAAGGAGTAAGTCGGCACACATTGAATAAAACTCAAAGCATATGTCAAATATATCAACCATGTGGGAGCATGGCCACACTAATGGCCCTCACTCATCCAACGCACAAAGCAATTTTGCTAAACGCTTTGGATGAGTGAGGGAAACTGGTGTGGCCATGCTGCCATATGTGCTGATTTACTCCTTATAAGCATCTTTTCTCATTATGGTCATCTTTGATGAGGACCAGGATATCTTATGGCGTTTGAGAGTGAATTATAGTGTTGCTTCTTCTTCTTGTAGACATATTTGTGGATTCTTTTTTCTGTTTTTTAATATGGATGAATTAATAAAGTATATATTTTCATTCATGTAGATTTTGTAGTTGAATGTGTGTGACCCGTATAGGTCATGTTAACTTAGGTGTGACTCTATACAGCCTGACGGTGCCAGCATTGATTGGTCAGCGACAGAGTGTGTAGGGATGCATCCCATTGTCAATGTATACATATATTTCTAGGAGGAATAATAGAGGGAATGCTCAATGTAGAATTTTGAGAAAGTATGCTCCCCAATTGTTATTTTATAGGGAACTAGCAGAAGGACCCGACTTCGCACGGGTATATTTTGTCTATATTTAATGTTTGAGTGTGTCGTTAAAAGATATCAACAGTATCCCCCATAACAGTGACATCTACAGAATGCCGCCCCTTTACAGTGACCTCCACTTCCCCCCATTCCTTAACACTGACCCCCCACAGTGCCCGCCTCCTTAAAATGGGACCTCCACAGCATCCACCCCCTTAAATTTGACCTTCGCAGCAGCCTGCCACTTTAACAGTGAGTTCCACAGCACCTCACCCCCTTGACAGTGACCTCCACAGGGGCTCGCCCCCTTAACAGTGACCTCTACAGCACCTCACCCCTTAACACTGACCATAAGTTACAGTCCCTTTAACTGTGATCTCCACCATTCCCTGCCCCTTTAACTAAGACCTCCACAGCACCTGCCCTTTTAACAGTGACTGCCACACTACCCCACTCCCTTAACAGTGGCCTCCACTGTACGCTGCTCCCTTGACAGTGATCTCACAGT
This sequence comes from Rhinella marina, assembly GCA_900303285.1. Classification (NCBI taxonomy): domain Eukaryota; kingdom Metazoa; phylum Chordata; class Amphibia; order Anura; family Bufonidae; genus Rhinella; species Rhinella marina. The sequence continues at coordinate 181,019 of ONZH01011215.1, forward strand.
ACCCCACTGCCTTATCAGTGACCTCCACAGCATTTGCCCTTTTAATAGTGGCTCCCTTAACAGTGATCTCACAGTCCCCTGCACCCTTAACAGTGATCTCTACAGTGGCCTGCTCCCTTAACAGGAACATCCACAGCGCACTACCCTTTAACAGTGACCTCCACAGCAGTCGCCCCTTTATTAGTGACCTCCACAGTACCCCGCCCCATTAACAGTATCCTCCACAGTGCCCTCCCCTTTAACAGTGACCTCCACAGCTGCCGGCCCTTTATTTGTGACCTCCACAGTATCCCGTCTCGTTAAGAGTGATTTCCACAAACACCCACCCCCTTAACAGTGACCTCTACAGCACCCTGCCCCTTAACACTGACCTTCATAGTGGACCGTCCCCCTAACTGTGACATCCACTGTTCCCTGCCTGCCTGCGTACAACAGAACCTTTTCACTACGTAGACAGTGACATTATTACAGGAATGTCTATAAAAGAACTGACACATATAGCAAAAATCTTCATAAATCTTCCGTAAAACTGCTTGTAAATTGAACAAATTAGTGTGACATTTACATGAAAATTGTGAAATTCATCCGTAATTCACGTTGCTCCACCCGATCTACCATTCCTGATGGCTCTTTCTATACAGGCCTGGCATCCATGTCCATTGGGTAGAATATACTGAATGCCCGTGTGACCATTTGGATGCCAGATGCCTTCAGTAATAAATGACATTGTAAGTTGCATACACAACCATTGCATTGGACCACATAAGGTGACAGTCTCTTCCGAAAACTAGTTAAAGGGGAGTTCAATATTGATGATCCTTAGATTGATGGTAGTGGTCCACATCCCATCACCCCAGCTGATCAGCTGTTTGAAATGGCCGCACAGCGCTGTATATTGTATAGTGGATGTGCTTGGTATTGCAGCCCAGGCTTATTCACTTGAATGAGACTGAGCCACATGTAGGCCACGTGACCAATGAACTTAATGTTACTGGCTTTGAGAGAGTCAGTGCTCAATGCAGTTCCATGACCTCTTCATACATCAGATGTGGGGATGCCAGGAGTCAGAGCCCGCTGATCTGATATTGGTAACCTATTCTGAGGACAGGTCATCAATATTTTGCTCCCACAAAACCCCTTTATGGTAACTATTCCAGATTGTGGATAGGTAAGTAAGTAGGTTTGCAATGTAGTACCATGGACTATGGACATTGGTGGACATTTGCCCCTATGGCTACTATGCAAAGCCATCAACTCTCCTCTTTATGCACTTTGAAGGGTTAACTTACACTGTGATTTATGCTGTTGTGTGCACTTATACTGTTTCATATTGTTGAACTGCATTTATGTTTATTGTAATGTATCCTACTTATTTGCACCGTTATTCCACTATATGTGCACTGCATTCTGGAAAGGGTTAATGCACAGTGAGCTAATATGAGAAACTATAAATTTCTACCTATGCAAAGTTTTGGAGAGAAAAGAAATGGACACACTGGCCCTCTCACTGTCTAGTTTAGTTTCTGTTGTTTATGTCTGAAGACTTTATGTCTGGAAAAACAGCTTATTCATTCCCATAGGCTTGCATTGAACATCATAGTCTCTATACGAGACTATGCTAGACTGAAATTGTAACAATGTTTCTGTTTAGGCTGTGGTTCTCCATGCCATCCCTTCCTCTAGAAGGTTCTAGTTCAGCTAGAAATTGTATATAAGGAGAGCAGTTAGAGACCTTAGTTGTCTGCAGATAAGGTCCAGTGCTTAGTAGGAGGGATTCTGCCAGAGTGCATGACTGACCAGAAGAAGACGACGAGATGGGGATGCTGAGCCACCTGAGGTCTGATATTGGGGAGTTGTGACATGGAGGCCTGATCTGAGGTCTAATGTGTGGATCTGACATGGGTGTCTAAAGGGTTTCTCATCTCATCTGATATGAGGGGGGTCTGACATGGAGGTCTAATGGGGGCCTGATCTGAGGTCTGATACTGGAGTCTGATCTGAGATCTCATATGGAGGTCTGACATGGAAGTCTAAAGGGGGTATGATCTGAGGTCCTGATATGGGGGTCTAACATGAAGGTCTAATGGGAGTCTCTTCTGCTATTTCATATGGGGGGCTGATTTGAGGATCTGATATTGGGATCTGATTTTAGGATCTGATATAGGGGTTTGATTTAAGGATCTGATATGGGGGTCTGATCTGAGGATCTGATATGGGGGTCTCATTGGAGGATCTGATATGGGGTCTGATCTGATGATCTGATATGGGGGTCTGATCTGAGGATTTGATGGAGGTATGATTTAAAGTCATATGGATTTCTGGTCTGATTTGAGGTCTAATATGGGGGTCTGATCTAAGCATCTAAAATGGGGGTCTGATCTGAAAGGTAAAGGGGTATGTAAGGGGGCATTTTTTGTACTGATGCACAATATAAGTAGGTATTTTTTGTACTGGTGCACTATATAAGGAGGTATTTTTGTACTGGCGCACATCATAAGGGGGTATTTTTTGTACTAGTATACATTATAAGGGAGTATTTTTGTACTGACATACATAATAAGGGGGTATTTTTGTAATGGCACACGTTAAAGGGGGTTATTTTTGTAATCGCACATATTGGTGACATTTTTCTACTGGCACACATTATATGGAGAAGTATTAGTACTGGGGGCTATGGGGGACATGATTAGCAGTATGAGGGCAACGAGAGCATTATTACTATTGGGAGCACCGTTAACACTATGCACTCTAGAAGATAATTTCTATTGGTGGGACTTTGGGGAGTGTTTTTAGTGTGGGAGGGTACCCTGGCACAGTATCAGCTTAGATAATTATTTTGGGGAACATTATATTTACGACACTATTAGCGTCAGGGACTCTATTTGCTGGGGACAGTTATTTTTAGGGCACTGTGTGCCAATAATTATTAAAGGGGGCACCATCCTTCCACCTCCTTAACACCCCATCCTGCCACCCCCAATTACTGTGCCCACAGTACTCCCCAATACTATACTGCAGAAACAGTTCCACTGAAAATACTAGTACCACACAGATGTACTATATTTTCAGTGGGACTGTTTCCGCAGTATAGTATTGGGGAGTACTGTGGGCACAGTAATTGGGGGTAGCAGGATGGGGAAGAGAGGACTGAAAAAAATCATCATGGCGGTCTGGTCTGAAAGGAGAAGATGAGGACAGAGAACATCTACATCAGAGAAGACATCAATGAATGTAAGAGACATGTGACGCTGTATTATCCTGTATGTTTTATAGCGCTGTATGTAATTGGGGGAGGGAAGGGAACATTTCAATTTTTACCTCAGGCAGCAGAAAGGCTAAGTGCACCCCTGCCCCTTGCCACAAAGCACTGAGGGAAGGGGGGCCCAAGCTGAACTCTTGCACCAGGGCCCATGAGCCTTTAGCTACCCCCCTGTATACCATATTCTGCCTACTAAACTATAGGCTGGAGTTGGATCTGACCTCAGGTTTTCTAATCATTCTATAAATGGAGGATAAGAGGGGAAGTGTCACATCAGCTTCAGATAGCCCGGGATTTTCCATTCGTTTTGGCTACGTTAAAGGCTATTTTCATTCTGAAAGTGAATTTTAAGCTAGAATTATGTGTAGATATTAAATTTAATCCTGTAAACCATAATATTTTTTTTCTGGTAAATGGGATTTAATTTTCCTCTTCTTCCCCAAGACAAGAAACGACCCAATAGATTTGAATTATTTATTATTAGTTTTTTCCGCAGCTATACGTAGAACATATTATGAATCTTTACTGTACATGTGATACTTTACAACTTCATAGTAATACAATCAAGCAACTGTATGATAGTGTTCTCTATTTTGTCTATTCTGTTACAGTGTTTTCTATTATACTGTATAAGCTTTCACTGTGTACTCTATTATACTGTATACGCTGTCACTGTGTACTCTATTATGTTGTGTATTCTATTACTGTATATTCTATTACACTGTATATTCTACTACTGTGTGTCCTATTATATTGTGTATTCTATTACCGTGTATTCTTTTAATGGTGTATTCTATTATATTGTATATTTTATTACTGTGATTTTATTATAATGTGTATTGTATTACTGTGTACAGTGGCGTACCGCCAATATAGGCAGACCATGCCATTGCTTTGGGGCCCGTGAGGGTGGAATAGCCCCGCCTCCTTTCCAACACAATAGCACAGTAGCAGGCTTTCTAGTTTGTAATCCAGCATAAGCAGGAACAATGTAAACTAAAGCCTGCCCTTCTTAGTGGCTCCCTCTCTGTCAGCAAATTCAGCTGGCCAATAAACAGGAAGATGATCTGCTGCTGGCTCCGCTTATTGGCCAGCTGAATTACGGCACTGCCACTAATGATTTTTTGCATGGCGGGAAGACGAGCATCTCATTCCGGCTGACATTACAGTGAGGTGAGTATAGAGCCCTTAGTTCTTGTAGGCAGCACCTGAGGACCTGTGGAGGAAAAGTTAAGTCACCCAGCCCCATGCCATGTGCTGCCTCAGTGAGTGACCTCATTGAGAAAGAGAGACTGAAGAGGCTGCAAGCCTGCTGCAGCAGTCATCAAGAGCATCACATTGGGTGGGAATGACTGAATGTAATAGTCACCAGTGATACACACTGTGCAACGTCTCAGGAAGGGGGTTGATTGTGTGCTGTGTCTTTGTGGACTAATATATATTTAGGGGGAGGATTTCTGTATGGCTATAACAGCCTGCTATTTCTGTAAGCCTCTCCCCCACAGACATACTGTATGGTTTATCTTCTGAGGCAGTCTAGCATTAGCCTGAAGCATAGTAACAAGGCAATGAAAACCACCAAAAAAAAGGGGGGAGCAGCAATGCATGAGTATCCACCTCTCAATTCACTGCTACGGGGCTGACAGAAATGGACGGGTGCACATTATTTATTGGATAGTAAAAACAATTTTGTCTACCCTCAACATTCTGATTAGTCAATTAGTTATTGGGGAGGGGGCCCATTTCTGAGTTTTGCTATGGGGACCCATGATTTCTTTGTACGCCCCTGACTGTGTATTATATTGTGTGTTATATTACTGTGTATTCTATTATATTGTGCATTCTATTACTGTGTATTCTATTATATTGTGCATTCTATTACTGTGTATTCTATTATATTGTGTGCTGTATTAGTGTAGTCTATTTTCAGTCTTCAGTCTATGGAAGATGTCCATAAACTACAAGCTGACTCGAACACTCTGAGTGATTGGGCATCAACTTGGCAAATGAGGTTCAATGTGGATAAATGTAAAGTTATGCATCTGGGTAGTAATAATCTCTGTGCATCATATGTCCTAGGGGAGGTAACACTGGGAGAGTCACTAATAGAGAAGGATTTGGGTGTCCTTGTAGATCGTAGATTAAATAACAGCATACAATGTCAATCAGCTGCTTCTAAGGCCAGCATGATATTGCCGTGCATTAAACCAGACACTGATTTGCGGGGCAGGGATATAATGTTACCACTTTACAGAGCGTCGGTGTGGCCACATATGCAGTTCAGTTCTGGGCACCAGTCCATAGAAAGGATGCCCTGCAGATGGAAAAAGTACAGAGGAGAGCGACTAAACTGATAAGGGGCCTGGAGGGTCTTAGTTATGAGAAGTCTTGAGAAGAGATGTCTAAGGGGAGACATGATTAACGTATACGAATATATAAATGGTACATATAAAAATACAGTGTAAAACTGTTCCATGTAAAATGCCCTCAAAAGACAAGGGGGCACTGCCTCAGACTGGAGAAGAAAAAGTTCAGTCTCCAGAAGCGTCAAAGCTTCTTTACTGTAAGAAGTGTGAATCTGTGGAATGAACATCAGGACGTGGTCACAGCAGGAATAGTGGACAGTTTTTAAAAAGGGTTTAGATGAATTCTTGAAAGTAAATGACATTAATGCTTATGAAAACGTGTACAAATCTGAGTCTCACTTCCTTCTGGGATTCATGTCCTCACCTATCCCTTGGTTGAACTTGATGGACTTATGTCTTTTTTCAACCGTATTAACTATGTAACTATGTATTATATTGTATATTCTATTACAGAGTATTCTATTATAATGTGTATTCTATTACTGTGTATTATATTGTGTGTTATATTGCTGTGTATTCTTTTATACTTTGTGTTGTATTACTGTGTATTCTGTTATATTGCGTATTGTATTACTGTGTATTATATTATATTGTATATTCTATTACTGTGTATTCTATTATATTGTGTATTTTATTACTGTGTATTATGTTGTGTGTTATATTACTGTGTATTCTATTATCATATGTTTTGTGAAATATTCTGTTATATTGTATATTCTATTTCTGTGTATTCTACTATATTGTGTATTCTATTACTGTGTATTATGTTGTGTGTTGTATTACTGTGTATTCTATTATATATTCCATTACTGTGTATTCTATTATAATATGTATTGTGGAATATTCCGTTATAGTGTACATTCTATTACTATGTATTCTATCATATTGTGTATTGTATTACTGTAGTTTATGGTACAGCTTATTCTATAACTGTATATTCTATCATATTGTATATTCATTTTATTGCTGTGTATTCTATTATATTGTGCATCATATTACTGCATATTCTATTATACTGTATATTTTATTAGTATGAATGCTATTTTGTTTTTATTACTGTGTATTCTATTATATTGTTTATTCTTTTGCTGTGTATTCTATTATACTATCTATTGTTTTACTGAATATTCTGTTGTATTGTAATGTATTGTGTATCGTATTAATGTGTATTCAGCTATATTGTGATTTTTATTGCTCTGAATGTATTTTATTGATGTGCATTCTATTGAATTGTATTACTGTGTATCCTTTTATATTGTATATTCTATTACTGTGTATACTATTATACTGCATATTCTGATAATGTGTACTCTGTTATATTGTGTATTTTATAGCTCTGTATTTTGTATTGTATTGATGTGTTCTATTATATTGCATATTCTATTACTGCATATTCTTTTATTTGTGTATTCTATTATATTGTGTATTCTACTATTGTGTATTCCATTATATTATATATTCTATTCCTGTATATTCTGTTATATTGTGCATTGTATATTCTATAAAGGTGTGTTATAATGTATATTATATACTAATGTAATAATATTACAGGTTATAGTTACTAGAGAGGGGTCGTTGATCCAGAGAGTAATTCTGATTGCCTGATTGGAGTCGGGAAGGAATTTTTTTCCCTAAAGTGGGGAAAATTGGCTTCTACCTCACAGGGGTTTTTTTGCCTTCCTCTGGATCAACTTGTAGGATAACAGGCTGAACTGGATGGACAGATGTCTTTTTTCAGCCATATAAACTATGTTACTATATATTATATTAGTGTGTATTCTATTATATTGTGTGTTGTATTAGTGTGTAGTTAATTATATTGCATATGCTATTACCGTGTATTCTATAATATTGTGTATTCTATTTCTGTGCATTCTGTTATATTGTGCATTGTATTACCGGGTATCCTATTATTTTGCATATTGTATTACTGTGTGTTCTATTATATTGTGTATTCTATTACTTTGTACTTTATGATATTTTGTTTTCTGTTACTGTGTATTTTATTCTAGTGTTTATTATGTTACAATGTTTCCCTTATTCTATTACTGTGCGTTATATATTCTACTTTTGAATATCATAGGGACAGAGCAAAAGACCAAAACAATACAGTGAAAGTATACATACAGTATGTCATGGTTGAATACCTGATAATCTCATCTTGGAGCCAATTTAAGTAATATATTACAGAAGTACTTCACTACAGAATCAACTTGGATCACTGGCATACTACTGTACGTACCTATAGAGATGTAGAGGTTACAGTCCACACTGGTCCTTAATTCCTGAAGGTTCAATAGACCTAATAAAAAATCATTCATTCAGGCTATATAAAGCTATCATATAGAGATATACATGATACTGGCTATTTACATGTCCTATCTGGATGGTGCTTTCTTTATGGACATCATAACAGCCTTCCCTCTATGATCAGTGATTGACAGCCTTCCCTCTATGACTGTGTCTACAGAGAGAGCTGTCAATCACTGATAGGACCTCCTCCTCATAGAGGAAAAGCTATCAATGATGATAGGACCATCTCCTCATAGAGGGAAGGCTGTCAATCACTGCTAGGACCTCCTCCTCATAGAGGGAAGGCTGTCAATCACTGATAGGACCTCCTCCTCCTCCTCATAGAGGGAAGGCTGTCAATCACTGATAGGATCTCCTCCTCCTCCTCATAGAGGGAAGGCTGTCAGTCACTAATAGGACCTCCTCCTCATAGAAGGAAGGCTGTCAATCAGTGATAGGACCTCCTCCTCATAGAGGGAAGGCTGTCAATTGTTGATAGGACCTCCTCCTTATAGAGGGAAGGATGTCAGTCACTAATAGGACCTCCTCCTCATAGAGGGAAGGCTGTCGATTACTGATAGGAACTTCTCCTTATAAAGGGAAGGCTGTAGATCACTGATAGTACCATCTCCTCATAGAGGGAAGGCTGGCAATCACTGATAGGACCTCCTCCTCATAGAGGGAAGGCAGCCAATCACTGATAGGGCCTCCTCCTCATAGTGGGAAGGCTGTCGATCGCTGATAGGACCTCCTCCTCATAGAGGGAAGGCTGTCGATCACTGATAGGACCTCCTCCTCATAGAGGGAAGGCTGTCAATCACTGATAGGACCTCCTCCTCATAGAGAGAAGCCTGTCAATCACTGATAGGACCTCCTCCTCATAGAGGGAAGGCTGTCGATCACTGATAGGACCTCCTCCTCATAGAGGGAAGGCTGTCAATCACTGATAGGACCGTCTCTTCATAGAGGGAAGATGGTCAATCACTGATAGGATCGTCTCCTTGACTTCAAAGCCCAGAATGAGCATTAATTTAAATGTATAAATTACAAGTTTTACTGAATCTTTTCCTACAAAACTAAGTTTCAATCTGATCAGGTCCTCCTGCTCTGTAACATAATGCCTGCAGCTCAACCACCATGTTCAGCGTGACAGGTTACTTTAATTCTAATCCAGCACTAAATGGATGGGTTCTGGTGGTAACAAACAACCTCTTTACAGACTGCACTGTAAGATTTTTTCTTTTTTGATTTTTTATAGTAAATACCAGCCGGTGTATATATACACAGACACCTTCTGGGGTTATGTACCCACCTTCTTCATCTTTCCTGTCCTCTGATCTGAAAAATGGTGGACATCATTTTGAGAAATTAAATTGCCAAAAATTTGGATTGGATCCAAATTTTTGGAACATTTGGGTCGAATTTTATTCTTTTCAAATCGAATTGCTCATCTTTAGTTACAGTATAGCTGTTAAACTAGAACACAATAAAATGGCTACAAAGTCTCTGGCCCAGAAGTGCTAAATCATTTATTGATCCATTTATTGAGTAATTAATAATACTTAGAGGTGTTAGAATAAAAATAATTGCAAATTTGCATATATAAATAATTTTTATTCTACATACATACCATTCTGTAACGTGTACCAGTGAAAACACAGACCTGTTACCTCTGCTGAAACAATTGAATGCATCCTATATTTTATGTGAGATGGTGGTAACTGAAACCTTTAATATTAGACATTTTCCTGAAGGCTTTAATTTGATCTGTTTGGGTTATTGAACTCGTGACTCCTTGGAGAATAAGTCCGAAACGTTTTGCAGGAAGCAGGGAGTGTGGATGGGATGCTGTTATACCAAACACCCGATCCATTTCTGGCAATTACTATAATTTCTGCATCTTAAATTTATTACACATTAATTTTCTCGCTAAGCTATATGCCGGATTTGCTGGGATAGTGTTGCTCTAGATTGCTTTCTGCTTTATTAATAGTCACATTTGATACTAACGATCTGAGAGGATGGGCCCTATGGTTTATGACTGAACACTAAATGTTAAAAGAACACTCCAGGATAATAGAAGGTTAAAGAAGAGGGGATGTAAAAATTAGATGCTTCATGCGGCATAAGAAAAAGTCAGAAGTAAAACACTTCATAGGATTCTGCAGGAGGGTTAAATGGAGGGTCATTTGGTTTTCTCCACATCCTACAGTAAAAATTTTCAGGAAATCAAGCTTATCTTTTTTTTATATATATCTGCCCGATCTATATGAAGAAAATATCCTGAGTAAAATTATAGAGGACGACATGAAATTTGTAACCAAGTGAGGTAAGACGCTAGTTAAGAGGTCATCTCCGAGTTTATTCCATAGTTTCTATAAGAGCATGGTAGAGCCAACAGGGCTTTTACAAATGTGGCGGTTCTCATTGTACTGTATGTACATATGCTGTAAAAGCCAAGGTTTTATTTTTTTTTCAGAAAATAGCAACAAAACATTCAAAACATGGCAAAATTGTTAAGGCAGTGGGTGTAGAATGACTATATCAACCAACAGGTTTGACTTTGGGCTATTCCTAAGGCCATTATCCTGGAAGTCCCTGATATTCATCCTTTAACCCCTATACAAGGATCTGGACTTCGCTGCAGGGAACCAACAGGCTGATACTTCATGGTGTAGTCTCTGTATGACTGACAGATTACCCACGGGGGTCAGGAGACACCAGTGCAGGGCAGAGGCAGGATCATAGTCAGAGAAAAGGCAAGGTCAGGACAGGAAAAGTACAAACAGAGCAGTAAATTGTCTGATGGCAGGGTGAGCAGCAAAGAGTCAATACAGAGGTCAAGCACAGGTCAGGCAACGGAGGGTCAAAATCCAACAGATGGGCTGAAAGTCGTGTACATGGGCGGACAACAGAAACAGTACACCTTCACAGGATACTAGCAAGCTAGGAAACCTGTTGCTCAGGCACCCTTCCGCAGAGGAAGTTGCCCCGAGTACCCTAAGGTAGCCAGCCATAGGCTGGAGCAGATTAGGGTAAACACTGTCCCTTTAAGAGCTGGAGGAAGCATACTGGAGAGGGGATTAGGCATTGCCAATAAGCTGGCCACAACCGGTGTGGAGGGACAGAGCAGCCCCGTTGGCCAGGGCAGGCCCACTGGTAAGGAGAGAGCAGGAGGCAGGTCTGCGCTTCTGGGATACATACCTCCCAACCTTCCCAGATCCAGCGGGACAGTCCCGGATTGCAATGGCTGTCCCACTGTCCCGGTACGGGGGAGATATGTCCCAGTCTCTGGCAGCTGTCTCTGCGTCCATAGGACGCAGAGACAGTTGCCTGTTGCAAGAAGAAGCAGACAGCTGGAATCGGCTGCCTGCTTCTTCCATCCTCCCCTGCAGCTCTCTCCGTACCTTCTGCAATCTGTGCCTCATGTGTGGACGGGGGATGGGGCCGGCTGTCAGTCAGCATTGGCTCCGCCCCCTCTAGACAAGAGCAGAAGATATCCTGCTGGTGATGCTGCTGCTAGGAAAAAGGTAAGTATAAGGTTTTTATTTTTTTTAACTTTCTGTGAGGGGACTGCACTGTGTTTATTATTCCTGTACTGTGATATCACTGTGTTTATTATCCCTGTACTGTGACATCACTGTGTTTATTATCCCTGTACGGTGACATCACTGTGTTTATTATCCCTGTACGGTGACATCACTGTGTTTATAATCTCTGTACTGTGACATCACTGTGTTTATTATCCCTGTACGGTGACATCACTGTGTTTATTATCCCTGTACTGTGACATCACTGTGTTTATTATCCCTGTACGGTGACATCACTGTGTTTATTATCCCTGTACGGTGTTTATCATCTCTGTACTGTGACATCACTGTGTTTATTATCCCTGTATGGTGACATCACTGTGTTTATTATCCCTGTACTGTGGCATCACTGTGTTTATTATCCCTGTACGGTTACATCACTGTGTTTATCATCTCTGTACTGTGACATCACTGTGTTTATTATCCCTGTACTGTGACATCACTGTGTTTATTATCTCTGACATCACTGTGTTTATTATCCCCGTGCAGTAAGGGGACTGGGTGAGATTATCTTATAGTGGGCAGAGTTATGGGCGTGGCCTAGTGCTGAAACAATTTGCCGAGGCCGCACACCGCACAATACAGTATGTCCCTCTTTGTCTCTTTACAAAGTTGTGAGGTATGGGTATATATAAACCTGGGACTGGTAAGTCAAGCAGCAGTGGCCATGGGCCACCACTATAATAAAAGTGTTTTCCAAAGTAGGAAGTGTTTTGAAATAATATGTGTCTAAAACTAGGTTTCCAGTGGACCTTAATTTTAGAAATTATCTTATGTACGTTTACTAATTGTCAAGATGTGCATTTGAGTTTTTAGTAACTTTCAGTGGCATTCATATACTTTAAGAATTGCTGGAATTTTACACTTTTTGGACACTGATTGCCACTGGCCATTGGTTCTCCTGCTATATGAATCTGGACTGCTACATTATAATGTAGAGGTAAGGTGGTGTGCATGAATATGTTTTTGCTATAAGGTGATGCAAAAGTGATCTAAGATAAAGATATATACCATATGTGTCAAAATATTACTATGTTACTTGACTCATTTGTTAAAAAACTGACCCTGAATCCTGAGTCATAATTTAAAAATGAATACAAGAAGCTCATTTAGGGTGGATTAAGATTAGGAATAGGGATGAGCGAATCAACTTTGGATGAAATATCCGAAGTCGATTTGCAAAAACCTTCGTTCTAATACTGTACGGAGCAGGAGCTCTGTACAGTATTAGAATTTATTGGCTCTGATGAGCCGAAGTTTCGCATAATCTCGCGAGACTTCGCGTAATAACTTCAGAAATTGGTTTTTACTGTAAAAAACCATTTCCAGAACTCGGGTTCTGTTCCAAGTGGTACCTTTTACAGTAAAAATTAATAATCAGTAATAACTTTGGCTAATCGGAGCCAATACATTCTAATACTCTATGGGGCTCCCGCTCCGTACAGTATTAGAACAAAGTTTTTTGCAAATCGACTTCGGATATTTCATCCGAAGTTAATTTACTCATCCCTAATTAGGAATTTGTTCTAAGTGTGAGGCTGATTTCATCAACAGCATCTTCACACTAACCTCTTCCTGACGCAGAGATTTTCTGTTTTTGCATTTTCGCTTTACAGTCCCAGGTTGCCAGAGCCATAACTTTTTAATTTTTCCGTTCACAAAACCATATGAGGGCTTGGTTTTTTTGCGGGACAAGTGGTTCTTTCTAATGGCACCAATTTATATTTATTATGACATTGTGAGAAGCTGAAAAAATTCCAAATGTGGTGGAAATGGTGTGCATGATTTTTCGATCACTTTTTATTCAACTTTTCTGGGGAGGTGAAGTGATGAAAAAACAGCAAATCAGCAATTTTGTGTTTTTTTTCCGTTATGCCATTCTCTGTATGGGATGAATATTTTTATATTTTAATAGTATGGGCATTTTTGGACATGGCGATGCCTTTGATCTTTATTTTTTTATTGTTTAGATTTTTTTTATATTCTAAAAACTTTTTAGCTTTTTTTTTTACTTTTTTAATCCCCCAAGAGGACCCCCAACATGCATTCATTGCCTTTTTTTTTTATTAAAGAGGACCTTTCATCTCTCCTGACATGCCTGTTTTAATAGTTTCATGCATTCCCCATGTAATCACTATTCTGGAGCATCTATTCTTATGTCTCTATGTTGTGCCATTCCTTTATTATTTCTACCAGAAGTTATAACTGAATTGCTATTAGCCTTCAGTAAGGGTACAGAGGGGAGGTGACCAGTTGGGGGTGTGAACCTCCACAGTCTGAACATGGCAGCACTGAATGGATAGAGTGAGTCTGAGCAGGTACACACCCCCAACTGGTCACCTCCCCTCTGTTCCTTACTGAAGGCTAATAGTAATTCATTCATAACTTCTATTAGCAATAATAAAGGAATGGCACAACATAGAGACATAAGAATAGATGCTCCAGAAGTGTTATTACATGGGGAATGCATGGAACTATTAAAACAGACATGTGAGGAGAGGTGAAAGGTCCTCTTTAAGTAATGAAATGTTATCCATTACAGAATGCAAAGATCAGCATATTACAGTGCGGTGCTGCCTCCTGAAGGCCTACATTGGAATATAGCCTAGAAACCTTGTACAGTCTTAGGCCTATTACTACTATGGAATGCCTTCCCCCATCTCAGGGATCCCAGGGAAAGGCGTTATTGCCCAAGAAGTGCACGCTTCTGGGTTTTTGGTCTTTCAGATGTCATGGACACATTTGATCACGGCATCTGAGTGGTAAAATGTATGCGATTGATGTTATTGCTGTAAAACAGCTGCCACCTGGTGGTTCATTCGTCCACTCCGCCCTGGTGCAGCCATCATCTTTAAACAACAGATGTCCGCCAAGCAATAATCGGGAATGAACGGTTCATTCAGGATAATTGTCTCTTTGGTCTACCCGTGTAAAAGGTTAATCTGACTTGTAAATGTACATAAGCCCTTTAAGGAGAATGTAATTTTCACTGTCCTTTTTATGTAAGTACTTATCCCTGTATTACAGGACAAAGGGTCCAATATGACTACCTTGTGGTGCCACAGGGATTCCTTCTCGTAAAGGTTCTATCAGGTGCTATCCTCTCCTAGAAGAGCTCCATTCGTAGAACATATGATGTGGTGTTCTTATAAAATCAAATAAATTAGAGGCACAAAGCCGTAATATGTCCACGAATTGAATCCCTCATGGCCAGCATTAACCGTGCTTCTCCGCTGCAGCTTAGCTTCCCTCTTTCTATGGATCTGGACACACATAAGACTACAGGTAAAGTAGAGGAAACAAACCCATTTATTTGCACAGTTTCCTAAGCCGCCCAGAATTTCCTATGACTCCTAGCTTCACATTTGTAGATTATCCGTCCTCAGACCAGGTGTTTTCCACACAGGAATCCTAAACTTTGCAGATTTTCCATAGACATACCAAACATACTACCTCTACCGTATCTAAATAATGGCCATGCAAATCCGTAAATGAAGGAAGCAAAAATACCACCAGGTCCCTGCCTTGCTTTGGATTAAGCTAATTGGTTTTGAAAACCTGCCATGGCAAAAATGATTAGAGGGGCATTGTTTGGTGCTACAGGCGCTCTCGACGTACTGCGTCCCATGTGGGTTGGTCGGCTGTTTTTAGGAATTAGTGGCATTGGCTAAACGTTACAATGTAAACAGGTCTGTGCTCGCTCTTGTGGTATGGATCGGCTTCCAAACCTATGACTAAGTCGTGTAGCTGTATATTTAATTGAACAGTAACCAGAGTTATACAATGACATCACTAGCACCTCGGAGTACAACCCTGAACGTACCCAGCCTAAACATTTACTGTCTTGTTAGTTTTAACTCATTAGATGTTATTCCAGTAGTGGTTACATGGGTTGTCTGAAACCATAAAATGTGGTCCTCTAGTTTCTGCAAACAGTGCCCCTATAGGCTGTATTGGATATTGCAGCTTAGGTCCATTCACTTAAAGGGTTTCTGTCACCAGTTTTTTCGGTATGAATCAGGCTGACATTAGAGATGTGCTAATGTCACCTGATTCCAAATATATATCTGTTTTATTTACTGGTGCCCCCATTTTTATATAAAATGAAATTTTATTTTATGCTAATAAGGTCTCTAGGTGCAAGGGGTGTTACCCTGCTCCTAGAGGCTCTGTTGATTGACAGGCCCAGGCAGAGAAGAAACACTCCATTCACCATAGCTTGCTAGGACCTTCAATGATGTCATGACCATGTGATCAGTCACATGGTTAGGATCACACAAACAGCCTGTCTCCTCCTTAACCCCTTCGCGCCCAGCGCCGTACATGTACGGTGCTGGGGCGATGCGGGCACATGGCGCCCGCTCGCAAGTGCGTCGGGCGTCATGGCCGGCAAGTCTCTGCTGTTTCTAACAGCAGAGACTTGCCGCTACTTACCGCCATCGGCGGCGTCTTCCTGGGAGTTTAGATGCCGTGATCACACGTGATCACGGCATCTAGTTGCGTCTCAACCCGGAAGCATTCGCTTCCGGGTGGTGTACAGACACCCCGTGTGGCCAATAGGAGTGTCTGTACACCATATGAAAACTGTAATCCTCGCTGGTGAGGATTACAGTTTTCAAAGTGCAATTCTTATTCTGGCCACTAGATGGCAGGCCAGGATAAGAAATGAGCAATTCTTGGATTTCTGAGTCTATAAAATCCATGATTGCTCATAAAGAAAAAAAAAAAAGTCACAATATATAAGCCCATATTTGAGCTTTCAAATAGTAAAAAAAATTTTTTAAAAAATGTTAAAAAATATATAAAAAATAAAAAAGATATAAAAGTTCAAATCACCCCCCTTTCCGTATAATTAAAAAATAAATACCTAAATAACAATAAATATAGACATCATGGGTATCACCGTGACCAAAAACGCCCGTACTTTTAAAATATAAAAAAAAAATTCCAATACGTTGAATTGTGTGGCGGAAAAAGCGTCCAAATGGCGATTTGCCGTTTTGTGCCCCTTTTTTATTCTAAAAAAAATTAAATAAAAAGTGATCAAAAAGTCATACACACCCCAAAATGGTATCAATAAAAACTTCAGATCGTCCCGCAAAAAATGAGCCCCCATACAGCTCTGTACACATAAATACCAAAAAGTTATAGGGGTCAAGATTTGACAAGGAAAAAAAAAAAAAAAAAAAAAAGGGCAACTTTCTAATTATTTTATCACTATGAAAACGCAGGAAAAACTATACATATTAGGTATTGCCGGATTCGTACTGACCAGTAGAATGAAAGTAATGGATCAGTTTTAATGCACATCGAACGCTGTAAATAAGAAACCCGTAGAACTGTAGCGGAATAGCGTTTTCTTTGCAATTTCACCCGGTTTGGAATTTTTTTCCCGCTTCCCACTACACCGTATGCAATATTAAATGGTGGCGTTGGAAAGTACAACTTGTCCCGCAAAAAACAAGCCCTCATACATCTATGTGAACAGAAAAATAAAAGAGTTATGGCTGTTTGAAGGCAGGGAGCGCAAAACGAAAATGCATAACCGAAAAAACCTCCGGGCGCGAAAGGGTTAACCGTGTGACTGATCACATGGTCATGACATCATTGAAGGTCCTTGCAAGCTATGGTGAATGGAGTGTTTCTTCTCTGCCTGGTCCTGTCAATCAACAGAGCCTCTAGGAGCAGGGCTTATCCCATGACTAATGTAAAAAATGAAAATCAGACATCATATAGTACATGATAATCTTTTGCTAACAAAGCTAGAACCAGCCCTGTACCTCCAGAGATTTCCCCATTCATTGCTCTGCTAGATTTATATCAAGCTGGCAGCTCAAGGGGAGTGTCTTTTCTGCTGCAGCTCAGAGGGCGTGTCCATGCTTTCCCTATCGCAGCTCAGGGGGCAGTTGAAGAATGAAACTGAGCATGTGTGGCCATCTCAGTGAGCATGACAAAGAAATAAGGAAAAAACAAACAGCAGGTGGCGCAATACAGATACATTTTATTCAATAACTCAGTGGCTATGCTAAATTTTATTTACAAGCAACCATAACAGTATTCAGATCCAGGTGCTAGTTTGAAAACTGTAGAATATTTTTAGAGGGACAACCCCTTTAAAGGGGTTGTACAGGATTAGGAAAAGATAGCTGCCCCCCTCCCCTTCCAAAAAAAAAAAACAGCACTACTGTCCATGGATGGTGTCTGATATTGCAGCTCCGCTTCAATAGAACTGAGCTGCAATACCACACACAACATGTGGATGCAGGTGGCAGAAAAGTTGGTGGTACATCTTCCGCCCATCTGCATCAGTAATCAAACAAGCGTATTCAGTGCAAGAAATATGCTCTGTGTGTCAGAGGTATTTTCCATCCTGAATGCTGCTCCTATGACATGGATATATAAATCATCATAATGATTTATGTTCCTGCCTGACCTCAACTTCAATGATTTGTACTGATAGCATTATGAGGGTACAAATCATTAGATTTGAAGTCGGGCAGGAACACATAGCATTATAAATCATTATAATGCTGAGGGTCTATGTCATAGGACGGGAAATACCTCTGACAATTGGAGCAGATTTCTCGCACTGAATACATAAAGACTCAATACTCAATAGTATTTACCTTATAAACTCAGGTTCCCATTTAAAGAGTAACCTTATAGGTGACTTTATTTAAAAAATATTGTAAATATTCTGAAACTTATTTTTGTAAAATACTTTATTAATTATGTCTTTGTGATCTGTACAC
Organism: Rhinella marina; assembly: GCA_900303285.1. Classification (NCBI taxonomy): domain Eukaryota; kingdom Metazoa; phylum Chordata; class Amphibia; order Anura; family Bufonidae; genus Rhinella; species Rhinella marina. The sequence goes on from ONZH01011215.1 coordinate 199,278, forward strand.
GCATACACGGCTGACATGTGAGCAGCAGCAATGTATCATGCAGAGCTCCTGACTGTGCCCACTCAGTTAAAAGCTATGTCTAGAACAGCACTACTCCTGCCTGTGTCCGCTCTCCTCTGCTAAACCTTGGCATAACATATCTGTGCAGGGCCTTCTGTACTGATGTGTTTTGCAGAACTTTTAGCTCAGTAGATCAGGCACAGACAGGAGCAGCAATGTGCTATGTAGAGCTTTTAGCTGAATCAAGTGGATCAAACATCGGTAGGAGCAGCAGATTCCAGAGCGCTATAGGCACTTGAATTTCAGGTGCCTATTTTTCTCAGTAAAACAGTAAAAAAATAAAGTGCATTACAAAAATGAGTTTCAGGGCATTTAGAATATCTTTAAATAAAATTGTCTAAAAGGTTAGTTACACATTAATGTTTTCGTTGCCACTAAAAGGTAAGTAATATTGTCACAAATTTACGGTACCTGTCCGGATCCCGGCGGCAAGATCTCCAGCTTTGGTGCGACCATGCCGGGAAAAACGCGCTGTGAAGCCATGCCCCCTGGTAAAGCAACAGCATCATGAGCATCAGGATGCAATGCTCTGTTTCTCTCCCTAGCGGGCGTGTGCTGGAGCATAACTATCCGTGCTTGATTATTCAACTGTTCTGTTCCTGTGTGCTGTGTCTGACTAATGTAGCACCGAGATCAGGTTCTGATCCTTGGACTCAATGCTCTATTTAAAGGGGTTATCCAGTATCTACAACAGCCCCCCCATGTGCAGGCCCCCCCCCCCCCCGGTGGAAATATACTTACCCCGCTCCCTGCGGTGCTCCTGGTCCCCGCACCACCACCGCTGCTGCTTCTCCCTGTACACGGATTAAAACATCCGGTGTCGAGGGGGGGGGCAGCCAATGGCAGCTGGGGATGGGGACGAGCCTCCCTAGCAGGTGATGCTAGGAGGTGATGCTAGGGAGGCTCGTCCCTGCTAGCCATTGGCTGCCCCCCCCGACATGTTTTCATCTGTGTACAGGGAGAATCAGCAGAGGTGGTGCAGGGACCAGGAGCACCGCAGGGAGCGGGTTAAGTATATTCCCACGGAGGGGGAAGGCACATGGGGGGGCTGTTTTAGATACTGGATAACCCATTTAAACCTCTTCCTGGCCAGATACCATCTCCCAGTTCTGTTCTGCGTACATTTGTACCTCAGCTTGCCTTTGACCACTCTCTGTCTTGTAATTTGGTACTGTGGTTCCCGTCTGCTTCTGACTTTACCTTGGCTATTCTGACTACTCTTTGTTGTTCCGACCCATTCCTGTACGACTTTGTCTTTGTGTAGTTTCTTCTGTGTGTATGTCAGTCCTGCACCTAAGAGAGTAGAGTATGTCGACCAGTTGCGGACTTGCCGCCTATGGCTTGCACTGCAAGTAGGCATGGAAAGCAGGCTGGGTTCCAGTTAGGGCTCACTGTCTGTGTGTTCCTGCCTACTGTGCTGACAAATATTCACAGTAAACATTCTCTGTCTGGCTGGGAGGGGGTCAGGGGACTCTTGTCTGTTCTTTTCATTAATAAGGACCCGTTCTGTTGATGTACAATCAATGGGGGTGATGTCTATTCTAGAGCCTGTGTTAACCAGACAAGTGAAACCCACTTTGTGTGAGCACGTGGGGATAGGGGCTGAAGTCTGTACAAGCTCTGTACAGCAGGGAAGAATATGTCAAAGCTATATAACTAATGGAGACTTAATAAGTACATCTCTAAGGCCCTCTCAGCCATATATAGATCTCCAGTCATCTTGTCCTTGTTCTATCCAAAGAATTACATTGAGAAATTATATAGGATTATTCATATTATTATATTGTTAAAATGATTGAAGCTTTCATTATTGAATTTAAGGAGTCTGTGTCATGAAGATAGTCTGAGGACACCCACTCGGTTCCCACTTGGGTAAATATGGGTCATGCATTACACGGTCAACTATTCATGTGAGGAAATGTCTGTTGGAGGCATTCCCAGCAAAATCAGCTCACTTCACTGGGGGTATCAGGAGCCATACCCACAGTGATCAGCTAAATGCCACAATGGCTCTAACCTATAAGGGGATGTCTCATACAGTATGCCTTTGGGTACCTCGTGGGTGGGGTTTAGGAACAATTAGCCAATGGTAGAATTAAAAAGGTTCTTGTGCCCATTTGTAAACAGGTAGTCACATGGATTCAATCAGAAAATACTAAGAGCATCCCCTCAGGCACAGTGCCTTGTACAGAAGTCAGTAGTGACAATGGAAAATGACGTATACGGCTCAACAATTGTTATTTTTTTTCCAAGTGATTTTTAGTAGCAGTCTGGTAACTTTCTGCTTGACACATGTCAGCCCTTAAAAGGCTCTTGCGGCTGTAGATTGATCTTACCTTCCAAATCTTGCTGGATCTGCATGGCTTTCCGTCATTTTTTTTTCACCTCCCACTTTTTGGTCTGATGGCTGGGGAGCAACGCCATCAATCACAGCGGCTCTCATACTTTGGATCACCTATTTATAAAGCTTTGGGAGAAAGCCATCTGTCAGGGCAGCAGTCTCGCCAGACAAGTCAACCTTTAGAATGTTTTACTGCTGTTTTTATCAAATCTATTTTTGTTTTTCAGGCAAAAGTATTATCTTTCTCAGATCAGTCAAAGAACATTTGGCTTCTTACAGATGCCTGGAAGCTATCATGCTATAAAGTGCTCTGTAAGAGGGTGGCAAACTGGGAAAATTGATTGGCTGACAATACTGTGTGTGAAATATAAAGCAGTGTTATGTGGGAACTATATGGTAGTGTTTTTTGGATACTGCATTGTATAATTATTGTCTATTTGTGTTTTACATACACATGGTACCAAGTACAAAAGACCAGGGTCGTAGCTATAGGGGAAGCAGGGGAAGCGACTGCTTTGGGACCTGAATTCAGAAGGCCCCCCCAGGAGGAGAACTAAAAGATTTCATTGTCAGGGCCCCCTCAACAATATTATAAAATTGGAAATGGACAAAACGGCTGCTGGGCCTCGTCTGAGAGAGTGATCTTGACTAGTCACAGGAGTGGAGGTTGCACAGGAGGGCCCTTTCAAAAATTTGCTGTGGGGCCCGTCATTTCTAGTTACCCAACTGCAAAAGACAATGCAGTATAGAGAAATGAAGCAAATGTCTACAAGGTACATTTGGCAAGAACCGTGCCCATAGGAACTTACAATCTAGGAAATAAATACAAAAGGTCAGGGAATTAAGCAAGTGGTTCCAGTCACTACAGGTCTGGTGGTGATTGAACACCTTTTAAGGAACTCTATAAGCCAGATTTAATGCATGTAGTAAGAGGTAAGTTTTTGGTGAGAATTTCAAGATTTTGGAGGTATGGATAGAATGAGGGAGGGGAGGAGCGAGAGAACTGATGTATCTGAGGGTGCAAGGAAATTATTAAAGTGGGAGACAGGGTAGTATCTATGAACTGATAAAGAAATGTAGGATGGAGCAGCATTGGATAGATAGGTTTGTAGGTTTGGGGAAGGATTTTGAATTGAATTGGTTGTGTAATATGTAGCCATTGTAGGGACTGATAGATGCATACTGTAGGAAAGGAAGTAGATGAGCAGAATTAGAATATGGTTGCACATCTGCAATGGTTCCACTGCAAAATTTGCTGGTTTCGCATGTTGCAAAATCAGTGATGAAAATCTGTGGCTTTCCTGCACGATAATGAGCATGCAGCGTATTTGCAAATCTGTTCATTTTTCCGCATCTATATGTTTTGTTATTTACATCATTGTGGATCTGCATCATAGCATCTACTCTGCAAAACCGGAGGTAAACCACCATGTATGAACATGGGCTTAACATTGGTGTCACATCACTAGGATATGCCACCTATCTCTAGAACAGAGAGCCCAAAGTTCGAGAGGGCACACCATACATGTACAGCTGCATTTCATTCCTTTCCATGGGAGCGCCGAAAATTGCCAAGCAGTACGCTTGGCTATTTTTGGAGGTTCCATAGAAATGGATGAAGAGCACACCCTGCATGAGTGGACACCGCTCTATTCACACCTATTTTTGGCCCTCCCATAGAAATTAACGGAGGGAGCTCACACATGCGCGGTGCTCTCTCCTCTTTGGGAGCTTCACGCAAGAGATAGGTTAGGGACCTGACATTGGTGGCATATCCTAGCGATATGACACCACTGTTCTAGGTTAGACAACCCTTTTCAGATAAAATCGGAGAGGTGTTTGAGGTCACAATAGATAGTATTACAATTGTCTGCCTTGGATACATACCATACAGGAAGACAATGTGGCTTCCATAGAACCTTTGGAAACAGGTGTCTAGAACTCTTGTTATTGACCCCATGCAGGATTCCAATCTATGAACAAGGGTTTTTGAAAATTTATCCAAGGGTCTTGAAAGAGGAGACAAATACCAAGCTCTCTGTTCTGCAAAACCCAGCACCATAATAGCAACCCATCTTAATTTTTGCAATGGGACACAGGGGTGTAACTACCATAGCAGCAGACCATGCGACTGCTATGGGGCCCAGGACAAGAGGGGGCCCAGTCTTAGTTGGGATCATCTCCTCTTCTACTGGAGGTGACAACTTGGGCAGGTCTCTACCCTCTAAAGGAACAACTTTTAATAAATGAGGCAGTGGAAAAGTGGCCCAAGGGTCATTGAAAAAAGTTTAGACAGAAACCCTTCTGTCCCGTGTGGGGCTTAGTTTGATCCTTGCTATGGGGCCCTTACTTCTCTATGTACGCCACTGATGGGACCCCCTTATTTCTGGGTACACCACTGCTGTAAACTAAGTAAGTGTGCATCTTGTAAATTGCAGCCCTCAAAGAACCAGTATGAGTACATTTTGTAACAAAAAAAGAAGTAGAGAAATACGGTAATAGGAAAACTCAATGTTAAAATTTATGAAGTCTCAGCTTAAAAAAAAGAAGCAGCTGATACCAGACCTGGAAGAAAGGTAAGACTCCCATGCACTCTAATAGATAACATCTGCTTCTTTTGGCCTGCCCCTCTCCTGCCAATTTACTAATTGTGCGTCATACAATACATAGTTGTAGATGTAGCTGTTTTATTCGTTAGGAGGCCTGAATTTGACCACACATGTTGGAGGATTCATGTGTACCCTACTCCAAGCTGTTCCAGATGTCAGCCTTCCGCTAAGATCTGATAGTGAGCGGGCTAATGTGCCCTGTTTACACAGGCTTATCACACCTCGCCGCAGCCAGCCATGCTCTATTCCGGTACTTGTGCTTCGTAGAACTATAGGCAGAAAACTTTCTCAGGAAAAATGTCTAATATTCCAACACCACAGCCAAGGTGACAAGGAAAGTACATAGAAGAAGCAGATCCAAGAAGTATTTTCAGGTCTTGTGTTCCTTCGGGCGCCCTGAGTGCTAATAAAGTGCAATATGGACAATTTCCCCAAACTAATTGCACGTAAAAAAATTTTTCCCAAAAATCCATTGGCCATCTTGGCCAAATAATATTCAAAGTTAAGAACAATTTCAGCCTCAGGTAGAATCCAGATACAGATTGTGTGGGCTGAATGTGACCAGATCAGCAGATTCTTAGTGGACGAGGGTGGTCTAAAAAAATAGGGAAGAGCACTCAAAAGTTTATCCGCCGTTCTCATCAGAAAAAATGCTTTATGTGTAAAGATGTGCCAAATTTGTCAAACTATGGGGGGTATTTCAAAACGGGTGCATGGAAAAACTGGCTTAGTTGCCCATAACATAACAGCCAATCAGATTCCACCTTTCATTTTCCAAAGGAGATCTAGAGGATAAAATGTGGACTCTGGCTGTTATGTCTAACTAAACCGGTTTTCCTTTAGACCAATTTTGAAAAATGTCCCCCCAAATTGGGTGCAAATGATGCCAATGCAAACTCAAAGCACCACTGATTTGAAAAATTACCCTTGTGACAAATTCCCCCATTGGTAACACCTATAAAGGGGGTGTCTCAGATAGACAAACCCTGACCATATGGACATTATAGAAGTTGGGACCCCACTCAGACCTCCTTTCTAGGAGTCAGTATGGAGAGATGCTCTGTAAGAGTGGATCCAGTTCTGATGGTCTCAAGCTATCGTTGGATTATATGGATGGTCATTCATCTGAATAGCTGCCATGTAACGCCACATTTTGGCTTCTCCTAGCAAAATCAGATGTTTGCTGGGTGGCATGGGACCAAGGTAATTTAATCTTCCCAGTTAATCCAGCCAGCAAAAAAAGCAATATGAACAATCACAATATATTAGTAAGTGCCTTGTATTAACTTTCTCTACATGATAAATGTCACATGCTGAAGTGAGACAACCCCTTTAAATATGTTCAAGCGTGTAAAGGAGTCTGGTGCAGATTCCCTCATGTATGACAGAATACAAGGTATTGTCACCTGAAGGTATGTGATCAATAGTCACAGAGTGACATCAGGCCGCACAGAGCATGCTCCGTAATCTAGGTGAGATCACTGTTATTTAGTCTAACTTCTGTTCCATTCACTGAGATTTTTCGTTCTCACTTTCATGCCAGAGAAATTGTGAAATAAAAGCATCGCAGTACGGCTCCCAGCTGTGAAAGCCTTTGATTTGCCAGTGTCGTAACAGTCGCGGTTGTGTATTAGAAAAACACGCAGAAAGGCTTAAGGGAACAGAGGACATGGCGGCGGAAGAATTCCCAGGTGTTTTACCACTGAAATGTGTTACAAAGCCGACCGCAGAAGAAATGATTAATGTACCTCACAGCAAGATGATATGCGGCTCGTCTGCTGCTGCTGAATTACCACTCCCATCGTGTCCTGGATGGGTGGCCCCCAACCTGTGGCTCTCCAGCCATCTAACAACTACAACTCCCAGCATGCCCTAAATTTGTAATACTCATTATTGTGATTACTCCAGTATGTGAGCAGGACCTGCCTAGGATGTTCCTATCCCCTGCAGCTTTCTTGCTCAGTACAGGGACAACGGCTGTTTTATGACAGACTGTGTTTGCCGTACCATAGACAAAGTAGAGGCCGCCTGTATCCTGTTGATGGGCATCAATGGGGAATTGGCCTCCCCTCTGCTCTAATGACTTTTGATCTTGGGGGAACCTCAATGTTTCCCTATATAAAACAGGACTGCAGACAACATGGCGACCGTTACAAAAAGTCGGACGTTTTGTAATGGTTGGAAGCTCACATACAGCCGGTGACTTGTGGGCGACCATGTTAATCTTGTAGCCCTAGGCTTATTGTATACAAACCATATGGGTAACCCGTGCCACCTTAGAAGCAGACTGAATGGTAGTTAATGAGGGTACACTGTAAGATATCACATTGGGGAGCAGGTGACCCATAGACTATTCTTGCACAGCCCCCGATGTCTGTGTCCGCCAATGGATTATGCTATACAGGGTGGACCCCCTTGTAAAGTCACAGATGTTAGAAGTTGCAGATCCACAGACGCTGGGTTACCCTGGACAGCAGTGCCCCATTGGTTATTTTCTATTCACTTAAGTGTTGGCATCATGTTATCACACTATAGGTGCTGCAGTTGTGTAACAGCAGCTGCTGTGCGCCGCTGTTCCCCTGCTTACCGCTGCGGTCCTGGGCGCTGTATTCAGCTGTGATCTGCTGCCTGTGCTTCCCGTTCACCGCTGCAGTCCTGGGCCCTGTCTGTGTAAGTACTGTTGCTCTGGGATCCGCTCCAGAGTTTCCATTCAGCTCTGGCTACAACATGCTTGCTGCTTATTGCTTGCATCATTCCCCTTGGGGCCAGCAAATGTTGGATCATGTGACCTCATTGACCAACCCTAGCCCTCCTGCTCATATATAAGTGGCTCAGCCCTCTTCCCAGATGCCTTAGTGTCAAGGTTCTTGTATCCTGTTTGGTTACTATTGTTCCTGCTTGAATTCCTGTGTTACTGACTCGTGCTTGTGTTCCTGGATTCCGCTTTCTGCTTCATGCCTGCTTAGACCTTCTTGTCGTGGACCCGGATTGCCTGACCTGTACCTGTGCCGCCTGCCCTGACCCCTTGCCTTTCTGACTTCGCCTCTGCCTCATCCTTTGGTCTTGCACTGTTGCTCCCGGTGATGACTCGGCCCTCCGACCACCACTGTACCTCTGGTACCTTCGCAGGTACCTCCTGGTACGCCTGGACCAGCTGCCTCGTGTGCCAATCATACTCAGGAGGTAGCGACCTGGTGTTCACCTTGGAAAGTCTATCCCCACCATCAGAGGTTTTGTGAAGATTGGGGGGTTCACTTAGACAATGCCCTTAGAGGAGGGCACAAGGCACAGTGGGTTCACACCCTCTGGTTCGTGACAAGTTGGTACTATATTTTATTGGCACTGTTGGTGGTATTATCCTGGTTTAGTAGATGTGCAGACATTTTGACATGACCTTATAGGTCTCATGCACATGTATTTTTTTTCTGCATTTTTTTGTGGGTCGGATGCTGACCCATTCTCTTCAATGGGGCTGCAATAGATGCGGTTCACATCCGTATGTCCGTTCCATGCCATCAGCAAAAAAATATAGAACATGTCATATTCTTGTCCAAATTATGGACAAACATAGGGAAGTTTTGTTATGTGCCACACGTTCCGTTCTAAAAAATGCAGAAAGCACATGGCTGATATCCGTGTTTTGGGGATCCGCTATTTGTGGACCGCAAAACAGGCTATGGTTGTGTGCATGAGCCCTAATAACCAAATTACAATTCACACTTAGGCCTTGTTCACACTTCAGTTTTTTGATCAGTTATTTTCATCAGTTATTGTGAGCAAAACCAGGTGTGAGTTAAAAACACACAACAGGTGCAGATCTTTTCATTACACGTTATGTCTGTGGAACCTCCACTCCTGGTTTTGGCTCACAATAAGGCTCCATTCACATGTCCTGTTTTTCTTTCCTGATTCGATCCTGATTTTTTCAGGACCCATTGAAATGAATGGGTCCAGATCAGGATCAGGATTGAATCAGGAAAAAAAACCCAGGACCTGTGAATGGGGCCTTACTGATGGAAATAACTGATCAAATAACTGACGTGTGAACAAGCCCTTAAAAGGAGCAGTAATACAGTGAAATGCCTAAAGAATGGCCTGAGGATCTGGTTTGAGACAATATGTGGCACCACAGTTAGGCTCCATTCACACGTCCTGTTTTTCTTTCCTGATTCGATCCTGAAAAAATCAGGATCGAATCAGAAAAGAAAAACAGGACGTGTGAATGGAGCCTTAAGGTCTTAAAAGATCAGGAGCAAAAGCCTCAAGGCATGTTCTCCTATATAGTTGTCCGCTATTAGCACCATACAGTGGTAAGATATTATATAATTACATAGTTGATATGGTTGGAAAACAGAGACAGGTCCAACCTCCATACTGAACAAAACGCACTGTACAAAAGTACAATGTTACCAATGATACCCCTAAATACCTTTAGTCTTTGTCTCTGGAAGTGGACCCCTTTGGGGATGCAGGCCCTGGGCAATTGCCCCCCCCCCTCCCTCCCACAATGCCAACCCTGCTTGTGCCATATCTCACCCACTCACTCCTTGCAATACAGTGTGTACTGTCTACCAGAAGTGTCCCTTTAAAGGGTTTTTTTAGGGGTTTGAAATTCATGACCTATCCTCATCCTTATCAGTCAGGATCTGACTGATCCCCACCAATCAGCTGTTGAAGAGGCTGCAGCTCTACAGTGGCCTCCTCTTCCTCCAGCGAATGCCACAGACTTTTCCTAGGTAATGTGATGTCACTTTCCTTGGTCACATGGTCTAGGTGCAGCTCAGTCCCATTCAAGTGAATGGAACTAAGCTGCAATACCAAGGACCACCACTGTACAATGTACAGCCCTGTGCTTGGTAAGGTGTGAGGAGGCCTCCTCAAACAGCTAATCAGTGGGGGACTGGCAGTCGGATCCCACCAATCTGATATTGATGAACTATTCTTAATTTTTATATTTTTTTTTAAACCCCTAAGAAAAAAAACTTTTTTTTTTTAAACAGCAGTTAAAAATGGGCTCATTGATTCCAGTGGGCTCCATCTGGCTGTAAAAATGGCTAAAAACAGGACATGGCCTATTTTTTAACAGCCATTAAAAAAAAAACAGCTACGTGAATATCCCTATAGATTTTATTTACAAAGACGGTGGTGTGAATGAGCCCTTAGCCTCTATATGCCTAGACAAGGTTGTTTTTCATTATTGGCTTGGACTCATTGTGGATTTGGTTATTATAAAGTTTTATGAGACCGAACTACACCCAAAAAGTCATTTTATGTGTAAAAATAAGTGTGTGAAGGAAGTGAGTAACATGCTGGTTTTAGAGTCATTCAACCGCAGCCATTCAGGGTGGAGTTTCCAATGTTGTACCACATGTAATATATCCAAAGCAATATTGTTATAAAGTAATGCACATCTGTGATAATGCCCAGGAGTTCACAATCTAACAGTTTACATTCTATAATGGTAATCACTTATTTAACCCTTTTAGTACCGAGCCACTTTTCACCTTCCTGCCCAGGCCATTTTTTGCAAATCTGACATGCGTCACTTTATGTGCTAATAACTTTGGAACGCTTTTACTTACCCAAGCCATTCTGAGATTGTGACACATTGTACTTCATGACAGTGGTAAATTTGAGTCGATATGTTTCACCTTTATTTATAAAATAATCCAAAATGTACCAAAAATTTGGAAAAATTTACAATTTTCTAAATTTGAATTTCTCTACTTTTAAGACAGATAATACCTCATAAAAGTTATGTCATCATTTTCCATATGTCTACTTACCATAATTATGTAAATGTCATTTTATTTTTGAGGACATTAGAAAGTTTAGAATTTTAGAAGCAATTTTTAAAATTTTCAACCAAATTTGCAAAACCATTTCTTTAAGCAGCAATTCAGTTATAAAGTTTTTTTTTTTTTTTTTTTTTAAAGTTGGTTACATAATGGAAACCACCCATAAATGACCCCATTTTAGTAACTACCACCCTCAGATTATTTAAACCTGATGTTACAAACTTTGTTAACCCTTGAAGTGTTGCACAAGAATTAAAGGAAAATGGAGGTGAAATTTCACATTTTTATTTGTAGATTTTTTTTTATGTTAATTTTTCCTTGCAACACAGAAAGGGTTAGCAGCAAATTAAACATGAATTTGCATTACTCTGCAGCTTACCCTACAGTGGAAACGCTCAAAAAGTGACCCAATTTTGAAAACTACACTCCTCAAAGAATATATTAAGGGGTATACTGAACACTTTGACCCCCTAAGCATTTTTCAGAATTTGGAAACACTTGGTTGTGAAAATGAAAAGTTTCATTTCTTCCAATAAAATGTTGCTTTAGCCCCAAATTTTTCATTTTCACAAGAAGCAACAGGAGAAAAAGCACCCCATTATTGGTGAGGTGGTAAACTGCTGTGGGGGCACATGGCCAGACTAAGAAAAAAAGGAGTGAAACAAAGGAATCCCGGCACTTCGCTATCTTGTATTTGCAATTCAATCCTTTATTGTCACCATAGCCGAAACACGTCACTGTATGGTGACAATAAAGGATTGAATTGCAAATACAAGACAGCGAAGTGCCGGGATTTCTTTGTTTCACTATTCATAAGACTTGGCTTACCACGTGCACCGCTGCATTCAAGACTCGGAGTGCCGACCGAATATTCCAAGCGCTCAGATTTTGATGGATTGGTTTACGGGTGTAATTGGTTTTTATTTTTCTGACAATAGTCTTAGGTAGGATCTCATTTTTTTAACATTTTTTGATCCCGTGGTATTACACTTTTTGTGAGGCAAGGTGACAAATGTCTGTTTTGGCAGTTTTGTTTTTTTTATTAAATTTTTTTACAGCATTCACCTGACAGGGCATATAATGTGATATTTTTGTAGAGTCTGTTGTTACGGATGCAGCGATACCTAATATGTCTATTATTCTTGTTAAAGGGGTTCTGCAGGTTTTAATATCTGATGATCTATCCTCTGGATAGATCATCAGTATCTGATCGGCGGCGGCCCGACACCCGGGGCCCCCGCCGATCAGCTGTTTGAGAAGGCAGCGGCGCTACAGGAGCGCCGCGGCCTTCTCAGTGTTTACCCGCAGGCCAGTGACGTCACGACTAGTATCACCGGCCTGGGCGGGGCTAAGCTTCATTCATGTGAACAGAGCTTAGCCCCGCCCAGGCCAGTGATACTAGTCGTGACGTCATTGGCCTGCGGGTAAACACTGAGAAGGCCGTGGCGCTCCTGTAGTGCCGCTGCCTTCTCAAACAGCTGATCGGCGGGGGCCCCGGGTGTCGGGCCGCCGCCGATCAGATACTGATGATCTATCCAGAGGATAGATCATCAGATATTAAAACCTGCAGAACCCCTTTAAGTTTTACACAATGAAAGCATTTTTGAATAGCATAAAATCTTGTTTTTGTGTTGCCATATTTTTTAAAAATTTTCTGGCGATTGTCTTAGGTAGGGTCATCATCACGAGTCGTGCGAGATTTCACACCAGATCTTCAAGCAAGCTGGTGGCGGCAGCTGACCTGTCACAAGCAAATGGATCAGGTAAATATGATTTTTTTTTTTTTTAATTTGACATTCTGATATTTATATCAGATGCCGTGATCATGTATGAAAGTAGCATCTGAGGGGTACAATGATGGGGGGGGTGGCACAGTCACTGCTCCCTGTCATTGCACCCACTACTTACAAAGAAATGTGGTTCGTGACAAAATAATTTGTTACAGCTAATTTTTTTTTAATAAATTAGTTTTTGAATAATTCACTCATCTCTAAATGAAGAGATTGGGGGTAATTTATCACAGACCAGCATTTTATGATACCCAATGCAGTGCCACAGGATGCACTTAATTTATAATGAATCACAGGCCTTGTCATAAATTAGGTGCATCCTCTGCCAGTCCGTGCACCTAGATTGAAATCTACACAAGCCCCTGACTGGAGTAGATTTCTGTTGTTTTTTGCGCCACAAAACTGTCGTAAATGTTAGTGAATTTGTTGGACTGATGACCCCACTCACCACATGCACCCACAGCATCCCCACCACTCTCCAGTGTAGCATGAAAAAGCTGCAAGCACCTAAATTTAGGTGCATAAGTGTAGAAAAAGTGGCAAAATGTCTGCAACTTTTACCCCCAAAAATTGGCATAAAGAGTCTTAGTAAATGACTCCCACGGTCTTGTAATGACGGACATTGCCATTTATGGACCATGAGAACTCACTGGATATCTTGAAGATAAAGGAAAACTGGATTGACAAATAAACTCAGACCTGAGCCATCTGAATCTGTATATTAAACAACGTATAATACCGCCATAGTTTCTGCTGAAACACGACTACAGGACATGTAAGTAAAGCTGGATGCACCATTGAGACTTTGGTAATTAATGCCGACAGTCTGGATTTGCTGTAAGCAATTATGTATGAAGCAGGTGAATAAATATTCAGATCACACAGTTGGATTTATCGCCCTTTGCCACATGCAGCTCCTGCCTCCATATAATGTTTCCGCTATCATATACATATGGGAAGATCATAACAAACCGTCTGATTGACCCAGGGAAATGGGAAGGATCAGTTCACCAACTTCAACATGCAGACGCTTCCATTCCTGTAAATATTTGTATCCATGTCTAGCATACAAGTCGGAATGTAATCCGAGACCCCTGGAAAATGAAAGTACACCCATAATTACCTATAGACCGGGCTTGGACTACTTGCTGGAGCCTATAGACACAAAGGGGGGAATTGATCAAAACCTGCATTCCACAATTCTGGCTTCAAAAAGTCGCAGGATAGGGCTTCTGTGAATTTTGGAATTATTTGTTAAAAAAATTTGTCACCTTTGGCATTTTTACACCACTCCAATTTTGAAGAGAGGATAGGAAGGCAAATGCGGTTAGCCTGTTGAGTGGATTTAAGCCAGAATTATCAACTGAGACTGTCGCAAACATTAACGTAGATGTGAAAATGGAGTAACATCAGGACAGAAGTGTTAGGCTTAAAGGGGTTATCCGGGAATTAATATTGATGACCTATCCTCAGGATAGACTGGGGTCCGCCACCCAGGAACCTGGCTGAATAGTCATTATAAGAAGCCATACCTCAGTGAGCACCACAGCCTCTTCCACGGCCATGTAGGCCTCTTCCACAGACACAGCTAGGCTGAAAATGAATTTCCAGGGCATCACCAACCAATGGTCCGAGAAAACTGTCCATGTTGTGCCTGTAGTTTTCATCCATGTGTGTGAGGAATCCATAATCACAGACAAAAATAGGCATGCTTCGGTGGTGTCACCCGGGACCCGTAATCTGTGGAAAACCACTGCTGTGTGAATGCACACATTAAATTCAATGGATACATGTGCTGTCCGTGGAGAACATGAACTGCACACAGCCCTGATTCACTGACAGAGGCCTGACTTTAAAATTCATGACAGACAATGGGGCAGACTCACTAAGCATATAGGCCATAAACATAACGTTGATCAAAACAGACTATTTCAACCAAAATTACAGTTTGGTGGGTGAAATTTAACAAGGAAAAATCATTTTAGCCGAGCAGACTGCCATCATCTGAAAAGAAATCAGCCATGTTTGAAATTTACATCTGATAGTTGGACGAAAGATCCTTCATCCACCACCTAGTTTTATAGAACATGTATGACCAGGGTGAACACCTGTGATGACCAATATGGACTAAAAAGTGCACGTGTCTTAGAAATGATCCATCAGCAGACGATTGTTTAAGTTTACTTCTGTTTAATGAGTATGGCCACCTTTTAGACCGTCTGTCTAGACCAGATTTATCACAGGGTCTCAGGCTGGAGGATAAATGTGGTGCAGGGATGGACACTTTTGTGTAAGGGTACTTTCACATTAGTGGCAGCACGGACACGGCCTATGTATTTTCGTTCCGGCCACCTCTCAGCAGGGGTTAATGTGCTGCGGCCGGATCCGCGGCCCGCCCCCATTACCTGCGGCAGCACGGATCCAGAGGGACCCTTCACCCGCCGGACCTGCGCTACAGCTAGTGTGAAACTCTACACCGACAGGAAGAGCCCCCATTCCTGGTAACCCACCTTTTCCAGCTAGGTGCAGAAACTTTCTGTAAACCTAGATGTGCCAAATTGTGCCTCATTTGGGTCCTGGCTGCAATCTACCAAAGATTCACATATTCTGTTCTGCCAGGGCCAGACAAGGGATAGGCAGAGCACAATAACCACCCATCAAAAATCCCATACGTAGATAAATATACAGAATTTTTAAAGATGGGGACGATACGATAACACAGTGCCCTGATAACTGAGGAGGAAGCAGAGGCGATCTTCTGTTCTGTTTGGTTGTCTTCCCCAAGGGGCCTGGTATCAGGCACATGAGAACTGCAGGCGACTCCCACATTTTGTTTAGTCCCACTAGGAGACTTGAACATCTAATGCACTGATCCATCATATAACACATTGCTATATGTCTGTATTGCAGTGTATTATACTTGTCAGTGTTAGGCTACTTTCACACTGGCGGCAGGCCTGATCCGGCAGGTGAAGGGTGCTGCCGGATCAGGCCTGCCGCAGTGACATGTGTGGAGCCGGAACCGCGCTCCGGCCCCACACATGTCACACAGTACATACATATACATAAACATACACACACATATAGACATACAAACACACATACATACTTACATGCTCCCCGGCAGGTCTTCGGAGCGTCAGGACGGCTCACACAGGTCATGATTCCCCACAGCGCCCTCTGCTGGGCGCCTGGTGGAATCGTCATCTGACGATTCCACCAGGCGCCCAGCAGAGGGCGCTGTGGGGAATCGTGACCTGTGTGAGCCGTCCTGACGCTCCGAAGACCTGCCGGGGAGCATGTAAGTATGTATGTGTGTTTGTATGTCTTTATGTGTGTGTATGTTTATGTCTGTATGTGTCTATGTGTACCCGGATCCGTAATGGACTCCATTGAAAGTCAATGGAGGGCGGATCTGGTTACCATTATGGTCACACCAGACGGATCCACCCCCATTGACTTGCATTGGGGGTCATTCCGGATCCGTCTTGGTGCGGATGCCTGGACCGGAGAGCAAACCGCAGCATGCTGCGGTTTGTTCTCCGGTCTGAAGACGGAACGGAATGCTTTCAGGAGCATTCCGTTGTCTTCAGTTCAGTTTTGTCCCTATTGACAATGAATGGGGACAAAACTGAAGCGTTTTATTCCGGTATTGAGCCCCTATGACGGAACTCAATACCGGAATTTTAAAACGCTAGTGTGAAAGTAGCCTTATTCTGACTGGCTATTAGACCCTGTCTCTGGCCTCATAGGTTCTCGTAGATGGCCGGCCTCTGCCATAGCAAACTATGCGAAAAATGGGGGGTGATGAGGGCTTCAGTCACACGTAGAGGTGGCTAGTTGGGATCAGATTAAATGCACCTCCGATCCCAGCCATCGCAGAAGTAGCTTGGCTTTCTTTAAAAAAAAAAAGGCTGTTTTTTTCTTTCCCAGAAACAGCGCCCCTCTTGTCCATAGGCCGTGTCTGGTATTGCGACACATAAGCATGATTTCATTACGTGCACCTTTTGCTGACAGGTTCTCTTTATTACACTGTAGCGGGGGCTATGTGTGAGTCATTTGGAAGAGGAGGCCTAGTTCATTTATACATTTTACTACAGCGTAAGTCACAGCCAGCAGACCAAACACTATACAGTAACTGTAGCCGATCGGCGGCCCACGTTTCTCAGCTAACGTAATCAGGAACGGATGCCTAATGGTGACTCACCGCCCTCCCAGCGAAACAAACACTTCAGATATTGAAATAGACCAATTCGGTGGAAGATGTATTACAATAAAAAAGAGCACTTTTTGGAATCTGACAGAAGCCCAACGACTCAATGGAAACTCCTTCAGCACTTTCTGAACTCTGCGTATCTGCAAAGTGTTTTATGGTGGCATCTGGGAGAAAAAAGAGAGCTGGACGGCAGATCGCTGGTTATGTTCATACAGCGTGGTATCCGTTACAATGTAAACACCTTGTCCATGTCCAAAGCTGCTCAACAGAAATCAGAGCAGTTTAGATTGGATGTGGATTCAGTGATATTAAACTTAAAGCAAATATTTTCCTACGTTGTAAGGTCATACGCCCTCCATTCTCATAAACATCCAGCTTGTGTAACATGTCAACACCTTCCATTGGGAACAGTAATGAAATTATGGCTACACAAGGATTTTTAACTTATGCCTTTTTTTTTTTTTTTTTTTTTTTAAAGGCTATGTACACCTTTGGGGGCAATTTTTTTATTTTTGTTATGATTGCATTGTACTCATTTTGAGCTAAAAATATTTTTTTCAATTGGTCTATTAATAAATTATTAATAATATAGAGCCCTTTTTTCTGTACAGAGCTGAGATGCTCTACAAGCAGCCTCTGAATTTTCTTTCTTTTCCATCAGTTAGGGTGCTGACAGGCTTCTTATCTCTGCTCTCTCTGACATTATAAACACTCATTATAGCTCAGTTCTTATCTTACTGATAAGAATATGGCTTAAATATGTGTTTAACCACTTAGTAATTTAGAGATAAGGGTTATTAGATGATCGTCAAAAAGTGAAAGTAGGATGCCCACCGCTAGAAAAACAGTTAGCCCTTTGTGACAGAACGGCTCAATATTTTTAATAAAGGCCAATTGAAAATATGATTTTTAGCCGAAAATCAGTAAAATGCAATCATAAACAAAAATTGCCTCCAAAGGTGTACATAGCCTTTTAAGGTTGTGACCTAACCAATAAAGCACTAAGCACTAGCAATCATAAACGACAAGATCATCTGAAAAGTAATATTATAAAATGTCACTTTTTAAAAAAAAATGTACATTTTGGGCAGTAATTATTTTTCATGCTTATATATTGATGTAATGAGTCTGAGGGGAGGCCCCACAATGTCTGCTGTGTGGTGAAACAAAGATAGGTTCCCTCAGGGGAATCCATTTCCTTCTCCTTATGGCAATAAATATCCATGCTTGGTCAAGTGTTATGGCTTTAGACTGGCAGCTATTCCTTCTGGGCAGATCTACACTGGAGAAGGTTACTTTGACTACTTGGATAACAGTGCAGAATCGCTCCGGTCCTGGACACCACAAGTTTTCACGTAATGCCTTTCACGAACCATGCTGCTAGACAGACAGTACTGTATGTGAAGGTAAGGGAACCCATAGCGAAGATTAAAATGGCCTTTTTTTTTTTTGTAACACTGCGAACCAAGCCCCTTACACCTGTACAGGTTCCCCTGAGGGATAAGCGGCACCAGAGCTATCTGGCAGAGGGTTATCACCTTCTCCATATGACAATAAATATCTAAGCGTGGTCAAGTTTTATGGCTGTTAGTACTGAGTAGTTCTTCTTTGGAGAAGGTTACTTTGACTACTTGGATAACTCAGTGAAGGATCGCACCGGTCCTGGACACCACAAGTTTTCACCTGATGCCTTAGTAATCCTGCTGCTAGACAGACATAAAGTACATAAAGGTAAGGGGACCCATAGCAAAGATTAAAATGGGACCTTTTTCTGGTCTTAACACAGCAAACCACACGCTACATACCACCTGTAGCAGGAGTACCTATTACCGTATGTACCTATCGTATTTCCTCTCCATTATATAAATGCTGATGAACAGAATTTCTCTATTGAACAACATGCATATACAGTACCCTAGTGCAAGGGGGTATCTGCAATTTGGTTTGTAATGTTTGCAATGCTAATTACAAACATTGTAGTTGATAGCCAGAGATCCCAATAACAGGGACTAGGAGGAAGTTGTACAGTTAACTGGACATACTACAACTCTTATTGTGCACACTGTAAAGACACACTTTTGTTATGTTCAATCTGGCCTGGTCTCTGACTATCTTAATAGCACATGCTGGACATTGCATTGCCATGAATGGACATTAACACCATAGACATCCTGAAATACCATCAGACAAGGAGCCCACAGCTACAGTAAGTGTCCTAAGGAAAAAAGGGTGCCCTTCTTTCACTTCACCGACCCCAATGACCAATGGCCTGAGGGATTACACCATGACACCTGACCATCATCAGGGCCACTACCATTACCATCCTCTGCTCTGGCTCCTCAGGGGCTCGCTGTACAAACACACCTGTACCTATTACTTAAAGGTGTCCACCCTTAGATTATTTGTCTATATATCTAGATAACAGCCTAAACTTTTTTTTGGGATACAGAGCTCCAAATTTCTTGCATGGTCAACATGCTAGCTATCTGCAGCCGCCACTAGAGGGAGCTTAGCCACTTACTGCATACACAGCTCAATAATAACACAGTATACAGTGAGCTCCCTCTAGTGGTGTCCACAGACAACCAGAAGGTTAGGTTTTAAATTTATGTGCTGGAAATTTGAGGCTGTGTATCAGAATAACAAAGACGATTGTTCTAACGTTTTATAGGAAATTAATCAGCACAGAATTTTCAAGTTAAAAATGACATAATTAAATTTAAGGTCATAATGGACTCTTACATCCCATATTCCTGGAGCCGAGCCCCCTGTTAATGATGGTCACGTTATATTGGGTCATTGTTTGGGACGTATTGTGCTGTTTTCAACACTCCTCGTTAAGTGATTTAACATTCCAGCCACATCGGGCTGTATGAAAACAAGAATCTCAATTATTTTTTCTTCCAAACTGCAACATGACATGTGTGACAGTAAGAAGGGATTTTGCTGCATGCGTTATAAATCATACAAGCATTTTCCAATGCTCATATTTTGTGTTGTCACCCACCCACGTCCCTCCCACCCCCTCAGCTCTGACAAGTCACTCCGTGGTTTTTTTTCCTGCTTTCCTTTGGATGGATTCAGGGTAATAAAGGAGAACAGGTATAAGAAGATACCAAATTCTCATGACCCAATTATTATCAACTTGCCCCAAATATATGGTCCCTCTTATGTTGTTTTTATGTTGTAGAGCAGAGTACACAATCATACACAGCACTGTACAGCTTTAGGCCAGCATTTCTTCAAATTACTGGTCCTACCGTAAATTGGTCCTGATCTTGAACTATAACACTGCCTGACTTAGCTCCATATTCACACATCTCATGGACTTCTCAAGTCTCCCATCAAGGCCAAGAGAACGTCCGTATTATGTTTCTGTGAAGGTGGTAGGACATGACAACCCCTCTGCAAAATGGTGTCCAAAGTGCAATTCTTTTCTGTCAAATATAATAGAATATGTGATGGAACATCCGATGCAAATGTGAACACAGCCTTAGTCCTCACGCCCACGACCGTATTTTGGGTCCACATCTGATCTGCATTTTTTGTGGATCACACACGGCCCATTCATATCTATAGGTCCATCCAAAAAAAAAGGATGTCATTTAAGTGCTATCCACATTCATATGTTCGTCCCGCAAATATTAGAACACTTCCTATTCTTGTACTTTTCGCAGACAAGAGCACCCATTTCTATAATGGGGACTGAGATTGAGGTTTACACATGGAAGGTACCAATATTTTGCAGATTCGCAGTTTGAAGACCACAAAATGGACGTGCTCATGAGGCCTTAGGCTATCTGCACACTTTGCAGATTATGGTCGTTTTTTCCTTGTGGACTCTCGTGTGGAAGAACCACAGTCTAATACAGCCCTAGCCAAATGTATTCGATTTCATAAATACAGTGCCTTGCGAAAGTATTCGGCCCACTGAAACTTTTCAACCTTTTGCCACATTTCAGGCTTCAAACAAAAAGATATAACATTTAAAATTTTTGGTGAAGAATCAACAACAAGTGGGTCACAATTGTGAAGTGGAACGAAATGTATTGGATCATTTAAACTTTTTTTGTAATAATAAAACTGAAAAGTGGGGCGTGCAGAAATGGCTTTCTTCTTGCCACTCTTCCATAAAGGCCAGATTTGTGAAGTGTTGGACTGATTGTTGTCCTATGGACAGACTCTCCCCCCTCAGCTGTAGATCTCTGCAGTTCATCCAGAGTGATCATGGGCCTCTTGGCTGCATCTCTGATCAGTCTTCTCCTTGTTTGAGATGAAAGTTTAGAGGGACGGCCGGGTCTTGGTAGATTTGCAGTGGTCTGATACTCCTTCCATTTCAATATGATCGCTTGCACAGTGCTCCTTGGGATGTTTAAAGCTTGGGAAATCTTTTGGTATCCAAATCCGGCTTTAAACTTCTCCACAACAGTATCACGGACCTGCCTGGTGTGTTCCTTGGTCTTCATGATGCAGAACCCTGAGACTATCACAGAGCAGGTGCATTTATACGGAGACGTGATTACACACAGGTGTATTCTATTTATCTTCATCAATCATTTAGGACAACATTGGATCATTCAGAGATCCTCAATCAACTTCTGGAGTGAGTTTTCTCAACTGAAAGTAAATGGGCCGAATAATTTTGCACGCCCAACTTTTCAGTTTTATTATTACAAAAAAATTTAAATGATCCAATAAATTTCGTTCGACTTCACAATTGTGACCCACTTGTTGTTGATTCTTCACCAAACATTTAAAATGTTATAGCTTTTTGTTTGAAGCTTGAAATGTGGCAAAAGGTTGAAAAGTTCCAGGGGACCAAATACTTTCGCAAGGCAGTGTATCATATACACTTTGCCATGCGAAAATTGACCAATGCCAATTTCTTAACCTACAGTAACTCCCTTGCCACAATGAAAGCGCTCAAAGCCCAGGGGCCTTCTGAATACCCCCCCTCCTTGCCCCTACCTGGTGCTGCCTGAGGCAATCGCCTCACCTGGCCTCATTGATGGTGCATCCCTGTGTGAGGTGCGCTTCTTATTCACTTCTATAGGGAGAGAGTT
Source organism: Rhinella marina (assembly GCA_900303285.1). Classification (NCBI taxonomy): domain Eukaryota; kingdom Metazoa; phylum Chordata; class Amphibia; order Anura; family Bufonidae; genus Rhinella; species Rhinella marina. The sequence continues at coordinate 221,155 of ONZH01011215.1, forward strand.
GGTGGTGGTCAGCCGGAGTCCTCCAGCCACCACTTTTCAGGGCTCCCTTCTCAATATAGGTGCAGGACCCGCACCTATAAGACAATGGGGGCATATCCTAGTGATATGCCCTCATTGTCTGAGATGAGACAACTCCTTTAGCATCGAGGGAGAGTAGTGGAGTATCGCAGGCCTGGAGGAGAAGGAGCAGGGAGCCGGCACTGGGGAGCAGGTAAGTCATCTCTCCTTTACAGGTCTGGAAAAGTGGGGGACTTTGCCATCCCCCTGCCCCCCATTCTTGCTCAACCTGTTTAATAGGCTTTCATAGATGGCAGGTCTGGAGGCCATTGTTAGGCCTCTGGTTGCTATATCTATTGACAAACTATAATCTTGTCATGGGGGTGTGGGGGTGTCTAGGATCTGAGTTATTGCTTGCCCCCAATATCAGTTACAATCAGTTCCCATGATGATTAGGCAGGTACATGACCAACATGCTATACATGTACATCAAAATATGTCACATTCCTTGATGTACATGTGCAGAAAGAAGTTATAGTTATCACTGGGAGATATTTTTAAATATTTCTTGTACAATTATGTTAAAGTGGTCCCCTGAGATGGTATGGCATTCTTATCAGCAAGGTTCAGCTGCAATATCAGACAAAGCCTATGGACAAATGTGGTGCTGTTCATAGTAAAAGACAGAAAAATGTATCTGATCACATGCAACCCCTTTGACATGACACAGATCCGATCCTCACAGTTTCGCAATGCATCATACAGTCAGTGCTCCTGGTAGATAGCTGCCATCTGCTCGTTCTCATGAACAGGGGTGCACCTAGCCTTTCTGCTGCCTGAGGCAAAAACTGAAACAGCGCCCCCCCCCCAATTTCTTCACCTAACCCCTTTGCAATGAAAGCGCTCATTGCCCATGGCCCTTCCGCTGCCCCCCTCTTGCCCCTACCTGGTGCTGCCTGAGGCGATCGCCTCACCTGTCCTCATTGGTGGTGCACCCCTGCTCATGAAGTGTCCTCTGTGGTTGATTTACATGGTGCATAGAAAACATCTTGGATAAGAAGAAAAAACTGAAGAAAAAAAGAAAAAAAAAACAGCAGAGCCGGCCAGGTCTGGCTAATCTGTGGAGAAGATTGATTGCAGACGGCAGATAGAAAGCATCACCGCTGCAGCCAGCCCGTATGTTCCTCTCATCAGAACCGGGACAAATGAACTTTCCTAAATTCATAACATGCATGACAATCGCCTTTCGGGGAACTGTCTCATTCATCTTTGCTGCTTCACTTGTTGACTCGCTTCACTGGGACGCAGCTCGCTCTGCAGTCCATCACATCGTCGGCGCACGCAGTGGACAATGTGTGAGGAAGAAGAGGAGCGCTCATATGAAGTAAATAGTTGTCTGAAAGCTGCTCCAGCATTCTGAAAGAAATGATGAGGAAGTTTACATGAGAATTCTTCAAAGTGTGTGCTGCAAACACCGAAGAAGGGTTGTGTCCAACTATGGCCGTCACTGGGGGCACCATCGCTGGCACAGCATTAGGCAACGGCATTAGGACCTATGCTCGAGGGGTAAAACATAAGTAATTTCTGAAAAGAAGGAAGGGATAATCTTGTATATTTATGAATACACTGATCCGCCATAACATTGAAGGGGTTGTGCCACAAAAAATATTCAGCGCTTTTCAATCCAGCACCTGGATCTGAATACTTTTGTAATTGCACATAAATAAAAATTTAGTATAGCCACTGAGCTTTTCAATAAAATATTACTGTATAGCGCCACCTGCTGTTTGTTCTTTACCTATTTTCTCCGTCCACCTCACTGAGGTGGTCGCACACGCACAGTTTACATATTCAGTTGCCACCAGCCACATCAGCTATCACAGTTACAGGGAGATAGCTGCAGCAGAAAGGACTCATCCCTTGAGACAGAGGAATCAGTACATGTTTGTAAGCAAGAGTTGAATTATCACTGTAGCAGCTTCTATGGGGCCCACAGTGACAGGGGGCCCATTAGGTCTAGGCTTTGTCTGCCTAGGCCATAATGGATGTCTGTCACCCATTACAGCTCGGCTCTGCTCTCCTCTACTGTCAGTGCATCGTGCCTGCTGAGTAGATGAGCACACGGGTCGAGAATAGTCCCCCAGCCTGTGTACTCTCCTATTGAGCAGGTGTGATGATATCACTGCAGCACACCTTCTGGGAGAGCGGGATGTGCTCTGTTTATGGGGCAACTGGGCTAGGTGAGTGTTACATTTTTTTTTATTTTACTTGCACCACAGGGGTATAACTACTATGAAAGGGGCATGAATACTTAGCCCTAAGGGGGATAACTACAGTGTGGGGGCACTATGGAGGCATTGTGCTGTGTGAGGGCACTAAGGGGACATAACTACTGTATGAGGGGATCAAGGGAGCATTCTACTGTGAAGGAGGCACTAAGAGGGCATAACTAATGAGTGGGTGGGGGTTCCATGGCAAGCGTGGGTGGTCTTGATTATCTGCAGGAGAAGTGTTGTTAGGAAGGTGGAGAGGGGGCCTGTTAAAAAAATTTTCTATTGGGCCCAGCCTTTTCTAGTTAGACCCAGGGGCGGACTGGGACCTTAAAGTGTCCCTGGAAAAAATACTAAAAGTAGCCCCATTTTGTAGTTGGGTCCAAATTGATGGAAGGCAGGGCCAGCAATACCATATTGTGGCACATTATACCACCCTAACAGAGCCAAATACCACAGTCCATCATAATATACATCCCCAAAAACTTCCACTGGCCGGCCATGAGGAGGGCCCAGGCGGCCTCCTGGGCATCGGCTCACCAGGAAATTTCCCTCTGAGGTCTATGGCCAATCCGCCCCTGGTTACACCTCTGTTTGTAAGGTAGCCATTGTCTATAACTCCACAAGTTCCACATATGGTATGTCTGCCCTATACCTAAAGGTTGCTGCCATACGCCAGGAGTTTTTTTTTCCTTCTCCTAGACAGTCCCTTTAATTTTGGGGTCTTTATTCAAGGGCATTCTGTTGGGGTTGTGGTCTCTATATAGTGACAGAGTATAGGTTCATAAAAAATGTGGGCTGTCTGATTTTTGATTATGGTAAGTTTTCCAGAAAAAAAATGGCGAGAAGGTTGGCAACCCTGGTGGCAAAGCAGTGGGGGTCCAGAGACCATGAGAGGGGAGACGCTTTGCTATGCTTCTGAATGTGTGTGTTTCTGTGTACTTACTAAACACATTTGTTGGCTGCTGTCATTTTGTCAGCCAGGTCTGATTTGTATTCCGAGTCCATCCTTCATTTACCTTAACTCTATAGTTATGATAAATCCAGAATGCCCACATAAGTATATACCAAAAAAAATATTTTAAAGTAATATCTTGCCTGAAACACTATTTTGCTGTGCTAATTCATTTTGTAAAGGGTTTGTCTGAGTTATTTTTTATTTTTCATTTATTAATTTATATATTTTTTTGAAAATAGGCAGGGAAACTATTAGAAAATAAAAAAAAATTATACTCACTGTCCTGGAGCCTTTTCTTTCTAGCGCCACTGGTCCTATTCTCCCCACCGCTGCAGCCATGATGTCCCGTTTTTTTTGGCTGCAGTGATGACATGCTTGTATATCACACATGACCCCTGCAGCCAACCACTGGCCTCAGCAGTAAAGGATGACACCACTGCAGTCAGGAAAACAAAACCCAGCAAGGAGGATGGAACAGCAATGCTGGAATAAGGAAGGTTTGGGGCTGTGAATACAATTTTTTTTTATTAATTATTATTATTATTATTAGTAGTAGTAGTAGTAGTAGTATAGATTCCCTGCCTATTTAAAGAAAAATATTAAGTTGGACAACCCCTTTAATATATCTTTAGAGTAACCGAAGCTCTAATTTATCACATACAGTAAATATCCTGCAGAGTTAAATAAATAAATAAATTAAAAAAATGTTGCTGCAGCTGCCACTAGAGGGAGCTTATGAGCTTACTGCATACTGTTAATATTAACTTAATGCATTAAAGGGGTTATCTAATCCTATAAACTGCCCCCCCAAATGCCGAGCCCCTCACATTGAATATACTTACTTGGCTGCCCACTCCTGGTCCCTGCACCGCCTCTTCTTCCCGTGCGCGGATGAAAACATACGGTGTCGGAGGGGAGCAGCCAATAGCAGGCAGGGACAGGGACGAGCCTTCCTAGTGTCACCTGCTAAATGCTAGGGAGGCTCATTCACCACCCCTGCCCCCCACCCAGACACCGGATGTTTCCATCCGTGCACGAGGAGAAGCTGCAGCGGCGGTATGAGGACCAGGATCAGTGCAGGGAGCCAGGTAAGTATATTCAATGTGAGGGCCCGGCATATGGGGGGGGGCAGTTTATAAGATTGGATAACCCCTTTAACAGTATGCAGTGAGCTCCCTCTAGTGGCAGCTGCAGACATCCAGAATTTAATTTAATGATTTGGATCTCTGTAAAAGAAAACCAGAACTCTGGCTGCTATAAAGATATATTAAGAAATTACAGGAGCCTAGGAGCTGACAACCCCAGTGGTCAGAACAGGTGCCTCAATAAAATCAATAACCTGTCTTCTTCCCTGTAATTCCTGTTCTACTGCCCCATGCCTTGCCCCTGTCAATCCCCGCTGGACCAGAAGTGGCTTGGTCCCTGACGTGCTGTTCAAGCACATGTGACAACTGAGGCCAGCGAATGGATCCAGCCACTTCTGATCCGGCGGGGACAGGAAGTGGCTGGGAACAGTGCAGCAGTGCATTTAATGGGGCATCCATTCCAACCACTGGGGTTGTCATCTGCTAGGCCGATCAACCCCTTTAATCAGAAGACAATATTGGGCGTAAAAATGACACGATGATCAAAGGTTGAAATGAACATTATAGAGGCCTGTCCTTAATATAACTCATATAGAAATGTAATTATAATTAACAAATACAATGTGAATAAACCGAGCCGAGTGCCGGAGGATTAATGGGAAATACAAGACAAAGTACATTATTCATACGAACATCTGTGTAGCTGGAAAAATGAGATCTTGCCCCTTGCTCACCAATATCAGGTTATGATTCATGATTTTTAATAAGAAGAATCACTGTATCAACACTCAGACATGTTTTATCACTCTGAGATTTATACATTGTTTAAAGTGCGACTGGAAAAAAATATTTGTTACATATAACAACATTCTTAGACTATTAGTCAGGAACTGGATAAGCTGCAAAGTAATATTACAGCCTATAGCCGTAACAGTAATATATGGGTTAATCACAGAAGTGATCTAACACCCCAGTGGGACAAGTGTAGAAAACTAAAAAAAAAACCTGACCTCTCACCATCTCTTCCTTTTTTATATTGATAGAACAACCTTGTTTCAAAGGTACAATACTGTAGGTACCTCCACAACTAGCCACCCCAGATGTGAGCCTGCATCATGACCATTACAATTCTAAAACCTGACGGAGTAAAATGGGTCCTATGAGGATTCTTAAACCACCTTACCATAAATGTCCACCTTATATCATCAAATTATTTTGTCATTGCTCCAGGTCTCCTACACAGACAGAGTTAAAGGGGTTGTCTCACTTCAGCAAACCATATTTATTATGTAGAGAAAGTTACTACAAGGCGCTTACTAATGTATTGTGATTGTCCATATTGCCTCCTTTGCTGGCTTGATGCATTTTTCCATCACATTATACAATGCTCACGTCCAGGTGTTACGACCACCAATGCAGCAGTGTACAGAGGATATGCCTTGTCATAAATGAAGCTCTGGTAGGCTGTTCTGGCCAGATCTCAACACTAGTATGAAACTAACAATTCACGGATCTCCACTTGGAGAATGGATAAATACGTCCACAGTTGTCAGACACTATCACTGAAATTAAGGAACGTTAAAACTATAATACTTTATTAATAACAATTAAAATATGGGAAAAAAAACAAACCTGAAAACGTATGCTTATTACGTGAATCCAAACCAGGGTGCACACCGGGAGCTATTTTACCTTAGACATAATAGCCATTCTCCCATAGGTGAATCCACCCCCAGTTGGATTTAGAAAAAAAGTACTAGAGGTAATATGTCGGCTGTATTGCCAAATGTGAGGTACAGCTCTGGTGTGCATATACGTACATGCAATCCACCTATAGAGCACTTATCACCTGAAGAGCCGAATAATACCTCTAGTAATGGGAGCAAAAATTAGCAGTGGGATTGGTGTGAGAAGGCCAGCAACTGCCTGCTCAGAATAGACTCACACCGCCCACTGATATCGCTACTGCTCCAGTTTGCAAGCGCTGGTGTGTCAATACACTACAGTCCTAACATCACTGCCTGATCGCTCTACGCGTTTCGCCTGATAATAAGGCTCATCAGGAGCCACAGCAGTATACAGATGGGATGAAAACACACACAAGACGGCGACCACCTCTGAATGTGAGGTGTCGGCACCGGCGCTATGGAGGCTAGTATGAAACTAGCCTTAGGTGCATCCTCCGACAGTCCATGCACCTAGATTGAAGACTACTCCAGTCCCTGACTAGAGTACCTTCCATGATCATTTCCACCTGTTTTCATGAGTAAATGTCTGTCAATTTGCCAGGGCCAATGGCCCTGCCCCCACCACTCCCAGTGGCAACAATGGCATAAAAAGGCAATGTGTAACAAAATGTTAAAAAAGTCACAAAACAGAGTCTTGTGACTTTTTCATGCCATAAACAGGTGTAGAACTCTTAGTAGATGACCCCTCTATTGCTCATTGTATTTATACAACATAACTGGCATAAATGCGTTGATACATCTCTAAATCCCATGCTCTCCTTCATATGTACATTATAAAAATGTCTGCCTGCAGCCACCACTAAGGGGAGCTAAGTGCATAGGAATTTATACAGGCACCATTAACCTCCATGGTAGCTGTGAACTTTCTTTGAACTGAGCTGCCCCCTTAGTTGTGGCTGCAGGAATATGCAATGGATCTATGTCAGGAACAGGAGGATTTCAGAGCTGGGTTCAGCCTCATCCCATGTTCCATAGCAGTTGTATTATCTGCCTCCATGGTAAGGATGCCAATGGGGTGAAGAGGGGAATAAAAGAGAGGAGAAAAAAAGGGGGTGGGGAGAGGTTTGGTTTGGGAAGGAGAATAAAAGGGTAGTTGTACCCTCATAACTGAAGAATAGTCTGAATGTTGTCTAAGTATCTAAGGAGACCATACAGTCAAGAAATGCTTCTGAGAGCCCAAGTCTTCGTCCATGAGTTCCTTCATTCTCATGTTATTTTTCCTTCCTCCATCCATTCACATATGGAGAGGACTGCAGAGGGCCACCAATGTGGAGAAATCAATGTATGTGCAGGAGCCAAAAAGAATTTTAATAATGACCATTTTAGCTTTAATAAAGAATTGGGCGAGAAGGACAGTCAGAAGAGCTGTGTTTGTCACCCTGACTCTGTTGACCCTATTGTATGTCTCGAAGACACAGTTTCAGCAGCCCCAGCATCTATGAATGAGTGTCCATTTTCCAGAGTGGCAGAGCCAACAGGAACCGGTGATAGAAGGGGCATAGGTATGTGTAATCACAGGGCTTCTGCACCATCTGGCCTCAGCTCGGCAGGTTATTCGCAATGCTTGTAAAGCTGTACATATTTTCTGTAAATATATATATATATGGACATCACTGTAATCCTGTCTGTGATGATAATGAGATGACTGCTGAACAGTTATCTCCACAGAACAGTAAGTGTCAAACTATTAGGAGGCTCAGGGGCCACTCTCTATGGGACTGTTTGAGACAGCCAAGTGCTATCTCCAGTAGTTCCACAGAGAGTGAATGAAGCACCAGTGCACATCCCTGTTCGTTGGACTAAAGGGGGTCCCAGAGGTCAAACCCATGCTGTTCAGATATTTTCCCCTTACTCTGTGACCAGGGGATACAGTACATTTGTATTGTTGGAAAACACCTTGTTCTGGTCTGCTGGTATTACCTGTTAAAGTGATGTACACTATGTACCTTAATATGTACCATCTTGCTTGTTACTGGTTGTGGTTTACTTTGACTACACTATATTTGTGGCCCCTTGTACCTTATTTGAACTGCTGACCTTCTTCTTACATGTTTTACTTATTTTTTGCCAATTTGGACATTGCTGGCAACCACTTGGTCCCTTACATTTTAACTTTCTTGGTCCCACCACTATGTAGAGCCTACTAGAAGACCTCCACACCCTTATGTCCCAGGGTTCAGGTGAAGTGTGCAGTGGAGCCAGGCTTTCTGCAAACAGACATAAAAATAAGGTAGAGAATAGGTGTAAGTCCATTCTAACCATTCATTATTGTAAGTTGACGTCTTGTGGCATTTATGTTTTCGACTCATGTCTTATGTTCCCAGATGTGTCTGCCTATTGCATTTGCTTATAACCAGTCACCTACATCAGCTCTAGAAATCTTACGTCTGGAGCAGTTCATTATCAGCCTTTCATCACAAACACATATTTCAGCTTCCTCCCATCTCCTAAGGGGAAGGACACTATGACATTACAAATTGACGCCTGTCTGACCTAATTGAAACAGCAGATACGCACGCCTCTAGAGGAGGCCAATTATACTCCATTTAATTCCATTTATGAACATGTGGTTTGTCTATATCATTTTTCAGAAGCCATTATGTGTCAGAGCATTCGGGTGTACAGCTGCCGTCTGTTCATGACATTCGAGGTATATCACATTTATGTTCTGCCAGATAACATGATCTCTCAGGTATACATAGGAGTTCAAGGCACAGTATGTAGCTGTAAAATACAACCTCCAATTATAAAACGCTTAATTCACCGTTTCTCTTTGTGACCAGTCTGTAGGTCTTATCTAGATATCATGTTGTCCATTTGAATGAATGGGCATGCTTGTAATGCAGTATATGCATGAGCTCAGTCATGTGGGACCCTCCCTATATTAAATATATCCTAAATTGGAACATGGACAGGGGTTAACATTTTAAATCCAGCTTGGACAGGGCTCCTTATTATGCCTCATATGCTGCTGTACAATCTGCATGCTATGTATTAGGTACATAGGCTGTATACGTGGGGACAGAAATATGGAATTAGAAGGGGGTCCCTCCCAACATTTACTGCTGTGTATTGGAACAATTACTGTGAGGATTTCTGTCCATTAAACCTTAGGGGAATATTAGTGTGGTCTTCACAGATGTTGAATGATGGCTTGGCTCATAGCTGATATTTCAATTCATTTGCAAGATGTTCAAGTGGGTTGGGTTTAGATCCAGGCTAGTCTAGTTTTTCCACACCAAACGTGTAAATTAATTTTCATGAACCTCACTTTCATGAAACAGGAACAAGAAAATACAAATAAAAACAAAAACAGTCAGTGCATTCAGTAGAATTAAAAAACCCCAGACCATTGGTCCTCCATCTGCAATAAACATTTCAGTAGTATGGTTCTTCTTTTATCTACCACACCAGATTTGTATGTCAGCCTGATGGTGAAGAGGGACTCATCCCTTTCAAATATATGTTTATATTGCTTGAGAATCCAATGTCAAAGACCAAAGAGCGTAACCAGGCATGGGATTCAGCCAGTTCGCTCCAGATCCAGTTGTTAAAATTACAACCGGATCGGAGAACCGTATTACCAGCTGAGTCCTGATCCGGTGCTCTGGCGGCGGCAAGCAGCTGGAGATGTTAATTTCCATTGCTTCATGCGCCACTGATAGTTTGGCTCCTTAATTGGATGTTATGTGTGTGTAGTGTATATATGGTGTATTTATGTATGTGTACCATATATATGGTGTATGTAATGTATATGTAAACATGTGTCTTGATGCCGCGTTTCTGCCGTTGAGTAGGGAACCTGTTGTTAAAAATTTGAATCCCACCCTGAGTGTAACACCATCGTAGCCATTACGTTGCATTCCAAATGGAGATCTCAGGAACATGGGGTGCTTCAAATGGAAACTCAATATGAAATCCAAATGAACAGTTCTTGTGGAAATCTGGATTTGTGGTGCAATCTAAGATTCAATCGTCACTCTTTTTGTGATATGTGCGACTGTTGTGGCCCACTGCTTGAAGGTTGAGCCACGTCCCATGTCACAAACCCACCGCTTACAGATGACTGGGCATCTCTAGACATTTCTTAAACATCAGTGATCCTATGACAGAGATCCTTAATACAGGCAACTTGTCACTTTCTTACACTACCTCATGGTCATGGATTATCATCACTAGTATTTGTTAAAAATGGCCAATACATTTGTTGTAACCACTGCAAGTCTAGTCACACCCATTTGATTATTTTTTTTCCACATCTTGACCATGCAAGAATTGGCGTAGTTATAGGGGGGGGCAGAGGTAGCAGTCGCTACCGGGCCCAGGAGCCTGAGGGGGCCCAAAGACCCTTGTGCCGCATAAGAAGACACCAGTATTATAGAAAGTGCATGCAGGTTAAGTTACACATCTGGCTGGAGGGAAGGGGTTTGGTCAAGAATTTAGCATGAAGGGGGGTCAGGCAGTCCGAAGGCTTTGTGCTTCCCTGCCCCTGGCCACAAAGCATTGAGGGAAGGGGGGCCCAAGCTGAACTCTTGCACCAGGGCCCATGAGCCTTTAGCTACATCCCTGCATGCAAGAATAATCTCACATTCTGGCAGGTACCCTATTCTTAATGTACATAATGCTTCTTTCTTGATAAACGTGCCCACTGATTTCTTCAATAAACCTAATGGTTGGCTCAGTGGTTCGCAGTTGAAGTCCAGGGTTCAAATTCAAGGACAAAATCTACATGAATTCTCAATGCTCTCCTAGGGTTTGCAAGGGTTTCTCCCAAGTATGTATGCTGGTTCCTCCCACATTCTGAAGACAATCTGACGGGTTAAATGGCTTCCAAAGATGGTCCTAGTGTATGTATGTGTATGTCCGAGATTGCGAACCCTAGTGGAGACAGGGAGTGATGACAATCTCTTTACTGCACTGCATAATCTGTTAAGTGCTACACAAATAACATGAAATTATTGCATAGCTGTATGTTTGCTTAATGCAACCTACCGTATCACCACAATAGTACGGTTGAAACAGCCAAACCCTCAAATTCTAAGAAATCTTCACACAGTTCATGTTTCTTTTAAGCCATTTTCAAAAATGTGTATAAATGAGCTAAAAAATACAGCAACAACCAAATAAAGTCAATAATTTATTGTCCTGTATAAGAAGTTGAATTCAGATTTAAAAACATACCATCGGCTGGTAAATTAAAGGACAATTTCAAGTATGGAAATGCAGACAACTATACAAAAACATGAGCAAACTGTTGTCCTAGCATGGCGTACAGTAAATTACAATTAAATATATTTACTCAAAATGTAGAAACAGTGAACAGACCTTAAAAACAGCATATCACAACCTGACAAATCTATAGGACACTACATCACCTCACACACAATAGAGATGACTGAGAAATGCAGGCAAGCACAGTGTAGTATATAGAGCGCGCAGGAAACGAGCATTCCCTGCTTCGACAGTGGTAGAAATTGTCAGTGTTTGTTTTTTTGGGGGGATTTCAGACAACATAAAATTACATAAAAAAAAGTAAAAAAAAAAAAAATAATAATGATTAAGGCAAACAAATGTAACTGACTGTGCTCCTAGTATTTAAATACAATGGAGAAAGTTTTGTTCGTATAGTCAGAAGTGGAGACAGTTTACATACCGCATACATAAGTTTGCACATGACAGGTATGGCGGATCTGCCCATGACACCCTATCTATAATCAAGATTTACTGAAATTGTCTTACTTACCTTGCAATACAATATAAAGGAAGAACAAATACATCAAGCATCATTAAGGCAGCAATAAATATCCATAGAGTTCTCTTATATACAAAAAATTCTGCATTTGATTAATCTTCCTGTCACTTTACCTTAGAAATAAGGATAATGGAGATGTATACAAAAATGTGTATTGATCAGCTCCATGATGTGGAGTTCAGTGTGTTTTTCCTGACCTGCTTTCTCAAGAATATTGCAAACGCATGGGCTGGGTTGAGGTGAGGGGTAGGCAGTATAGGCAAATGCCTAGAGCACCACAGACTAAAGGAGGCACAATTTATGGATAAACAAAGCAAAAAAACCAATGCTTAGTATCAAGTTTGATGGCTGGTGACTGAATGATTGCCCATTCAACCGCTTCAGGGAAACATGTTACAGGGAATAAGGGATGAGGGGCAAATTCTGAAACCCCCGCTTTAGGTAGTACCAAAAGAGCTTGTCCTATGCCTGCCTAGAGATCTATATGGAATGGTTCAAATGTCATGATTCACCTCATCACTTGTACTAGCCTATACTATCAGTCATCACAGGATCCAGCAGAAGGACCATTCATTTACACAGGATGGACCCAACTAGGCTACCATGGCACAGTGGAAGCAAGGAAGGAAAAGCAGCAAGATTTCTGGATCACAATCCTGGGATTTTAGGGGTGAGATATTGAGCCTTTCAGCTCTAGTTTCTTTAAAGAGGTTGTCTGGGTGATTAATATCGATGACCTATCTTCAGGATAGGTCATCAATATCTGATCGGTGACAGTCATACCTCTAAGAACCCTGCCGATCAGCTGTTTGAAGAGGCCGTGAGTGTCATGGCATCTTCCTAAGCCATAGTTCACATGGCCTAGGCATATCTCATTCCTATTCAAGCAAATGGGGCTGAGCTGCAATACTAAGCACAGCCACTATCCAATGAATGGCGCTGTGCTTCGTGAGATCCAAGGAGGTCATTCACTCACCGAAGCACTGCTGCCTTCTCAAATAGCTGATTAAGCGGTGGTGTCAGGTGATGGACCCTCACTGACCAGATACTGATGACCTATCCTGAGCATAGGTCATCAATATTAAACACCCAGAAACCCCTTTAATTAGGACATGCTAACCAAGTTTCTCCACAGGTGACAATATAAACATATGAGATGAAGCAAACTGTAAATGAACTGTGAGGAGAACGACATGCAGTGAAGCTGTAGCACCATAAGGTGGTGAACAAAGTTACCCAATGCAATGCCCCCCTTACCCGCCATGTCACTGGCCTTAAAGGTGTCCACAAACGTCCATAATCCATATGCATTTGTTTCTCCCATATTATATCACAAACTGTGCAAACCATGAATAACCTCAGTGATAATACATCATTTACTTCTGACCTGATCGAAATGCGACATCTTTATGTCACAAATTTCTTGTAAAACAGTATGCAAGAATTTAAGCCCCAAAATTGGCGACTCCACCACCAACCACAACTGTTTAGTGTATCCAATGGGACTATAAAATGATTTAGGGCTCCTCAGGGGCGTGACATTAATAGGAGATGAAGGATAAAAAGGAAATATCTGATAATTTTTAAATACACTGAGAATCCTGTAACATATGAGACATCCTATGAAGATCATGGAAAAACACACTAACATGAAATGCATAGCGACATATCAAAAGTTTTGATTGGTGGGGGTCTGAGTGCTGAAACCCACATCGATCACATGAATGAGGAGAGAGAAGTGCTCACATAGCACGCTCTCTCTTCTCGCTACAGAACAGGAAGCGAGATAGACTCAATAGAAAGTCTATAGACCCATCTCAATTCCATCTCCTGCAGCGAGGAGAGAACACGTTATGTGAGCACTTCTCTCGCCTCGTTCTAGCGACCGGTGGGTGTCTCAACACACAGACCTTCACCGATCAAAACTTTTGATATGCCTTTATGACATTGTCAAAGTTTTCTGAAAACTCAGTGACCCTTTCACTGTCTAATATGTACCGTCTGTGGGGCTTAAAGTGAACCTGTCACACAGAACTTGCAGAACGTTATAGAGCAGGAGGAGCGGAGCAGATTGATATATAGTTTTATAGGAAAAGATTCAGTGTATTTTATTCTTTTAAATTCCTGCTCTTTTTATGCTTAGGAGTCCAGTGGGAGGTCCTATTAGTGAGTGACAGCTATCTGTATTCAGTGTCGTACAGAAAGGATATCAACCACTGATAAGACAGTCCACGTGACTACTTGGGGATATAAATGTATAAATTACAAGTGTGCTGAATCTCTCCCACAAAACTATATATCAGTCTGCTCAGCTCCTCCTGCTCTATAACATGCTGCCTGCAGATTAGACTGCATTTTCATGGTGACACTGTGTAGGCCCCACCTCTGGTGGACACAATGCCTTGTAGGGTTAGCTCAGCTGAAGTTAATAATACCTTTCACTTAGCAGTCTGTTGCTTCATTCTGGAGAAAAAAGTCATCTGTAATTCATTAGTAAATGAGCAGTTAAGTGCACCAAGGGCGGACCAAAGACAGTCTGTGCACCCTTTCTCTGCCAGCCCCTAAATCTCTCTTTCTTAAAGGAAAGGACCAGGCCAGATGACTATGTAGGAACCTGACCTTGTCAATCAAGACAGAAAGGGAGGGGCTGGCGGAGGAAGGGGGAGGAGCAAGTGTGCACAGAAAGGCATGGGCCCGCCTTCATCACCCTTAATTGCTCATTTGCATATGGATTTAAAGTACTTATTCTCCAGAATGAAGCAACGGATAGCTAAGTGATAGGTATCATTACATTCAGCTGAGCTAGCCCTACAAGACATTGTGGTTTATCAGTGAATTTCTTTAAATGGGTTGTCCCACAAAAAAAATTCCACATTTTTCAAACCAGCACCAGGATCTGAATACTTTTGTAATTGCATGTAATGAACAATTAAGTATAGCCACTGAGTTATTCAATAAAATCTATCTGTATAGCGCCACCTGCTGTTTGCTCTTTTTCTAATTTCTCTGTCCTGCTCACTGAGATGGAAGCACATGCTCAGTATCATCCTTCAACTAATACCAGCTGCAGTAGAAAGGTCACACCCCCTGAGAAAGTACACTCCCCTAAGCTGCTATTAAAGGTAAAGGATAATCCCTTTAATAGAAAAAATAGAAGCTAAGAAAAATTAACCAAAAATTAAAGGCAAATGTCAAATCCTGCATGGGTGACCACACCACTAATACATTACTGACCAGGCTTCAGCACGTTAGAGCCGAGGCTATTTACATGGAATGTAATGATAATATATATTCCTAATTTCTAACCCTTGTAAATATCGCCTTTAATTCCAGTTCCCCAGACAGTGAGCAGTAAATGGTGGCTTAATTGTCTGATATTTGATAGTAACGCACAGGAAGATTTCCCTGAAAAATTATTTTCCTGATTCTTCTCTATAAACATATGTCACAGACCATCAGTAGGACCACGTGTGATGCTAATTGTTGACATCTGCTGAAATGACCTACCGAAAATACTAATGTGTGGGCTCACCACAGAGACGTGTAAAAACGTGAGGACATCTCTAAGGGGCTCAATCTCCAGTTATTATTTTATATTATAGTTCAGTACATTTATAACATATCTAAAATAAAGTGTTAGGCATCTAACTACAATTCTGTGTAATGAAGTGCTTAAAAAAAAACTACATTGCTCTTTTATAATTTAAAGGAGGCCAGACTCTTAAACAGGAGGCAGCCATCTTGTAATGCTATGAACATATGATATTACTGAGGAATAAGGCAAGTAGTACAACAGCTGTAATCTGAATGGTTGCTATGGGAAAAAAACTAACCAATCAGCTCCTAGCTTTCACTTTGGAAAAAGAAAGCTGCATTTCGAGAGGAGCACTTTGATTATGGGCAACGGCCAGTTTTTCTGTTAGACAGATTTGATAAATGAAGTTCACTGAGGCAGATTTTGTAATACTGGGCCTTATTTATCAAAACTGCCTATAGAAGTAAGGGCTGTATTACACCAACAGATTACTTGACCAATTTCTGTCCAATCTGACCAATAGTAGGTGTGTATAACAAAAGATCTGTGTATGTAAACGGACATCTGACCAATAATTCGTCAGAAAATCTGCCAGACAATCTGTTGGTGTAATACAGCCCATAGCAACAAATCAGTTCAGCTTTCAATTCTTAAAGGCTATGTACACCTTCGTAGGCAATTTTTTATGATTGCATTATACTCATTTTGGGCTAAAAACCATTTTTTAAATTGGTCTTTATTAAAAATATCCAGTCATTCTGTCACAAGGGTTAACTGTCTAGCTGTGTGAATGGTACTTTGTACAGGTCATCTAATAAACCTTACCTCTAAATACCTAAAAAGTCATAAACATTTAAGCCACATTCTTATCAGTAAGATAAGAACTGAGCTATAATGAGTGTTTAGGAGTTCAAAGATCATAGATAAGGAGTCCGGGAAACAGTAAAAATACAGATCCTGCTACTAGGGAATCTCAAGGCTGTACAGAGAAAGGGGCTAAAAATTGATAATAAAGATCAAATGAAAAAAAATTATTTTTTAGCTCAAAATGAGTACAATGCAAGAATAATAGGTGTACATAGCCTTTAAACTTTTCTGGAAAGATTAAAGCTAGGCTTTGATTGGTTGCTATGTATTGTACACCATATTCAGTTGACAATCTTGATAAATGTAGGCGCTGTCTTAAATGTATATAGCTGTAGACAGGCAGAAGTGTCGCCAAATTTATCCCAGTGACTCAGGCTGTATATACCCGAAAGTTTGGGCTGTTTTTCTCTCGCTGCACATTGAAGCATTGTGTAGCCACACCCCTTTTCTAAACACTGTCCAGTGACATGCACAGAGTCCTTGTTTCCCACAGCAACCAGGTTTCTAAGCTTTTTATGCACAATCTGGCTTGTATCACCTCATGAGGTTTTCTTCTCCTCCAATGTACCCCAGCTATTATAGACATTAAAGGAACATTTCCACCTGAAAAGGGTATTTTTTAAAATCAATATTCATATAAAAGAATTTGTTTAGAATTTCTGGCTGTTTTCTTTTTTTAATTTTGGCAGTACTATATCATAGAAAATTAATTGCAGAATATTGCCCTTCTGTAGCAGTCAGCAAAAGTAATAAGACCGCCTATAAAGATAGGTAACCCATTTTCAGTTTACTGCTGCTGTGAGGGTAAGATCTTATCTGAAGGGTAATCCTCATTATAACAGTGGGTGTGGAAATTAGATGACAGTATGGCAGCTATATTGTTCTCTTGACAAACAGAAGAGTATTGCATTGATTAGTGTAATGTGTGATGCTCTAACTGAGTCACTACATGGGGGTTCTCTCTGGCCGCTGTGATGATCTGACTAAGAGAGTTAAAGGGCATCTGTCAGCAGATTTGTACCTATGACACTGGCTGACCTGTTACATGTGCGCTTGGTAGGTGAAGGCATCTGTGTTGGTCCCATGTTCATATGTGCCCACATTACTGAGAAAAAGGATGCTTTAGTATATGCAAATGAGCCTCTAGGAGCAACAGGGGCGTCATCATTACTACAGGAGGCTCTCTGCACTTTGACTTTAGGAGAAGTCAGGGCCAGATGTGATGACGTTTACACTGCCTGGTCCTGTCAATCAAAGTGCAGAGGGAGTGACAGTTGCAGAGAGAGCAGAGTCTCTAGGTGTAATGTAATCCTAGATGTAACGGAAACGCCCCCGTTGCTCCTAGAGGCTCATTTGCATATATTAAAACATTGTTTTTCTCAGCAATGCGGGCACAGATTAACATGGGACCAACACATATGCCTTCACCTGCCAAGTGCACATGTAACAGGTCAGCCAGTGTCATAGGTACAAATCTGCTGACAGATGTCCTTTAAGTGAGACTATGTGCTAACAAAAAGGAAGTTTAAGAGTCTGGACAGAAAATAAAATACAAAATTATATGTATATTTTTTCTTCAAAAAATAGAATAGTGACATATAGGTTGTCAATATGTAATACAAAATGTTGATGGAAGTGTCTCTTAAATCCCTGTGATAGAAATGGCCTGAAATATTTCCTTCATTCTTTTTCTTTATTATGACTAACAAAATAGAGTATCATATACTTCATTGTCTTTATCTGATAGACATCTTAGTGAGGTTTTTGGCAGTGATCATGTAAATATTCTGTCGTGTTCAAACATGTGACCTATTATATCCCTCAACTCCACTTATGTGTAACATACAGTACATATAAATATACAAGAAAAAAAATGGGGACTAGCATTTTCCCCTCTACAGAATACAACTTTAACGGACTCATCCCAGTGTTACTGCACAACAGCTTGGAGCAAAGATATTTGTAGAATCCATGTGGACCCTTCACAGTTTTGGTTTTATGGCTTCAGTGAAGGTCCGGAATCCCATAAGCCCACCAGAGGAAGTGATTCTGAAGCCCACCGTTCATCTAGACAGAAGATATGAACAACTCTGCTGTTAGCATTACACACAGAGGACGTATCATCAGTAAGGACTAACAGATCAATTGTGAAGTTTCCCGAAAGTGATCTGCTCCAGTCAGCGTCAAATATGGTCTTCTGCATGATTTTATTGGTCCTGTTGGGATGAGGCCTCTTTAAAGGGGGTATCCTTCCTCAGGATAGGTCATCATTATCTCATAGGTGGTGGTTCAACACCTGAAACCCCTTTCAAAGTGCTCTTTGAAGAGGCTGCAGCATCCTGGTGAGGCCTCTTCCTAGGCAAGTGACATCACATCCATCAGTCGCATGGCCTATGTCCAGCTAAGTAACATTCAAGTGAATGGACATGGCCTGCAATACCAAGCACAACCACTATGAAAGAAAGTACGGCGCTGTGCTAGGTATGGTGCGAGGAGACGCTCAATGGCACACTGCAGCCTCTTCAAACAGTTGATGGGCAGAGTGCTGGGAGTTGGACCCACACCGATCAGACATTGATGATCTAACCTAGGCCACCAATATTAAAAGAAAAAAAACTTTTAAGATGCAAGGTCTTTCAGGGATTTCCAGGGTTAGAAAAACATGGCTGCTCTCATCATAAAACACTCCTCCACCTGTCCATGGGTTGTGTACAGGATTTTGCTCCTTGGCCTCATTGAGATGAATGAGACTGAGCTGCAATACCACTTGTGAACAGATGTGAGGCTGCTTTTTTGTAGAAGAAATCAACCATGTTCTTAGAATCCTAGACAAGCCCCAAGCACACTGGAGGATCTTGAGGTAGGCCAGTCTGATTCCTTCAAAAAGCCATATCATATACTGGGCTGTACATTGACCGAGATGATGTCCATGGCCTTCTAAGAACCAATGCAATCGAAAAGTGGAGCACCCGTCCTCATACCATCTTCTAATCTAGTCTTTATAAATGAGGCACAAAGTCCTCTGACCTGGAAGCACTTCACTAGATGATAAAATAATGTAACAAACTCTTACAAACTCATTTATAATTTAAAAAAAAAAAAAACTAAAACAAAAAAACTAACATTTTTTGCCAAACCACCAACTGGTGAGATTGTTTTGTAGACCATATGAAAATTGTCATGTAAGAACCCAGAATTCCAGTCTTCAAGCTACACGATGCCGAAATACGTAAATGAGAAAGCATAGTGCTAGCAGTGCAAATGATCATAGGCGTAATATACATACAAGACCTTTCCCAGGGACCTCGTTCTTTCCAGTGTATTGACTGACATTTTGAGATTTTCTTTCCCAAAAACAGTGCCACATCTTTTCACAGGTTGTGTGTGGTATTGCAGCACAGCCTCATTCACTACAATGGAGTTGAGCTGCAATACCAAAAACAACCTTCTGACAGGTGTGGAGCTGTTTCTAGGAAAAAGTAGCCATGTTTGTTCGATGTTCGATTCTGAACCCCCTTCGGGTTCATTTCGGCAAACCTCAGTATAACAACGTATAAAATATACTACCCTCTGCAACCAATGGCGGTCAAATGTGCACATAATGATTATCCTCCAGCCTAGCAGGCACAGTGTGTAACCCAGGCTGCTATGTTGCTGCTCATCTGCTGGCTGTCCCTACTGTGTGTAGATGAAGCATACCCCGCACAGTGACTCTCTAGGGTTCAGAATTGACGCCACTACTACACAGGCTTCATTGCATCGGTATGACTTACAGGCCGCACTCTCCCTATTACTTACTGCCAGACCTGATCTTCACATACGTAAAAGGAAGCAAGCTGCTCTCAATTCTGACGCGTTTTAAGCAGTCTCTGAGAACAAAACACCATAAAATAAGGGTTTAAAATGAATTCAACCAGGACAAGTAATAAAAAAAACTGACATAAAATAAAAAAGTATTTGTGCCATATGCCGGGAAGGGTGTTCAGGAATGGAGCCAGCTCACTGGTACCCAGAGGCTGTCCGTCTCCAGCCTGTCAAGGGTGGATTTCAGTTCATTGTACGCTGTGGTGAGGTCATCATTTATGATAATTTTGTCAAAGTAGTGACCGTACTGAGATTCCATGACTTGTGCAGACTTAATCATTTCATCAAAATCTTCTTCCTGTAAAAAGAGGAGAAAGGGAAGACGTTGTGAGGCAAGAAATAAAAGACAATGTGGAGATGCTAAGCGAACCCTATATATTTTTGACTCCATCCACCCAAAACGGACTCCAAATCCACAGCCCTGCACTATTTTTGATAAATAGGGTTCTTAGAACATAAATTATTTACAGTATACAGTTAAAATGCCTAAGCTTTACCAAATTCCCATGAAAGTAAATATTAACAAGCTATGCATTTAAAGGGGTTTTCCAGGAGGCCATTACTGATGGCCTATGCTTAGGATAGGTGGTCAATATCTGATCGGTGGGAGTCCAACTCCCGGCACCACTGACGATCAGCCCTTTGAAAGACATGTGACCGATGAGCACAGTAATATAGGCCATCAATATTGAACTCCCAGAAAACCCCTTTAATTTTACAATTAAACATATATTAAATTATATTAGTATATTATAGTATATTATATAACATTTTTATTCCAAAGCCAGAGTTGGAGTCACTATATTTATACCAACTCCACCCAAAACAGACTCCATGACTCCAACTCCACAGCCCCGAAAAATACACTTTAGGGACATGTACGTACACCGTTTTCTATACAGATGTATAACATATACAATGCCCCTTCAGGAAAAAAAAGTAGTTATGGAGATTTAGGACCACAGATTATTATTATTTTTTTTTTAGATCTCGACATTCCAGAATCATCCTCCCCATCACCATTTATGAGTACATATACCGTATCTCACCATTTCATTATAGGGAACAATGGGGCAAATTCATTAAACCGTCTAAAATAAAACTGTCTTTATCACCCATAACAAGCAGTCATTTTTATGATATCAGTGGCGGCAGGTGGTATTTGTAATGCGGTTATAGATGCCACCCTCATTATGCTGAGTCAACATCGGACCAGCAATGGCGGCTTCTACTTAGCTTGTTTGCCTGTATATTTGGTTACAACTGCTTGGGAGGAGCTGTGCTATAGCGGTACTGACATAGTGACAAGCAGAATCAACCCCGATTTGCTATTTATTTGGAACCTTTGAACTCGTTTTATCCCAATTATGAAGTTGGGTACACCAGTGGAAATGTGCCCAGAACCACGTGGGATGACCTGGTCACCACCAGTGTCTTCAGGATTGAGACTCTCACAAGGGAGTGGTAAGCTCTGTAGCCCAGAATGCCAGTTATTAGATATATGGGGCATACTTGTCCTCTGTGCCTGCTGGTGGCCCATAGTTTTATCTGCCATACAAACCACTGGCATCTGGTTATTTAGCTACAGTAATTAAAGGTTATATTTTAATAGGACTTTTTCAGTACTTTGCAAACTATGATGAATCTTTATCAAACATTTTATGCCACTGACACAAAAAAGTCACAAATGTTGTCGTGCTTCACATTTGTGACTTTGTGCACTTCTCAACACTTTTTAAGGTGGCGAGAAAAGAGGTGGGGTGTAGTGGAATGGGCAGGGCCTCCTGATTTACTATAATATATGCCAGAAACTGATGTAAGTTATAGCTAAAGCCTATGCCAGCCCATAGCTGGTGTACACATTAGTTCATGGTGTATGGAGAGCCAGAGATGCCCTTATTTATTAAGAGGCCAGATTTCAAGAATGGCAGAAGAAACCCCTATTTCTTTACTGTGTATGTAACCACTAAGTCACACTCACAAGGGTCCAGGAAGCTGAATTATGTGGAATGACCCTACAAGCAGACTAATACAGGACAGCGTCTCAGGCAGCCTACACAGAGGGCATCTCAGAACACGTATATATTCTGCAGGATTTGGGGCACTGCCAGCCAAAATGCTTCCAGCCTCTCATTACAGCAACCTCCATAAAGCAGTGTTCACATGCTATATTTCCCTCCCTCTATGTTTAAAGTCAATTACTCTGAATGCACAAGCAGAGACAGAAGAGACCACAAGGTAATGAGATGTACATGTCCTCTGTATCGGTGCGCTCGTCTGCTAACCGAGCTTAACAAGTCCACATTTCTGGCACGGTCTTGTGTTTACCAACAGCTCGAACCAATAAAGGGATGATTTGCATGGACAAACTGGCGGTCAGAACTGGGAGACTCTGCAGGAAATGACTACGGATGAGGAATTCCACTGAGGCAAGGCTAGATTTATGAAGCGAAGGAAATAAGAGCACATTCATCTGCCGCGCTCAGTCCCACTACTTCATTAACCTCGTTCCTCCGAGCAGAGGTGCAGACTTGTACAGAACATGTACAAAATTCAGAGATTATAATGAGCAAGGATGCATGTAAGATATGTACCCATTACTGTGCAAAACGCCCGCATTTACTAATGGGAGTGCCCCTACATTTTGGTGTAAATTGCGACAAAATGGGGTGGAATTTGAAACATCTAGATATAGAGAAATGATCGGTACCTAGCTTGTTTGTCTGGAGGTTTACAGAACGCAGACCGAAGACCGCTGGAGGGGTCAGTGAGCAGGAACCGAGCAGTAGGGAGCTGGCGAGTATGATTTTTTTGTCAGCAAGTACAGCAGACTGACGTCGACAAAAATGTCCGAAAAGCTGGAAAACCCCTTTAATCACAAGGCTTCTTAAAACAAAACTTCTGAATCCATGTACCTGAAAAGCATATCTACACCAGCTTTAAGTTGGTGTAGATTTCAGCTATCATTTACGCCAGGGATGCTCAACCTGCGACCCTCCAGCTGTTGCAAAACTACAATTCCTAGCATCCCTGGACAGCCTACAGCTATTAAGCTATTAGGGTATGCTGGGAGTTGTAGTTTTGCAACAGCTGGAGCGCCACAGGTTGAGCATCCCTGATTTACATCAGTTTGTGCAGGTTCCTTCTCCTCTATTCAAATTCACTTTAAAAAAAAAAAAAAAAAAAAGGTGGCAATTACATAAAATTGAAAAAGGTTGCAAATTTCTACCCGAAACTGGCATGTGCCAAAATTTGTGAATTTTTATGACAAAGAAAACCTGGTGCAAATTGCATAGTAAATTCCCCCCCATTGTGCATAGGAGAACTGTGGCTCATGCACATGGCACAAATACGGACAAGAAGAGGACCCGTGCTGAGATTTGCCGATCCGGCAAATCATGTGCCGTAAACTGTGACTTTTTTACGCCACAAGAGCTAAATGTCATCCTATATATTTATCTAGATACTAAAAGTGACTGAACTAAAACATAAATTTCATGAAATAGCTGCTTGAAATAACTTTATGTCGCTCCTTATTGCAAGTCCTAAAAGTCTGAATGTGAATACCCCCGACCATGTGTATCAATGTGCTGTATATGTATAAATATTAATATATACGATCATTTACTTAACCTTCCTACCAGAATCCAAGTGAATTGAACGTTGACTTTGGTGAAATACTGGTTTTATGCCATCCATTATTGCCGGGCCTGAAAACGTTTAAGTTAATAAAATTTTATGAAACAATAACACATTTTCTTCTCGTAATCCGCGCTGCAGAGTTCTGCTGCCTCTGCCTCTCCTTAAAATGCTGCATTCGGACAAATGAATGTCTGGAAGAAAGAGACCTATGTAATAGCGGACAGTAAATCGTAGTGGCACTGCGCTGAATGTACACCGTTTAGATGGAAATAGTAACTGTGGTTTGGCACAAATCCAAAAACAAAAGTGTGTCCACCCTGAAAATGTGAGGGCACCTACTGTAGTTCTAATCAGATCCACCTATCCTCTTGGGTACCACTCTCACCAAACAGCCATTGAAAGTGACAACAGCACGAGAAATATGCATCGGGATCTTCGTGAAATAGGTTTCCATAGTTAAGCAGCTCCACACGAGTCTGATATCCCCATACACAATGCCAAGCCTCAGCAGAAATGGTGTAAAGCACAGCGTCACTCGACTCTGGAGCAGATGGACAAATGTGGGTGGATGTTCTGAGAATGCTACCTACTGGAATGCATAGTAAGTACTGTAAGGCTAGTTTCACACTAACGCTAGCGATCCGGCAGGCTGTTCCGGCTTGTAACAGCTTGCCAGATCTCTCTGCATTCTGGCAATGCTGGAAACGTGTAAATCTCCGTCCAGACCCATTAACTATAATGGAGACCAGTGGAGATCTGGCCGCATTACGGCAAATATGCATATATACCGATATGCGGTTTTCTTCCGGCCGATTCTCGGCATATTTGCAGGACTGTGGCCAGATCTCCGCCAGTCCCCATTATAGTTGATGGGGCCGGACAAATACTTACTAGCTCCTGGCAATGCCAGAATGCAGAGAGATCCGGCAGGCTGCTCCCAGCTAGATTGCTAGTGCTAGTGTGAATATAGCTTAATGGCCATTTTGTGTTGACAGGGATCAGGCAGCGTTGGTAGGGGATTGGCAGGGGGGATTGGAGAGTTTGTTTTTTTTAGCTGGTCTAAAAGTAATTTTTATTCACTGAAAAACCCATTTCATGCATACAAAGATATTTTATACAATGGTCACTTTAGGCTTGGTGGGAACAGTTTGGTGTGGAGGACATCCTTTTCTGTTCCAGCATGAGTATGCCCCGATGCATAAAGTGAGGTCCACAAAGACATGGCTTGATGGGTTTGGTGCGGAGGAATTTATGTGTCCTGCACAAAGCCCTGACCTCAACCCCATCAAAAATCTTTGGCATTCACTGAAATGCCAAATAAGAGCCAGACTTTCTCATCTAATATCAAATTAATGGATAAATTACAAGTTATACTGAATCTTTTCCCACAATACCATATATCAATCTGCTCAGCTCCTCCTGCTCTATATCATGTTGCCTCCAGATTACACTGCATTTTCATGGTGACAAGTTCCCTTTAATGACCAGTTTTTGGGGATTTAGTGTAAATTGTGGTTTATTTGTGAGGCTACCAAAATAATGTTAATAATTTGTTTCTACGTGACACATAGGGCTCTTTCTAAATATAGTGTAGAGAAAATAAAATAAAAATGAAGTCCTTTTTCAACCTATAGGTCTTTATCGGTTAAATAGGCATATAAATACCAAAATAATCTGTTATAACGGGTTCCCTATTTTGTGTAGGTCATTTTAATATGAAATATAAATGTGAGTTTTCTGACAATAGGGTAACAAAGATATTGGGACATAATATGCCGCTTTTCTACTGAAAATGGTACATCCAAAGGAGTCCCAGTCATTTGGAAAAATAGCCTCCCGTGGGGGCATTCTACACATCCGACACCCGGTGATCACTGGGTCAAACAAAGGAAGAAGCAGTGTTAGTGAGTGCCATGTAGAAAGAAAAGAAGGCAGAAGCATCAAGTGCCATACATGTATGGTGGTTGGTCATTAAGAGGTTAATAAAAATGAAAATCCTTTGAGCCCATTGTGTTTTATATTGCAATGTAAACTGAAAAAAAATCAGGAATTCTTCTATAGCATGCATTTACAGGTGCTGCTTATTTTTTCATGGTTTTTCTTCCTCAACTTTCAAAATTTACAAAAAATACAAAGAATTAGGAAAATACACCCTTCTGGTGTCCCAGGAAATCTACCATTCCCTCCTCCTTCTATGTCTAGCTGAAAGGTCACTGGCTACTGAAGGAGCCTCAACACTGCAATAGGACACTAAGAGCACTTTAAGGCTAAGCTTCTTCTCATCCTAAGCTGACAACCGGTTAAAAATGGAAAACGTATAGAAAATCTTGCAGACTGACAGGCACTGCTAACAAGAGTACCATATCTTTCACTCCATAAGATGCATCACACCATAAGACGCACCTAGGATATAGAGGAGGAACATAAGAAAAAATATTTTTATCAGATCAGTCTACAAAATCAGACCCTCATTCCTCATTAGACCACAGATCAGACCCCAAAGATCCATCAGACCTTAGATTAGACCACTAAGATCCATTAAACCTCACATCAGACCCCAGGATACCTCAGACAAGACCCCCAAGATCATTCAGACCTCAGATCAGACCCCCAAGATCCATCAGACTTCAGATCAGACCCCAAACAGATCCCCAATATCCTTCAGACCCCCAAAGTTTCATCAGACCTTAGATCAGGCACATCTGGTGATCTCTCCTGCGCTTATCACTCCTTGGTCTTTCACTGGTGTGAGATGCATTGTGACCTGACGTTGCACGGAATCAGGTAATGGTGCGCACCTACGTGTACTACATCCTAAAGCTGTAGGTAGTCAGGACACATGGAGCACTGTGCCCAAAAGACCAGGGAGCGGTAAGTACAGCCAGCGCTAGCAGTGCTACACTCAATGCTCTCCCAACATCCTGCATACTAATGAGTACTTACATAATGGAAGCGCTCATTAGAATTCGCTCCATAAGGTCCACTGCCATTTAGCCCCCCACACACACACACTTTTGGGGGGATAAAATACGTCTTATGGAGTGAAAAATACAGTATCCAATTTTTAGCATTCATTGCTGGTTCAGTGTAAATAAAAAGTGCATTGACTGGTTTACCAGAGATTCCCTTTAAGGAGACGTTGAATAGACTATGCACAAAAATTAAAGAAATCCTTGCAATACCTCTTTTATGATCATATTACCTTGGTGCCCCCCATCCTCCTCACCCAGCCTGTGTTTGGCTGTAAGACCTTAGCTGCAGCAGGAGCCTCCCCTTCCTGCCCTGTCTGTAGTAGAAAAAAATGAATCCTCATCAGGGGTGGACTGGGAACTTAAAGTGGCCCTGGAAAAAATACCAAAAGTGGCCCCGTTTGGTAGTCGAGTCCAAATTGATGGAAGGCAGGGCCAGCAATACCATATTGTGGCACATTATACCCCCCAACAGAGCCAAATACCACAGTCCATCACAGAATACTGCCAGCAGCACAAAATATATCCCCAAAAACTTCCACTGGCCGGCCGTGAGGTGGGCTTAGGCGGCCCCCTGGGTATCAGCCCACCGGGAGATTTCCCTGTAAGGTCTATGGTCAATCCGCCCCTGATCCTCATCCACTACCAATCTGAAACTGTAACAGATCACCAGGAGATCAACCCAGAATTTCTACAACACAGGATATTAACCCTATGTTCTCCACAGAATTTCTACAACACCGTTTCAGGAACATGCAGAAAATCCTGCCAATTGACAAAAAGCGGCAGGGAGATTATCTCCTGATTAAAAGGTCTTAAAGGGGTTGTCCCATGAAAAATATTCTACAGTTTTCAAACCATCACCTGGATCTGAATACTTTTGTAATTGCATGTAATTAAAAATTTTGTATAGCCACTGAGTTATTCAATAATATGTATCTATATATAGCGCCACCTGCTGTTTGTTCTCTTTCTTATTTCTTTGTCCTGCTCACTGAGATGGCCGCACATTCTCAGTTTCATTCTTCAACTGCCTCCTGAGCTGTGATAGGGAGAGCATGGACACGCCCCCTGAGCTATGATAGGGAGAGCATGGACCCCCCCTCTGAGCTGCAGCAGAAAAGACACTCCCCTCGAGCGGTCAGCTTGATATAAATCTAGCAGAGCAATGAATGGGGAGATCGCTGGATCCACGTGAGGTACAGGGCTGGTTCTAGCTTTGTTAGAAAGGTGTTTTCATGTACTTTATGATGTCTGATTTTCATTTTTTACATTAATGACAGTATAACCCCTTTAAGCAGAAAAAAATTAATCCACTCCCAATCTGAAAATAGAACAGATCACCAGGTTAACCCTATGTTCCCTGCAGAATTTCTACAAGACATGAGCTTAACCTTGTGTTTTCCGAAGAATTTCTACAACACCGGAGGAAAGATTATGTCGTTATAACTTACTAGTTAATTACTAGGTTTACTGCTCTTTTATTATATTAACCGTAGTTAGGCTATGATATGGATCCATCACTGTCCCGCAGCCCCACAGGGAACACTTACTGTGAAGGGTTTCGATGACGCCCGCTCATCTTTGCTGGAGATAACTTTGGCGTTCTTCCTCGTCTCTCTAAGGCGTTCGATAGATGGCGGCTTAATGAAGATGACAAAAGGTTTAAATTCATATGTCCTTAAGTGTTTTATGCTCTACAAGGGGGAGGAAAAAAAAGAAGAGACAAGAAATATGGAAAAAAAGAAGAATACATTAGAATGAGATATCCATCTGAAATGAGGACATTTAGTAATAGGAAACACATTACATTTTTCAAATATGTATGCTAGTATGCTAACATTTCCTTTAAAAACACTTACTGTATCTGCTGTTATTTCTATGGTTAGCAGCCTTTAATTTCCACATGCTTTGCCAGTCCTGGAAAGTTTGATAAGTTTGGCAGGCATTGCACTTACCACAGCCAGTAGGCATGTTTATGCCCAAAGCTTACACTCTGCTTTTTGAATTTGGTGGCAATTATATTTCAAGCCGACCTATGTCAACATACGGAATGGATATTTTCATTTCTTACTAAGCCTGAAGTCAGTTTGTTCGCTGTCAGCCACCATTGCTGTCTATTAATAATTCCCCTTTCAACTATACAGAATGATGTAATATCTGGACAGAAAGTTACATTAAAGGCTGCAATGAAAACGCTGGAAATTTTAACACTTTTCTACATTTTTTTTTTCTCTGTGTTGGTGCAAAAATGAAGTCCAAATGCGTTCCATCAAGCGGATGCCGTCGCCTCCTTATACCCATGCTGTTTATTTTGGGAGAGCGGATCAACTCTGCTTTAACTGGTGTTTGTCTTCTGGCAAAAAAGTGTTCAGATGGAATTTGATTAAAATAGGTCAAGAAAGCATCCTACAATAACAGTGCCCGGCCTCAAGTGCCGCACCATTGAGTGGTTACAAGCCGCCTGTAGTGTGCCCGTCACGTAACAGCTACAGAAAAAAAAATCTGACGGCTCCAGCTATGGCATTTCTCACTGAACTGCCTCACAGCTACAAAATGAAATGACTGAAATCCTAAAATATTTGGAATTTACATTCTGTTCTTTTTAATGAGTAAAATTGATTTTTTTTGTATTGGGATAGTCCTAAGATCTCTTCACTGCAGGATACATCATGCTAGAAAATGAGCCTCTGGAAGGATATTTTAGAAAATCTCCCTGTGTGATTCTACGCTGAAGACTTGATTTTCATATGGGATTAAAAAAAAATAAATAATAAAAAAAATGATTGCATTTTACTCATTTTGGGCTAAAGATTATTTTTTCAGAAGGTCTTTACTAAAAATGTTTAGCTGTTTCTGAGATACAGAGGTTAAAAATCAGTCTGCTCCCAAGCAGCCACGGTCTGTTTTCTTTGAATCCCGTCATCTGATGGCTCTTGTGTAATTCTTATCTCTGATCTCCTGACCTCATTAACACTCATTATAGCTAAACTGTTATCTAACTGATAATATGGCTTAAATAAGGGTTTATAAGGTCAGGAGATCAGAGCTAAGAGCTACACATGATCCGTTAGATGACAAGATTCAAAGAATACAGACTGTGACAGCTTGCAAACAGACTGATTTTTAACCCTTTCATCTCAGAAACAGCTGAACATTTTTTTTTAATAAAGACCATCCAATTCGATCCCTCACTGTAGCTCCATTTAAACGAATTGAACAGCCCCTGGGCCTGAGCAGTAGCTTTCAGCAACCGCTCTTACCATGGCTGGGGCTTAGGATCCTAAAAAAAAAAATGCCTGCACTGACGAAGCTGCTATTGGACACTGCTAGCTGCTGCAGTGGGAGCGCGCTCATACAGGTGAGGCGTGATCACCAGAGTGTGGCTTCCCTGTAGTGTCGATGAAACCGGATGGCAGATACAGGAAGAGGGGACCTGTGGAGGTGGAAGATTAGTGAACATTGCAGATGGAATAACTCCTTTACAAATGCAGTGCAGAGCATGTATGCCAATTTTTTTGGTGGCAATTATGCAAGAATTATTAGTGAAGCTCCCCCAATGTTTTTTTTTTCCAATCAATATCGATGTAGGGTGTTTGTCCAGATCAGAAAAGTAAAGCTCCAATCTCTATGAGATGATAATCAGAACAGAATTCTGGACCTAAAATGACAAGTTCTTAAAAAGTGGAGATTCACATTAAAAAGAGATAGATTTCGAGTTACTGTCTGTTATAAACCGAGGATGGTCATGTTACAGGATATGATTGTCCTGCAAAACAGAGCTGGGTGAACTTCTTAAAATTTGATTCAGATCTAAGTCGGCCGAATCGGCCATCCGACTTGATTTGAGTATGAATATGAGCCGAATCGAAAAAAAGTCTCTCCTGTTTCTCTGGAATTGAATCACAAAAAATTCCAGTTTACAGAAATATGGCACCACACTACTTATGATTGGAAGGTGGTCGCAGAAGGACTTCAGCCCATAAATCATGTAGCAATGCACAATACTTTCTGTTACTGTACATGGACCATCTGCTTTGATTGGATGTAATAAAATCTCATTGCAAGAAGAGTGCCAAGAATTTTCTACAAAATAAAAAAAATCTGGATTGTTATAATCCGAACTTTTTGAATAATTTGTCTCATATTTCCAAATTTTGGAATTGATTCCACATCTCTACGGCACAATAAATTGTCCATATGAACCAGCATCCCACTGTTTTTCTGTGTTTCGTCATTGATCGTTTCATAAATGAAGTCAGTGCCATCCCATTCAACTGTATATGTAGTGGGCCGGGGTATATACTGTATAGGCATACACAGCCATAGAAGGTATCCACCACGGCCAGGCCCTGACGGCAGCGTTCAGTAACAGTCCTAGGTGAACACTTTTACTGAGCTGTAAAGAGGACTCCCCACTGAGTACAAAGTTTTTGGATAATGATAATTTAACTTACAAAACTTTCATCTAAGAACCTTGGCAAGTACAGGAGATACTGCTGAGTGCTGAGTAAGCTCAAGGAGACCTATGCTAGCAGAGTCAGGTGGGCATAATAAAACTGAGGAATTGTGCTACAATGGCCATAAAATCTTAGCAAGACTAAATTAACAGCGTCCCAAGCGTGCTCTTATGGAGCCGCTGCTCGAAAACTTCATAAATGGAATAAAGAGATCAGATCACACAGGACATGGACTACAACGAGGGCAATTGTATGTAAGTAGTGCAAAAGGAGAAAACGTGAGCTCATGAGCAGAGAGGTGCACTGCAGCAAAAAAATAACTTAAAGTGTAGTACATTCCTGGGCTCGGGCTCTGCATTACTCTGCAACAGATCCAACCAAAGATATGACCTGTATAGAGCAAGAGAATAAGAATTCCCACTGTAGTGGCTGGATTGTGAGCTCAAAAATGGTCAGACATTCATGTGCACATTTAGTGCTGTTGTTTCCCTTTTTCTTTACTACTGAAAATTAAAAAAACTAATTTTATGTTTTTTGATCCCCAACTATGAATAGGAACTATCAATACTTCTATACGGGTGGTGTCATGCAGTTTTTTTTCCTAGCTAAAGCCAGAAGTGGATCTAGCAGCAGTATATGTCTTCCTTTATATTTCCCATTATCCTCAAACTCACTTCTGGCTTTAGCTAAAAAAAAAAAAAAAAAAAAAAGCCCCAAAAAGCTGTGTATGACGCCACCCTATAAGTCAAGCCTGAAGAAATGCCCACAAATATTACAAATAATAAGAACAATTGGTGCAGTATCATCGACAGCCCTGGGTGCCATTTGTGGAGCAAACAAATCTGTATCTATATCTGTATAGCGCCATCTGGTGTTTGTTCTTTTGCTTATTTCTTTGTCCTGATCACTGAGAAGGCTGCACATGCTCAGTTTCATCCTTCAACTGCCTCCTGAGCTTTGATAGGGAGAGCTGAGACACACCTCCTGAGCTGTGATAGGGAGCGCTAAGACATGCCCCGTGAGCTGTGATAGGGCGATAATAGACACGCCCCCTGAGCTGCAGCAAAAAAGACACTCCCCTTGAGCTGTCAGCTTGATATAAATCTAGCAGAACAATGAATGGGGAGATCTCTGGATCCATGTGAGGTACAGGGCTGGTTCTAGCTTTGTTAGAAAGAGATTGTCCTGTACTATATGATGTCTAATTTTCATTTTTTACATTAGTCATGGGAGAACTCCTTTAAAAAACAAAACCATTGCAGGGGGAAGTTTGCCTCTGGAGGACCCCATATTACTTCACAGACACATGCGGAGCACTATTTCCCCCAAATGTGTAAATCGATCTGAAGTAAGCACATTTATTGGGTAACACTGTAGAAGATCTGTGTGTTAGGACCAGCACCCCAGGATAACCTGGAGATCTCAGTAGAGCGAAGTAACCCTTTCTTCCAGCTCATGTGTTGTTCGTCCAGGAGGGCTATCCCCTAACATGTCTTAGCTACAACAGAAGATATCCAGGATAGCTAAAGGTGCACATACCCAATAACAAAGCAGTTAGTTAAAAAAAAAAAATAGAAATCCATATTGTGTCACCTTGAGTGATTAATCGCCCGATTTTGAGTCATTCTTGGTCTACATCCTTCATACCTGTTCTTTGCTTATGAAAGGATCTCGAATGCTGATAACATCCAACATCATCAGGTTTTAAAAAAATGTTTTTTGTTTATTGCTTTATTTTTAGATAATTTTCTATAGATTATTTGGAAAAAATTTACTTTTCCAACAGGTGGTCATTCATTTTTTGGACAATTCAAATGACACTGAAATAATGAATGGGAACATTTGGAAACCTCTAGAATAAAGCGCAGTTCACACTGCAGTCAGAATGCCGCGGAGTCGTTCTGGGAGATCTGATAGAAAGAATAGTTTTATTTGCAGCGCTATTCTTTTCATCAAAATGAAAGAAATCTAATGGACCCATTATCAATCTATGAGGTCCATGGGGTGCCGGTGGCATCCATCATGCTACAGATTCGCCCCAGTCTTACAGCTCTTGTCGGATGTTTACTGAGAAAATTTTTAAACAAAATCCCATCAGAATCAGTAGGTTCCATTCAGAGGTGGACAAGGGAACTTAAAGTGGCCCTGGAAAAAATACTAAAAGTGGCCCTGCTTTGTAGTCGGGTCCAAATTGATGGAAGGCAGGGCCAGCAATACCATATTGTGGCACATTATACCACCCCAACAGAACCAAATACCACAGTCCATCCTAAAATACTGCCAGCAGCGCAAAATACATCCTCAAAAACTTCCACTGGCCGGCTGTGAGGAGGGCTCAGGCCCCCCTGGGCATCGGCCCACCGGGAAATTTCCCTGTAAGGTCTATGGTCAATCCGCCCCTGGTTCCATTGCAATGCCTTTTCCCATGCAGAGCCTAACTTTCCACACTAAAAGGTGTCCACCCAGTGTTCATTGAAACCATTTAACTTTTCACAGGTCCATGGCATTGTTAAGTCCCCTCACTCTTATGCCCCTTTCACACAAGCGGGAGACTCGCATGTCTCCCGCAACGCATCTACAGGGCTGGACTCGGCACTGACTGGGATCACATATAATGCTATGCGATCCCTGTCAGTGCCGAGTCCAGCCCTGTAGATGCGTTGCGGGAGACATGCGAGTCTCCCGCTCGTGTGAAAGGGGCATTACTCTGTCAGTCTTTACTGTGAGGCTAGAATTGTGCTCCTCAACAAGAAAGAATAGCATGGACAACATATTAGAGGTCAGGCCAAGATGGGGAATACTTTAATCTGCAGATAATGTGAGCCCGGAGAACCCAGAACCCAGTCATTTTTCCCAATAATACATGTTATAAAATACAGCATGCGGTTCTCATCACCCCTGCCTCTGTGACAACAAGCTACAGGGACCGCCCGAAACACAGCTGCTTAAATAGCCATGTGCAAGACTAAATTTCAGGTGATTTGCCTTAAAAGAACCCGATGTCCTGCTGCACATTAATTATATCCGATACTTGGCTTTAACGCATTGCGGCTGAAGATAAAGTTGAGAAATTGAGAGTGAAAACTCCTTTCAGCCGCCACAAGTGTCTGCAGAATGTTACAGGAGCGAGGAGATTGCTGGACGGACTCGCTGGTGCTGCTCTAAGTACGCTCATTGTTTCTTGAATCTGAGAAGGAGGTCATCCACCCTGAGAGGCTTGTCAAATAAATGTAGTGAATGAATTCCTCTAAAAGCCGTCACCTGCAGCTATAATCCAGAGAAAGCTCTTTATGGCTTTCCAAGATAAAATAGACATGTTCTTACCCCAAGTATCTGGCCCGGTGAGGACATGGTGTTCTTCTAGACTAAGTCAGCAGAAACCAGGATCACTCTACTGGGACTTACAAGGATGAACAATTATTAATACTGCATCCTTTTAGTTAAAAACTGGATTTTCTCATCACAAATTACCGCTTCAATATAAATGCAGCTTTGATGATCAGCTGCCTGCCACCGTTCCAGCAACCGCCAGGAAAAACATACCACTGGCCGGTCATCTGCTCTGCAGAGGCCACTACAGGTGAACTGTAGTATTACATGCTGTCATTCATATGAACAGGCTAGGTCAGCTAAAACAAGATGTAAGATCAAACCCTGAATACTGACTACAGTCAGACAAGAGGGGAATTGCCAAACCATTTTTCACAGACAACTTCTCTTTTTGAAGATCATGCCCAATATACGGTAGACCAGTCTTTTCTGTGATGGATTTTAGGATCCTCTATTCTACTATGTGGCATTCTTCTTTGGGAGGAGACATCTCCTCCAAAAGCCTTATTTTTCTTGCAATTTTGGATGGTCGTCACACAGAGGATTCACTGCACATTTTTCTCACCCCCCATACTTTATTACGTGCATATAGTTATAATCAGGGTTAACGGCTGTTTCATTTTATATTTTATTGACAGTTGTACCATTTTAGGCCATGGGTAGAACAGATACTCTAGGTTCATACTACTAATTTCTTTTTAAAGGATTAGGAGACTGATTGAAAATATCATGACATTCAAACAGAATTTTTTTTTATCAGTTTGCTGCACACATATCTGAGGCAGTTTTTTTAATTTTTTTCATAGTGCGACAAAATAATGGGAAAATAAAAAATGGGCCAAAAACTAATGTAAGGTATGCAATATAGAAGCAAAAATATAACTGTTTATATACAATTACCATTTTATTAATATACTCTTTAAAGGGGTTTTCTGAGGTATAAATCCTGATGACCTACCCCCTTAATAGGTCATCAGTATGTCATTGGTGGGGGTCCGACTCCCAGGACCCCCGCCGATCAGCTATTTGCAAAGGCACTGGCACTCCTGTGAGTGCCGCGGTCTTCTCCCAGCCTTTTCTAGGCCAGTGACGTGGCCTAGAAATCTATCACGTGGCCTAGGCACTGCTTCAACCAATTCAAGTGAATGGGGTTGAGCACGATACTAAGCACAGCCGCTGTACAATGTACGACACTGTGCTTGGTAAGCTGCGAGAAGGCCACAGTGCTCACAAGGGTGTCAGACCCCCACAGATCAGATACTGATGACCTATCCCAGAGGATCAGATACTGAAGACCTATCCCAGAGGATCAGATACTGAAGACCTATCCCAGAGGATCAGATACTGAAGACCTATCCCAGAGGATCAGATACTGAGGACCTATCCGAGAGGATCAGATACTGATGACCTATCCAGAGGATCAGATACTGAGGACCTATCCAGAGGATCAGATACTGAGGACCTATCCAGAGGATCAGATACTGAGGACCTATCCCAGAGGATCAGATACTGATGACCTATCCCAGAGGATTAGATACTGAGGACCTATCCCAGATGATTAGATACTGAAAACCTATCCCAGAGAATCATGTACTGATGGCCTATCCCAAAGGATCAGATACTGATGACCTATCCCAGATGATGAGATACTGAGGACCTATCCCAGAGGATCAGATACTGAGGACCTATCCCAGAGGATCAGATACTGAGGACCTATCCCAGAGGATCAGATACTGAGGACCTATCCCAGAGGATCAGGTACTGATGACCTATCCCAGAGGATCAGATACTGATCACCTATCCCAGAGGATCAGATACTGATGACCTATCCAGAGGATCAGATACTGATAACCTATCCCAGAGGATCAGATACTGATAACCTATCCCAGAGGATCAGATACTGATAACCTATCCCAGAGGATCAGATACTGATAACCTATCCCAGAGGATCAGGTACTGATAACCTATCCCAGAGGATCAGGTACTGATGACCTATCCCAGAGGATCAGATACTGATGACCTATCCCAGAGGATCAGATACTGATGACCTATCCCAGAGGATCAGATACTGATGACCTATCCCAGAGGATCAGATACTGATGACCTATCCCAGAGGATCAGATACTTAGGACCTATCCCAGAGGAACGTCTCTGAAAACCCCTTTAAGTACCAATCACCCTGCCCTGTCAGCAGATGCGGGCTACTTTTGCAAGGTAACAGCTGGAGATCTTATTAAAGCTCACAATAGAAACGTTCTCGAAAATGGCGCAAGCAGGTAATTCCCTTTTGTGTAATTTCATGACATAAAAGTGTCCCTCTTCAGAGCTACTTACGTGAGGCTGTATATCTAGCAGACACACTTTATTCTTTGCCAGGACAGAACGCACGGAGTCGATGCTTGTGCCGTAGTAATTGTTTTTATATTCGCCGTACTCAATAAACCTTATCAAATTTAAAGAGAACAAAAACGTTATTTTCTAAAATAAAAAAAAGACCATTGCTAAGGTTAAATTGGAAGCATAAGGATTTCTATGTTATCTTCCCGTGTTTTAGAAGAAGCGTTTTTTCTGCCAAGTCGGTTATATGCCATTTTTGAACATATATATATATATATATATATATATATATATATATATATATATATACGAAGCTTGTATTTTACATTTCAAAATCACTAACACCTGCTAGTGTTACAGTTAACCGGCACAGAAAAAACACTTCAGCCTAAGAGCCCACTAATGTTTTCCATCACCTCTTTGTCTGAGCTAATGCTATGCAATAAAAGACTGGAGAACTTAAACAACTGAAACTACTGAAATTTCACTGCACGCTGAGGTATAGCTGCCTGGGGTTGCCAATGTCTAAAGCGGGAAGGCTTTGTCATTGTTGACAGAGAAAAGATGGTAGATTACCTGCCATAAACGCTTATCTGCCGCTTAAAAACCAAAACAAGATAGCTTAAAATATTAAACATATGAGCGCCGGGCCCTCCTGCCAATCACGCTCCGGGTCAGAGGCAGGCGATCTACGGCCAGCCAGATGTCGTGGACTGCAAGTTCCAGCTATGTTCCAAAACAGCTGGAGAATCGTAGGCTGCCCAAAACTGAATTAGGCTAAGAA
Source organism: Rhinella marina (assembly GCA_900303285.1). NCBI lineage: Eukaryota > Metazoa > Chordata > Amphibia > Anura > Bufonidae > Rhinella > Rhinella marina. The sequence goes on from ONZH01011215.1 coordinate 258,753, forward strand.
TGAAGTGCATGGAAAAATGTTCCATGCAGGTGAGGAATCCTAAAAAAAAGTCCTATCACAAAGTCTATGCGAATTCTTAAAGGGCATCTATCAGCAGTTTTGTACATATGACACTGGCTGACATGTTACATGTGCACTTGGCAGCTGAAGGCATCTGTGTCCCCATATCCACAGGATAAAGGATAAGCGTCTGATCGGCAGAAGTCCGATCACGTCGAACCCGTCTCATGGCTATTGTGTCAATGTGAAAAATTGGGTGAGTAGAAAGTTTGCCACGATATGAAAACATTTTTGCTAGGAACATGGATTTCACATTTGGTGAATTGAAGTACAGACCAATCGCTTTGCTGATTACAGTTTATGGGCTGGCAGACTGGGAGGATCAGGGAATCGTGCAGATCAAATTACTCATCTCTTTGAAAAGTCTCATTATGGAAATCTGTGGAACAGTGTTGCACTTTTTGGAAGAGGAAGGTCCTGAGATACTAATTTAAGATGAACACTCTAACTATCCTTGGGAAATCTTCCATTCTTCTGGTAGATAAAGGGATTGAAACTGTATTTATTGACTAAAGGAGTTTTCCGTGACTTTAATACTTAAGGCCCATCCTCAGGATACAGTAGGTCACTAACATTCGATCATGAAGGTCCAACTCATGGTACACCACTCATCAGTGGTCTAATGAAGGCATGAAGCTGTGGCCTCCTCAAAATTTACCAAGCACAGTGCCGTATAACGTATAGTGGCTGCGCTTAGTATTGCAGCCCAGGGGGTATTGTGACGTCACTGGCCTAGAAGGAGGCTAGAGACACTCACCAGAAAGGCGGGGTTTCCAGGTGTCAGACCTCTCCGATCAGATATTGATGACCAATCCTGAGGTACTAAGAACCCCTTGGTAAATAACGTATAAAACTTGGGAATACCCTTAGAACCATTCAACATTTGGCATGATCTTGTGTAAGACACAATCAATTTCTCCTCTGACGGTTACCCTGGAGCGCTGAATCACATGCTACAGACTACATTTCTGGTGAATGCACAGACTCTGGACACTTACTTGTTATTGTGTATGTCCGTTTCAAATAAGTGCTTAGATATAAAGATATATTCCACGCCGTCGCACTCCTGGTTCCTCTTTCCTCTCGTCGTATCTGTCATTAGAGATGGAAACAGATGTAAGTGATAGAGCTGAGGGCGCCTCTGGTATACTAGATACTCAGCAATACCTGGTGCTATAACTATTTCATGTGTGTTCATTGAGTAGGCTACAGCAGTTTTCCCAAGAACAATACATATCTCCCCTATCCACAGGATAGGAGATAAGTAATCGGTGGAGTAACGACTGACGAGACCCCCAACAATCACAACAATGGGGATCCCATGTTCTCCTGTTTCAGTAGGTATCTTCTCCTACTTCCCACAGAGTTTAATGGAGCAGCAGGAGACATGTGTGCCCACTGCTCCATTCAAACGGGGGAACGCTGGACCACCGATACTGTGATTAGCAGGGGTCATAGCGGTTCAACCCCCACCGAGAAGACAATTATCTTCTATCCTGTGAATAGGGGATAAGCATTGTTTGTGGAAAAAAACCCTATAAGGCCATGATCACTCCATTGTGGTAAAGACCTTCAAACCCACATGTTGCATCCAGATGGAATGAATTAAATCTGCAGCAAAAATTTGAAAATCCATGCACATATTTTTTCTCGGGGTGGGAATATTTTTTTCGGAAAACCTCCATTCACTTGCCTCGTATTTTACTTTGTGGCAGATTTTCATGGACTTTTTGACAAATACGTCACCACAGTGAACAGGGGACGAACAATCATTATTACGATCGTTTTTCCCCCATTCAGTTAGCATATTGTCGGCAGCACATTCCTATTTACACAGAGCGATGAGCTGCCGACACATGAGGATTTTTGATGTTACAAGAAAGATGTGATCAGCTGAGAAACAAGCATTTGCTCATTTGTTGGGTGATTGGCGGCAAGACTTTTTGTGAAGTTCGCTACCTATAAGTGGCCCCAACCTTGGCAGATGTAAAGGAAAAAAATATATATCTTATGTTACTACTGAGTGCAAGAATATAAAACACATACCTTGGGTTTTCTTTGAAAAAATCTAAAGCATATATAAAAAATGCCACCAATAAAAGCATTTTTTGCTCATTCCCATAGGCGCACACAGGAGCTCTATGAACATGAAGTTCATTTACTGATACAAGCTCATACTCCACACTCATCTGTCCTCACAGCTCCCCAACCAGCTGTAGCAGAAGGACACCGCTTCAATGTACATGCAGGCTGCATTTATTAGATGGTTTTAATCTGGTTTTGTCATAAAAGGTTTTTTTCCATCACTTGTCCATGCGGATTTCCAGTGCGCTCGCTTGCTGCCGGCTGATGGGGTCTAATTGACAACAGAGGCTGAGCTCCCTATGGGATAACATATGTTAACCTGCATTAAAACCCTCAGCCTCCTGTGGAGGACAGAAAAGGTTAAAGTCCCTTGGAGGAAATCATCTTTATAAGTATGTCTCAAACAGAACATTTTAACACATGTATGGGAAGGGAGTGAGACCGCTGTAGACTGTTAAAGATGTACTCGTCTGTCAGACAGCTCACTAAAGGAAAGGGCCGAGTGTCACACATGTGCGCGCTGAGATACAGATGAGTCTCATCTTACTGGGTCAACTTCCACCTTCGCCACTGCTGAACGTGTGTGATGGATGCGCGGCGGGGGCAGAACCGGGAAGACTGCAGTAATGACTGCTCACAAATGTCAAAGTAATTACTTAATTGCACTATTTTGCAGATGACTTGATTCCAGAATGCTGGTGGGAAGGCGGAAGAAAGTTAAGATGTACAAGACTGACTTAGTCCTGGGACACTGCAATGTAGAATTTGCAAGGCTACTTTGTAGACAGTCACTTGTGGTCCCATTAGATTATTGGGTGCGGCTCAAACCTAGTACTGACCAGGTGGTCTACCAAGAAAGTCCGTGTAAGAGCACTTGTTTCCCGCGATCGGAAGAAGCTAGCAATCTTTACTCAGAACACAATGTATGGCGGAATGCGATATGTAGTGCACCAGTGCTGATCATGTGCACGGTTTGTACCAGGAGGTGCACAACCTTTGAGGATATAGTACTGAAAGATGCCGGTTCCACGTCCATAAGTCCTACCTATCGGCAGAATGGGGATACCCTTTCCCCAATTTGCACTCCAGAAAAGAAGAGACCATGCATGTATGTGGACCTCTCCACTGTAGTTTGTTTGTGTTTTACCACTCACAGAAAACAACAATGAATATAGCCATATGCACATATGGTTCTGACTATATATGGGGACCACAGTGATGGCCACACAGTTCACCATCAGTAAACCACACCATCTGCCACATGGAAATCACATGTAAGCAGCCACTGGCTGGACAGGTGACCAGAGGGGGCTGCAGGTTCTGCAACCCTGATTTAAAGGGGTTTTCCAGGCTTTAAATATTGATGACCTATCCCTCAGGGGGTCCAACACCTGGCATCCCAACCGATCAGCAGTATGAGGAGATGGTGCTCACAGTGCGCATGTGCCATCTCCCATCTCTCTTCCTGTCCACTGCTGCTGTCTATGGTCTTTGCCATAGACAGCAGCAGCCGACACGTGCCGTCTCTTCATACAGCGGATTAGCAGGGGTGCCAGGTGTTGGACCGTCACCGATCTGATATGGATGAACAATCTTCAGGACAACCCCTTTAAACTAAAAGCCTGGACAACCTCTTTAAACTAACCATTTTCTTGAGAGATAATACCTATAGATGAAATGCATGTCCCACAGACTACAGTGCATTATAGAAGTCCAGTCAAACTGTTCAGAGGTATCAGTCAGCATGGTGCTGAAGGCTTCCAAGTGGCAACTAGCAGAATTTTGAGTGCAGTGTCAAAGCTAACTAAAGATCAGTACAAGAAAGGTAATGGACTTGTTAAACATTATAAATTTTAGCTGCAACATAAAGTCAGTCTTTCTTCAGGAAGGAGAATGATTAATACAAGCGCCGATGTCTCCTGCCGCGGTGAGGATGGTGTCTAGTTGCACAGAATGAATGGTGTAGTCACTGCGCAGTCATCGCCAGGCATGTCATAATCACCGGAGGGTGGATTTTATTCCAGAATCCCAATATAAACCAGTGTCATTTATCTAACAGAGGCTGGCCGGTGTGAATAAGGCTCCTGTGTGTGTTCTGGTGTCGGTAGAGGTTATTATATTTGTTTTATTAATTACACATTGGGGGCATTTATTAAGACTGGCGTCTCAAAAACCAAAAATCCAAAAAACATATCCTACAGAATTTGAGTAGACTACTGCATCTCCAATGCCATTCTCACAGGATCTGTCCTAAGAAAAGGCACAAATATGGCATAATTTAGGACGCCCTGTTCATCAGAAGCACCAGATACAGTTTATCATAAGCAAAGGGATTTTTAAGTTTTTGATGGGCTAAAGAGACAACATAAAAATAAAACAATGAAACAACACAAAGAACAAACATCAGAAAAGATTAGTAAGTACAATAAAGAATTAAAAATTAAGATAGTGGGTTAACGTAGTGAGGGTCTTTCAGCCAGAATGTCTAAAGAGTCCAATTCCTCTTCAGACTATGAATCACTGTACAGAAATTGGTAACCCTGTTGCTTATACAGTTGAGCCAAACCTGTAAGTGGCATCCAGACTGTCCAGAGGTGGAAGGTCAGATCCTATTTTGCAACCAGCTGTATAGATAATGTAAGAACTTCTGGTTGCTGTACCAGGGCCGATGTTGCACGTGTTCCGGGAAGACGGGAATAAGACATCTGTTATACACTTTTGGCGGTGTCTTATGTCTCCTGAGAACAAAAAATTGCAACAACTCATCCTTATCTCCACCAACATCTGCTGTCAGGTGAGAGTTGGGAGGCCTCCAAACACATTAGATTGTTGGATGGGCTTGCTGAAATCGGTTTGGCCAATATGTCTAACTTAAGAGCCATTCCCAACTGGGACATTCATGGTATATCGCGAGGATATGCCATCAATGCCTATTCACTGCTGTGAGACTTCAAAAATAGCTGAGCGAGTGCATTCAGCTATTTTTAGAAGTGGTGAAAGGAGAGCAACCTGCGCAAGCGTGGCCACCTCCACTGCTATGGGACTGCCAGAAATAGCTGAGATAGCGTTCAGCTATTTGTTGGAACACCCATAGCGATGAATGGAAGGTGGCTGCTCTCCCTTCACTTCGGGGGCCACAATCTGCAGATAGCAGTGGGTCCTAGAGGGGGGAAATCACATGTAACATTCATGGAATATTCTAGTTAATACCCCTTTAAAGGGCATTTGTCAGAAGATTTGTACCTATGACACTGGCTGACCTGTTACATGTGCGCTTGCTTGGCAGATGAAGACATCTGTGTTGGTCCCATCTTCATATGTGCCCGCAATGCTGAGAAAAATGAAACTTTAATATATGCAAATGAGCCTCTAGGAGCAACAGCGGCGTTGTCGTTACACCTAGAGGCTCTGCTCTCTCTGCGCCCTCTTGGTTGACAGTGCCATGTGTGATCACATTTTCACTGCCTGGTCCTGTCAAAGTGCAGAAGTCGCAGCAGCTGCAGAGAGAGCAGAGCCTCTAGGTGTAATGGCAACGCCCTTGTTGCTCCTAGAGGCTCATTTGCATATATTAAAACATCATTTTTCTCAGCAATGCGGGCACATATGAACATGGGACCAACACAGATGTCTTCAGCTGCCAAGCGCACATGTAACAGGTCAGCCAGTGTCATAGGTACAAATCTGCTGACAGATGCCATTTAAAATCCTTTGTCACTTTAATACTGAAGATATCTAAACAGTGGCTACAAAAGACATCCTACAAAAGAACTGGGACCTCCGATTTAGGGCATGAGACTACAATAAGGGTAGCCACGCTCATCACCAGTAGCCAACGAAGCCTCGATTTAGTGGTAATATCATGGCAGCCATTGTCTGCTGTGGGTGGACGTGGCTGCGCCGTCTAGCCGTATACTAAGAGCTTTCAGGCTCGAGGCCCATGAACTTTAAACATTCAACCTAATAGAAGTCGTCTTGTACTCTGGTTGCTACCGACACCTGCGCTTTCCATCAAGAAGCTCCAGTATTACCAGCGGTGATTCGTCATATTACTAGAGACCCGCATGTGATGTATCACACCAGAAAGCTTAGGGGGTTAAGAAAGGCTTTGTAGCCTGAACTTCCAGCTTGATTAACTGTAAAAGTCATCTGCGGGGGAACAGCATTATTACACGGTGATCACTCCGGAGGATATTAAATAAATAGCTCAATCCGGAAAAGTGGTATCAAACCTTTTACTGCAGCAGCTGGGGCTGCGTACAAAGAAGTGAGCGCTTTATGGAACCCGGGCCCATTAATGTAATTGTGAAGCAAACTCCTTTTTACAGCGTGTTAAATGATTGCTTTATTTGTTTCTACATTTCGGGACACTCGAAAATATTGATTCCCTTTCCTTCCCGTGGGGCTCGTAAAGATGGCGCTGTCAATTTCTCCCGGCTGTGACGTGAATAATGAGAAATCCACGAAAACGGAAACTGGATGGACAGAGCTGTCTGCTTGACCGGAACACCTTAAGCTGTGGTGACGCGGTCCATCTCCTGCTCGCCATAATGTAAAAGGCATCAGGGAATACAGACTTCTACACTAATCAAAACCTTGAAAGCCATTAAATGCTTCCGGCTCTTCAGCTGCACGCTAAGTCCAGACAACCTTCACATCCTCCTTGTTTATTAAAAATCAGATTTCCACCTTACCACCAGACAGAGCGGCCTCGTTTATCAAAAATGTCGAATAGGAGGACCGGCAAAGATGCCCACAGCGACCAATCACACTGCAGCTTCCAAGTTTTCTAGAGCCCCATCAGGAATGAAAGCTGAACTCTGATTGGATGCTTTCCAGGGCCTAACTATTGTTAAAGTAACCGACTGCATCTTGTCACAATTATTAATGTAGCTGACTCCATCTCGTCTCTAAGCAAGCTTTTCCAAACTGCTTAAGGACATTCCTATAAAGATGGGGAGGGGGGGTGGGCAACAAGACTTGTTTAGGTTGCCATGGGCCAAAGGCGAGACCACACAAACCTCGTCCACACATTCCACCACAACCTGCTCGTTCTGTCCTGACATGAGGCTATCATGCCCTGTCATCTGTAAACTGATTGGTCAGTGTCCTATATCATAAACCTTTGATTGGCTTTGTGTTTATGTCTTTGTGTATAAATAAACACTGAGGAAGGGGAAACCCGGACTCTATTGTACACGGACTCTATTGTACACCAACTCTGTGTGTGCTTGATGTCCCCCGGTCGGTGAATCGCTTGAACCTTGACAACTTCATTTTCAGTAGAGGAAGCTACTCTAACAGTATTTGGGGGCTCTTGTCCGGGATCCCTATCACACCTGCCTTGACTGAAGCAAGAAGAGAGCTCCCGAGAGGAAAGGAGAGACATAAAAACCGCGGTGAGTAAGCCCTTGTCTTACTGATTTCTCTCCTCCCCTCTCTGGGTAAGTTCTCTTTTCAGTCTGGGTGGGAAACGGGGAATCTCAGGGAACTTGTCAAGGTTCATTTGTCTGTCCTGAGGTTATTTGTCATGTTTGTTTCTGTTGATACTTTAGGTTATGTGTGTGAAAGGAGAGTGAATGACAGGAGAGCTTGTGTTGTGATTCCAATACGTGGACCCAGAATAAAGACCGAGATAGCATCCAAACGGCATTGTCCGAGGTGTTCCCTCCGGCCCCTGATCTCTGGGTCCACTGAAATCAGATCAGAAATTGATCCTTGCAGAAGTGACGGGTATCCACTCCCGCCCACGAGTCGGCATAGCGCTCCTGCGAGACTGATTTGTGACCGAGTGAGGCGCAAACAGCCAGGAGCGAGAGATAGGCAGTACAGGACTCAAGGTAGTGTGAGACTGCTGTGAGATGGTGCATGTGGAGTGAACACAGAACCCTGTCTTCCATGGAGTATGTGATTGAGTGCTGACAGACCCATAATGCTCATATATGTATAGATAAGCCCTGCGATTACTACGTGAAACAGACAATTAGCATAGACCTATGCATATCTGGTCAGTCGGTGGCTGTGTGGGACAGTGATATCTTTTTGTGAATATTCATGGTGGGCTGAGGGTGGCGGTGTGGTTGAACTCATCTCGGGACTCTCTTTGCGGTGGTGACTCGGTGGGGTACTGTTGTAAGGCATACGGACCAGTGTTATGGAATCCAGTCCTCCAAAAGGGGCAGGGAGGTCCCTAGGAAAATTGATCCCGCGAGTAGGCGTAGCTACCCTATCAGGAGGGGATCATGGGCTCACAAATATAGCAGAAGGACTCAGGTCGGTGAACAGAGGTAAATTCAGTCCCAGGGAGTGAATGCTATGGATTTTTGTGAGGGAACTTAAGTAATAGCAAAAAGACTCAGGTGGGTGAACTGCAGGTAAGCAAGTCCCAGGGAGTAAATGCTATGGATCTTAAGGGAGGATTGGCAGTGGAAGGTATAAAGGAGGTGATAAAGAGGTGAACATGACCAGGTGTTTGGATAAATTGTGAGGGATAGAAAAAGAAAAAAGTGAAGGATAAAGGTGAAAGCATTGCTAGAGGTGTCTGAGTAAGCGAAGAGTAGAAGAGGTAATGTTATGTGGTAGAGTAGTAAGACTCTGATGATGAGCACCTCGCCGCAGCCTGGGAGTCCCATTAACCTTCCCCAAATAATCGCAGTTCAACCACAGGCGCCGCCGTCTCCTTCTGCTCCCATTATATAACTTCTTCCAGTCACTGTCACACCACAGCCACTGATCAGCTACAATAGCCTGTCTTGAGAGCCAATTGCTCCAATCTAACCCTCCCCCCCCCTTACTATATCCCAGCTATTCAGAGGTATCCCAATCTGCCATGCCTGTCGCCCTGCATCCTCCAGGCTTTCCCCACCCCCACACACCCATCCTTCTCTAATAGTTGCAAATATAAGAAGGGACATACTCTCCCAGGCTAGCACCAAATATCTGTCTGCTGCAGGACTCATTGAATATGAAGTAGCCTTTCTCACCTCTCCAAATATAACTATCAGTGCTGAGCAGTTCTGAACCCAGCTACATTACTTTCACTGGGTCCAGAAGAGGGGAGTGAAGAATGGGCAGAGCGAATAGAAAACAAGCATGGCGAGGGCAGAGATGTACAAATGAGATGTACAACTGGGGTGCTATAGGAGTCGGAAGAGGGGGCACCACGAGAAATGTGCCCATTTAGTGACTCGGATGACATACATCACGGTTTTGAACAAATGAAACCAGAAAGTAAAGAACTAGACAATGTGACAGATAGTCTAATATACCTAATGCAGATCTTGAGCTTTTTGTAGATCCCAGTACTACCCTGAAGGAGAACCACGGACAGGATTTGCTGTCACCACCTTACATGAAGTACTGCTCCAAGAACCACTTCCCCCTGAGATGTCAGCACAGGCGGTGGAGTTGAAGGCACTCACTGCAGCGTGTATGATGGCGGAAGGACAGGTCACTAACATTCATTGACTCCAGGTATGTTTTTGGCATAGCGCATGATCAACCCATTTGGAAAAGTAGAAACTTTGCTGAATCCTCAGGTTAACAACGAAGAAAGCCCAATTGTTCAGGGCCTTGCAGTTGCCAACAAAGGTTGCTGTTATCAAAGTGTAGGCGCACAAGAAAGATACCTCTGCAGAAGCAAGGGAAAACTGCAGGGCTGATGAAGCAGCAAAGGCTGCCGCTCTACTTCCCATAATGGCAGAGTGCCACTTTACAGCAGCAATAGGGAAGGTGGATAAGTCATTGCTGGCCCAAATGCACAAATGAAGCAAATGCTCAAATGAAATGAGGGAATGGAAGGGAAAAGGGGCTGAGAAGAGGCAATAAGAAATCTTGGTAGTAGAGAACAAACTTTGCCTGCCCTGAGCCCTCTACCCCATGATGACACGTGGACCCATAAATGCTTCAAAGGAAGCCGTGGTGAGTTTACTGGGTAATTTTTAGATTGCCCCGGGATTCAGCAATGTGGCTATATGCTTTGTTCAGGCCTGCCTGATCTGCGCTCTGCCATAACACTGGAAAAGGTGATTAAGGGTTCCTCTAAGCTCACCAAAAACCATCATACCCGTTCCAGCGACTGCAGACAGATTTCATCCAACTACCAAAGGTGGGACAGTATGAGTTTGTGCTTGTCTGTGTGGATCTCTTCTCAGGCTGGCCAGAAGCACGGTCTGTTATCAAGGTGACTGCAAGGACCATGTCCAAGAAGCTCCTCTACTGGTATGTAGGTATGGTAAACTATATAAAGTGATAGGGAGACACACCTCCCAGCAGTAGAAGGCACTGGCAGAGAATAAAAAACCCTGGACTGAATGTCTCCCTATTGCACCCTGCAATAGGAACTGATCCATATATATATATGTCACAGAGTACAGTGATGCCTCAATATACATTGGCCACAGGATACAATATTTTCAACATACAGTGGTCGTCCTGGAACCAGTTGATATTGTAACTTGAGGACTACTGTAGATGTTACTTTTTCCAGATCCTTATTCTTTACCCTAGCCCCATTACCCGAAGTATTCTGTGTGTGTATTAGTGTCTATGCATTGACCCTCACAGCACTCATCAGCCTTGCTATGTATTCTGTGTTTTGTGTATTTTAATGGGGACATTTCTTGTTATCGTTTATTGTTATTTTTGTATGTTCTATAAAATGTGTTTTGTGTATTACCAACAAATCATCTCACCTATTCATGTCCATGTCTTTTCCTCGAGGCCCATAAATAATTACAATGAAACAGATCTGAAAGGTCTACAGCTCACTTAACCTATGCACAAGCCAATCATCCCCACTCCCTTCACCCAGAACAACAACAGAAGACGCCCGGTGTGTGACGGATGGATCCTGAACATTCTAGATATTTGTGTCTATTGCAGAAACCCCTCGTTATCATCGCCCAGTTAGTGGTAGGGAGAATAAGGGATAACCAGGGCAGGGCAAGGTTGCAGAGTTTCCAGAGTCCCACCATCAGGGGCTGCTGGGATCATAGGGGTAGAATATCACAGATGAAGGGACAGGATAAGGGACAGATAGAGAGTCTTAAGAGTTTGTAAAAAAAGAGGGGAATTGTTAAAGTAACCGACTCCATCTTGTCACAATTATTAATGTAGCTGACTCCATCTCGTCTCTAAGCAAGCTTTTCCAAACTGCTTAAGGATATTCCAGTAAAGGTGTGGAGGGGGGTGGTGGGCAACAAGACTTGTTTAGGTTGCCATGGGCTAAAGGCGAGACCACACAAACCTCGTCCACACATTCCACCACAACCTGCTCGTTCTGTCCTGACATGAGGCTATCATGCCCTGTTATCTATAATCTGATTGGTCAGTGTCCTATATCATAAACCTTTGATTGGCTTTGTGTTTGTGTCTTTGTGTATAAATAAACACTGAGGAAGGGTAAACCCGGACTCTATTGTACACGGACTCTATTGTACACCAACTCTGTGTGTGCTTGATGTCCCCCGGCCGGTGAATCGCTTGAACCTTGACAACTTCATTTCAGTAGAGGAAGCTACTCTAACACTATAGATGATGCAGAAGGAGCAGTCGCAACTGGGCCTTGATGCTTAAGGGGCCCTCAAAGTCCCTCTACCACATAAGACAACATCATCAAATGTACAGATTTTGCATAGGGGCTGAGGAGCTTTATTTTAGGCCTCTGGTTGGCATGAACCCCAAGGGGAGTTGATAAGTGAGGCCCATATTAAAGGGAGTTTCCATATTCATCCAACAAAAACAGCCTTCTTCTGTCAAATTGTTAAAAATGCTAATCTAATATTTCCCACTATATCATAGATATCTGGGTGACAACCCTGTTTAAAGGAGAACCTGCCTTTGATGCCGATAGCAACTAATCACAGCCCAGCTTTCATTTCTCATTGGAACTTGTGCAGTGATTGGTTGGTATGGGTGACAAAGACATGGACAGATTAACTAATATTTTCTAAGACTAGAAGGTCTAAAGATGCACCACTGCTGATAAAGGATGATAGATTTGGTGCACCTTTAGACCTCTTTTCTGGTTTACATCAGTATTTATATTTATTAATGCTCTAATGCTACTTTTGTGGTGTTAAAAAGTTGCAAATTATGGCACATGCCATATTTATGCCATAATTTGCAACTTTTTGAGCCTCTCACGACTTTTCTATGGTGAAAACAATAGGGATGGGGCATAGCAGGGGTTCAGAGCCTCTGTGGACCTCCATATTGACCATAATGTACATCGAGAACTGGCTTAAAGGGGTTGTCCCACGAAAAATATTCTACAGTTTTCAAACCAGCACCTGGATCTTAATACTTTAGTAATTGCATGTCATTAAATATTTTGTACAGCTACTGAGTTCAATAAAATGTATCTGTATAGCGCCAGTTAATTTCTTATTTCTTTGACCTGTTCACTCAGCAGGCCGCACATGCTCAGTTTCAACTTTTAACTGCCTCCTGAGCTGTGATAGGGAGAACTGAGACACGCCCCCTTAGCTGCAGCAGAAAAGACACTCCTCTGAGCTGTCAGCTTGATATAAATCTAGCAGAGAAATGAATGGGGAGATCTCTGGATCCATGTGAGGTACAGGGGTGGTTGTAGCTTTGTTAGAAAGAGATTGTCATGTACTATATGGTGTATGATTTTTTACTTTATTTGTGGGATAACCCTTTTAAGTTATAGCTCAAATCTATGACAACCCCTAGTTGGTGTAGGTTTGAGTTTCTGGCGCACAGAGAGAGAGCCAGAGAGCACAATTTATTAAAAAGGCATCTGCCACTGCCTTGATAAATCTTCCCCTTAATGGAGTTCTTCAGAAATTATTTAAAATGGCTGCCGGGGCCTCACTACACTGATGTACAATAGATGGTAATAATGCGATCCTGCCTATGATATCCCATCATGGCAGCCTGACAGGAACGCTCACCAATGTATAGTATATGTACCGGTAAGTGCCAGAGAGTAGTGTGTAGTGAGGTCCCGTCTCCTCACCATCCCTAGGTAGCTCTGCAAATGGAGACAAACAGTCCTGCTCACATTCTAGGACCGGTTGCTGGCAGCCATTTTAAATCAATCCTTTAATATCAGCGGCTTGGGGGATACATATGGCCCTCTAATCTCCAAATACAACTAACACTCTTCATAGGGATGCCACTGCATTACTTCAACTTGACATCAAAGTCATAAACCTATGACTAGATGTTATTCTCTGGCTAAGAACAATATGATTTTCACTACGGCTGCATGAAATATCACTGCCACTAATGGCTCCACACCGCCTGTTGGATTTTACAGTGTATGTACAGGAGTCATTGCTGTCTCATTTTGTGTTGCGATTTCTGAAATTGCTGCAAAAACAAAAATTTCTTCAAGAAATAAAATGATCCATATAAATACACCCTTGGAGATTTGTGCAATACAGGGGCGTAGAACATGGGAGGAAGTGACTATCAAATGAGGCACACCACCCACTAATTAGAGGAAATCTGAAATAATACACTGGTTTTTGACCACAAAATCATTTAAAACTGACTCGTGGCCACAAGAATTTGGAACATGCAAGCAGGAAGAACGTATGGCCCTGTGGGAATTTACTATCTGCTTCCAATGATCTGGGTAAATCTCGTAGGACACATATACCCTCCTTACGAATAACAGGCTGTGATGACAAGTACTTACGTGGCACGGTCACTCCATAGTGCTGGGAGTCGCTGAGGAGGACTTTTCTCTTGAGTTCATTTAAGCCAACACCAACGGGTCCTGAAATTCAAGATAAGATGTCAACGTACAATAAGCATACAAACAATATAACAAGTATATAAACCAATAAACCATATAACAGCCATCCATATTTTGACCTACAGGCATAAACAAGATCTTTATATTATCTCCACATTAATTACTAAAAGAGGGTTGTCTTTGTTTTCTATAATGTTCCAACTATATCATAGATATCTGGGTGACAACCCTGTTTAACGGAGAACCTGCCTTTGATGCCGATAGCAACCAATCATAGCCCAGCTTTCATTTCTCATAGTGCTCATGAAAAATTGGAAATTGTGCTATGACTGGCTGGTATGGGCGACAAAGACGTGGGCAGACTATAATATTGTCTAAGACTAGAAGGTCTAAAAATGCGTCACTGCCAATGAAGGATGAAAAATTTGGTTCTCCGTAAACCATTCAGTATGATGTAAATTCCAGGGGTCCCCATTTAAATAAAGTACAGTACAACCGTGAAAAGCTAAGCAACTTTCCAGTTTATGTACTTTGTCTCCTCCCAATTATCAAGATCTCTGCTTGTTTTCAGTTAATGGAAAAATTCTAGAGCCTAACCTACAAACCAATGAAACATCTGTCCCATACATCTAAATAGGGTTGTTTCAGCCAATAACATTAACATAGTTTATAAGGCCGAAAAAAGACATCTGTCCATCCAGTTTGGCCTGTAACATTGATTATCTCGTTACAATGAAGTCTGTAAAGGAGTGAGATAGATTAGGCAGCAAGTGAAAATTCAATATGCAGGAGACATTGGCAGGTGTATGGATCTGAGTGACTATGTCAAGGGCCAAATTGTGATGGCTAGATGACTGGGTCAGAGCGTCGCTAAAATGGCAGGTTGGTGGGAAATTCCTGGTATGCAGTGGTTAGTACCAACCAAACATGGTCCAAGGAAGGACAACTGGTTAAACAACAACAGGGTTACCCAAGGCTCATTGATGCTTGAGGGGGGTGGAGTGTAGCCTATGAAAGAAACGTGCCAGAACACATCACAGCTTGTTGAATATAGAGCCACAGAACGCTGAGTGTCCATGCTGACCCCTGTCTACAATGGGCATGTGAGAATCAGAATTGGACCATGAAAGATGGTGACCCTGGTCTGATAAATCACATTTTCTTTTGCACCATGTGGACAGCTGACAGCTGGATGCATGTGTCACTTACTTGGTGAAGAGATGGCACCAGGATGCACTATGGGTAGAAGGCAAGCCGGCAGAGGCAGTGTGATACCGACTCTTCTGCTGGGAAACCATGGGTCCTGGGATTATTGTGGATGTTACTTTGACAAGTACCATCTACCTAAACATTGCTACAGACAAGTACACCCGATATTCCCTAATGGCAGTGGTATCTTTCAGCAGGATAATGTACCCGGCTACAATGTGAGAATTGTTTGAGAAAGGTTTGTGGACCATGAGAAAGAGCTCAAGGTGTTGACTCCATATTCCCCAGATCTGAGTTGGAAAAACAATTTCAACATGGAAGCCCCACCTTGGAATTTAAAGGCAGGTGGTTATGCCATTGCTTTTATCTACATAAAATACATATACGTGACAGACTCCAACACTGCTTCTTGTAACAGAAATAAAGAGTGTGATGGACGGTCCTCAGTGGGGAATATCATGTCCATCATCTCTCACCATCCAGTGTTTGGACCCATAATATGAAAAGGAGAGGATGTGCCGGAGGCATAATTTAACAAAAATGTTCAAAGCGCCTCTCATGTGAAGGATGTAAGAACTAAACTGCCCCAGTCATATTTACACAATTATGGCATGGAGAACATATTTGTAGTAAGCCGTGCTGTTCAAATATTCTTTCAGGCGCATTGTGATGGAATCTGTTCTCCCCCTTTAACACATTTTTTACAATGGCAGAACACAAACTGAAACACATTTTTCTCATCAATTTTTAAAACTTTGCTACTCTTAAAATTCTATTTTAACAGGTATCCAGAGCCTGGATATTTGTGCTGGGTGGCTATATATTTCTGGATACCATTTTCTATAATTTCAAAAAGGTCTAAGGCTACTTTCACACTTGCGTTGTTAATTCAGGTATTGAGATCCGGCAGAGGATCTCTATACCTGAATTAAACTGATCCGTTTTGATTTTGCACATCAGGATGCATCAGTTCAGTTAGGATGCAGTTGTGTGAAATCAAAACTGAAGAAAACTGATCAGGCACTAAGTACATTGAAAGTCAATGGGTGACGGATCCGTTTTTTTACTCTCCTAAAAAACCGGATCCGTCACCATTGACTTACATTGGTTTCAGTACCTGATCAGTTTCTTTCAGTTTTTATGACCGGACACAAAATTACAGCTTGCTGCGGTTTTGTGTCCGGTCACAAAACTGAAAGCTGCCTGAACTGAAGACATCCTGATGCATCCTGAACGGATCTCTTTCCATTCAGAATGCATGGGAACAAAACTGATCAGTTTTTTTCCGGTATTGAGATCCTCTGCCTGATCTCAATACTGGAAAACCACAACGCAAGTGTGAAAGTAGCCTAATCCAAGGCTGTGCAGTCTTACCGGTAACAAAAACATCATCGGAAAATCCTGAAATGCCAGTTATTTTGAGATGTATAGAGGACAAGCTTTTAAGTAAAAACTGTAAAATCTAATAATTAATATTCCATTAGTCCAATCGCTAGTGGAGCTTACAAAAGTTATTTTGTAATACAAAAAGCAAGCCCATGTTGTAGTCAACTGAAAGGGACTGTCCTGGGAGTGCCTTAAAACAATACAGTGATCCCTCAAGATACAATGGCCTCAGCATACAATATTTTCAACATACTATGGTCTTTTCTGACCCATCATAAGTTGAAACTAGACTCAACATACAATGTCTCAGACTCAGATCCAACCAATGAAGGCCACTTCTCTGGCAAAATAGCTTGATTAGTTGCTAGTTAGCAGCTATTCCTGGCTATTATATGTAAGGACTTGATTTATCTGCCTTAGTTATCTGCTTATTTTTCTTAAATCTTCATTTTCTCTTATCTTTGAAGGCATTTGGGGGCTTTGGAACCAATTACTCAACTTGCAATGACTTCAACATACAGTGGACATCCTGGAACCAATTAATATTATAACTTGAGGGACCAATGTACTCATATGCATAACCAAGGGCGTAACTACCATAGTGGCAGATCATGCGACTGCTATGGGACCAGGGCAAGAGGGGGTCCAGTCTTAGTTGGGATTATCTCCTCCTCTACTGGAGGTGAAAACTTGGCCAGGACTCCACCCTCTAAAGCAGAGGTAGGCAACCTCCGGCACTCTAGCTGTTGTGAAACTACAACTCCCAACATGCATACTTTATCTGCTGTTCTAAGAACTCACATAGAAATGAATGGAGCATGCTGGGAATTATAGTTTCACAACAACTGGAGAGCTGGAGGTTGCTTGGAGCTGGAGGTTGCTTGTTCCTGCTCTAGAGGAACAACTTTTAGCAAATGAGGCAGTGGAAAAATGGACCAAGGGTCATTGAAAGGGTTTGAGGTAGAAACCCTTCTGTCCTGTGTGGGGGGCCTGGTTTGATCCTTGCTATGGGGCCCTTACTTCTCTATGTACGCCACTGTGTATAAGCCACCATCGGTCTAATACCACCGTCTTTCTGGTAGCTCAGGCTTCGCTTACTCCTGGCCAGATGATCACATGCCGTCTAAGGCCTCGTTCACATCACCATTAAAGAGGCTCTGTCACTAGGTTGTAACCTATGTAGTTAAATACATAGGTTACAAGTCCTAGTGACAACTTTTAAAATCATACCTTTCATGCAGAGTTCTGCGCAGCGGTCGCGTAGAAATCTAAACTAAAAAACATATGCAAATGAGCCATCTGAGCACCGGGGGGCGGCCTCTTTCCTCTGGAGCACCGCTCCCCCGGGCCCGAGGCACGTCCCCTGTCTCTAATCACGCCCCCTCCTGTACTTGATGGACAGCGCTAGACTGGTAAGTCTAGCGCTGAACTCTCGCGCATGCGCCCTAAAATTTTCCCAGCGCATGCGCAGTAGCGCTTGCAGTGTCTACACTGCAAGCGCTGTCTTCTCTTCTGCGCACGCGCCGTCACTTCGCTAGTCCCGGGAGTGACGGCGCGTGCGCAGAAGAGAAGACAGCGCTTGCAGTGTAGACACTGCAAGCGCTACTGCGCATGCACCGGGAAAATTTTAGGGCGCATGCACGAGAGTTCAGCGCTAGACTTACCAGTCTAGCGCTGTCTATCAAGTACAGGAGGGGGCGTGATTAGAGACAGGGGACGTGCCTTGGGCCCGGGGGAGCGGTGAAGGAGCGGTGCTCCAGAGGAAAGAGGCCGCCCCCCGGTGCTCTGATGGCTCATTTGCATATGTTTTAAAGTTTAGATTTCTACGCGACCGCTGCGCAGAACTCTGCATGAAAGGTATGATTTTAAAAGTTGTCACTAGGCCTTGTAACCTATGTATTTAAATACATAGGTTACAACCTAGTGACAGAGCCTCTTTAAGCAGATCCGACAGGCGGATCACCACTAGACCTCATTACAGTCAATGAGGCTCCGGTGGTCAACAAGGGAATCCAGCAGAGGGCAGCCTGTCAGATTTCGTCACATTTGGCATTGCTGGATTCTCCAGTTCACCTCTGGGTCTCCAACAACTCTAATGAGGTCTAGTGGTTAACCGGCTGATGTCCGGCATAAATGTCGGGTTTTGGCTGGACAAAAACCATTGCACGCAATGTTTTTTTTTTTGTCTGGCCAACAGCAGGTATTTGTGGCGGATCAGGCAGCTGGATCTGCTTGACGGAGACGGGAACGAGGCCTAAAAACACGACCAGTCACTGGCCTCTGTAGTGACTGCCTAGTGGTCAAGCGCTTATAAGACATATGATCAGCTGCCTAGAATTAAACAAAAACCAAAGCATCAGCAGCTTAAAGGCTATGGATAACTTTGGAGCAATTTTTTTTAAATCATTGCATTCTATTTATTTGGGGATAAAATCAATTTTTTCAATTGGTCTTTTCAACAGATTTCACCTTTAGTGTTATCTACAGACTGTTGCTTTTAGCGGCACACTGAATACATCCAAGAGCACGTCTGACGACTCGATCTATAACCCTTATCTGTACTTTCTTTCAGCTCATAAACACTCATCATGGCTACAGTTCAGAGATAAGGGCTACAAATCGAGTTGCCAGAGCTGCTCTCTGATTTATTCACTGAGAAGGGCAATAGTCTGCAGAGACACAAAGTCAAAGCTGTAAAGGGAAAACTGCTGAATTTTTTTAAATAATAAAGAGCAAATAAAAAGCACAAGGTCTTCATATTCCCATATGCCACAATGTTTTCTCATGATTCTATATAATATCTTTGGGTATGGCCAGAGTTTTTTAGACAAAGTTTGAGGCAGACCTGCCTAAAGGATTTTCAGCCAATGCCAGAAGTGGATGCACTTTATATTTTCTATTCCTTCCGAATCCACTTCTGGCTTTGGCAGAAAATCCTGCAGGCAGATCTGCCTCACAATCCCATCTAAAAAACTCTGTGTGGCCGTACCCTGTGAGAATAATCTCTGTATGCCTAAATATAAACTTGGAGGAACATGGAGGTATAGTTAAGTACATATTCCGTAACAGTTTACAGAGATGGCCGCCATTCACATCAGTTCCTGTCCCCAACAGGGTTTACAATCTAATTTCTCTTATCTCAATCATCTACAGATTGGAGTCAATTTTATAAGAAGTCAATTAACCTACAGTTCAGTTTCATAATGGAAATGCATGACATGCAAAACCCATGCTCACGTTGTCCTCTGGTCAGATTTGGTACTGTAAGACAACCATGATAACCAATGAGCCGCAACGTTACCCGATTAGTTCAACGCTATGAGAGTACCATGTATACCTCAACAAGGTACTGTAACTCTACTTGTGGAAAGCACTCTTTATACAGAGATCACTGACAGATGAAACTTCACCAGAGATCACCACAATAATCAATCACGTGTAACAGACACTCACCAGGGACTGAGAACTGACAGGGTACACAGATGGCCACCAGCCGAGCCAGGAGGACGTTCTTGATTTAGAAATCAGCAGGTAGAGAACATAGGAGGGTAAAGTGTGACTATGAGTCATGAGGGTCACGCCAAATATTATTTACAAGGGCCATTAGCGTACCAAGAGACTTCAGGTGGACAAGATGACAGCTGCTCTGGATATTTCGCAAAAAGGAAGAGATTCAATGGAAAAGAAAATAGAACGTATAATCCAACACAGCTGCCAGACAACTTTGAAGTAGACTGGGAGAAGACCGTGACATCATAGTAGACCTCTGGTTACTGTAGTATATGTATGTGCGTTCAAACAGTAATTGAGACCCTCCAACATGTCTGTTATACAAGTATTTCGTTCTATGATAAATGTATTTTTTATCTCCTTCAAATTATATTATGGCTGCCTGGACTGAAAAGTTTTGAAGGGATACATTACCTGGAGGATTGCCACGAGGGCAAGTTATTCCCTGTGATCTAGTGATGACATTACAAGCTATTTTATGTTCCTCTACAATCTATAGACATTGTAATAAGACCTTTGTTAACGATGGAGTCAGTAACTAAATACTACTACAGCCTATAGTCAGTTTGTCAGGCAGACATTGCACTACATTGTGTTAGTAGGCCAAGGAACCTGAAATGAAAATCTACATAACTTTATATATTTTTTTGTAACTTTGTTAACCCTTTTTATTTTTTAGCCCACCCCTAGGGATTTGAACAATTGGTAATATAGTGCAATACTTCTGTATTGCAGTGTACTGCGATTTTACTGTTAGCCTATTACCCACTGAGGCAGGGTAATAGAAGTATTAATGTAGGGGCCTCACTGGGTCCCTGACTGCCATGACAACTACTTGGCACCCTGCAATTTTGCTGTGGGGGAGATTGTGGTTTTTAGGGGGTTGGCCAGGATCAGCGTAATCTCTGAACTCAGCTGCGGCACTGAGTCGGCAGTTTGTATGACACAGCTGACACCAACTATGCACAGAAAAAAGGGGTTAAAAATCTCATCTTGCATCTACAGCCCATGTAGACCTACGCGTCTCCATAGTAAGAGGCTACAAACAAACTCTGTGTAGCCCTATCTTGCAGTCACACTTTCCATATGTGTGTTAGTAAGATGTAGTAGACATAAGAAAAGGATGATGACTGCAGGATCAGACTACACAAGGTTTGTTTGTAGTCTGTTACCATAGAGATATATAAATCGGCATAAGAGGTATAGAAACAAAACAAAATGATATTTTTAACTAGGAACCTTTGGAAGGGTGCTTAATTTTTTTACTTCAAAGGCATTCAGACAATAAAAATTTGATCTATAAATGCACGTAGGCTATAACAAAGAAAAGTTATCTAATTACCTAATATTTCAGATTAAGATTGGCCAGACTATGCATAGAAAAATATGGTCATTGTTTTCTAAATCTTCCCTACCCCATGTAATATTGATCAATGTCACTACCAACAGAACACAGTCCATTCCCCATTTTGTTGGGCCTACAATAAATTTGGACTTTCACCGATTTGCCCCATAAAGCTTTTACTCTTGCTCCTAAACAATACAAAAATATTGGCACCCCTTTTTAATCTATATAAAGCCAGTGTTATGTTATTAAAATGAAATCCTGTTTAGTTCACTTTTACGGTGAATACATAGAGTAGTCAGAGGGAATTCTCATACCAGTAAATCAGTAATAGATGAAGAACCAGGACCAAAAATGACTTCATTTTATGTGCATTTATTTTATTATTATTTGTAAAGAGCTTTGCCACAATGGCTACGTCAGTCGTTGGATGGAGTCTTCAAAAAAGTCTAACATTACTTAACCAGTACGTAGTAGATTCCGGCTCATGCGAGTGAGGTCTGAGCTTGGACCAAAGCAAGCACCTTGTTCCAGACACCTTAAGGTCTCCTTATCATGACAGAGACTGGGCCAAACACAACAGAAATAAGAAGTACGCGGTGGAACTTCTCGAGAACAGAGACAATCTCTTTTATTAATATAAAATAATTTGTAAGCTGGTCGGTGCCAAGAGCTCGCGAGGCAGAAAGCTGGGCTGCTTAATAAGTTCATGTGTTTGGATAGGTTGCGTTAGAAAACATCTGGCTGCGATTCCGAAGACACTTCTTTTTAGGAGCTTGTAAAATGTCTCGCAACACTGGAAGGTGTCTTAAAGAACGGGGCTAATTAGTATGTGGAGGCCTGACATTTCTCAGCCCGCTGCCTAAAAAAGAATGACTTGTAAATATGTTGTGCTTCAGAGGTGGAGAAACGACTATAAATTCTAAGTACTTGCGATTGAAGAATGTGGGGCTTATAATCTCTCTAGCCTCCAGTCACTTTAAGAAAGGCGCAGACCTCCACGTAAAGAATTACAGGCTTGGAGCTAATCCTGCAAGCAGCTATCCTCCCTTAATTCTCACTCAGATTGTGTGTCAGTAAGAACTAAACTCCGGGACGTGTTTCAGCCAAAAGGAACAAATTGCAACCAAATGAGGCTTTTCCAAATATCTTTTTTTTTTTTTTTTTTTAAGACACATGAGGCTGGGTTTAGCACCTTAGAACTGAGATGGCCAGCAATCTGGACGCGGGATCCGAACTGTGAAATAAAAGGACTTGTTTAAACAAAAGAAATGAAATTGAAGCACTTGTCTATTCACACTACTATGGATGCAAAGTAACACCTACGCAATAGATCTGCTAGGCTCCAGCGTAAATGTCAGATCTCTGCCCGCGAAACAGTAAATCTCACCCAACGTGGCAACACTGCTACTTATAAACTATATATATCTACACATCTCACCCATTCAATTTATCTAACACTTTAGGGACTGAAAGTTCTGTAGACAGATATATAAAATCAGTAAAGGAGACACCACAGCACCGCAATGCCCCGTTTATAGTCTGGACTTGCATCCTCTTTTACGGTCTGTCGGGAGCTCCCCATACATACAACAGATTCCACCAAAAGGATGAGGGAGGGGGGAGGTTCGTTCATCAATATACTAATCTGTATGAGGACCTTAAAAGGGTTGTCCCATCTGGATATTTATTGTTTATTGATAGGATATGCCATAAATGTCCAATAGGTTTGGGTCCCACCTCTTGGATCCACTCCTATCTTATGAACAGGTTCCGGTCATGAACATAGAACATGCTGCTCTTGCACCACCTCCATTTGCTGTAATCGGACTTTCCCTACGAAAATTCCCTATGTCCCCGAACTTTCAGTGGAATATATCAGCAGTGTTCACCCCCTGACACTCTTAACTAAACTAAATAGGGGAATATGAAAATGTTCAGACATTTCCCATGCTCAATGAACATTCATTTACTCACATGAAGTGTGCTAATTATTCATCAAATGCCCACCGGATGTTTCTTGATCTGTGTATTGTACTCATTTACCGCCAGCAACCCCTTCTCCTTCTGCTCTTGATTGACATCTCCTGTAGCATTCAACATCAACCAAGAGATTCTGACCTACTACTTGAAGGATGATCTTCCCTAAATGGCATTACAGCTATTAACATTTGTGACCTATCCATGGGTTATACTGTTAAGGGTCTGACCGCTAAGAAGCCATGTTTTCTAGGCCTTCCCACCAGGACATCTGCTGTAAAGAAGCTGCCACTACTTCATGGCAAGACTGCTTAGTTTCCACACCTCCCATAGAATTGTATGGAGTGGTAGCACACATCTGTTGCTCCATACTTCTTCTCCTCATCACAAATGTGTTGGTTGAGTCCACTGTTTTACAATCAGTGAGGGTCCTATCGTTTGGACTCTGACTGATTTAACATTGGTCACCAACCGTTGACTGATATATTATCAAGACTCTCTTTTTTGCTTCCAAAAACGCAATAAAGGGTAAATGAAAGGTCCTACGTTACTCCAAAGCTGTTCTGTAACGTATGGGGTCTCAACTTGTTGACAACCCAAGTCTGAAAATCATTGATCATACAATTTGCATTCTGGCTTGTCCAAATCATGATGTCACCATCGTCTACCGATGATTCTAGTACAATATCCATGGAGTTGCTTCCCACAGAGAAGGCATATTTGTTTTGGTTAGTTTTGCTCCTCTAGGGAACGCTACCTCAGAATGGAATATCGGGATGAAAACATCCTGATCTTCTTGGCTGGCACTGTAAAGCAGAGAATGAAAGAAGGTGATATCATAAGAATGGGCAAGGCGTTCATCTCTTCCAGTACCAGCTAACCGCTCGGTTTAATCGTTCTAAGGGTTGGTGAAACCAGAGTATATTTCTTCAGCTGTGGTAAATTCCTCTATGTGGAAGCTGCAGGGAACACTTTGCCGGAGCGGTGTCGATTTAAGTGGCTGAACCCATTAGAATAAACACTCTGGATAACACAAATCCACTGTTCACAGCTCCTTTTTCAACAATATCTTCGCTTTGCATGGACTAGCTGAAATAGTAAGAAAACACATCTGATCTCAGTATAAACACAGCGACTGCATGCAAGCTCAGAAGCTGAAGCCAGTTTGCAAGTATTTAACACGTACTGTATGTCTTAAATCTCATTCTCTTCCTTTACAGCTACCCTTAACCTCCTTCATGGTCCACTGGGAGAACTTTTAACTCAAGAACTTCACAACCATAACCTCCGTGTTAAATACATAATTCACAGAAGAATGGCAGCAGAGAACACACAATGCGAGACTTATTCTAAAGGGATACTGATAAAAACGGCTGTGCCTAGTTATGTAGGAGCTAAAAAGGGTTATCCCACAAAGGTACTTCTATGCAATGACTAGGGCACTTTAAATGAATTATTATTATTATAATATGCTTGCAATTATTGCTTTTTTAATGTACATTTGCCTCCTGCTCTTTATCTGCCTAGTTAACCTTCTCTTGTATTCAGTGGTGGACGCACATGCTCAGTAGTTACCCTGCTCTGTCCTTCCCCACAGTGATGGCATAGTGGTCTCATAGTGAAGCGGCCCAGATACCTTTAATTTATTCATCCCATGTTCTAAATTCATAGAAATATATAGCTATATACAGTGGTCCCTCGAGTTACAATATTAATTGGTTCCAGGACCATTGCATGTTGAAACCATTGTAAGCTGAGTAATCGGTTCCAAAGCCCCAAAATGTCATCCAAGATAAGAGAAAATGAAGATTTAAGAAAAATAAGCAGATAAGTAAGGCAGATAAAACAAGTCCTTACATATAACAGTCAGAAACAACCGCAAACTAGCAACTACTACAGCTATTTTACCAGAGAAGTGGCCTTGATTAGTTGGATATGAGTCTGAGACATTGTATGTTGAGTCTAGTTTCAACTTACGATGGCCCAGAAAAGACCATTGTATGTTGAAAATATTGTATCTTGAGGAATCACTGTATATAGCTTTTTAGATAGTAGAGAAGGAATTTGTGGGGGTGTTAAACACCGTTTGTATCTCTGGGGTTATATATGAGTGACTTTTTTTTGAGGGACTGTTTTGTATGCATCGGTTGAAGAGGAGCTAATTGCAATGCGACATTGGGGATCTGATCTGAGGTCACATTAACAGTGGGGGTCTGATCTGAGGTCGGATTAATATTGGTGGCCTGAGCGGAGGTCTGATTAACTACTAAAAAGGACAAAAAGCCCCCACAATGTAAAGCTCAGGAAAGTTTGATTCATACAAAACAAGGAAGAATAATGCTCACAGGGACCAAAGTAGCTTACAAGAAGCGAATTATGTGAACTGTGGAGTGTTGATCCCGACAGACATCATTGACACTCTAGATGTTGTTCTTCATGGATGATTGAGCATGAAGAAAAATGTATGAAGTGCTCCCAACATCTGTCTACAGCTCTACCACGGTAAACACGAAGAGTCCCCCGAGTCTCCGTACAGATCCTACCCCCGAGTGTGAACATGGAGATAATCATAAAGTACGTGGTGCTCACAGGTAGAGAGAGATTTCAGACGTGCAGAGGGGACATACTTAGGACTTTATGATAATTCCTAGAAGATACTGTGACCGAGAATATTCATTACATCCTAGCAGAACACACAAGAAAAACGTGAAATAACACGTCACCTGGGGCTAAGAACGAGAGGCAGAACAACATTTCCGAAATCCTGAGCGAAGTAATGCCGTGGTAGTTACCATAGCAAACAGCAATATTAACATCATATTTTGCATGTTTTGGGTAAAGCCATCCCCTGTGGAGTAATTTATATATATATATATATAAAAATTACCAGCTTCTCACTGAATTTTTACAAGACAAAGAACAGAGTCCCATAAAATATGAACAGTTAAGTATTAATAGGTATGTCTTTCCAGGGCCAAAAAAACTGGCATGTGGCCCCCTAGTAACAATTACTTCTTGTTACCATGGACATATTTCTATTATGAAATATTTCAATACTGTTTTAACAGAATACTGGAATGATTACAAATATTAAGCATAAAATGGGAACTCATTACAGCCATAGACACAGTCATATAGAAACCAAACACGTATTTCTAAATAATGTCATATTGAAATTTAAATTTAAAGGGTTTCGGAATAAAATACAAAGGGTTTTTTTTTGTTTGTTTTTTATGATTTCTTAACTTTTATGCTCAAAGTTAAATCTCCCCCTCTGGCATTCTGGACTCTAAAGAGGTTTTTTGCCTCCTGCTTCAGCACTTCGTGTGAACAAGCACTACTATTGCCGCGTGTCATTCTTAACTTTTGTGTAGAGGAGGGGCCTTTTTTTACTGTTATTTTCTTTATAGCTTTATATTTATAAACATTTTACTGTACTTAATATTTGCTTTTTTTTTACTATATGGGCAGAGGTAATTACAGCACACATCATTTATGCGTTCCTTCGCACAGATAACTGATAACAGTTATTAGATTACTGTCTGTAGCGCAGAGACAAGCACACAAACCACAGATCGCCTGTCCCAAGGTATCACTTACGCTGACTTCCCTAATGCTGCGCTCAGTAGTGACCGGGAACCGATAACCTAAGTGTGACAGCCAGATCATGCCAATGGCCCCGATATGCAGGTGCACAGCATCATCTGTACAATAATGAGCTTCTGGTACTGAGACAAAACTATCAGCCCAGTATTGCACATGGGGTAAGTGGAAGGGGTTAAAGGGGTTTTCTGAGATTTTGATACTGATGACCTATCCTCAGTATCTGATTGGTGTGGGTCCAACACCCGAGACCCTCGCCGATCAGCTGTTTGAGAAGACACCGGCGCTCGTGTGAGCTGTGTGGCCTTCTCCATGCTTACCAAGTACAGCGCCGTATACTGTACAGCAGCCGTGCATGGAATCGGGCTCAGCCCCAAGCATGGCCGCTATACGATGTACGCCGCTGTGCTTGGTGAGCAGTGAGAAGACAGTGGTGCTCACAGGGGTGCCGATGCCTTCTCAAACAGCTGATAGGCGGGGGTCCCGGATGTTGGACCCCCACGATCAGATACAGAAGATAGGTCATCAGTATCAAAATCATGGAAAAACCCTTTAAACAACGTTACTCTGGTCTATAGGCTGTGTCTGGTATTGCAGCTCAGTTCCATTCAGGAATATGGAAGTGAGCTGAAACACCAGATATCACACCATGGACAGGGGCGGCACTGTTAACGGATAACAAGCACATGGTTATCCCTAAACTGAGACCACCACCAAGGTTAATTGTTGAGATCGGGACTCAGATGCTTGCTTCTTAAAGGAGGTTTTCTCTCCATGTCATGGAAGACTATGTGCAAACAGCTGCTTTTGCCAGTGGAAGATGCCATTTACTGGTTGGCATGTCTCTTCTCTGGCTTGCAGAAAGGGATCCTAGCACAGGACTGCCCCCGCTACGATAGGTATACATCCTTTTAAGGCACGTCGACCTAACGGTACAACCTTTTAAACCCAAGCAAGCAAAACAATAAAACGCGGCAAATTCTCCTCCATGTTTTAATCATCGGAGACACACGAGACTAAAACTACCATTTGCTTGCATTTGATTAGTAGATCTAAAATACTAATTCATGGAAAATTATTCTTGGCCAGGGCTTAAGACGTAATCTATGCAAACAATTCCTGGGTCCTGATCGCACATTGTTACAATTATGAGTTAATTTTTTTTTCTTTTAAATTAACTAAAACAAAGCGGGAGAAGTACATTGTGGAAACACTATCTTCTGGCACATGTAATAACATTTTCTATCACCTATTAAAAACCTCCAGCGCGTATGATATCAATTAGGAGCGCTGCTGTCGATGACATGTGACAATGCTTTTTAGGAATTTTCATTTCTTAGGTGACTGCCGATCTAGTTCTGCTGCTTGTAGCCACGTTATGTGCCCTATAATAAGTGTGAGGGGCTTACACACATCCATTGGGGGTGAAGAGCTGCTGGCGATAACTGCTCCGGATCAGCTTCACTACCCTAGGAGAAGAGGTCGACGTCCATTCTGGTTTAGGACTAGACTTTCAATGCTGAATCAGAGGTCCATAGGTGGTCTTCTGGGGAATGGCACTACAGAAGAGAACTGCTGGTGAGCCTCTTTCCTCCTGTACTGCGCCTGTGCCGGATGCTAAGTGCACACGTGAGACTTTAGGAGAAGTCAGGGCCCGCCATGATCACATTTTCACTACTTGGCCCAGTCAATCAAAATGCAGAGGGTGTTGCAGTTGCAGAGAGAGCAGAGCCTCTAAGTGTAATGGTAACGCCCTCATTGCTCCTAGAGTCTCATTTGCATATGATAAAACATCATTTTTCTCAGCAATGTGGGCACATATGAACATGGGACCAACACAGGTGTCTTCAGCTGCCAAGTGCACATGTAACGGGTCAGCCAGTGTCATAGGTACAAAACTGCTGACAGATGCCCTTTACAGAGTACCTCTCCTGACATTATACCTACTTGTATTTCCCATAATACAGCAATTCTGGAGCATCTATTCTTATGACGCTGTGGTATGCCACTTCTCTATTATTCCTTCTAAAAGTTTATGGATGACTGCCAACTGGGTGCTACATGTTTGGGGTGTGTCCCTGCAAAGTCTGCCACTGGCAGCACTGAAGTGTCAGTGTATGTAGGAAGAACACCCCCCCCCCAAACCGGTAACACCCAGTTACTAATTCATTCATAAATGTCTAGTAGGAATTATGGAGGAATAGAATAACAGAGTCATAGGAAAAGATGCTCAAGAATTGTTATTACATGAGGAATGCAAGTAGTTAGTAAAACAGTCATGTCAGGAGAGGGGACAGCTTATTCTTGAGACCATTATAACCATTATGTTTGCTTCTTATCAATCTTTTTCACTTAAAAGCTATGAACACCTTCAGGGGCAATTTTTTATGACTGCATTTTACTCATTTTGGGCTAAAAATCATTTTTTCAATTGGTCTTCATTTAAATGTTTCAACAGTTTTTGTTCTACAGGGTTACGTTTCGGTCTATCTGCAGAATATCTTGCTTTCAGCTTCACACTGAACCCCTCAAGTTACTGCTCTAACCAGTTGATGTATAGCTCTTCTCTCTGAACCCCTGACAGCTCATAAACAATAAAGCCAGTTTGATAAGAATTGAGCTGTAAGGCTACTTTCACACTAGCGTTTTTAAATTCCGGTATTGAGTTCCGTCATAGGGGCTCAATACCGGAAAAAAACGCTTCCGTTTTGTCCCCATTCATTATCAATGGGGACAAAACTGAACTGAAGACAACGAAATGCTCCTGAAAGCATTCCGTTCCGTCTTCAGACCGGAGAACAAACCACAGCATGCTGCGGTTTGCTCTCCGGTCCAGGCATCCGCACCAAGACGGATCCGTCATGACCCCCAATGCAAGTCAATGGGGACGGATCCGTTTGGTGTGACCACAATGGTAAACGGATCCGTCCTCCATTGACTTTCAATGGAGTTCAGGACGGATCCGTCACCACATACATACAGACAGACACACACATACACACAAACACATACATACTTACATACTCCAGGCAGGCAGGCCGCACATCTTCATGACCAGGAGGCGCGCCGCTATGACGATTCCCTACAGCGCCCAGCAGAGGGCGCTATGGGGAATCGTCATAGCTGCGCGCCTCCTGGGCGTGAAGACGTGCGGCCTGCCTGCCTGGAGTATGTAAGTATGTATGTGTTTGTGTGTATATGTGTGTATGTATGTATGTCTGTCTGTAAGTGGTACTGTGTGACATGTGTTCCGGCCCCACACATGTCCCTGCGGCAGTCCGGATCCGGCGGCACCCTTCACCTGCTGGATCCGGACTGCCGCTAGTGTGAAAGTAGCCTAACAAGTGTTTATGATCAGTCAGGAATTCAGAGATAAGGGCAATACAATGAGTCATCAGAGCAGACTGAAAGCAAGACAGACTGAAACTTAAAGGAAATGTGTCACCAAAAATGTTATCTGACAGTTAAAACCAGATAGCAGCAAACATCCTTTTTTCTAATGTTTTTATTGTCTGGTTGCAGATTTCTTTATCCTGAACATGATTAAGGGGGCGGCCATCTTGCCTGAGCTGTAGAAAGCATTAAGAAAATTGCTTTACAGCAGCCCCATGGTCCACAGACACAATGAGCTCTTGGCAAGCTCTGCCTCTGATACTCACCATATAAGTCAGCTATCCTATAAGTCAATTTTCCACCTTCTAAATAGGCCTTGAGACATGATTGCCGCTCATCAGTACAGTGCAGAGAGTACTGGCTTAATTGGTGGTGAGGCCTAGGTCAGGATTCGGGGGTACTATATCTCCTTGTGGAGAGCGCCTGAAGGGTTTTATAGGCCATACATGCTCCTCTGGAATTCTGGGAAGAAAAGGTATGCAAATGAGCTCTTAGCAAGCTCTGCCTCTAACTGCCACCAGATGTAACGACTAAGGCGCTCTCCATAAAGAGATGTAATCCCTCTCCCCCCAAGTATAGATATTAAAAATGGGACATTAAAAATGACCAAAAAACTCTTTAAAAATATGTTAAACATAAAAACAAAGGGTCATTTTCTGTTGACACATTTCCTTTAATCCAATAGAACAAAAAAGTTGGATATTTTTTTAAAATTAAAGAGCTAGTGGAAAAAAAAACTTGAATGCAAACATAAAAATGCCCCCAGAGGTGTTCATAGTCTTAAATATACATTTTCAATCAGTCTTCTTATAGTCAATGAACATAAAACAACATGGACGACATACAAACAGCAGAATAACATACAACTATTCCTTCTGTGAAGCTACAGATACCATACGGACACCGCAGCTTTCCCCAGAAACCCCTGTTCCTAATTGATGAGGATTACAATGTAATTACAGCACTGGAAAAACTGAACATGTGTCCTTGCCTAATGGATAAGAAGAAACATGTAAGGTTTGGCTACGGCCATGGTTGAGTCACCACCAAGTTTTATCACACATATTAAAACAGATCATTTTTATCGTTTCCCTCCCGCCTTTCCCTTGTGTATTTTTCATTGATGAGCAAAGAGACCTTTTTTTTTTTCTTTTTTCTTAACGATTATTTCCGACCCCATCTGAATGTCATTGAGGAGATTTACTGTAGCCGAAGCTCTCTATCCAGCTCATAGACTTGGAAAACATCTCGGTAGAGATAACCAGGTCTGTGGCAAAGTGTTCCGACTTCTTCTATTACGAGATTAGATTTCAACACCTAATCATATTTTAAGCCGAAAAAACAGGGCCCATATAGTGTTACCGCTTATCAGCTTGACTTTTTGTTATTTGTGGTCGACGCGATACTTTCCAAGTTACAATGTGACATTCAGTTGGCTGTAGAAACACCCATAGACTCCAGTGCTCCAAGCCCTGCATCCTGAACTTAAGAAATTGGAAAACACTGGAAAATTATTAGCAGATGCAGCAACTGAATTTTTGACATCATAGTAAAAGCTCGAAGCGACTGGCTTTAGGGAAAAAAAAGCAAAAAAAAAAAAAAGTTTTAGACTTTGAACAAAGCATGTCTTATCCGAAGAGCCGTACTCACCAACCAGGACTATCAACCTGTATTTTTCATTCGGCTGCCGCTTATACTGCGCCACCTCTTCAAAGGTCGGGACATCTGCTGTATCGTACTGGTCGCTCTTTTTACATTCGTACATGAATTTATTCGTTTTTCTATCCTTCCTGCTGAGACGAAAACTTCTTCTAAACCCGGCTGAAACAAAAAACACATTTTTCAGATCAGAGCTGGACGTCTGCGGCCCGCGCCATTGCCTGGGTATAATATTCAGAAATATTTTAACAGCAGAGAAATCATTACAAGCTAAACCTCCCCAAAATAATACAGCCCAGGCTGCTTTTACTAAGGTAACGTTTAAAAGGCGCCCGCTGAGCGATTACTTATTCACGTGCGGATTGCTGAAAAGCCGTCTATAAATCCCAGACAGCAATAGAAAAACAGGACTTGTGTGCTGCGGCGAGGCAGACGGCAGAACAGCGCGGAATCTGTGCTCGGGTTTTACAGTAGGAACATAAAACAAATATTGGTTTCTTTAAAATACTGAATCCATAGTCTGAAAATCCACTTCTGGCGATAATAAGAAGGACATGTGAAATTGTTACACTTTATTAGAAATATTACAGGTTTTACAGTTCAACGATGATTCTGTTACATAGCCAGGACATGGAGACAACACGCTGCAAAGATGTCAAAGACTCCAAGACAAAGACACTGCAGTGGACTTCAATAACAAATGTAATGTAGTAAAATAGATTGTAAGGCTGAAAAAAAGACATCCGTCCATCCAGTTCGGCCTGTTATCTTGCAAGCTGATCCAGAGGAAGGCAAAAAACCTCTGTGAGGTAGAAGCCAATATTCCTCACTTTAGGGGAAAAAAATTCCTTCCCGACTCCAATCAGGCAATCAGAGTTACTCCCTGGATCAACGACCCCTCTCTAGTAACTATAACCTGTAATATTATTACCCTCCAGAAATACATCCAGGCCCCTCCTGAACTCTTTTAGTGAACTTGCCATCACCACCTCCTCAGGCAGAGAGTTCCATAGTCTCACTGCTCTTACCGTAAAGAATCCTCTTCTATGTTTGTGTACAAACCTTCTTTCCTCCAGGCGCAGAGGATGTCCCCTCGTCACAGTCCTGGGATGATGGGAGTGATTTATGTGCAGACACCTGATATATTCATACTTTATTTGCCCTCCTCCGAACCCTCTCCAGCTCTGCTATGTCTGCCTTGTTCACAGGAGCCCAGAACTGTACACAGTACTCCATGTGTGGTCTGACTAGTGATTTTTAAAGTGGAAAACTACGAGATACTAGTTGGAACTGAAGCAGAGTTCAGTTTCAAGTTTGAAAGTGCTTTTCCGCTTCAAAAATAAACTACTTAATTATTCAATGCAGCCCACGCATTCTAG
The DNA here is from genome assembly GCA_900303285.1 of Rhinella marina. NCBI lineage: Eukaryota > Metazoa > Chordata > Amphibia > Anura > Bufonidae > Rhinella > Rhinella marina. The sequence goes on from ONZH01011215.1 coordinate 292,090, forward strand.
ACGGATCTCCATACAGTATTATTCTGAAGTTTTGAACAAAGTGACTTTGGATGAAGCATCCAAAGCTTGCTTCGCTCAACACTAGTTATAGCCACCCCTTTACCACTCACTTTTTCAAAAAGTGACAAAAATCAACTTATTTTCAAGAGGTGGTGGGACAGCAAATCTTACATTACCACATCTCAAAAAACTATAAAAATTTTTAAGGGTGATCTAACACTGAAAGTACTGTGCAATTTTTTTAAAAGTCAACTACCGTCGAGATAGTGATGCTCCACCCTGAGGACAGGTCATCAATAACAAAATCCTGAAATACTCCGTTACATGTACATTCTAGGGTAGATTTTGTTGCAAAGGTGTTTATCCCGCTCACTCCACTTTTGCTGGTCTCATTCATTTTCCACACCAGTTTAGGGAGTGGAAAATGGCCTTAAACTACGCCAGCAAGGGAGCTGGCGTAGTTTAAAGTATGTTGCACAACCGGTGGCAGCAAGAGCCAAAGTTATGCAGAGACCTGTGCAGGGCCGGCGTCAGCAACCAGCAACCCCGGGCAAGTGCCGGGGCCCACTGGTCCTGGGGGGGCCCACTCTGCCTGCTCACTCCTGCAGCTGTGTGCCTGTTCTGGATTCTAGGGATGCTCACCCCAGCAGTGCAGACAATTTTCGCGGAGTGCACTGCTGGGGTGAGCGGCCCCAGGACTCAGAACAGGGTAGATAAAGTTTTTTACCAGGCTGAAGGGCCTTCGTGACATCATCCGCCCATGTGACCAGTGGGGGAGGAGCCAGCGGAGCAGAGAGCACTGTTCCCGTACAGAGAGGAGCTTAGCTGGAGTGTGGTGAGGCCTAGCTGTGTGTGTCAGTCCCTGTGTGTATCTGTCCGTGTGTGTGTGTGTGTGTGTGTGTGTGTGTCCCTGTGGATTTTTCTGTCCCTGTGTGTGTGTGTGGGTGTTTATCTGTCCCTGTGTGTGTATATATATCTGTCCGTGTGTGTGGGTGTGTATCTGTCCCTGTGTGTGTATATATATCTGTCCGTGTGTGTGTATATATATCTGTCCCTGTGTGTGTATATATATCTGTCCGTGTGTGTGGGTGTATCTGTCCCTGTGTGTGTATATATATCTGTCCGTGTGTGTGTGTGTGTATATCTGTCCCTGTGTGTGTATATATATGTCCCTGTGTGTGTGTGTGTGTATATATATATATATGTCCCTTTGTTTGTATATATATCTGTCCCTGTGTGTGTGTGTATATATATATATATATGTCCCTGTGTGTGTGTGTATATATATATATATATATATATATGTCCCTGTGTGTGTGTATATATCTGTCCCTGTGTGTGTGTGTATATATCTGTCCGTGTGTGTGTATCTGTCCATGTGTATGTGTGTGTGTGCTCTTCTGTCCCTGTCCGTCACCATCATTATGCCCACAGTGTTCCTATATCTTGACGCAGCTGCATCAGGACGTTCTGTGTGAGGCAAGAAGAAGATGGAAGAAAAGGAAGCGCGGCCAGCATGGAGTCCATAGGAGAGGCACATGGAGACAGACTAAGGACGCAGGTAACACTACCACATGATCTATACTAGTGTTATCTGTGGTTTTACATAGGACTGCAGGTAACATTACCACACAATCTACATTAGTGTTATCTGTGGTTTTACATAGGACTGGAGGTAACACTACCATACGATCTACACTAGTGTTATCTGTGGTTTTACATAGGACTGCATGTAACACTACCACATTATCAGCACTAGTGTTATCTGTGGTTTTACATAGGACTGCAGGTAACACTACCACATGATCTACACTAGTGTTATCTGTGGTGTTACATAGTACTGCAGGTAACACTACCACATTATTAGTACTAGTGTTATCTGTGGTTTTACATTGTAGGTAACACTATTACATTTTCAGATAGCCATCACTGTGTTATCTGTGCTGTTACATAGGGCTGCAGGGGACATCTACTATATTATCTGTACTCAGAGATTTATCACTGTGTAAGAGGGCCCACTGAGAATTTATCGCCCAAGGGCCCACCTGAACCTGGAGCCGGCCCTGGGCCTGTGCCTCTACATAACTTTGGCGAATCCACCAGCAGCGCAGAGGGATTATAAAAACGTCCCCGTTAGTGTCTCCCACTCGAACAATACTTGCTCATCTCGACCCCTCTCTGTTGGTGTCCCTCAAGGCTCTGTCCTAGGACGCCTGCTCTTCTCAATCTACACCTTCGGACTTGGACAACTCAGAGTCCCATGGCTTTCAGTATCATTTCAATGCGGACGACACACAAATTTACCTCTCTAGTCCAGATGTCACCTTCTTACTATCCAGAATCCCACAATATCCATCTGCTATATCTTTCTTTTTCTCCTCTCACTTTCTAAAACTTAACATTGAGAAAACAGAAATTATCATCTTTCCCCCATCTCTCTTAGCCCCCCCCCCCAACAGACCTATCTATCACAGTCGATGGCTGCACACTCCTCCTGGTCAACCAAGTCAGTTGCCTCGGAGTAAACTTTGATTCTGCTCTGTTCTTCAAACCACACATCCAAGCCCTTTCCACCTCCTGCCGAATCCAACTAAAAAATAATCTCTCGGATCCACACGTTCCTTGACCATGAGTCTGCAAAAATGCTTGTACAAGTCCTCATCTTCTCCTGTCTAGACTACTGTAACATCCTCCTCTGTGGCCTTCCATCTAGCACTCTCACACCCCTCCAATCCATCCTCAACTCTGCTGCCCGACTAATCCACTTCTGCCCCATTACTTCTCTCTCTGTTCACTCTGCCAATCACTTCACTGGCTCCCCATTGCCCAGAAAATCCAGTACAAAACACTAACTGTAACATACAAGGCTGTCCACAACCAGTCCCCTCCATACATCTGTGAGCGGACCTCCTGGTACCTTCCCACAAGCAATCTCTGATCCACACGACTTTCTTCTCTACTTTTGTATCTGTTCTTCCCACAATGGCCTCCAGGATTTCTTCTGTGCATCCCCTATGATCCAGAACTCTCTACCCCAACATCTCAGGCTCTCACCTACAGTGGAATGTTTAAAGAATATGATACCTATATAAGGACCTCGCGGGGTATATTATTAAAGTATAAAGCAAAGACATTTTAAAATTCAACTTTTATTATAATATGCCAATAAAAATGACCACATATGGTCAGAAAATTACCAAACAAGAAGCTGACAACACCAGTCACCTATAGGGATATATTGGGGAAAGCAGATACTGGCCCTAATAGGACCCTCTTGTACCCTGTGCCCAGGGGATCGCCTTGATGGTAGGAGACCCCTGTCCTCGTACCTTGTACTGCTTATCCCTAGATGTCCCTACACCAAATCTCTATAATCAAACAAATGAAAAGAAAAATAATGGCTCAATCGCATAGATGTCACATTTGTATCCTGACGCATTTCCCCTGTGTTCAACAGGTTCATCAGGGGATAAAAATCATGAGAGCCACCTAGCATATCTCACCATATTCAATGAATTAAACAATAGATGTATTTTCGATAATCAAAAAATGATATTAACCAACCATCTAGAAAACATACATGAGGGGCAAACGATACAGGTCAGATGGCTCATATCAGATTAGGCAATTTAAATAGGCAGTACACAAGTGGTTAAGGCGGTACACAGATCAGCCTGAAAGTTAAAGCAAACCTGCATATACAGCCCTGGTTGGTTAATATTGGTTGGTTGGTTTTTTGATTATCGAAAATACATCTATTGTTTAATTCATTGAATATGGTGAGATATGCTAGGTGGCTCTCATGATTTTTATCCCCTGATGAACCTGTTGAACACAGGGGAAACGCGTCGGGATACAAATGTGACATCTATGCGATTGAGCCATTATTTTTCTTTTCATTTGTTTGATTATAGAGATTTGGTGTAGGGACATCTAGGGATAAGCAGTACAAGGTACGAGGACAGGGGTCTCTCACCTACAGTGGAATCCTTCAAAGGAAACCTGAAAACCCGCCTCTTCAGACAAGCCTACAACCTACAGTAACCCTGCTGCCGCGATATCGCTGTATGAACAGCTTTACCCTCACCTACTGTATCCTTCACCCATCCCTTGTAGATTGTAAGCCCTCGGGGGCAGGGCCCTATATCGTTCTGTACCAGTTTGTAACTCGTCTTGTTCATGCTTATTGTACTTGTTTTGTATTATGTATGTGCACCCATTATCTTACATACAGTGCCATGGAATTAATGGTGCTATAATAACGATAATTAGGAATTTTACTAATTCTATACTCATTACATAAATGGATTTCAGGTATATAGAAAATAAGTGATTGTTCCCATCCACCACTGCAAGGTCTCATAGGTGGGAACCTACTCTAGATGACTAACTTCTACTATGCCCATAGGTTTTAAATGAATTCAGCATCCAGGGATATAGGCGATAATTAAAAACAGTCTTAGAAAGATGGGTGGCTAGTGCGAGACCAAAATGGAGGTAGTGACACCTGCTGCAAGGTGCCTGACGGGCCACGGTGTCCACTCAGTGCATATAGGGACAATACTAATGCTTCACCACACCTCTGTAGGACACAAATAAATCATCAATTCCAGTTGACACGTCGTCAATCTGAGGAGGTCCACAGTGCTGACTGCAGGCCGATACCACTTCACCCACCCTCCTGTAATACCTGTACTGTTGTTCCTCACCCGTCCTCCCTGGTCATACACTGCCTGGACTAATATTCAGGTTATAACGCCGTCTGCCAGACTTTCTTTTTTCTCATTCTAACAAACAACGGAAAATATAACGTTTACCTTTCAGTAACTAGAGGAGATTATTACTGAAGACAAACGATCGTCTTAAGATCACAAAGTGTTCCTTAAGTAATAAATGTCCTGGGAAGGTTAATCTACTTGAAGATGACAAATGAATCACATGACCGCATTCTCCCCCCTTGTTAACCATGCTGATAAAGAATAAATAATGAGGAACTCCGCTCGGAAAATCCTCTGCTTTCAATGCGTTACCGGCTGGAAACTATAACTTCAAACCAAAGAGGCCCCGTCCACCCTCCTGACTTGTCTGTTTTAGTAAATACTTGTCTTTCCCCTTAAACCATTCTGAAGCATCTTTTCTTAAAGCTATGCAGTCTGCAGTTCCTCCGTTATTCCTCCTGGAAAGGAACAAACTGGCAGCTACTTACCATTCCCCCTTGTTAACATGGTGTGTTACTATACACTCTGACACTGTCAAAACTGAACAGTAGAAAAGCAACACCAAGTTGTGAATTTATCAATACATTTCCAATGTATCAATACTACTTGCATTCTGGAAAGTGAAGTATTTACACCTGACAGGGATATGTCTGTCAACTAGAAGAAACCAGCAGAATTGCGAATGCAGCTCCGACCTATAATTCTGGCTGAAACAAAGGTCCAATACATGATTAAATGCATTCCTAAGGCAAGTCAAATTGGATTTGTCAGCAGAAGATGCTATTTTTAATTTTCCATGACACTGTCTATATAAAAAAAATCCTAAAATGTTGCCTTTTCAGCAGCTTAATAATTGGATGACATTTTCTGTTTTGTAAAGATCACTTTTCAACGGCTATCTCATTCTCAGGATTACAATGAAAGGCAACACCTAAATATAGACAACAAAGTATCCACCTCTGGCATAAAGTGATGGTCAATGCTTATCTACTCGCCGTCCCTGCACAATGACCTCTGCACAGGCCACAGAGCATGTCTACAAAACTCTCGCAGAAAAGTCATTGAGTCATTTTCTCTTCTCTAACAATGCTAGAACCAGCCCGTATCTCCAGTGGATCCAGAGATCTCTCCATTCATTGCTCTGTCATATTTATTTCAAGCTGGCAGCTTAGACGGCATGTCTCTTCTGCTGCAGCCCTCTCCCTATCACAGCTCAGGGTGTGTGTCCTTTATGCTGCAGCCCTCTCCCTATCACAGCTCAGGGTGCGTGTCCTTTATGCTGCAGCCCTCTTCCTATCACAGCTCAGGGTGCATGTCCTTTCTGCTGCAGTCCTCTCCCTATCACAGCTCAGGGTGCGTGTCCCTTCTGCTGCAGCCCTCTCCCTATCACAGCTCAGGGTGCGTGTCCTTTATACTGCAGCCCTCTCCTTGCATCTGACAGAGCTGCTAACAGTAGATATGGCTGGTGACTGTTGAAGGATGGAACTGAGCATGTGTATCCACCTCAGTAGGTGGACGTGCACATTGCACATAATTATACATCAGGGGAGTGGCATTATAACAAAGCAAAAAGAAGAACTCCCAATTGCAACAAAGTAAATTATCAAAAAGTAACGACATTTTCATGCGGAATTAAATTAAAACATTTAATGACGGCACAGTCGTTTTAACAACAGCTGAGGCAAGATGGACACCCTCATAATCCTATACAGAAAATAAAAAAGGACAATCACATTAAAAACATTAGAAAAAAGGGAATATATATATGATTTCCTGTAGTAGCAAAAAATAGATGATAGACCTTTAAAAATATAGTAAAATATAATTAAAAACTAGTCATATGTAAAGAAAAAAAAAGTGTGAAAATCAACATACACGACCTGCCTAATGCTCTACCCCAGGTTGCTCGTTGCTCTAAGGGTGGGTTAATATCACATCCTTTTAACGAATGCAAAACGTAGATGTTAAACAGATGCCTCAGACTGATGCCATACAGGGGCATCCAGGGGCGGATTGGCAGTGTATTGTACTGGGAAGGTTCCCAGTGGGTCGCATGTTTTTATGTGCAGTGGGCCAGTTGAGGGAGCCCAGAAATTGTTCTAAACAATGCAGCATCTAATGAAACAAGAGGAGAGGGGAGAGAGGGATTCTCCTACCTCTCCTCTGCTGCGCTTTGTTATTGCAGGGGTGGGCTGGGCCGCATGCTGGCAGGGCCGCCCAGTTCACAGGCCGCAAGTACAGCAGCCAGCACAGCACTCCAGCACTAGCTGCTGAGACACACCCACACCACCACTTGACTTACTGTGGCCGGCTGTGTAGGGCTGGATCATGATTCTCTGTTAACTCCGCCCCCAGTGACATAGGTGGCTGTAGGTCACATGACAAATTCCCAGGTCGTGCCAGCCAGTGTGTGCTCTGCCGCCATATTAGTCCCACTCCCAACTTCAGTAAATCCAGTAGTAGAGCAGAGCGGAGGTTAGCTCTCTGCAGCAGAGAGCCAAGCCAAGTGGAAGTGGACACTAGTGCCAGTAAGTTTGTTAGGAGTGTGGACCATTGAACAAAATACATATTGATTCAGTGAGTGGACAAAGATAGAATAATAATGTGCAACTATAATGTGTACTATAGCCTCCTTTTTCTGCCATGTTGCTCCGCTGTGTACTAGTGTTTATTTTGGCACACTTAAAGGGAATCTGTCAGCTCTGAAACACCCTCCGAACTACAGTAAGCGGTGTATAGTGTAAGTGATGTCGAGTCCGGTTATGTAATTTTTATCTTCATACTCACTTCCATTCTGTCTCTGTGCTCCCACAAACCAGCAGTAAAATGCACTCAGTGGACTCCAGTGCTCACTCATATAATGGAGAGGACTCAAAGAAGAGTCCTCTCAATGCATTTTACTGCAGGTTTGTGGGAGCACAGCGTCGGAATGGAAGTGAGTATGAAGATAAAACTTACATATTCGGATTCAGCATCACTTACACTATACACCGCTTACTCTAGTTCAGGGGGTGTTTCGGAGATGACAGGTTCCCTTTAAGGCTACTTTCACACTAGCGTTTTTGCTGGATCTGTCATGGATCAGAAAAAACACTTCCGTCATGATAATACAACCTTTTTGGCCACCCCTTCTACATGTTTGGTTCCGCCTACAATATGGGGCCACTTCTACCTTTTTTCCAGGGCCACTTTGAGTTCCCAATCCGCCCCTGGGGGCATTCGTTCACCATTGTAAAAAAAACAAACAAACGAGAAAAAAAATATATATACTTTTTTTTAACTGGGCTATGCAGGAAACAAGAATATGGTGTGCTGCATGTTTTTTGTTTTTTTTTGGTAACATATACGTCAAACGTGATGTGAGCCCACCCTAACAAAGCTCCACACGTGACCACATGTATAAGCGGAGACGATTAGGTAATGATACATTCGTTTTTTGGGGGGGAATTTTTCACTCAGAGTGATAGCTACCCATAGTACCCATAAATCTACTCTAAGCCCGTCCAGGCCGCCACTGATGCATGTTGTGCTCCGTGGCCCTCACAATCTAATACTTTTATGGAGCTCCCATCTTTGGTTTTTGACTCTAGCCCAGTCCCTCTGCTCAGACAAAAAGCTGGAGGAGGATGAATGCTAATGTGGTCATCCAAATCCAGTTAATAAAACTGCACAAAGATTTACCACTTCCTTCAAAAATGACCGGGGTCAGTGGTTGTAAGTCGTGTAAAACCCGCTTTTTGTCAGGTGTGACTTTACTTGAATCCCTTTCTCCCGGAATATACTAATCTGTCCTGACATTTTACCTACGTGTTAAAATCAAACTATTAAACAGCTCCCCTCGGAGCAACTCCTAGAAAGCAGAGAAAAGTTTACGAGCTTAGGATATGCAAAACAAATGGCGAGTAAAAATGTTTCCTCTGGTGGGAATGACAAAGCATGTAAAGATGTCACCGACTGGGGATCAGAAATTAAATCGATGGCAGGGACCAGTGTAGTCCGAGCTAGCAAGTGAATTATGAGGACAATGTGAGCACTTAGGCGACACGTTAACCCTCATAGTACCTTGCAATGCCGATGGAAGACATAAGATTGTCCAACTTTTTTAAAAAGATTTTCCATGACTCTGGACAGGTCATCATTGTCTGATCAGTGGTGGTCCAACACCTGGGACCACTGCCGATCAGCTGTTTGAAAAGGCACCATCGCTCGCAATAGCGCGCAGCCTTCTCCAGCATTTTCTAGGCCATGTGACGTCATGGTCATCGATCACCTGGCCTAGACCCATCTCAGCGCCATTGAAGTGAATGGGAGTGGGCTGTGCTAACAAATGGATGGCTCTATGCTTAGTGAGCCAAGAAAAGTGCCTTCTCAAACAGCTGATTGGCAGGTGTCCCAAGTATCGGACCCCCATTGATCAAATACTGATGACTAGAGTTGAGCGAATGTGCTCGTAACGAGCACTGTACTGCTCGGATCCCCTGCGCTCGCATGGGCGCAGGCATCCGGATCCGTCAGAGGATAGGTCATCAGTAGGGATGAGGATAAGTTGTGTTTTCAAGTTCGCCGTACAAGGTTCGAGTTATCTAAGAATTCCGTTATGGATTCCGCTAAAACGGACCATAACTTATGGTGTGTGGTAGCTGAACCCATAACGGAAAACAAAAGTTTGCTCATCCCTAGTCATCAGTAGCAAAGTCTCGGAAAACCCTAAATTTTAAGCCTTTACTGCTGTACCTGGAAAAAAAAAAAAAAAAACATACTCACCTGCTGTTCCAGCACCCTGGCTCCCTTTACTGGTCAGGATGGGTGGATCTCATCCTCGTGGTGATGTGTCCCCAAGCAACACTTCAACCTTTCAGTGATACGCAGCTTGGGGACAGTAATTGGCTGCAGCGGCGAATGTGACCCTGTCAATCGGCAAGTTTACAGATGGGAATTAGACCAGTAAAGATAAGCCAAAACGGAACAGCAGGAAGCAGGTGAATTGGGTTTTTTTCCATTGGCACATCAGGCTGGGGTTGAAATTTAAAAATAGTAAAAAAAAAAGTTGGACAACCCCTTTAAATTATTAATTTCTCAAAGGAAAGCTAGGACTTCTACCATGCTCCTCCATTTGCCACACACTAGCATAACCCTGACCCTCGACTACTACTAGAGTTATGTCTCCAATGTTGCTCCTCAGATGTCTATCATAGGTGTCCTCTATTAGCCATGGCTTGAAAGACCCTGTAAATATGGCACTGATAGCTATCAGGATATTTAAGATACCCTGCAACAGAAATCTGCAACTAAACCTTGCATTTCTGTCATGGATTCAACAAGGACCTGAACACTGTTTAGCCCGTGGTTTACATCATAGGTTTGTTTACATCAATGTCCATGGGCCCTTTAATCCATCCAATAGCATACAAAAAGAGTTATAAGGGTAAAACAACATGGCAATAAGTAATTTCTACTAATGTTGCCTCCTCCAACATGTCTGTTATGTGACTACAGTTCTCATGTTGGGGTACAGAACACCAACCAACATTATGTCCTCTTTGTATCATAAGTGGTCATGGTCAAGAGGCCTTCATGACCAAAACTCCAGCTTATTGCGTAAATACTGTAGAGCAGGGGTGGACTGGAGACTAAAAAAAGCACAGGAATCCTAAATGTTCCCCATGTAGTAAGAGAGTCCAAACTGACAAAAGGTGGAGCAACACAAGTAAGCAGGGACAACATAAATAGGTATTGCCAGCAATACTGTAGTGCAGCACATAATACCGCCCCAGCAGAACCAAATACCAGGTGCAGCACAAAATACCACCACCATCACTGCAGTATTCAAGTGTATCACTGCATCACTGTCCTGAGGACGGTTATACAGTTGAATTCAGGGGGGACCTTCAGCCGCCGGCCAGGTACATAAGAATCTGATGCTCCGACATTAATTAATGTTCAGAGCATCAGAGCATTATGTACTGTACTTAGCCACCACCCCCTCACGGGCCATTGGCCCACCGGGAAATTTCCCTGTATGGTCTATGACCAGTCCTCCCCTGATGTAGAGAATGAATATGGTGGAAAAGCAAAAATAAAACAGCAAAAAGCAAAAAATAATTAACCAATCCACCGCCTATGACTGTTCCTCTACTTTTCTTAAGCAGTGTGTTACATATTTCTGACTACTATTTCCAGTGAGAGGAACCTGAACACCATACCAGTAATGGTACTCAATTCAATCCAGAAGAGAACCATCCCATCGTAGAGGTTAATGATCGTGGTACGTCCACATATGCAAGGCACAAACAAGCACAAACAACACCAAGTTTATCATCTGGATGAAGTCACCGACATCTGGACGGTGGAGGAAATGGTTAGGATTTTCTAGTTGACTGACAACTCCAATATTAGAGACAGCTGCTCTGCCAACCAGAACATGTTCCGTCTGTGGTTTGTCAACAGCGAATGCCACAAGCCGGGATTTAACGTTAACCGATCTGACTTTCATGTTGTCATGGCAGAAACGTACGAGGCATCTTGGATCTTACGATGCGTCCGTGAGGTTATATGAAGTGTTTTGACTGCTTGAGATTGCTTCCAATGAGCAGTATTTGATGGTCTACCCAAAGCGTATCCTATTACTGAAAAACACTAGAGAAGCCATAAAAAGCACAATGCATAACAGCCACTTCTGAGCAGCCACGAGGAAATCGATGCAGACAGATCATTTACTTTCATACACACAGCTGCCGAAAGAATGTGATGTACATTGCAGAAATGTCCACATCATCCTTCGCAGTAAACTTCAAGAGCTATCGGACTCCTTGGAAGGGGGAGGACGAGCCACTCGAATATAAGCTGGAAAATACTCCTTTAATATCACGATGAAGTGTAATTTCAGGTGGGTGCAGTACCACAATCCCTACTGTGGGTGGCACAAGTGTCTTTGCTCCCGGCATGGAGCCTTCGATAGAGAAGAGCGATATTATTTTACTCACTGTATAATGAATACAAATGACTGGGGTCTCCATTTCAAGCCGAATGAAAGTGGAACACGCATGGAACTGTTGGCATATACAAGCCGGTGTAATTTAGAAGAAGTGATCTTATCTGATTCTTCTGACATTCCTCCACAACCACTTTGCTTTGCTGACAAAATATGTGCAAACATAATTACTCATTTATGAAGTCAACATGGCACTTCTGCTGCAGCGGGGAACAACCGGGCTGTATAGTCCTACTGCCAAGCTCTTAGAGGGAACAATTTATGTGCCACCGAGGGGAATAGACCTGCCTGGTCCATGCCAGAACGCCATTCATCAGGACTATGATGGGGGGTAAAAAGCACCGGATAAAATTCTGTATGAAATAACATACGACATGGTGACAGCAATGATGCCTGGTAGCACCAGGGCCCCAAGGTTTGAGTTCCAACAACATCTGAGTAGGCTTTGTGTGCACTTCCAAAAACTGCAGAAAATAAAGGGACATGGGGTGCTATACCTTCTTCTCCTGATGCAAAGCAACATTTAAGAATAAGAGGTTCTTAGTGTACGTTTTGATTAAAATATATGTATGCCCTCTTGCCAAGTTCTAAGTGGGTCCCTACGCTAATTTGGCACAGCATTGCATGGTGACCGGCACAACACAGCAGTCCACCAGTTCAACAGCACCCTTGATGCTAGGCTAAGTCCCTTTGATTCTGAGCCACACAGCCCCAGCAACAGCAGCTGGCGTGTAGACACACAAGGTGTGAACAGATCCCAAAGGCTCGCCTTTCTGTGAGGTCCCAAAAAAACAAACTCCTGTCTGGGTGTTTTTAACGATCGGGAGACTACACAAGGGTTAATACCTACTTGTTCTCAGTCAGTTGTCTGAGACCACACAGGAAGGTGAACTTTTGTGATCTGTCCACACCTTGCGATGCTGCATTGGGGCTGTTGTTGCTGTGCCTGTGGAGAGACCCAGTGCCAGAGAGGCTTAGGCCGGCAGCGGGGGTCCGGTTAGGTTGCTGGGTCCCCCCTCCCCCGCTGTACAATTTGGTCAGACAACATGAAGATCAATTGTCACACTGCACCTAATGATTGTCAATGTCACTTGACACATCTGTCATCACAAATCCATACATGCTGGACTTTTGGCTGCGGGTCGGACATAACTTCGCCATCACAGACCGCAAGGTAAGTTGTGCACGACTGCAACCAGTTTGTGACCTGTCTACGATTTGTTTCTTTATTTTCTTAATTTAAAGTAAGTTACATACAAGTTGTGTTATTTGCCTGAGATTTGATCTTGCACATCTAAACTTGCCGTGTAGCGTCTGTGTGACCCTCTTCCTTATTCCTCCTGAATGTATGTGAAGTGAGTATTTTCCTATACCGTCATACTTTCCAATCAAGTCTATAGTGTCGGTCTTTGTAGGAACACGCCCTACTGACATAGGATAGTAGTTGATTTATTCATACTTTTTAAGGAGGAGTAATAGAGGAGCAGCAGAATGTAAAGAACAGCTAATGGGTCCTCTTTAAAAAGGGTTCCTATAATAAAACCCAGTCTTTCTGAGCTAGATATGATACAGAGATTGAATTTTTGTATACATTGCATGTCAACATAATTTACTTCCATTGCAGTCATGGCTCTAAAAGGGTTCTCCTGTGGGAGGTCGAGGGGAATTAAAAGGTTCAAAAGTGGGATAAAATAAAAAAATAAAATAAAAAAGAAGGTATATACTCATTCCCACCAATCTCCTGCCGCTCCAGTTCTGCCACTTACCAGGATCCCAATGGTTTCTAATATAGGGGTGATCCCATGACTAATGTAAAAAATAAATATCAGACATCATATAGTACAGGACAATCTCTTTCTAACAAAGTTAGAACCAGCCCTGTACCTCACATGGATCCAGAGATCTCCACATTCATTGCTCTACTAGATTTATATGACGCTGACAGCTCAAGTGGAGTGTCTTTTCTGCTGGAGCTAAGGGGGCGTGTCCATGCTCTCCCTATCACAGCTCAGGGGGCGTGTCCATGCTCTCCCTATTACAGCTCAGGAGGCAGTTGAAGGATGACACTGAGCATGTGCGTCCTTCTCAGTGAGTAGGACAAAGAAATAAGAAAAAAACAAACTGCAGGTGGCGCTATACAGATATGTTCTATTGAATAACTCAGTGGCTATGCTAAATTTTTAATTACATGCAATTACAAAAGTATTCAGATCCAGGTGATGGCTTGAAAGCTGTGGAATATTTTTTGTGGGACACCCCCCCTTTAACTTGGGCAGACTTAAAATACAGGAAAAGCCTGGAGATGCATGCTCAGCCTATTGCAAACTGGTCACAGCTGTGTCAGTGATTGGCCGATCAGGCATTTCCTGTGACGGCCCAAGGAAGTAGGGACCGGCGGGGACCCACTATACATTGGAACGGGTGCAGCGGTGATCGATTAGGTTTTTATCTCACTTTAAGTGCTTTAGAAATAACTCGTTCCCGCATACAACCCATTTAATATTTATCAGGGGGGAATGAACTACAGACAACTTCTCACACGGAACTGGAAGTCATATAAACAACGTTTCTTTAAAAATAAAAGGAAAATACCAGTAATATTACGAAAAGGAAACCTAGGACCTGTCTTCATGCTACCGCATCCTGACATAATATATAAAACAGAGTCTGATCTTTATTAAAGTCTTCAAAATAAATCTGCTGACACTCTGCTCGACCGCAGCGCTCATTCCTTGTCATTTACAAGCTGTAAAGTTTAGTTTGACGAGAGAAAAAGTTCACAAAGTTGATGTCTGTGTTTACGTATAATGTCATCACTCCGACAACAACATTATATCAAGTGCGTTCCAGCAGCGCACTCAATTAGCTCAACTGATTCAGGTCCGCAGTCGAAAAGCAGCAAACATTCAGCTATTTGGGTTACATTACATTGGGAACTGAGAAAGAAGTAAAAACTAATATACGAAATGTAAAAATCTTAGGGGGACATATTATATTGTTGTCCATTTCTGACCCTGCAATCCAAGTAAACAATCTGCTCCTTACAACGTAGGGGGGCATCTGTCAGCAGTTTTGTACCTATGACACTGGCTGACCTGTTACATGTGCACTTGGCAGCGTTGCTGTTACACCTAGAGGCTCAAGGTGTAACAGGGCCGTTTACTCCGCTTCGCCCTATCAATCAAAATACAAAGAATGCTGCAGTTGCAGAGAGAGCAGAGCCTCTAGGTGTAACGGCAACGCACCCTTTGCTACTAGAGGCTCATTTGCATATATTAAAACTTCATTTTTCTCAGCAATGCGGGCACATATAACATGGGACCAACACATAAGTCTTCAGCTGCCAAGTGCACATGTAACAGGTCAGCCAGTGTCATAGGTACAAACCTGCTGACAGATGCTGTTTAAAGAAATACAGGAACCAGGAGTGAGAGTTATTTTCCCTTGGACGTCTCTAAAATACACTAGTGTCTCTTATTTTGCTCAGGTACCTCCATTAACAAAAAAAAGTGAATGCAGGAGATGGGCAATGGACCCAAAAAATGTGGTCCGGGAATCGCTAAATAGGGTTGGCCTGTTACAAGTGTGTTACAGTACTAAACAGAACTACTTGCAAGAAGCACCCAAAGACATTTCCAAACATAACACAAACTTTATTCAAATTCCTAAAAAAAAGGAAAAAGGACCAAGTTCAAGAACTAGTAAAAAACACACTCCAAGTGCCACTGAAAATGATAATAGCACACCTGCAGGAAATGTCCAAAATAAGGCTAAAAAAAGGGGTCAAACAAATAACAGCACAAATAGCTAACGGCAAATATTTGCTTAACTAATACTTCAGTCTCATACAAGAATAACACAAAGAAATCTACACCTGTATACCAACACAAGGTATTAAAGTGCACATGGAGAATTAAGGCTACTTTCACACTTGCGTTTGCAGGATCTGTTCGTGAGATCCGTCCAGGTTCTCACAGACTGATCAGTCATGATAATACAACCGTCTGCATCCATTCTGAACGGATCCCTTTGTATCATCTGTGAGACACTGAAGGGGTTAATCATGGATGGCCGGTATATTTCGCCTGGGTTCAGCTATTATGCTTACTAGACTGAGGGAAGTTCATGTCTTCCACCAGGAGACATGGGAAACCAGGAAGTGATGTGGTCTCCAACAAAGTAGTTGCTGGAGACATTTGGATACAATGGGGGGAATTTATCATTAGGAGAATATTTGAAGTCAGTTTTGCTTGCATCTATGTTGGAGTACTTTGTGCCACATTTATCAAATGTCACAGGTTGTTTGATAAATGTGGCTTGTCCTTAAACCTAACACTTCTGTCTAGAGAAGCTCCTCCACTTTTCCTACTCCACCCTCCTCCTGGAGTGAGATTGCGACTATTTTGCGACTTTTTTTAAAAAGTCGCAATGATAAATCTGGAGTGAAACTCATAAACATGGCTAACCACACCCACTTTTCCACCCATATTACAAACTGGAGTGAGTGGTGTACACATGCAAAAAGTCGCAAAAAAATGCGCAAAAAAGTCGCAAAAGCCCTATCGTGCGACTTTTTGAAGACAGAATTCTGGAGTGAAGGTGTGATAAATCAGGGCCAATGTGTTTGGGCCTGGTTTTTTGGGATGGATGACAGGAATGGCAGTGGGGCAATCCATCCCACTTCCTCCACTCCAGGTCTTAGTGTTGGGAGTCAGGCACCACAGGTGCAGAGGCTCCACTATTAGCAGGCAGAGCTGAGGCTGGGTGCAGCTAGGATCGCTGAAGGCTGCTGGCCTCAGGAAATACTTGGAACCTGTCAAAGGTAAAACTTATGGACTGTGTGACATGTTTGTTCGTGCTGCTGTAGCTAGTTGCACGTATAGTGAGGAAACTACCTGGTGTTAGTTAGTGCTGGACAAGCAGGGTTTATTTTGTTATGCCTGAAGCAAAGGCTGTATTTTCTTTATTTTGAACTTGTAAATAAACGCAGGCCAAGCCTGTATTTGGACTTTATCTTGTGTCTGGGACTCTGACTGCTGTTCACACCGCAAACCCGCACCCTACCGAGCTAACTTCCCCACAAATCTTTTACATAGCAGAGACGGATCCGTCTTGAACTCCATTGAAAATCAATGGAGGACGGATCCGTTTTCTATTGTGTCAGACAAAACGGATCCATCCCCGGCCATTTACATCAGTTTCTTCATGCGGACACCAAAACGCAGCAAGCAGCATTTTAGTGTCCGCCTCCAAAACTGAATGGAGACTGAACTGAAGCAAAACTGATGCATTAGGACAAAACTGCTCAGTTCAGAAGCGTTTGTGTGAGACTGTGACGGATCTCACAAACGGATCCTGCAAACACAAGTGTGAAAGTAGCCTAATATATAAAGTGCCAGTACTACAATCCTGTAAAAAATGAAAAAGAGGGGAAAAACATACTAATGTGCAATCAAAAATCATCAAGATTAGCAATGACATTCAAAGATAAAAAATCTAAAAATTGTAATTGTTGGAAAGCCCTGACCCGTGACACCTGCAAAGATAAACGCTACAGATGTCTCTGCCTACTAGTGCAGCTTCCTCTTGGACTTTGCAAAAGTTCTCAGAAGTGCATCTAGAACGGTACTAGTAAAAATGACCACCCTTATTTAAACCATTTGCAATTGTGACAAACATCATAAAATCGCAGAATAACAGTGGATGCAGTGCAAAAGTATAGTATAATAAAATAATACACACATTTTTTTCTAACCTTGAGGGGCTGTAAAAATCAAAAGGAAGCAAAATCTATACACCAGTCCTAATCCCTCTGCGCTGCCAGTGGATTTGCCAAAGTTATGTAGAGGCACAGGACTCTAAATAATTTTGGCTCTTGCTGCCGCCGGCCGTGCGGCATGCTTTAAACTATGCCAGCTTCCTTACTGGTGTAGTTTAAAGCCATTTTCCACGCCATAAACTGGTGTGGAGAATGATGAATGAGACCGGCCAGCCCCCCCTTTCCCCGTCACTTCACAAAAGTTGTGTGAGCGGGGTAAAGTCACAGATTTTGTCGCAAAACACCTTTCTGACAAAATCGCCGACCTAATTAAGCCAGAAACTGGCATGACCTGCTCACTGAGATGGCCGCACATGCTCAGTTTCGTCCTTCAACTGCCTCCTGAGCTGTGATAGGCACAGCATAAACACGCCCCCTTAGCTGCAGCAGAAAAGACACTCCCCTTGAGCTGTCAGCTTGATATAAATCTAGCAGAGCAATGAATGTGGAGATCTCTGGATCCATGTGAGGCACAGGGCTGGTTCTAGCTTTGTTAGAAAGATATCGTCACGTACTATATGATCTCTGATTTTTATTTTTTACATTTAAATCAACGAGTATCAATGGGACATGCCTGTAAGACCAGCTGGATCTCCACAAGAAGAACCAGTACGTTTCAAGAGCCCCATTGAGGGTGACAGCCAAGAGATCAGCTTTACTATCCAGGCTACGGGACTTCTATGCTCATAAATCACGTTGCATCCAACTCAAGTAAGAATAAGGATTATTAGAAAGTCCTTTACGTATTTATATACATTATCTTCTAATTTCTTTATGATTTTTTCCATCCTCTGCTGTACATATAAACTCACATGAAATGAAAATCCACTAAGGATTACCAGACATTATATAAAAACCAATTCAGAAGACGCAGTGGCTGAGCGTTGTCAGAAGTAATTTCACATGTGCCCGCCATCCCAAGCATCCGTGTGTCCTACATGTCTACGGCTCTAAATGAATCTCCTCAAACATGCTCACAGTCGACTGGGCTCGTCTCTGGAGAAACTCCCAGATCTATCCGGCGTTAATAAAACCTCTGGATACGTCTTCTGCGGATAAGAAAACATTGAGGAGAACAGTAAACAGATGATTTTCATCTGTGTACGCCATATGTTCACAAAAGCCTCTTGTTGGGGAACTATGCAAACTACTTGGCTAATAGGAGCATGCGGCCGGCACAAAACCTTCATTATCGGCCTCGGGATCGGTCTTAATAATTAAAGGAGGCTGGCAAATAACTCCTGCTTGAAGAAGATCACTAAAAGGTGCGCGGCTGGAATAGAATTCTAAGAAGCCACAGCAGAAGACAACTAGATGAAAGAAGAAGGTGGGACGGTATCCATGATCTGTCTCTGTAAACTGTATTACTGGCGCTAAATCTCGCCATAAAATATCAAATCCAAAAAGCCCAATCGGCCTGGGTTCACAGGTCACATTTAAATGCTGTTTTGTTTGCATCCCCCCAAAATAAATAAATAAATATTTTAAAAAATTCTAGAGCATGCAGAAACAAAAGCTTTATCTTTAAGGCCCCATGCATACGACCGTATATTCGAGCCATTCATTTCTATGGGGCAGCAAAAAATGTAGACAGCACATGGATGTCTTCCATAAAAAAAAAGTCCTATTTTTGCCCATTTCGCAGATAAGAATATACAGTTTTGCAATAATGTGGGACAGGAAAGTGCGGTATCCATCCGTGGTTTGTGGATGCAGTCGTGTGCATGAGAAAAGATTCACCTTCCGAACCAATTTTGTTTTTATTGTATCAATATATCAAAAAGGAGAAAAGGAAGTAACTTTACAAATAATAGTCTAAGCTAAAGCTCATGGATATGGATGTTTCCCGGCCGTTCCAGTATTGCAGCCCACAAACAGCGGTTCCGCAATATACGGGGCACCAGCTGTGTGCACAGCATTTCACAATCTGGGAGATACGATGCGGAACAGAGGCACGGATCGGAAGCCCATGAAAGCACGACGGATTGCTTCTGTGGGCTTCCGATCCGTGCCTCCACACTGCAAAAAAGTAGTGCATACACTACTACACTACTTTTTTGCGGTGCGGACTGTCGGATGCAGGTCACGGACCCCATCCAAATGGGTCCGCAGCACAGGCAAGGACAGCACACGGTTATGTGCATGAGCCCTAAATTAAAAATTTATCATGTTGTGTCTACAGCTCCTATGAAGATGCATGTTTTTCCACAGTAGTAGAGGACAAACAACCTCTACCGGGAAAAGATGTTTTAAAAGGGTTCCCAGAGTTTCTTTTTTTTTTTTTTTTCCAGGCAGAAAAGGTGTCCCACCTCCCTCGCACTACTGCTCTAGTCCACTTCACTTTGAGTTCCCACTCACACCAGTAAAGGCAGAAAAATATCCATGTGTGAAACCTCCCATTCTCACCCATGTCATGATTTTCTGACACTACCATCTTTGCTACCAACAAAATGTAAGCAGCTACACTTTATCGGGACTGACGGAACACAGAATCGTTACAACTGAGCGAACGACGTTACTGTACGTTCCTAAGCCCCGGACATCATCATCAGAGCTTACCCCTATAAAAGACATAGAATATTAGGACACACAAAGCGGACTAACTTCAATATTTCATAAAGGTGCCAACAGCTGAACCTAAAACACCCTCTCACTCATGTATGTAGAGCTGGAAAACGAGCAAGATAACTTTGGCAGTTGCTGCTGCTAGGAATTGTGGAGCAGGAGCCGGGATGAGAGGTGCGGCAATAAATTTGTTCCTGGCAACTCGAAGAGACACAGTTCACACAAAGGTGAAGAAACGCTGGATGAGAGTCACATCTGTAACATTCCATGTTCAACAAGAGAGGATAAAACCAAACATGTCCAAATTAAGCCACTACAGATAAAAAAACAAAACTCATACAGTGAGACCCCCCGTCTCCGACAACAATAGTAGTACTCTTCTACCATCAACGTTAGACCTGTCTTTTCTTTGCAGCAGTCATGTCTACATTGTGCTTCACTTGCCAACATGGTAAGATAGTTAGAAGGTGCCTAGTTTGCTACTTGCTTATTATCCCTACAAGTTGCTGAAAATAGATTGACCAATCAACCACTGGTTTACAGCACCTCCTCCTAGTCACATAAGGATAAGAACGGACATCACTGGATAAGGCTGAAAGCTTTAGTTCTTCTATACTTGCGTCTGCATCTCTTTGCCTCAACAATGTCTAGGCCCCGACCAATTTCTCAAGTTAAGACAGTATTAGACAGAGCCCGATTTTGCGGGCGATTGTTGGGAAGGAAGCGTTCTTTCCTGCTCGTTAGCGGAGGAGACCGCTGCTATTACATGCTATGATCTACTCTTCAGTATAGGTAGGAGCGATCGTTACACCATCGGTCTTCCCTATGCTAAATGAATGTTTGCCGGCAGCAGATCGTGATTTGACACCACGATCTGCCGCCTGCAAATGATGACTTTTAAACATGTCAAAGATATTTTTGCCCAGATAATCAGTGGCAGTATTACACTGCCTGACAACTGCTAATGGGTGTTACTACGAAAGCTTGTTAGTGAACATCTGGCAGAAAATCTGCCACAGGCTTTACACTTCAGCAACAGAATACAAGTTCCCTTAACCCCCTAACAGTTTTTCCAGAGTCCAGCACCAGCAGTGTGAAAAGTAGCTAAATAGAGGGGGGAGGGATGCTTTAGATCAGGGGTGGGGAACGTCCGGCCCGCGGGCCGCATCAGGCCCGCGAGGTCCTCCAATCCGGCCCCCGGCCTCCGGCTCAGCATGATGCGCAACAACGCACCATGCTACGTCTGTCTGCCCGCCCGCCCAGCGTTACCACGCTCCTCAGCTCCTCAGCAGCAGGAAGCAAAGAGTGCGGTGTGGAGGTGGGCGGGCGGGCTTTACTACTGTAAGCCCACCCAGTGGCGTAGCTATAGGGGTCGCAGCGGTCGCAGTTGCGACCGGGCCCCTAAGCCAGGGGGGCCCCGAGGGCCCCCCTTGCCACTTGCAGGGCCGCACCGCCAATTAGCCAGGTGCGGCGCGGCCCTGCACACAGATAGGGGCAGAGGGAGATGAGCGCTTCCATTGTGGAAGCGCTCATCTCCATAGTCATCTGTATCGCCGTCCTCAGGACGGCGATACAGATGCCTGTATTGTACTGGGGCAGGGGAGGGAGAGGCGTCTCCCCTGCCCGTTCCTCTGATAGGCTGCAGGCACTGGGCCTGCAGCCTATCAGAGGCCGGCTCAGGCGGCGCGATGACGTCATCGCGCCGCCTGAGCCGTACATCGCGGGACACAGGCCGGAAGAGGCCTGCATCGCATCGCTGTCAGCACCATGGAGGTAAGTATAAGTGTTATTTTTTTTTTTATTATTTTTTTTTTTTAATTGTAGCAGTCACCGACCGTAGCCTAATTGGGGGCACTGGGGGCATTTTTACTGGCACATGGGGGCACTGGGGGCATTTTACTGGCACATGGGGTCATTTTTACTGGCACATGGGGGCACTGGGGGCATTTTACTGGCACATGGGGGGCACTGTGGGCATTTTTACTGGCACATGGGGGCACTGTGGGCATTTTTACTGGCACATGGGGGCACTGTGGGCATTTTTACTGGCACATGGGGGCACTGTGGGCATTTTACTGGCACATGGGGGCACTGTGGGCATTTTACTGGCACATGGGGCACTGTGGGCATTTTTACTGGCACATGGGGGCACTGTGGGCATTTTTACTGGCACATGGGGGCACTGTGGGCATTTTACTGGCACATGGGGGCACTGGGGCATTTTACTGGCACATGGGGGCACTGTGGGCATTTTTACTGGCACATGGGGGCACTGTTGGCATTTTTACTGGCACATGGGGGCACTGTGGGCATTTTACTGGCACATGGGGGCACTGGGGGCATTTTTACTGGTACATGGGGGCACTGGGGGCATTTTACTGGCACATGGGGGCACTGGGGGCATTTTACTGGCACGGGGCATTTTTACTGGCACATGGGGGCACTGGGGGCATTTTTACTGGCACATGGGGGCACTGAGGGCATTTTTACTGGCACATGGGGGCACTGGGGGCATTTTTACTGGCACATGGGGGCATTTTTACTGGCACATGGGGGCACTGGGGGCATTTTTACTGGCACATGGGGGCATTTTTACTGGCACAAGGGGGCACTGGGGCATTTTTACTGGCACATGGGGGCATTGCTTACTGGCACATGGGGGCACTGGGGGCATTTCTTACTGGCACATGATTTTGAGGGGGAATCAATGGGGGGAACTTCTGGCGCATTATTGGGGCATTTCTTACTGGCACATAATTTGGGGGGCATCTATGGGTGGGGAGCACTTCTTACTGGCACATTGGAAGCATTATTACTTCTGGGGCACAGTGGGGACATTAGTACTGTGGGGGGCACTATTACTGTGGGGGCACCCTGGCACAGTATCAGCGCAGTTATTTCTGGGGGACGTTATGTTCACACTATTACGGGACACTATTTGCTGGGCGCAGTTATTTTAGGACACTGTGTGCCAATAATTATTGAAGGGCACTATCTGTGTGGTACTAGTGGCACAGTACTGGGGGTGGTAGGATGATTTGTCCAGAAGATGGGAGGATGATGGAAAAGTAGTAAACTAAGATTTTTTTCTGTCAAACTGCAGAGATGAGAAATGGCTGAAAAATGGCGTCTGGTCTGAAAGGAGAAGATGAGGAAAGAGAAGATCTACATCCGAGGAGACGTCACTGGATGTAAGAGGTATGAGGCGCTGTATTATACTGGATATAAGAGGTATGGGGCTGTATTATACTGGATATAAGAGGTATGGGGCTGTATTATACTGGATATAAGAGGTATGGGGCGCTGTATTAGGCGGGGGGGGGGGGGCCCCAAGCTGAACTCTTGCACCAGGGCCCATGAGCCTTTAGCTACGCCCCTGAGCCCACCCCACCTCGTCACCGCGCTCCCTGCTTACTGTTCACGCAGTCATCCATCCTCAGCGCGCCAGTAGTACTGCCGCGCTGTAACCCGGCAGCCCTGTCACCCCGCAGCCCGTATCCCGCCACCGCAGATTCATGCCCCTGTCAATTTGTAAGTAGGGCCTGTGCCCTGTCCTGTCCGGTCCCCCAAATAAAATGTCTATTAAGCCTCACATGGACTACCACCCCCACCATGCTGCAGTAAATTTTAAAGCAGCATGGTGGGGGTGGTAGTCCATGTGAGGCTATCCAAAAGCTAGCTGATATGATCTCTAATGTAATCTTTGGACAGATTTACCAGTTTTACAACTCTAACCATGCTGCAATAAAATGCAGCATGGTTAGAGTTGTAATTCTGGTAAAGTTGTGCAAAAATTACATTAGAGATCATATCAGCTGGCTTTTGGATAGCCTCACATGGACTACCACCCCCACCATGCTGCTTTAAAATTTACTGCAGCATAGTGAGGGTTGTAATCCATATGAAGCTGTCCAAAATGACATGAATCATTAATACAGGTAGCTTATGGACACCTTCATATGGATTACAACGCCCACCATGCTGCATAAAATTTTACTGCAGCATAGTGAGGGTTGTAATCCATAGGACGCTGTCCAAAATGACATGAATCATTAATACAGGTAGCTTATGGACACCTTCATATGGATTACAACGCCCACCATGCTGCATAAAATTTTAAAAGTTGTTAATTTTGTACGGCCCTCGAATCATTTTGAAAATTTTCAAATGGCCCTCGACAGGAAAAAGGTTCCCCACCCCTGCTTTAGATGCTGCTACCTCCTGAATGGTAGCAGCTAAAAACATGCAACTGGTCTTGTTTGAAAGCAGACATTCCAAGCTTTCAGACAATACCAGCAATATGTTCAGGACACAGGAAGATATCATTGATAAAAAATGGGATGTTGTGAAGGCAGCAGAAAGTGAAAGTAAAAACAGCTTTTACCGGCGATTATTCCCAACTTGATTTCTAACAATGTGAAAGCCTGGACTGTCAGCTTTCAAACAAGACAGTTGCATGTTTCTAGCCGCTACCATTCAGGAGATAGCAGCATCTAAAGCAGCCCTCCCCCCTCCAGGTAACTACTTTTCACACTGACCGAGCTGGACTCGGGCAAAACAGTTAGGTTGTTAAAGGGGTTATCCCATAAAATGTTACATCACTATGATGGGTAAAGAGTCTGAGTTAAGTCGTAATGTGCATGTCAGTCCACTGCTCCGTTCATTTTTATGGGGCTGGCACATGCACTTCCCCTCTATTCAGACTCTGGGTCCCCCAAGGGCAGACTGACCACAAACCCTAGAGGAAAACTTGCTGGTGGGCCAATGCCCAGTGGGTCACCCAAGCACTCCTCATGGCCGCCAGCCAGGTACATAAAGATCTGATGCTCTCAGCATTAAATAATGTAGATACTTATGCACCTGGCCAGAAGATGTCCTCCTGAATTCAAGTGTTCTTAGGACAATGATACAGTTTCATACTGTGGACACTGTGTTTGCTAAAAATGCGTGTTCATTGGGTAACCGGTGGCAACTTTACACCGGCAGACTATCACTAACAAGCGTTCATAAAAACGTTCATTAGCGATAGTCCGCCCGAACATCAGGCAGTTAAAAGGGGACTTAAATCCAATAGGATGAACATGCTGCCTGTAGAAGTGAAGGCCATTTACACCTCTTGATGCTTACTTGACTTGATAACTGTCAAGATCAGGACTGCTACATCTGTATCCTTTAAAGTGTCACTGAGCTTTCAACCAAACTTTGCATTAAATCAGTAGTACAGTGCGTGTACATGAAGAAAAACATTTCTGGCCATTATATCACTTGAATCTGACATTTTTTAGCAGTTTTTCTTTGTGCATAGTGAATGTGTAATTTGCAGTTCTTGCAGACATTTACTACACACAGAGAAAGTAGAGGTGACTCTACTTACTAAACTTCTCTTCACTAAGAAGCTGCCCCAGAATAATGGAGGACATTGCATAGATATAATGACCTGTATGCTTGTGAATGAAACACTCGTGCTGAGCTATAACCTTCCTATGTAGCTGTGCAGTCTCTCTCTGTCTGTGCCTGTCTACTCAGCTCCTGCTCACTCCTTCCCCTCCCCTCTCCATAGACTTGCATTGACATGTGTAATATGATCCTCTTGCAGAGATGAGAAAAAGACATTTTTCAAAGTGAAATGGAATTAGCAGGGGGGAGCTGTTAAACAGCCGATAGCCGGAGAACTAGTAATTTTTACCGATAAAACCTATTACATTACAAAGTTTCTTGTGGTCATATTGATATATGCAAAGCTGTATGAAAAGTTAGTGTTGGAATATCAAAATGCTTCCACACTATATCGAACTGCATAGACTGTGCTGACTAAGGTCAGATTGAGGGAAGGGTGATCTAGTCACTGAAACATGGAAGGTGTTCGTGATTGTGGAGATCTTGACCTGTAAAACCAATTTTCTGCAAAAAGGCAATTTACAAAACTAATCGTTTTTTTTTTTCAAAATAAGTATTCACAAAGACGCATATACTGATATTATCTAATATATAAGGTTAGTGGTTACACTCATTTACAAAGTCCAATCCTTGAGAAACCGCAGCACGTGTGATTGGCATGAAATGTAATGGTCCTAACATCAGACAACACACGACAGGACGCCGTGAACCACCAGTCCTACCTTTCTCTCTCCCGTCAGCTCCTAAAGCATTGCGAAATAAAGAGGTGGGGGAGGGGGGGATAGAGGAGAGAACAAAAGACAGAGACCAAAAGAGGATTTAAGTGATGGGAAAGTAAGGAAGAAAAATCTGTTTTGTCCAGTTGCTCACCTAGATAGGTTCCAGTGTTATGAGCGGCAAACTCTGCATCTTCTGGATGAGGTATAAAAGTGCACAGACCAAAGCCAAGAAATAAAGCAGAACAGTTAGATGGCCAGCCACAAGTGCAAAAGAAAAGTTACTCAAAATAATGACATTTCGAAGGACATAAAGCATGACATACACAACACTCTCAGAAATCTGCTTTTCTGTTTGTGATCAGGGCGAGAATTCCCGACGTGCAGTTGTATCGTTCTTAAAGGACCTCGCTGCCAAGAGTCAGAACTTCAGGCCATGATATTAAAGACGACTCTGGTATGTGAAGGGGAGCCATCAGTAAATCTGGACAGTGTTAGCGCAAAGAGCGGAATTACATTAGAGCACTATGCTGCGGTCATTCCATTTTTTTTTTCCTCTTTTGTTGTATTTTGCTCTTTTAAAGTCTTGATCAAAATACATCTGTTCACTGGAAACTAAGTAAATCACACGAGGCACAGAAAGGCTCGTACCTCAATGATTTCAGTACTTCCCAGCAGACGGAAAGGTTCCATCCGGCACCGAAGGCAGGCGGCCACTTCAACTGAAATTTCACTTTGGAAGCCACTCTTAGAAAAGAACTCCGCATTATGCTGTACCTCCGTTATTATTCCTGGAAATTGATTAAAGGGGACCTAAATCTTTAACGAAAGCTTCTTCAGCATGTATCGGTTCTCCTTGGCTTTTCCAGCATAGAGAGTATAGATCCTACATCATTTGTATGGATTCGTACTCCGCATGCTCGAAAAGCTGAGCAGAACCGATGCAATCTGAAGGTGCAGAGTGCCCCGAGAAGCGCTGCTGCACCTTTCAAGCTTTCGGTAAAGGTTTAGCGCCCCTTTAATAAATTGCATTAACTAAGGCTGGTCTCCCTACACAGTCTGACTTTGACAAGGCAAATGATAAGTCCAGCTTTCATACATTTCCAGGAGGAATAAAAGGGGAGCAGCACCACAGAGTTCTAAATGGTACCAATTAGGTGACAATACTCTCAAGTAACAGTAATAGTCAACAATTTTGACAATAATATTATACCGGGAAATAAGCTATTTAAAGGGAATATCCACTTTGGACAAAACCTCGACCCTTTAAGATTTCATGGATGCAATTTGTGCAGAAACCGGTAAGAAAGTGTTAATGGTAATTTCTCTGCAGCACCCCCACAGGAGAAATGTAGTATTACGCTCAGTGAAATCAATAGGCTGTCCAAGTAAAGCACTTTCTGTAGCGTGAGACGAGGGTACGCATTCCCTTTAAACACCTGCTCAACGCTTGCACAGTAGAGCTTCACAAAACCTGTCCACGGCCATTCATTTCCCGTATTAGAATGTCTTCCAGGAACTTGCACTTAAAAGGGATTCATCACGCAAATTAACAAACAGAAAAGCAATTTTCTGAGCTTGAAGACAGTGCACAGTTACCAGAACTGCTGGGAGGAAGCGATCTATTTCCCTGCGTAGCGTAAACATGACCTCAGCCCTTCAAGTGAAGTGAGGTGACTTTTTGTTTTTCCAGCCTGCGTTACTTTTCCCTCCCGTTTCCCTTCAGCTCTTTAGTCTCCTAGGGGCTGTGTTCACATCACTTTTTTTTTGTCCCACATTAAACATATACCTTGGGTAAAAAAAAAAAAATGATGCAAATGCGTAGCACACAACTCTCCTCCACCCTGCAGAATCCGGCAAAAAAACATATATACAGTATGTTAATGGATACGTTTTCCTTACAACGACATAGGATCTGTTGGAGGCATCCGCTTAATGTGCACGTCATGTCTATATATTAAACGTGGGACAAAAACGTGACATGAACACAGCCTTACATATCTGTATTACTTTGCACCCATATAAAGGATGAATATCGGACCGGTAAATTAGAAGATCGGAAATATATAGATCAGTATAGGGTGTCCTTTTCTCTTTATAAATAAAGCTTAAAGGGGTTGTTTAGGAATGCCTATGTTTTAACTGATGCCCTTGGCCTGCCCCTGCTATGGCTCTCTGGTCCTGCGTGCTGGCTCCCAACTGTCCTTCTTCTGGTCTGCTGCTTTTTTATTTTTATTACATAATTATATATTTATATATTTATTTATATTACATAAAGTAGATTAGATATTATATTTGTATATTTATATCATTTTTATTTATATAACATATTATCTATGTTTATATTTATTTAATTTGTATTATGCTTATTTATTTATATATTGCATAATATCAATTATTATTGCATCTATTTGTTTAGATTTATTTTATTGTAATTATATTTATTAATATTACATAATATTAAATATATTTATTTTTCTTCTGGACACGTCCCTGTTGAAGCCAGTCATTGGCTGCAGCAGAGCAGGTGACCATGCAGGACAACCTCTTTAACCAACATAGAGGGAAAATTCTACAGCTACGTATCTTTTTTTTTTTTAATTAAACAGAATTTTCAAGATATTAGTTTTCTGTCAGTGAATGAGAACACTCTTGCTTACATTCAGAGGCAGCAAACTGGTAAATATCTAGTCCTGCTCTCAGCAGAGAAGTGGATACAGTTGTATCCAGCCTTGGAATTGTAAATTAAAAGATTTGTATGAACTTCCCGTTAAGCTAAATTTTTAACAAACTCATCTCTGCTACATCTGTTTTGCAGTGATCTGGTTCCAGTAGCCAGTTTCAGCTAATAAATATTATTTTGTTTGCAAAATCTCTGCTTGCTGGCAATGAGGACATTCAATGCTTACTTCTAGCAGTCTATGGACACTGAGGTTCACGGCTCATTACAAAACAAAGGTCTGACAACTATACTGTAGTGAGTTGTGCATCTGTGCGTCCAACACATGACTATAGACAGAATTTTATTCACTATTTGAGAACTTTTCTATTCATTGACAGCAAGCAGAAATCATTAAAGCGAACCTCTGAGTTAAGGAAAAAACAGATTAACTTGGGTAATGAATGGAACACTTACATGGAGACCCCTTTTCTTCTTTTTAGCTGAAGATCCGGCAATTCTTGGGCTCTTTTTCTGCCATCCAAGATGGCTGCACACCACCGCCGCCCAATTGATAGCCAAAGACACTTCCTGCTTTCATCTGATTGGTCAGCAGTGCTCATGGGAACAAATGCGGGGTGCAGGGTTAGACAAGTGGAATGTGCGCCAGATAGTTTGAGAAGCAGTTAGGCCATCTTGGATGCCAGAAGAAGAACCTGAGAATTGGCAGATCTGCAACTAAAAAGATTAAAAAACACAGGGTAAGGTAAGTACTCTGCTCACTTCCCAGTTCCCAGTTCATGTGAATTTTTTCTTGTACCAGAGGGTCGCTTTAAGGAATTGATATAACCCCATAATGGAGCAGTAAAATGCTATATACCAGTGATAGGCTCCTATACACTATGCACTATACTCAAGGTCTTCCCCACATACGCTCTTCTGTGTGGTGGAAGGTGGACAACAACCTCTGGGTTAACCCAAAAGGCTCCCTTCCCCTTCTTCAAGAGAAACATGGTCATTGTATAGGTTTTAAACAGCAGTTGGAAGGGGTCAAAATGAAGGGCTTTTCTGGTTTAAGAATCTTCTTATATGATTGAAAGAGATAGATAGATAGATAGATAATAGATAGGTAGATATGAGATAGATAGATAGATAGAACTTTTCCATGTTTTCATGTTACACTCACAAACATAAAGGTATTTTATTGGGATTTTATGTGATGGACCAACACAAAGGAGCAAGTATGTTTTACAAAAATTTTAATTAAAAAAAATCTGTAAAAGTGTGGTGTGCATTGGTATTTAGCTCCCTGTAATCTGATACCCCTAAATAAAATCCAGTGTGACCAACTGCCTTCAGATGTCACCTAATTAGTGAATAGAGTCCACCTGTGTGTAAATTATTCTCAGTATAACTACAGCTGTTCTGTGAAGGCCTCAGAGGCTTGTTAGAGAACATTAGTGATCAAACATCATCATGAAAACCAAGGAACACACCAGACAGGTCAGGAATAAAGTAGTGGAGAAGTGAAAAGCAGAGTTAAGTTCAATCCAACACGGAGCACTGTTAAATCCATCATCCGAAAACAGAAGGCGTATGGAACATATGCAAACCTATCAAGACATGGCCGCCTACCTAAACTGACAGCCCAGGAAAGGAAAGCGCTAATTAGAGAAGCAGCCAAGATGCTCTTGGTCATTCTGGATGAGCTGCATAGATCCACAGCTCAGGTAGGAAAATCCTACAGGAAAACCTGGCAGAGGAGGGCTGCAAAAAACGACCACTTTCCAGCAGGACAACTAACCTAAACATCTAGCTAGAGCTACAATGGAATAGTTTAGGTCAAACCATATTAATGTGTTTGAATGGCTCAGTCACAGTCCAGACCTAAATCCCAATGAGAATCTGTGGCAAGACTTGAAAATTGCTGTTCACAGACGCTCTCCATCCAATCTGAGCTGGAGCAATTTTACAAAGATAGGCAGAAATTTTAGCCTCTATACTGTATGTGCAAAGCTGTAGAGACCTACCCCAAAAGACCTGCAGCTGTAATTGCAGCAAAAGATGGTCCTAAAAAGTATTGCCTCAAGGTGCAGGGGCGGATTGGCCATAGAGCTTACAGGGAAATTTCCCGGTGGGCCGATGCCCAAGGGGCATCCTGGGCCCTCCTGACTACCGGCCGGTGGAAGTTTTTGGGGATGTGTTTTGTGCTGCTGGCAGTATTCTGTGAAGGACTGTGGTATTTGGCTCTGTTGGGGGGGTATAATGTGCCACAATATTGTATTTCTGGCCCTGCCTTTCATCAATTTGTACCCGACAAGAACACACGGTCACTTTTAGTATTTTTTCCAGGGCCACTTTAAGTTCCCAGTACGTCCCTGCTCAAGGGGGCTGAATACAAATGCACGTTACACTTTACAGATTTTAATTTATTAAAAATTCTGAAATCCATGTATCATTTTCTTTTCACTTCACACATACTTACTACTTTGTGTTGGTTGATCACATAAAATCCCAATAAAATACATTTAAGTTTGTGGGTGTAACATGAAGAAAATGTAGTAAGGGGTATACATACTTTTTCAAGGCATTACAGATAGATAAATATGAGAGATAGATATGAGATAGATAGATAGATAGATAGATAGATAGATAGATAGATATGAGATAGATAGATAGATAGATAGATAGATAGATAGATAGATATGAGATAGATAGATATATCCACAGAAAACGAGGCAGCACTCCAACTCAGGTGACAAAGTGAAGACCCTTTATTACCCTTAGCAACGTTTCAGCCCAGCACAATGAGGCCTTTGTCCAGCATTTGTCAACCGGATCTGTTGATGTTTACATTACTATGGATACAACCACCCCTGGCAACGGGGAGTGGTTGTAAGAACGCAGGCGCAGTCAATAGATTTACTATGTCCGAACTAACTTCGATATGATCACATGATCTGCTTCCGAACTCGTGCGTCTCGCGTGATTTCGGACGAGCGCGGACATGCGCAGTTTAATGATAGATGGGCGTTTTGAATGGATACTGTGTTCTCGTTTATTGCGAGACTTAAAAGATTTCCAGACATGTGCAGTAGGAGGAACCGAAAGCCGTATACCATGTGGAACCCTGACATGAGGTCTGCTAATGTGTGATATTTGTATATTTTTAACACCTGGGACAATTAAGGAACACATTAGGGGCATATCAACTATTGAAATGTTATTAATTCACTTTTTGATAATCAAATGGAATATTATAATTATGTAAGAGTGAGTATGTATATCAAGTGTATGTTTTATATGATAATGAGAATTTATGAATTGTTTTTTAACACTAATGATGTAATGAATTTGGCACTAAGCACTTTATTGATGACACTATATATATTATGATGGTTACACATGTGAACACAGCTTGAAAAAGATTGCAATGAGCGATTGAAACGTTGCTGGATAGGTGAATAAACCACTTGCTGCTTTTTTGGAACTTGGAGTGCTGCCTTCCTTTGTCGTGTTTATAGATATGAGATAGATAGATAGATAGATAGATAGATAGATAGATAATGAGAGATAGATAGATATGAGATAGATAGATAGATAGATAGATAGATAGATAGATAGATAGATAGATAGATAGATAGATAGATAGATAGATATGAGATAGATAGATAGATAGATATGAGATAGATAGATAGATAGATAGATAGATAGATAGATAGATAGATAGATAGACAAGCTGCTTTAATTCAAGCTGTGAGATGAACATGGCAGTTTTGTGTTTGAAGGCTTGGATGTTTTTGAATGTGCATTCGCTATAAATCATAATAATCCCTGTTTCTCCTGCGCTCCAGCTACGTGAGAGGTTTTCCATGGACTCACTATACATTGTATAACAATCAGCCACACATATGTTTTTATTACATCTGTCAAAATGAAATCCAAATTGGAAGCTGTGAAAAAAATAAAACACAGAAACAAAAAGTGCAGAAAGAAGCCTGGGAAGTGCTCTGTTCTTAACACGTCATGACAGAGGGAATGGAAATGTTACCGCCATGGCGCAGAATGATGGACTTCGATATTTTAAGTACATGACTATGGAATTCTGTAAAAAATAAAAATGTAATATGTAATCCTTAGGGGCTGTATGAGGAGTGGGTGAGGTAGGCAGCCACAAGAGTGGGGCACAACTGCCTTTAATGGAGGATCGGTGATAAATATCTGATTGGTGGGTGCTAGACCATCACCGATCATAAGAACAGTGGTCCTGAGCAGTGGCTGGCATGTGCACCGCCAGTGTCGGACTGGGGTACCTAGGGCCCACCAGTAAAATTTATTTTGGGGGGCCACCATACGGATACATTCAAATATAATAAATAATTAGAGATGAGCGAGCATGCTCGGCCGAGCATGCTCGAGTGCCATTTTTGCGTATTTGCGTACGCATTTTAAAATTCGTACGCTATTCATACGCATATTTTAATCTATACGCAAATGCGTACGAATAGCGTACAAATTGAATTTGTACGCTATCCGTACGCATTTGCGTACAGATTAAAATATGCGTATGAATAGCGTACGAATTTTAAAATGCGTACGCAAATACGCAAAAATGGCACTCGAGCATGCTCGGCCGAGCATGGTCGCTCTTCTCTATAAATAATCTAACAAGTTTTTATATGAACATAGGCTGGTTTAGGTGCTGTACACTGAATATATGTATGTAGTGCAGTAAGTCTACTGTGTTATGTGCCACTTGTGCAGGGGGTGGGAGACTAGGGGCCCACCTTGCTCAGGGGCCCACCGGGGGATTCCCCTGTACCCCTGTGGGCCAGTCCGAGCCTGTGCACCGCCACTCCATTTAAAGTCTATAGACTGTGGAAGAAGGTCAAATACAACGCTTGCTATCTTTAGTTGTCCCATGGAGTTTGATCCCTTTCTGTATCATGTAAATCCAATTGTATTCTTGTTCCCGCCGGCACTAGGAGACTGGTACTTTTCTTCTCAAATTCAAGCTTTCCCAGCCCCACCCTGCCTCCTGCATCATGGTTGATGTTCTCTAGGCCACGGATCATCATCCCCCATTCTCACGAGATCCCACACAGGTGAATTTAGACGTAGAGTTCTTGATTTCAAGGCTTCACTGACGCATGCGCCGCACAACTCTTGTCTGGAACCTATGCCGCATATGTCCTGCAAAGCCTTGAAGCCAAAGGCTGTACATCAAATTCACTGGGCATGCGCCGAAGGTGAAAGCGAAAAGAACCTGTGTGGGATCTCATAAGAACGGGTAATGA
Organism: Rhinella marina; assembly: GCA_900303285.1. Lineage (NCBI taxonomy): Eukaryota > Metazoa > Chordata > Amphibia > Anura > Bufonidae > Rhinella > Rhinella marina. The sequence goes on from ONZH01011215.1 coordinate 326,251, forward strand.
TGTTCCCTGGCCTATGGAATGTCAATCATGATGCAGGAGGCAGCGGTCGGGCAGGAAAAGCTTGACTCAGAGGAGGAAGGCGGCAATGATATGTAGTGGAGCTAGACCATGTGACCGCTATGGGCTTCAGATATGAAAACATTACATTTTCATGCAGCTGCCACTAGGCAGAGATCAGTGCAAAGTGATTGCTACAGCTTCCATTACAGTCAATGGCAACTGTATAAGTTCCTATGCACTGAGCTCCCCCTAGTGATCGTTTCAGGGAGACAGTTTTATATTGTACTGTGTAGACATAGGGCTGTATGGGGAGATTAATTCATGTATTTAAGTCAGTTGACTGGTGTAAATACATTGAGATATATGTTTAGAATGAGCTCCATAGTTATGAAGCCCCTGTTCCACTTTATACAAAATAAATGTTACATAACGTGGGTGAGGCATAGGCTGACTTTTTTTATTACAATTTATTTAATACCTTTTTTTCTTAACTTAAATTAGTGTTTGGTGCACGCATACTGGGAAACTATGTGGAGCAGGGAGGGTCGATATTAAGTTATGTTATGGGGCCCTATAAGATCAGTATACATCCTGATATTATTTGTCAAAAGAAAAAATTATAAAATGGATTTATTTCTCATAATATCTGCTTGTCCCCAAAAATGACTGCAAAGAATAAAGCACTTAGAGCAAGCCTTCAAATTAAAGAGACCTGTCACCTGTAGACAAGGCAGGCAGCGATATTGCTGGAGGAACGCTCATGGACATTAAAGGGGTTTTCCAATTGTTTTCTACACTGATGACCTATCCTCTGGCTAGGTCATCAGTATCTGACTGGTGAGGGTCCCACACCCGGGACCCCCGCCGATCAGCTGTTTGAGAAGGCAGTGACGCTCTCAGTAGTGTCGTGGTCTTCTCTAGCTTCATTGTCCACATGGCCTAGGCAGATCTCAGCTACATTAAAGTGAATGTGAGATGAGCTGCAATACCAAGCACAGCCACTATACAATGTATGGCACTGTGTTTGGTGAGCTGAGAGAAGGTTGTGGCGCTACTGCGATCGTCAGGGCCTTCTCAAACTGCAGATTGGCAGGGGTCTTTGGTGTCAGACCCCACAGATCAGATACTGATGACCTATCTAGACGGAAAAAAAAAACTGTTGGAAAACCCCTTTAAACTAATGGATGGATACAATGCAAACAATACTGCCACCGTGGAGAGGAGGTGACAGGTCCTCTTTAATTCCTGCTACACACAATGCATACGCACACAATACACACTAGAATACAACAAACTGGGGGGATACACGAGAACTCTACAAGGTAAACATCACAATGGAAACTTTATGGAACTACATCATATAAACCACGACATAAACACGAGAGTAACACAACATTGCTCACTGTCGGAAAGGAAATATGGAAAGTCTAGGACAATCATATTGTAAAGCGTGCTGTGGCTACATAAACTCCGAACACATGTTGCCTAAATAAAGTTATCTGGCAAAGCATAGAAACGTTTGTACATGTACCTTCAATTTCCTCTGAGAAGCAAAAAGGGGGGAAAAAAAGAAAGGAAATGATTAAATGTGCTGAAAATATAACTGGGGGGTGGGAGAAAATGTAACAATTGTTCAAAAAATAAAAAAAATAAACGTATCACATGCACCTACCATACTCAACAGTTTCCTCATCTTAGAAGAGCCAAAAAGAAAGAGATACACATTTTAAATGCAGTGAATGAATAATCTCCATGTATTAAGAAAACAGACAAGTTGTATCTAATTTCGGCGCAGGATCGGGCTGTGCCTGACGTCACCACTCAGCTTCAGAAATGAACTTGCCATCTTGAACCTGTAATTGTTCTTGTGCCAGCGGCCCGGAGAACAAAGAGGAGGAAGGGTGCAGTAATCTCCATTGCTTTCCATGCACCACGTTGTGGACTATAGACCCCACCTCTGAGGTCCGGGGACTGTATGGCTGTCCATAACTCATCCAGAATCAGAAAAGTGGAACTTGAAGGGGTTGTCCGGGATTCAGATATTTCAAATTCTCAAGATAGGTTATTAGTATCAGAATGATGGAGGTCCTATTCCTGGTCAATGATCAGCTGTTTGATGAGATTGTGGAGATCGGGTGAGCTTTTCTTTGGCTCATGACTTCATCTCCATTGGTATGAAGGTGAAGGAAAGCGGTATCAACTGGAAAAATGGTGCTGCTCATGTGCAAAAACAGTGTAACCAATAACAACAAACAGCACATGAAAAGAATGGTGCACACCAACGAACCACCATTAAAGGGAGTCTTTCATCTGTTTTTCACCAATATAACTAAGCACTGACCCACAGAAGATTGCAGACACATCCCAGACATACCTGTGTGCACTTTGTGCCTTTATTCCATGTCCAGGAAAAGCACTTATTCTGCTGGAAAACAGCTCACAAGTGCCCATCTGAAAGTGAAAGTAAAAACAGCTTTCTCTCCCGACTCGATTTCTATATCTTCTGATATAGTGGATATAATGCTGTGATTCTGGTATCGTTTGAAAGCTTGGAATGCCAACTTTCAAACAACGTCTCTAGCTGGTACCAATCCCAAGTTATGAGCAGATAAAGCAGCTCTCCCCTCTTCAGTCTGGTTTACTTTGGGCACTTGCAGCAGCAGAGCTGGGCAGTTGGGAGCTGTTTTCCTGCAGAATAAAAGTGCTTTTCCTGGACATGGAATAAAGACACAAAGTGCACACAGGTATGTCTGGGATGTGTCTGCAATCTTCTGCGCCATTCTTTGTTGTAATTGGCTGTCATCTTCATTGCTTTGTGAAGCTCCGTCCTAAGAACAGTCGCCATACAATGGATGACACTGAGCTTGGCATCCAATGAAGAGGCTGCAGTGCTTGTCCAAGTGCCGCTGACCCTTCCCTCAGCTGACAGGCGGTGGTACTGGGAGGTGGACCTCCATCAATCTGATACTGATAACCTGTCCTGAGGTAAGCTATATTTGAATCCCGGGCAACCTCCTTTAAAGTGAACCAGTCACATTGGAAATGCAGTCCGACCAGAAGACAGTATGTTTAGTAGTCATGTAGGAGGTCCTAATCAGTGACTGGCAACCTTCCCTCTATATGTATTCCTGTCGAGATAGCTGCCAATCACTGAGAGGGCCGCCCACTGGACTCCTAAGCATAGAAAGGTCTAAATAAATAAATAACAAGTTAGACTGAATATTTTCCCATAAAACTATACATCAATCTGCTCAGCTCCTCCTGCTCTATAACATGCTGCCATGTTCAAAATGACAGGTTCCCTTCAAACCACTAGGATCATATATTAAGACATGAATCAGCAGGAATTTTGTACCCGTTTAGCAAAAGAACATCATGGTGATCGAAGGATGGGCAGAGCTCTTTCAGGCTACTAGTAAGCTAAAGGCGTATCACATCAGCCTGCCACTGACAGAACATAAGCAGCTATGAACTACAACAAGCTACTGACGCGTTTTCAGGGTTTCTGAAGGGGAGCAGTTTTGATATCTCTATACTAGGGAACCATGGTTCATGCAATTCTTTAAAAAGTCACTATGATGCTTTGTTCACGCACTGTTTTCCAGGAACATTGCCGTTATACAGCAGGGGTATTCATGACATGCCATATGTGCGGCCCTTATGCGTCAGCCACATAGTTGTCTCGAAAAGCGTGGTCTATATGTTATTTACATTAGATTGCATTTACTCTTCACACCTCATAAGGAGATATAGTGTCCCTTGATATACTACTGCATGCCACATGTCATATCCGTTGGTGAACACTCCTGCTGTATACGTGACTGTGGGGTGAGCACTTGAAACGCGTAAGAGCCATGTTTAAAGGTCATCTGTCAGCAGATTTGTACCTATAAAACTTGCTGACGTGCGCTTGGCAGCTGAAGACATCTGTGTTGGTCCCATGTTCATATGTGCCTGCATTGCTGAGAAATATAAGGTTTTATTATATGCAAATGAGCCTCTAGGAGCAACGGGGGCGTTACCATTACACCTAGAGGCTCTGCTCTCTCTGTGCAACTGCTGCACCCTCTGCACTTTGATTGACGGGGCCAGGTGTGATGAGGTTTACACTGCCTGCTCCTCTCAAAGTGCTGAGGGCAGGTCAGTTGTAGAGAGAGTGGAGCCTCTAGGTGTAATGACCAGGGCTGTGGAGTCGGTAAGCCAAAGCCCCGACTCCAACTCCGACTCCGACTCCTCAATTTCCCCTCAGCCCGACTCCGACTCCCGACTCCGACTCCTACTCCCTCATACATGGAGCATGTTTAAGTGATAACTTTAAACAAATTTGCATAAAATCAATAGTACAGATAAGTCATGACAAAAACAGTTTGTAATCTATCAGGCTTCTCTGGGTACAGCTCACTAAGGGCCTGATCAGAGGTGTAGCTAGAGGTTCAGCACATGGGGGGGCGAAACATACTTGAGTGGGCCCCCCACTTATTGGCTTCCCAAACGCACGTTTCCAACTTCACAGGCACATACTACTAGTTGTGGTTATAATACTGTATTAGCAAGATGACTATATAAACTGCTAGATCCAGGGGCGTAGCTATAGGGGGTGCAGAGGTAGCAGTCGCTACCGGGTCCAGGAGCCTGAGGGGGCCCAAAGACCCTTGGACCACATAAGAAGACACACAGAGCACTGAGGGAAAGGGGGCCCAAGCTGAACTCTTGCACCAGGGCCCATGAGCCTTTAGCTACGCCCCTGGCTAGATCATCTATGCTGTTAAGTACAGTACAATAGACTTTCTACATACCCTACTCTAAATACTCTACCACATAATGCAGTAAAATATAGGAGTAAAAAACAAGGGGACTCCTATGTTAAAGGAAATCTGTCCCCAGCTTTTACATCACTAAACTAACAGTCCCTTGCCCCCATCAGACCACAGATCGGCTTAATGAGCCCCCATCAGACCTCAGATCGGCTTAATGTGCCCCCATCAGACCTCAGATCAGCGTACTGTGCCCCCATCAGACCTCAGATCAGCAGAATGTGCCCCCATCAGACCTCAGATCAGCAGAATGTGCGCCCATCAGACCTCAGATTAGTGTATTGTGCCCCCATCAGACCTCAGATCAGCAGAATGTGCCCCCATCAGACCTCAGATCAGCAGAATGTGCCCCCATCAGACCTCAGATCAGCTGAATGTGCCCCCATCAGACCTCAGATCAGCAGAATGTACCCCCATCAGACCTTAGATCAATAGAATGTGCCCCCATCAGACCTCAGATCAGCAGAATGTTCCCCCATCAGACCTCAGATCGGCTTAATCTGCCCCCATCAGACCTCAGATAGGCTTAATCTGCCCCCATCAGACCTCAGATCAGCGTATTGTGCCCCCATCAGACCTCAGATCGGCTTAATGTGCCCCCATCAGACCTCAGATCGGCTTAATGTGCCCCCATCAGACCTCAGATCAGCAGAATGTGCCCCATCAGACCTCAGATCAGCAGAATGTGCCCCCATCAGACCTCAGATCAGCAGAATGTGCCCCCATCAGACCTCAGATCAGCAGAATGTGCCCCCATCAGACCTCAGATCAGCGTAATGTGCCCCCATCAGACCTCAGATCAGCAGAATGTACCCCCATCAGACCTCAGATCAGCAGAATGTACCCCCATCAGACCTCAGATCAGCAGAATGTACCCCCATCAGACCTCAGATCAGCAGAATGTGCCCTCATCAGACCTCAGATCGGCTTAATGTGCCCCCATCAGACTCCATAATGGAAGCGCTCACTTGTATTCGCCTGATTGTACTAAGGCCATCCCTGCTGGGCCCCCCCAGAAGTATTGGGCCCGGAGCATCGCCTCCCCTGACCCCCCCCCCAGTAGCTACGCCTCTGGGCCTGATGTATGAAAACTGTCGAGGTCTAAAACTTTTTTGTTGCCCATAGCAACCAATCAGAGCTCCCCTTTCATTTCTCCAGAGCACTATATGAAATGAAAGGGGAGCTCTGATTGGTTGCTATGGACAACAAAGAAACTTCTACACCTAGACAGTTTTCATACATAAGGCTCTAGGTGTTTTACATCAGCAGATAGAAGCCATGAGAGCAGCTAACCTCTCCACACATGAGCTCAGAGGAAACATAAAGCAGAGAGAACATGCACTGGACATAAAGGGCAGTACACAGTCATCTCAAATAAAAGCCTAAATCCTTAGATCAGGAATAGAACAGACATTTATAGGACATTTCATCATTTCACAAATTCTTATAAAAATATATTCAGCACTGAACTAAATTCATTATATATTTTAGGAGTCGGAGTCGGTCCATTTTATACCGACTCCGACTCCGACTCCACGACTCCGACTCCGACTCCACAGCCCTGGTAATGACAACGCCCCTGTTGCTCCTAGAGGCTCATTCGTGTACATTAAGACTTCATTTTTCTCAGCAATGCGGGCACATATGAACATGAGACCAACACAGATGTCTTCATCTGCCAAGTGCATATGTAACAGGTCAGCCAGTGTCATAGGTACAAAGAAGTGCAGGACTGAATATCATTACAAAAAAATAAAATAAAAAAGAGATGTGAACAGAGCCTAGACGTGGAGAGGTAGTACAGTGATCCCTCAAGATACAATGGCCTCAGGATACAGTGTTTTCAGTATACAATGGTCTTTTCTGACCCATCGTAAGTTGAAACTAGACTAAGCATACAATGTCTCAGACTCATATTCAACCAATCAAGGTCACTTCTCTGGTAAAATATCTGTATTAGTTACCAGTTATCAGCTATTCCTGACTGTTATATGTAAGGACTTGTTTTATCTGCCTTAGTTATCTGCTTATCTTTCTTAAATCTTAATTTTCTCTTATCTTGGATGACATTTTGGGGCTTTGGAACAGATTACTCAACCTACAATGGTCATCCTGGAACCAATTAATATTGTAACTTGAGGGACCACTTGTATGGTATAAACCCAAAGGAGTCTTGTGCACTAGACTCCTCTGGCGTTATATGGTTGCATTACCAACTGTACCGCCAAGTGTGCACCAGCATCTCTCAGCACCTGATGTATAATCAGGGAGGAGAGCGAAGTTACAGTAACACTTTAATACATTCTCACAGGTAGACCAGAGGAGAACCAAGATCGTCCTCCTTGTACCCTACTCCATGGCAAGTGTTAAAAGCAGAATGAGTAGAAGAAATGTGAAAGTGCTTAAGTCAATGTAAGCAAGGAGCGGACTATCAGTAAAAACGTTTATATGGTAAGTGTTCCGGGAGGCTTCGTTAACTGGAGAAAACCTGCATTTCGAGTCGCTTCATTTTTCCATGTCCAGTAACCCGAGACGTGGTTATAAGGAAGGATGAACAAACAAGATATGTTTCTCATAAGTGACTTAATTCCTGTGCAGATGAAGGGCGCTTGCAATGCGGAAGGGACTCGTGCCAGCCCCTTGATGATTCAACAGTGGTCATAGCTCTGGTGCATGACTGCATTGTGTGGTACTGCAATCACCTTAATCCAATTTCTCTCCGTGGAAATTGAATTCGGACCAGATCTCCAGGGGACTGTTAAAGCAGGCTTCAAAATACCTGCCACCGCTAATTAAAAGAGGCACAATGATTTTAGATTAAGGAGATTGCCATTGCACTTTTAAGTACGCTGCCGGGTTAGCCGTGCAAGAAAGAAGCCTAAGTGGGTGGTTACTTCAGATCGGTTTACATAAGCTTCCTTTAAAGCAAAACCAGCTGTCCAGATAAAATGTATGAAATCAGTCTTATTTTATCCTTATTAGACCTCGCATGTCTTGTAACGCAGCACAATGGCGTCCATTCATCATTTACTACAAGAGGAATACTACGGAAACATTAGAGAGGTCACATGTGCGGCGCTCCGGACCCATAAGTCGCCTCTCTCAGAGCAGACAGGGTCCTAATCAAACGCTATTTAATGGGATCTTGACCCTGAAGGAACTAAACCTGCAATTAGCTGTACACAAGAGCAGGCATTTGTGTGTGTGTGTGTGTGTATATATATCTACAGTACAGACCAAAAGTTTGGACACACCTTCTCATTCAAAGAGTTTTCTGTATTTTCATGACTATGAAAATTGTAGATTCACACTGAAGGCATCAAAACTAAGAATTAACACATGAGGAATTATATACTTAACAAAAAAGTGTGAAACAACTGAAAATATGTCTTATATTCTAGGTTCTTCAAAGTAGCCACCTTTTGCTTTGATTACTGCTTTGCACACTCTTGGCATTCTCTTGATGAGCTTCAAGAGGTAGTCACCTGAAATGGTATTCCAACAGTCTTGAAGGAGTTCTCAGAGATGCTTAGCACTTGTTGGCCCTTTTGCCTTCACTCTGCGGTCCAGCTCACCCCAAACCATCTCGATTGGGTTCAGGTCAGGTGAGGTGAGGTAGAGGCCAGGTCATCTGGCGTAGCACCCCATCACTCTCCTTCTTGGTCAAATAGCCCTTACACAGCCTGGAGCATAGGCGGATTATAATGAGGGCAATATGGGCAACCGCCTGGGGCCCAGCCTCCTGGGGGGGCCCAGGCAGGATTGCCCCCATTATAATCGCATTGCGGGGAGGGGGGGGCGTGCAGGCTGCAGAGGTGCTGTCGGCGCACACGCACCTGTAATGATGAGGGCCGGGTGAGGCGGGCCGGGCCCATCCAGCTCTTAGTCCGGCTCCTGTGGGTTGCGCTGTATTGTGACGCGGGCGGCGCGATGACGTCATCGCGCCGCCTGCGACGTTCCTGAGAACACCCGCCAGAACAGACCACGCCAGCCACCGGGAGCGGGAAGGACAAGTGCTCTGCAGCTGGTAATAAATAGTATTAGTAGTAGTACTAATGCCAATCCGCCCCTGCCCAGTAGACTAATTTAGTAGGATTCAAGGAAGGTTCTCATCATAACTACTGCCAGTAGTTATGATGAGAACCTTCCTTGAATCCTACTAAATTAGGCTACTTTCACACTGGCGGCAGGCCTGATCCGGCAGGTGAAGGGTGCTGCCGGATCAGGCCTGCCGCAGTGACATGTGTGGAGCCGGAACCGCGCTCCGGCCCCACACATGTCACACAGTACATACATATACATACACATAAACATACACACACATATAGACATACAAACACACATACATACTTACATGCTCCCCGGCAGGTCTTCGGAGCGTCAGGACGGCTCACACAGGTCACGATTCCCCACAGCGCCCTCTGCTGGGCGCCTGGTGGAATCGTCATCTGACGATTCCACCAGGCGCCCAGCAGAGGGCGCTGTGGGGAATCGTGACCTGTGTGAGCCGTCCTGACGCTCCGAAGACCTGCCGGGGAGCATGTAAGTATGTATGTGTGTTTGTATGTCTTTATGTGTGTGTATGTTTATGTCTGTATGTGTCTATGTGTACCCGGATCCGTAATGGACTCCATTGAAAGTCAATGGAGGGCGGATCCGGTTACCATTATGGTCACACCAGACGGATCCACCCCCATTGACTTGCATTGGGGGTCATTCCGGATCCGTCTTGGTGCGGATGCCTGGACCGGAGAGCAAACCGCAGCATGCTGCGGTTTGTTCTCCGGTCTGAAGACGGAACGGAATGCTTTCAGGAGCATTCCGTTGTCTTCAGTTCAGTTTTGTCCCCATTGACAATGAATGGGGACAAAACTGAAGCGTTTTATTCCGGTATTGAGCCCCTATGACGGAACTCAATACCGGAATTTTAAAACGCTAGTGTGAAAGTAGCCTTAGTAGGCTAGTAAGGTAAGGCTAGGGGCTACACTGAAAAGGGCCAGTGGCGCACAGATAAGGGGTAAGGGGCAGGGTCACAGGGATAATAAACACAGCGATGTCACTGTACAGAGATAATAAACACAGTGATGTCACAGTACAGAGATAATGAACACAGTGATGTCACAGTACAGAGATAATAAACACAGTGATGTCACTGTACAGGGATAATAAACACAGTGATGTCACCGTACAGAGATAATAAACACAGTGATGTCACCGTACAGGGATAATAAACACAGTGATGTCACCGTACAGGGATGATACACACAGTGATGTCACAGTACAGGGATAATAAACACTGCGATGTCACAGTCCAGGGATAGTAAGCACAGTGATGTCACAGTACACCTGGGCAAACAAGGCCTGGGGGACCAAGATAAGGCTAGGGGCTACACTGAAAAGGGCCAGTGGCGCACAGATAAGGGGTAAGGGGCAGGGTCACAAGCAAGGTCCTATGGGGGAAGGGGGGATGAGGGGTGCACAGATAAGGGCCAGGGTGGCGCACACAGGGGGCAGCAGAGACAAGAACCAGAGAGGCGCAGACAAAGAGGGAGTGGGGCACAGATAAGGGCCCAGGGGCGCAGACCAGGAAGAGGCGTACAAAGACAAGGGCCAGATCCCAGGGGTGCAGACAGGGGCCAGGTAGGCACAGCCAAAGGGGCGCAGATAAGAGCCAGGGGCTGCATTGAAAGGGCCAGGGTGGTGCACAGAGCAGAGTCAAAAGCAAGGTCTGGGGGGGGGGGGGCGCACAGATAAGGCCAGGGTGGCACAGACAAGGGCCAGAGAGGCTGAGTTCACAGACAAGGGCCCTTGAGAGGTTGGTTCTCAGGAACCACTTACTTTTAACTTATAAATGACAGACCTCTGAAATCAACTCACCTGTCACTATTTTATTCTGCCTTTAGTATGGGTAGCATGAAGGTGATGACAGGTTCCCTTTAAAAGCTATTGTTCCTTTTATGACCAACACATGTCCTAGCAACCCTTTAGTTAGTTGTCACCGATTTGTTTACAATAAAGTCACTATTTACCTCTGTTTAAAGCCTTTTTGTTGTCTTATAAAGAATTTTCTACCCAGTGACTTATCTCTGGTGACCTAAAGTTTTAAACTGTCTTTGCCATCAGTGCGCATCCTTAGGAGGTCTGATTCAAATTGTCTCAGCTAGTTGCGTTTATTTTTTTTTAAGGAGGCAAAATGTGTGTGGGGGCGGGGCAGGGGGGAGCGTGTGGGGGCGGGACAGGGGTGGAGCGGGCGGGGCAGGGGAGCGTGTGGGGGCGGGGCAGGGGTGGAGCGTGTGGGGGACGGGGCAGGGGCCCATGCATAAACTGCCCAGGGCCCATGGGATCCTTAATCCACCCCTGGCCTGGATGTGTGTTTGGGGTCATTGTCCTGTTGATAAATAAATGATGGTCCAACTAAACGCAAACCGGATGGAATAGCATGCCGCTGCAAGATGCTGTGGTAACCATGCTGGTCCAATATGCCTTCATAGTCATGAAAATACAGAAAACTCTTTGAATGAGAAGGTGTGTCCAAACTTTTGGTCTGTACTGTGTGTATATATATATATATATATATATATATACACACACATACATACACACACACACACATACATACACACACACACACACACACACACACATATATACACACATGTGCACGTTTTGTTGGGCAAAAAGCCAAAAAGGACTATAAGGGGCTCCATGGTAGACAGGCTTGATCACAGTGATATTACATTATGGGAATAGTAAGGTGGTCAAAAAGTCTTCAGAATTCTGTTTCTCCAACGCGTTTCAAGTTAAAACAAATTACAATGATAGATACTAAACTACAAAGGCAGCTAAAATCCAGTCTATATACAGTAACACGTTTTAAAAGCTAGGTTTCAGTCTGTCCCTGAATGACATTAATACTAGGCCAAAATCAGAAGCCTCAGTAGCACCAACTACATTACACTTTTTTTAACCTACAAAATGTTTAGCCAAAAATGTGTGTGCCTTAGGGTGAGTTCACATCACGGTTTTTGCCTCCATTTATCCAAAAAGGATACAAAAACGCAGCACACCACATTCTTGTATCTTCCACAAAAAAAAATAAAGTATACTTTTTTTTTTTTTTACAGTGGAACTCTATGGTGAATGGATGCGTGTGTGTGGCATGAGTCTGAGGCATCCATTTAACGTATATGTTTTTTGTATAGGTTAAACGGGTGGGGAAAAATGTGATGTAAACCCACCCTTATTGACCACAATTTCACACTGTCAGACCCCTTCCTGACCATTTGGGGAATGATAAGGCACTCCCCCTCGTAAAGAGCTCTGGGGGAGGGAAGGGGGGTGAGTGTGTCCTCCCTCTCCTGGCTGATCTGTATGATCAGGCCAGAAAGGTAAGAGGAGGGTCCTTTATTCTCTGCTGGAGCAGATACTGGCTTTTCTCTTCAGTCCTAGCCAGAGGATTATAGCAGCGGGTGCAGGTCAGAGGTGTAGGGGCCGCTCCTGTCTCTAATACTGAACACAGGTCTGTCCCGATCACTATTTTCTTCTGCCACAGAACCAAATGATAAAAGTGCATCAAATAAATGTAATGTACAATGCGCACATGTGGTCGCTTTATCATGGTCTTATATCATGGTATGATTCATCAGTGTCTAATGCAGAAAACTGCAGATTCCAGGATACATTATTTTTGTCAAATACATTTAAAAAAAAAATATTTTTAACCTTGTAGATAGAGAAATCATGTTTTCCCCTTCTCTTCCCCTAGTAGAGGGGCAATCCTGGCTGAAAACCCCAGTAAGTCGAAACCAACTGGGCTACTAGGATGGGTGGCAAACCCACTGTCAGGACTGAGGTTTGCAGGTAGAGTATCTCTAACACTTTATCTCCCCAGACTGAGACTGCGCAGAAGTGGAGGACAGTGTTTTGATACTTCTAAGGATGCATTCATATGACAGTATCAGTTTTGCGGAATCAGAGATCCGCAAAATACAAATGCGGTCCATGTGTGGGCCTCATAGAAAAAAAACAATACTCTTGTCTGCAAAACAGACAAGAATAGGACATGTTCTATAATTTGCTTCTTGGCCCCATAGAAGTGAATGGATCCACATGCAATCCACAAAAATGCAGATGAGGTCATGTGAATGCACCCTAAAGTCCACTATTTGGTGGGTGTACATAAATCCTCAGCAGCTGTACCCAAAGTAGGGTGCCAAGTGTTTTATCTACTTGGTAGGGGATAAAAGTCTGAAGGGTGGGGTTGCGTTTTTGTGATTGTTGGGATCCCCACCGACCACAAGAACTGGGGTCCTGTGTCTCCCCATATGAATGCAGCAGCGTGATGCTCCACCATTTATCTCTATTGAACTCCTGAGAAGAGTCCAATGCTCGGCTATCTTCTGCCGTCTCACAGAGATGAATGAAGAGGCATGGAGTGAGTGCTAGACCGCTGCTTCATTCATACCAAGAAGAACAAGACCCCAGTTCTCAAAATCAGTGGTGGGTACCCAGCCTGTCAATAGAGGATACATTTAAAGGGGTTGTCCAAGTTATTTTTTTGTTCTTTGTATGTTTCTAACGAGGCAAATGTATTGTTTTTTTCAATGCACGTACTTTAACTTCAGTGGCTCCTTTCTCAGATTTCACATGACCTGTGATGTCAGCTTCTCTCTCTGCTCTGCTGATTTCCTGCACAAGCCTGAGAAATCAGATTGCCGGTTGCTCTGTGTCTCCTTCTCCCTGGATTTATTAGCAAACATTAACCCCTTCAGCCAGCACAGACTCAGGGCTGAAGGCTTTACTGAGTAGCTGCAGACAGTGAGGAGACAAATGCTGGGCACAGGAGCTGACAAGCTGGAGGAGTTCTGCAGAGCATTGCACAAGAACAGGTAGGGGGAAAATCCTGTGTATCAGCAGTGTCATTGTACAGCTGGGACTTGTAGTCCTACATATACAACATGCTGCTGAGTATCCTAGCAGGCAGACATGTCACTCAGGGCAGCAGTGTTATTCACTCTCTTTGCAGTGCAGGGGGAGGGGCAGAGATTGTTGTTATTGCAGGTAAACAAAGAGTCAGAAGAGAACCAGGGAAATGAGGAAATATATATATATTTTTTTTTTGCCTAAAACTTGCTTAATTTAGTTATATATTGCTGCCCATCAGATAACTCGGACAACCCCTTTAAGACTTGATACAACCCCAAAACACCAGTACAGACCAAAACGGACAGACCCTCCATCCTATCATACACCACCTGTACATAAAAGTCTCTTCACGTGGAACCTACAGTAAATAAACAGAGGATCTAGGTCTACGAGTCCGCCATAATTACATTTACAGCATTTATCACAGAGTAAACTACTGAAGGCTTTTTTTACCGCTCTCCAAAATGACGCAATGGGCGATGGAAGCCAAAAGCGGGAGTCAGTGAGCACATCAAATAGACCAGTATGAGGTCCATCGATAGAAAATAAATATAGAGGAGATCGGGTTTTACTCTGATGAAACCAAATCCAGAACCTGACACGTTGGCTGGCGCTCATAAGGCGTCTGGAGGAATGAATACTTTATTTTGATAAGTGCCATGGAGTTTTAGATGAGGAGCTGATTATAAGGAGGAGAGCAGAACCTCGGCGATACATGTCTGAAGACTCAGCTCTTCTCACTCCACAAAGGGGATGATTAAATAAACGGCAATCACCAGATAACCTTCTCCAAATAAATAAGAGGTATAACACTGGACGAGCGCGTCAGTCTTAAACATGACGGGCAGGACCTGTGTGTGTGGCTGTATGTAGAAGGGTTCACTTCTATAGACCGGTGCACAGGGCAATGAGCAGGGAACCAACAATCGTTCCCGATCCCTCCCAAATTGGTCAGCAGCAGGACACGTGCATTCACATGCAGCAATCACCTGTTCAATATGGGGATGAACGATCACTACTGCGATCATTCATCCTCGGGTTCGCTGTTTGATGGGCACAAAATGTGCTGCTGGCAAACAGTGATTTTATGTGATGCATGAAAAGACGTGATCACCCAACAAACGAGTCCTCTTTACATGGGGCAATCATCGGGAACCAGTATCCGTGCAATCCCCAGTCTGTATGAACTAATAACGTGCTGGATGGCAGGGTGAATGCACAGCAGAAATGTAAAGCCTAGAGTAAGGGGGCATTCACACAACCGTATCCATTTTTTAGCCCCCAATTCGAAGATCCGCAAAATATGGAGACCAGCCACGTGCTTTCTGCATTGTCCACTTCCGCAGGTCTCACACTATGTAACAAATGTCTATTCCTGTCCACAAATAAGACAACAATAGGACATGTGGTTACAGACAGCTCACAGTGTGCTGTCCGCATCCTATGAGACCCCATTGAAATGAATGGGTCCGAATCCAATACGCAAAAATATAGATCAGATATGGACCAAAAATACGATTGTGTGTATGCCCCCTAACATGGTGGGCAGAGGCGTAGCTAGAGGTTCAGCACAGGGGGGGCGAAACATACTTGAGTGGGCCCCCCACTTGGCTTCCCAAACGCACGTTTCCAACTTCACAGGCACATACTACTAGTTGTGGTTATAATATTGTATTAGAAAGATTACTATATAAACTGCTAGATCATCTATGCTGCTAAGTACAGTACAATAGACTTTCTACATACCCTACTCTAAATACTCTACCACATAATGCAGTGAAATATAGGAGTAATAGGAGTAAAAAACAAGAGGACTCCTATGTTAAAGGAAACCTGTCCACAGTTTTTACATCACTAAACTAACAGTCCCCTGCCCCCATCAGACCTCAGATCATCAGAATGTGCCCCCCATCAGACCTCAGATCAGTGTATTGTGCCCCACCAGACCTCAGATCAGCGTATTGTGCCCCATCAGACCTCAGATCAGCAGAATATGCCCCCATCAGACCTCACATCAGCCTACTGTGCCCCCATCAGACCTCAGATCAGCGTATTGTGCCCCATCAGACCTCACATCAGCCTACTGTGCCCCCATCAGACCTCACATCAGCGTATTGTGCCCCATCAGACCTCAGATCAGCGTATTGTACCCCATCAGACCTCAGATCAGCAGAATGTGCACCCATTAGTCCTCACATCAGCCTACTGTGCCCCCATCAGACCTCAGATCAGCGTATTGTGCCCCCATCAGACCTCCGATCAATAGAATGTGCCCCCATCAGACCTCAGATCAGCGTATTGTGCCACATCAGACCTCAGATCAGCATATTGTGCCCCCATCAGACCTCAGATCAGCGTATTGTGCCCCATCAGACCTCAGATCAGCGTACTGTGCCCCCATCAGACCTCAGATCAGCTTAATGTGCTCCCATCAGACCTCAGATCAGCGTATTGTGCCCCCATCAGACCTCATATCAGCAGACTGTGCCCCCATCAGACCTCATATCAGCCTACTGTGCCCCTATCAGACCTCAGATCAGCGTATTGTGCCCCATCAGACCTCAGATCAGCAGACTGTGCCCCCATCAGACCTCATATCAGCAGACTGTGCCCCATCAGACCTCATATCAGCAGACTGTGCCCCATCAGACCTCATATCAGCCTACTGTGCCTCTATCAGACCTCAGATCAGCATATTGTGCCCCCATCAGACCTCATATCAGCAGACTGTGCCCCATCAGACCTCATATCAGCCTACTGTGCCCCTATCAGACCTCAGATCAGCTTAATGTGCTCCCATCAGACCTCAGATCAGCGTATTGTGCCCCCATCAGACCTCATATCAGCAGACTGTGCCCCCATCAGACCTCATATCAGCCTACTGTGCCCCTATCAGACCTCAGATCAGCGTATTGTGCCCCCATCAGACCTCAGATCAGCAGACTGTGCCCCCATCAGACCTCATATCAGCAGACTGTGCCGCCATCAGACCTCATATCAGCAGACTGTGCCCCCATCAGACCTCATATCAGCCTACTGTGCCTCTATCAGACCTCAGATCAGCATATTGTGCCCCCATCAGACCTCATATCAGCAGACTGTGCCCCATCAGACCTCATATCAGCCTACTGTGCCCCTATCAGACCTCAGATCAGCGTATTGTGCCCCCATCAGACCTCAGATCAGCAGACTGTGCCCCCATCAGACCTCATATCAGCAGACTGTGCCCCCATCAGACCTCATATCAGCCTACTGTGCCCCTATCAGACCTCAGATCAGCGTATTGTGCCCCCATCAGACCTCAGATCAGCAGACTGTGCCCCCATCAGACCTCATATCAGCAGACTGTGCCCCCATCAGACCTCATATCAGCAGACTGTGCCCCCATCAGACCTCATATCAGCCTACTGTGCCTCTATCAGACCTCAGATCAGCATATTGTGCCCCCATCAGACCTCAGATCAGCAGACTGTGCCCCCATCAGACCTCATATCAGCCTACTGTGCCCCTATCAGACCTCAGATCAGCGTATTGTGCCCCCATCAGACCTCAGATCAGCAGACTGTGCCCCCATCAGACCTCATATCAGCAGACTGTGCCCCTATGAGACCTCAGATCAGCATATTTTGCCCCCATCAGACCTCAGATCAGCATATTGTGCCCCCATCAGACCTCATATCAGCAGACTGTGCCCCCATCAGACCTCATATCAGCAGACTGTGCCCCCATCAGACCTCATATCAGCAGACTGTGCCCCCATCAGACCTCATATCAGCCTACTGTGCCCCTATCAGACCTCAGATCAGCGTATTGTGCCCCCATCAGACCTCAGATCAGCAGACTGTGCCCCATCAGACCTCATATCAGCAGACTGTGCCCCCATCAGACCTCATATCAGCCTACTGTGCCCCTATCAGACCTCAGATCAGCCCACCCAGCCACATAGGATTAAAATAAAAAACTTTACTTACCTGTTCTGCGCTGCGGCTGCCCTCCGGTCCGCGCTCCGCTCTCTTCCCTGGCCCGCGCACACTATGACCTGACGCTGCGTCTGTGTCTGAAAGGTGCGGGTCCCACCACTGGGACCCGCACCTATATCGACAACAAAGCGGGCCAACATGGTGGCTGGAGGACTCCGGTCCGGCCACCACCAAGTGCTCTCCCCATAGAAGTAATTAGGAGCGCACCATACATGACTGGCCACCGCTCCCATTCACTTCTATGGGCCCGATGCATTTTCGGCAGCCCCATAGAAATGAATAGAGGGTGGCTGTGCATGCGCAGTGAGCGCTCCACCACTTTTGGGGCTCCGTTTAGGAGATAGGTGCAGGTCCCAGCGGTCGGACCCGCACCTATCAGAGAATGGGGGCATATCCTAGCGATTGTCTCAGATGAGGGAACCCCTTTAAGGGGTCCATTCACACGACCGTTCCATTTCCGCAAAACACAGATACCTGCTGTGTGTAATTCTCATTTTGCGGATCAGCACGCCCCGCGTTTTTTTTAGAAATGCCTATTCTTGTCTGCAAGACAAGACAAGGCCATATTCTACAGATCCGTTCCGTAAAAAATGCAGATCAGATGCGCACCTATGATACTGCCATGCGAAAGGAACCTACCGTGAATTTTTTTCTGGAACCGGAAGGTCACTTTAAATCAGCAATGCCCACAATGAATAGAACGGCTGCCTCGTGTCCTACAGTGTATAACAGTGCACCATCCGTAATAACAACCATACAGAACTAACGCCAGGAAACAAAGACTGAGTCTGCTCTCAGGAAAAACGAAATGAAGGCATATCCTGGGCTTACACACATCATCCCTACAAATCTATAAAAGGTTAAGCGCCTGTTTGACAGACGGTGAAAGCGCAACATAAGAACCTTCCAGGTCACTTTGAGGAAAGAACCCGTGTGATCTCCTCTCTTTCATTCCACGTCAACTTACATGATTTTCTGTTGGAGGCTTTCTGCGGCTGGGTCAGCACCACAGGCTTCTTGAGTGCAAATCTCCTGCAGTCGAAAGAGAAAGACCATGAGAAACTCAACTTCGTCATTACGGGATTAGGGATTTTTATGAAACACATTTTTGCCTCTAACCTGTTATTTTTTCATTATTTTTTATTTTGTAAAAAAATAAAATAAAATAAATTGCCATCTAATCTATCCGGGCTTTGACAAAAAATAAAACCAGCAGCACGGAGGAGCTTTTTTTCTTTTTCTTTTTGTACTTTCCTTCTGTCGCCGGTCCAAAAAATGTTACAATACTTATTCCTGTAGAGTACATCAATGGAGATTGTGATACTGATGTGCTATTTTCCATCTGCTCCTATTCCAATCTGGACCAGGACTAGTCCTATCGTTTTCGGTCATTATTCTTTTTTTGGCCAGACAGGCAAGGAAGTCTGAAATATTTGTGAAAGGGGTTTTTAAGTTCATTTTGGGACGGTCGTGACCCCTGATACTTGTGAAGTGTACAGTGGTAAGCTACTGACAATATGGTAAGTCGCAGCGCAGCTTTAGGGCAATTCGAGGCAGAAAGGGAAAAAAAAGAAAGAAAAAGAAAAAAAAAAAAAAAACGAGAGAGAGGAAGAGAGTGAACTTCAGAGCTAACCTCTCCTGGAATTGTTTTGAAGGGATCAATCCGGCTCTGGGATTGGCATCACCTTCGTGTTTGGCCTGCCACCAAGTTGCATCATCCTGGCTCATGATCTGAAGTATATCTCCCTTTCTGAACGAAAGCCCGGCTTCTTTACAAGGAATAGCTTTATCCTCATTAGGATAGTAGTCAAAGAGGGCTTTAACAAACATCTGTAAGAGAAGGGAAGCAAGCAGATTTATAGAACAAGCACCGCGGAGGACCGCAACGTCATAAGTCTTATCACATAACTGAATTTGGTTCTTCATCAGCTATCAAGCATTCACTGTATAACGAACAGTTACACAACTCTCTAATATATCGTATAAATATATTGCCCTGGTTTTAAAGGGAATCTGTCAGCAGTTTTGTACCTATGACACTGGCTGACCTGTTACATGTGCACTTGGCAGCTGAAGACATCTGTGTTGGTCCCATGTTCATATGTGCCCACATTGCTGAGAAAAATAATGTTTTAATATATTAGGAGCAACGGGGGCGTTGCCGTTACACTTAGAGGCTCTGCTCTCTCTGCAAGTGCAACGCCCCCTCTGCACTTTGACAGAGCCAGGGTTGATGATGCTTTCATGGCCTGGCCCTGTCAATTAAAGTGCAGAGGGTTCGGCAGCTGCAGAGCCTTTAGGTGTAATGGTAACACCCTCAATGCTCCTAGAGGATCATTTGCATATATTAAAACATCATTTTTCTCAGTAATGCGGGCACATATGAACATGGGACCAACACAGAAGTCTTCAGCTGCCAAGTGCACATGTAACAGGTCAGCCAGTGTCATAGGTACAAATCTGCTGACAGATGCCCTTTAAAGTAAATACAATGCCTTGTATGTCTAGCTCAGCTGAATGTACTGACACCTTTCTCTAAGTGATCTGTTTGACAGGGCCAGACTAGATGACTATGTAGGAACCTGGACTTTCAATCAAGATGAAGCAGGAGGAGTAAGGGTGCACAGAATGCCTTCGGCCCGCCCTCAGTGCACTTAACTGCTCATTTACATATGGAATAAAATTACTTTTTCTCCAGAATGAAGTAATTGGTCGCAAAGTGAAAGGTGTCATTACATATTTTTCTTATTAGGGAAAGATGTTCCTTTCTACTAGAAAATTGGGTGTAAAGAGTCTTCTTAGCAAAGCTGTAACAGCGTTACTAAGGAGAACCTGTCTTTACTCTGCAGAAGACGTGTGTGTGTAACAGGCAGGAGCTTCCAGGCGTCTTGTCACTACCCCAGTCCCCAACTACGTATATGAGGTCCATCACTGTCCTCACCTGTAACGTTCAGTTACAGCTCTGATAGAAGACCCTTTAAATCGAAACAACAGCTACACTTTAACAGATAAAGAACACATATTCTGCCTTATAGAACATAGGCAGCAGGGATTACCTTCCCATCGTTGTTTGGTGATTCCTCTTTGATACTGGGGATGATTTTAAAAGTAATAGCACCTTGTGACTGAGCCTGTAATATTCAGGGAGAGGAGATGCTGTTAGATATGGATGTGTGAGCAAAAAAAGAGATTTAGCAGTGAATCAAAGCCCAGAAAGACGTTACAGAAAGCAGAACCCAATGACACTGGTCACCAATGTGTCATCGACGCAAGCTCATTATATCCCTAGATACATACGACTTCAAGGGAAGCTTTGGAAATTATTTCCTTTTGATATATTGAAGCACTGATTTGCTACCCAGCACCCAAAATTAATCCAGGTGCTGTCACTAGTAAGTGACTATTCCGGTTTCCCTTGCTGTCACAGTCATCCGCTATTCTACAATGCACAGATTACAGCACTTCCTATGGAAATGCGACTCGTAGCCCTGCAAAGGGGGAACATAACATTTACAGAAGCACTCCCACAAAAATATGAATTCTCTGACCTGTTAGAAAGGTACATGATGTAAAATCTAGTGAAGTAATCTTCTAACCAGTGACTGTATTAGCGAGATATAACCTCCCTTCTGATCCTCAGCTGCGTCATGTGACTTTCCAAATAACGCAGCCTGTTATGTGTGGACAGAAAGCCAGTTTCTCTATGTATTCCTATAGGAGCCTCAATGTCCGTTTCATAGGAATGAATAGAGAAGTGACTGATTTCTTGTCCTGGATCAGTTGGAGATCAGAGTGCTGGTCACAGCTGAGGATCAGAAGGGAGGTTATAACTCACAAATACAGTCACTGGTGAGAAGATTACCTTCACTACAGATTACATCATGTACCTTTCTAACAGGTCAGAGAATAAAAATTTTTGTGGGAGAGTACTACTTTAATATCAGGGGCGGACTTGGGAACTTAAAGTGGCCCTGGAAAAAATACTAAAAAAGTGGCCCTATTTTGTAGTTGGGTCCAAATTGATGGAAGGCAGGGCCAGCAATACCATATTGTGGCACATTATACCACCCGGCAGAGCCAAATACCACAGTCCATCAGAAAATACTGCCAGCAGCACAAAATACATCCCCAAAAACTTCTACTGGCCGGACGTAAAGAGGGCTCAGGTGGCCCCCTGGGCATCGGCCCATGGGGATATTTCCCTGTAAGGTCTATGGCCAATCCGCCCTTGTTTAATATACTTTCTTTTTTGGGCTCGGTGGAGGTGAAGGGGGTTCTGCCACCTGTGTAGATGTTTAAAAGGGGGCTATGTAGGTATTTGCTTCTGCCCCTACTTTCAGGGATCAGTGAGGATCTCAGCAACCAGACCCCCACCAATCAAAACTTCTGAGGTGTCACTATAAATATCAAATTTGGTGGTAGGTTGTGTCAGACAGACGCGGGTGGACGGTGCAGGACGCAGAATGCTCCATCCACTGTCTTGTGGCTGTGACGGGGAACAGTTCCCACTCAAATGAATGGAAGCTGAGCTGCAGCATGCCAATGCCGGAAACTACACAGTAGATGAAGCCTTCTGTCCACTGCATAGTTTCTGATGCTTGCAGATGCCCGAAACAGCTCGTGTTGAGGGTGCTGGGTGTCTGTCTGATCTCATACTGATAACCTATCCTTAGGCTAGGACATCAGTCAATCATCTAAGTCCCGGAAAACCCCTTTCACACGACTGTGATGTCATCTGTGAGAAGCTGGTCCGTGGTACATCAGTGAAGGATCTGTGTTTTGTCCATTTGTCTGGTCTTTGCGCTCCGTGTGTTATCTGTATTCCACCAGCACGGCTAGGCTGATAATTAGTTTCCAGGGCATCTCCTACCAATGGTCCATGAAAATCACTGACAGAACACGGATGCCACAGATGTTGTTTTCACAGACCTATAGACTTTAATGGGTGTATTTGGGGCACATCACAGATGATAGTATTGCACCTCATCTGATCCAAGGTCCAAGGAAAATCAGTGATGTATAAGTAAACACATTAAAATCAATGGATTTGTGTGCTGTCCATGGAGAACATACGTACACAGCACGAGTGCATGATGAACTGACATGTGCAAGAGGTCTTATGCCTAAGGTGGCAGGACTCGTCTACTTCCGAAATGGAAGATGTTACAAGGGAAGTGCTTAGTTTGCACTTAACTCTCACCGCATTTTGATCTGTAATTATATGTACAACCATGTAGGCAAATGTGGTTGGAAAGCAAGTAACGGCTGACTGACCACTGACACTGCAGAGCTAGTACATAGCTCCATTATTATAACATGTGGTGGAAATGACACTGAATATGTCATATTATTCATTTTTACCAAAATATGGATAATTTCTTCTGGTTTTTTATCTTCCACGCTTATTCCGTTGACCTCCCTCAGCTCGTCCCCCACATGGATGAGGCCTGTGGGAATAAAAATACTTGTATAAGCGGAAATCGTGTGTCGTATCTCAGCACTTCAACCACATAAAGCACAGAAGTCTCACCGCTTCTGTCCGCAGCTCCTCCCCGCATTATCCTGGCAACTACAATGGCGCCTGAGCTTTCATCTTTCTTGATTGTAGCACCCTAAATAACAAAAATAATAAAAAGCACGTATAAGATAAAGCTCGGAAAGACATGCTGAATAAAAAAATACCTTTTTTCAGAAGGAGCAGTAGGTAATATTAAAACATAACTTTTAATCTGTCGTTAAACCATGGTTTCTCACAAAGAACAAATTAAGTTATGTTTGAATATCACCTACTGCTCCTTCTGAAAAAAAGTTGTTTTGCCATTGCGGTAGATTGAGGAGTGTTCCTCAGATGGGTATGTTTCTTTATGAATAAAAAAAATACAACTAATAAAACTAGTTATAACAACAAAAAAAAATTGCCTGCAAAAAACAGTAATTACTATCCCAGGAATATGAAGTGCAAATTTAAAGAGCAACTCCAACGAAAGCTATGATGTCATTAAAGGGGTTCCCTGGGAATTAAGAAAATGAAAATACTTAAATATTACTTTATTATAAATATATCCCCAAATACCTTTCATTAGTTAGAATGGCTCGTTTTGTTTAGGGAGCAATAATCAGGGGAAACAAAATGGCCCCCGTCCTATCAGTATACACAAAACCTGTCCTAATCACACACGAGGACAAGTTACTTCACAACACTGAGGTAAAGAGCTGCCTCATCCTCTTCTGCTACTTGTCAGGGATTGTGATCCTCAACACAGCGGACAGGAACTTTAGCGGAATCTCTGTAGGATCATGAGCAGGTATGGCTAATAAGCAGCAGCACTTGTGTGCAGTCTCCATTACCACAGTCTGTCCTGTCCGTCCTTTCTGTATTTCATGTCTCCTCATGGACTCTACTCACAGAGATTCAGTTGAAGATCTTGTATATAGGATCATAATCCCTGAGAAGCAGAGCAGAGAGGAGGATGAGATGGCTCATTAGCTCAGTGGCCTCAAGTTACTTGTCCTGCTGTGTGATTAGGACAGGTTTTGTGTGTACTAATAGGACGGCGGACATTTTGTTTCTCCTAATCTTTGCTCCCCAGACAAAATGAGCCATTATAACGATTTTCATTTTCTTAGTACCCGGAGAACCCCTTTAAGGAGTCCCACAGCCTAGACTACTGGATGCATATTCTCAGCTACTACTCAAAAACATTAATATATATATATATATATTTTAGGAAATATTTTTGAGAAAATTCACAGAAGACGCACCTAGAATAAGATTCTTTTACTATAACTTTGCTCAAAGAGAATCCTGTGTAATTGGTTCCTTTAAAGGGAATGTATCACCAGGGAATTCATTATTAGGGTTCATGCCAACGCAACTGAATGGGGTGCACAAATGGCCGGGGCCCATATAATGTGGACCCACTGATTGCGGGTCTCAATATGGCTCACGCACACAGCCTTGGCACACAAGCCAGGCACACAGCCTTGTAGAGCTAGCTTAGATGAATGTTATGATACTTTCCATTGCTTCATTCTGGAGAAAAAGTACTAGTCATCCATATGCAAATAAGCAATTAAGTGCACTGAGGGCTGCACTGAGAGCCAAGTGCTGGCTCGTCTATTTCCATCGGGCGCATAGAAACAAATGGGAGGGGTGACCATGCAAGCGCAATGCGCTCCCATTCACTAATATGGGGAGAGCGCTTGGTGGTGGCCGGACCCCGGAAAACCTCGTCTGGCCACCACCTTCTCCCATCACAATGGGGGCATATTGTAGTGATGGGGATACCCTTTAAATGCAAAATACATACAGTCGTGTGCATGAGGCCTTATCAGTAGCTAGGAAAGAAACTACAGAGTGTAAGCTGGGGGTTGTGTCCTCGGAGAGCGCATCCAGTAATATAAAGGGGAACAAGTTCAGGATAACATCACCCGTGGTGTTTTCAGTCATTTTCTCCAAAAACACGCCTGACGTTTCTTGTCTTTGGCTTCCTCCGGTGAGGAAAAATAATGACAGTAATGAATTATCAGTGAAGTCCTGTGCTGGATTTACACATTTACACATTGGGGACAAAAAAACCCCACATAACCCCGAACACAAAACTTCTCTTTGCGTGGTCTGAGCACAGACAACATTTAACTATACCCTGGAGCTGAAAACAGCCTCAGTAAATAGCCGGGCCGGTGTCTTGCTGTCCGACGCCAAAGATGTCTATCTAGAGACAAGCGCTCACTGTATGAATCACAGAGACACTGCATTTTTTTTCCCCGCGTACAACATTACAGCGCTCAGAAAGTGACTTTACAGACATCTCTTCTCACTTCCTCCTGACAAAAACAAATATTCTGCATAACGCGTATAAAATTTCCAGGATATTCGCTCGGCAATAAAAAAACGAGCGCAGCTATTAACCAAACAGATATTTACTTAACGCCTTCCTAGCCGGATGACACACATGGCAGTGCACCGGGCAGATGGGAGACGTTGGAGGAAAGGTCTTCACATCGGGAACCTCATACTCTTGATTGCGCACTGCAGATTTTCCAGATATCCCTCAGCAGATATCATCTTTCTGCTGATGATGATCCAGAGCTGAGCAGAGCTTTAGTCTTGGATATTGAAGCACAATACACCTACTCCACTCAGCAGGGATCCTCCAGCCTTTCAGAATTACCATTATCAATCACACAGTTGAACAGGTTACAAACAGGACATGGACACTTCCTTTTACGACCCTGGTGACTATATAACGC
Source organism: Rhinella marina (assembly GCA_900303285.1). Taxonomy (NCBI): domain Eukaryota; kingdom Metazoa; phylum Chordata; class Amphibia; order Anura; family Bufonidae; genus Rhinella; species Rhinella marina. Next base: position 352,223 of record ONZH01011215.1, read on the forward strand.
TAGTGAGTTACAATATGACGGTAAATCTATGTACCTTATGTGAATGGGGCATGACGGGCAAATAATCTACATGGACAGGCAAGAGGACAGACATAATTCTGTAGCGCTCACTCAAAAGATCACTTGGCCAGCATATTACAACCCCCAAAATTTGCACCCTCATGTCAAGGGAATGTACGTGTAAGGTACATGGATGTACTGGAGATTAAAAAGACTTAGACAACCTTGGAGGCACCTATCATGGAATACCATAGATATGGACAGAGAACTTGCACGAATGTCTTAGGCTACTTTCACACTAGCGTTTTAAAATTCCGGTATTGAGTTCCGTCATAGGGGCTCAATACCGAAATAAAACGCTTCAGTTTTGTCCCCATTCATTGTCAATGGGGACAAAACTGAACTGAAGACAACGGAATGCTCCTGAAAGCATTCCGTTCCGTCTTCAGACCGGAGAACAAACCGCAGCATGCTGCGGTTTGCTCTCCGGTCCAGGCATCCGCACCAAGACGGATCCGGAATGACCCCCAATGCAAGTCAATGGGGGTGGATCCGTCTGGTGTGACCATAATGGTAACCGGATCCGCCCTCCATTGACTTTCAATGGAGTCCATTACGGATCCGGGTACACATAGACACATACAGACATAAACATACACACACATAAAGACATACAAACACACATACATACTTACATGCTCCCCGGCAGGTCTTCGGAGCGTCAGGACGGCTCACACAGGTCACGATTCCCCACAGCGCCCTCTGCTGGGCGCCTGGTGGAATCGTCTGTGGGGAATCGTGACCTGTGTGAGCCGTCCTGACGCTCCGAAGACCTGCCGGGGAGCATGTAAGTATGTATGTGTGTTTGTATGTCTATATGTGTGTGTATGTTTATGTGTATGTATATGTATGTACTGTGTGACATGTGTGGGGCCGGAGCGCGGTTCCGGCTCCACACATGTCACTGCGGCAGGCCTGATCCGGCAGCACCCTTCACCTGCCGGATCAGGCCTGCCGCCAGTGTGAAAGTAGCCTAACACTGATGTCGATGGTGGATAGATATTTCTTCTGCTTGTGAAGAAAGAAGAAGCTGCTGCCAATGGTCAACAAGACATAGCAGTGTATCTCCAGGAGGAACCAAGGATGGAGATGTTGAAATGTTACATTTTCCTTCTCCTATTAAAATAGTTTTCTGAGATTTTGATATTGATGGCCTATGCTCAGGATGGGTCATCAATATCAGATCGGCGGGGGTCTGACTCCCAGTACCCCTGCCGATCAGCTATTTGAAGAGGCTCCTTACAGTCATGAAGCCATCATGCCAACGCAATTGGCTGACTCATATGACTTTTATCTGATGTGTATGTCCAAACAAATCCCCAGGACTTCCAAAACAGAAGTTCCTCAACCCATATTCTGTCTGGTCAGGTGGCCCCTGGCCATCACATCTCATAAGTAAGTGGATGTGCACAGCTCATGCTTTTCTCCATATAATGCCATGGGAGTCACGGAAACTGTTCAGCGCAGTAGCTCGATTGTTTCCACCATAGAAGGTAATGTTGAAAGCCATTACTTACTCAGCCATTGTGTGGATGTGGCAGCCGAAAGCCGCCTTAACAACTGGCATGAGATCTGTACCTATTGGATATAGAGGATATCCTGCGAATAAGCCATAGATGTCTAAGATAGAAGTAACCCATTAAGAAAGGCAATTGTAAATGGCCAGCTTAGTTGAATCTCCAACAAGTGTTTGGAAAGTGGCCTCAATGAGGTCAAAACAGTAATTTGTAAACCCAGTCTTCTCGGCAATAATACTAAAGTGAAATATCTGGCCATCCTTGGACGTACCTTCGTCACGCTGGTGGCATCTAAAGGGTAATGAACATCATTTCCTTTTCTACAATGCTGTACCAAGTTCTGATCAACTCATGTGAATATGAATAGTGCAATGAAAATACAAGATGTGGAGGACTGGAAATTAAAGGGGTTATCCAAGTGTTTTATACTGATGAGCTATCCTTGGGAAAGGTCATTATTATGTTATCGGTGGGAGTCCAATTCGCAGGACCCCCGCTGATTAGCTATTTGAAGCAGCTATGGCACTCCAGTGAGTGCTGTGGCCTCTTCCTAGGCCAGTAACATCACATTCATCTGTTACATGGTCTAAGTGTAGCATAGCCTGTATCCAATGGATGATGCTGTGTTCGGTATGCTGTGGTGCTTACTGGGGCGCCTTGTTTTCTTCAAACAGCTGATCAGCGGTGGTGCCGAGGGTCAGACTCCCACCAATAAAATCCTGAGAATAGGTCATCAGTATAAAACACTTTGAAAACTCTTTTAAGCAGTAAATACAAAAACGTGGGTAAAAAAAGGACTTGAAATAAGGAGCTGTGTAGACCACAAATATGTCTATAACTAATTGCTTAACTCACCAGCGGCTCCCTATTTTTGACAAGCCGAATAATTTTCACTGAATCTTCATCGTCATCAATGTCATCTGGCATGGGAGGGAGTACAGGATCATAGTTCTTCAGAGCCACAGTGTCGTGTACCGACAGTAAAGCCTACAGAAGAAAACACATAGAAATAGACGTAAATGCCAAGGTAATATAAAGCTTGTTCTCTGTTACTTAAAAAAAACAAAGAAAAACATAATTTCCAAACAAAGCTACATTCCCTGAGCCGGTGTGTTCCTGACCCCACCATGATTGAGGCCAGAAATACCTTCTAGACATACTCAGTCGGCACTATGGTTTTCTACTCGTGGTGCTTGCTTATTGAGAAGGAAGTCCAGCACTAACTTCACTTGCAACACAGAATCATGTTATTGCAAGCATCAAAAATGTGACGCGTTTCAGCTCTTCAACAAGAGGCTTTTTCATATGCAAGTTTGAAAAAGGCTTATGTTAGAGCCGAAATATATCACAGTTTTCATGCTTACAATAAAGCGATTCTATACTGCAAGTGAAGTGAGTGCCGGTCTTCTTCCTCTACTATGGCCAGAAAATAGTCTAGAAAGCAAAGAAGATTGGGCGCATGTCAAAGGAGTTGCTCGTAGCTGGTTAGAGCAAAACAAATTTATTGTTATCAGATGCATTTTGGGATCGGACCGATCTCTACTTCCAGTGGATTCAGCTTAATAAAATCCACCTGAAGAAGGGAGCGCCTGATGTTCAACAACACAGTACTTTTGCTCTGACTAATCAGCTAAAAGCATCCCCCTTTCGATGACAGTGCTGGGGACAAGATCCCAATATTCTTTCTACAGTAATAAAACTTTGGTTTGAGGCAATCTGTGCAGAGAGGGATCCCTGGCGGCAGCAAGAAGAATATACACTAAGTGGGTTATTTATGAACCAGAATTATGCCTACATTAGGCGTATTCCTGGCGCAGGTCCTTTGCGCTGCATTCCGCAACTTTTGCCTACTCACCCCAGATCTAAAAAAGTGGGTGCGGTGTGGGCGGGAAAGGGGACAGGCACATCTCATTTACCATTTTCTACTCCTGTTTTAGGCATAGAAAATGGTCTAAATGTAAGATAGCTTCCAAACTTCCTTGCTGTCTTACATTTAGACCATTTTCTATGCCTAAAACAGGAGTAGAAAACGGTAAATTTAGACTCGGCTGTGGATCTGTCACAGTTATGTAGAGGCCGGCGCCTCTACAAAACTTAGGCGCCCCACGCCAGCTATAGGGGGATAGTTAGACCGGAGTCTAAAACGCTGGTCTTAATAAATGACCCCTAAATGCCCAATAAGCTGTTGTGCCTATCTGCACTACACCACCAGGTGATCGCAACTGCAGACCGGTTATGGCTAATACCACAGTTACACTCCTGACCATGGAAGCGTGTCTCTCTTCTTCAGCTGATGGTATGGCCCAGATATATCCTTCCCGTCAGTACAATATAATGGAGCTTTGGTCATGTATGAACACCACTGCTCTTTAAACACAGGGGACTTGGGGACCCCCCTCCTTGTGATCGGTGGAGGTCCCAGTAGTCAGACCCCCAACATGTATACAATTATGACCTATCCTATGGATAGGTGATAAATGTTAATGGGACATTTTAAAAACCTACAATACTGTATGCTCCAATCTATTTTTCAGGAGGGCACTGACCCAGATATCGTTCTTTTACCTCCACCTCTGGACTTCAGAGCTGTGGACAACTCTGGTGCCCATCAGTATGTAGAAATAACGGATGAAGAATGCTACATCCTTAATTTAACAACTGCCCCTAACTACTCATGTGACATTAATACCGTAGGTACCGGTGCCAGCAAAAGTGTTCAGATCCTGTATAGTGAAATGTGATACAAATTACAAATGAGAATGCAGAACATATTCAACCTTGTGCAACAGGTCTGACAATTTCACAAGTAGGATCCTGGTTATTAGACGCTTAAACGGGTTGTCCTCAGGATAGGCAATCAGTACAAAAATCCTGGACAACCCCTGTGGTGCCCCGGTGAGAGTTGCAGTTTCATCACAGCATGCCAACCACAGCGTCATCCATTTGATAGCAGCTCTGCTTGGTATAGCAGTAAAGCCCCATTATCTTGATGTCACCCGTGTCGCTAAGGAGGCTGGTCACTGCCGCGGCCTGCTACTGGCTGCACCCCCGTCACCGGATGTTTTTATCCATGCCATGGGTTATGCAGCGGCAGCAATACAGGGATCCAGAGCGACGCAAGTGCCGGGGTAAGTATGATCCATTGAAGGGGCCCGGACACTGTGGTGGCATTTTTAGAATTGGATAACCCCTTTAAGATCTAATAATTCTTCAATATAAAAAAAAAAATCCCCTCATGAAAAATCTCCCTCGCTCCTATCTATAGCTAGACAAAACAGTAACTGACTATTCCAGCATCACCAGCTGAAAGTCATTTTAGGAAACGTCTGAAGAAGAAAAAGTTGTCATGATTTAATTAAGGCGATTCTTAGACAACGTAAGGAAATCCATGAAACTACTTTTTCCATTCCATGTTCTGTTCATGCTAAAACTGTAGAATCTTAGCTGGTTTTCAACATTTGATGAGCTACAGCGACTCCCTGCACTCACTCACTGATCGACTCCCTGCACTCCCACCAATCAGCCGTTTGAAGAAATCCACGGTGCTCTGGTGAACCCGTTCCTCGACCAGTGACGTCCTGTCCATTGGTCACATGGTCTAGGTGCAGCTGAGTCTCATTCAAGTGAATGGATTTGCGCTTCAATACCAAGCACAGCCGCTATATGGTGTATGTTGTTGTGTTCAGATATTGATGACCTATCCTGAGTATAGGTCATTAACATGATACTCCTGGAAACCTCCTTTAAAGGAAATCTGTCACCAGGATAATTGCTTTTGAAGTAAAGCCATAGCCTAATAGCACTTAGTATCGTACTTCCAGATTAGTGGGTGGGCAGCAGCTCCTCAAACACCTGCATTTCCCAGAAGTACTTTGCAGTCAGCTCTCGTTAATACCTTCTCATGTCTTTTCTGCATAGAAAACAGTCCATCACATGCAGCCCCCGCTAATCCACTAAGAAATAGCACTATGGTATGTAACGTTCAGGGTGATGTGCAGTCTTAGTTTTCTGCCACACACAGCATTTTGCATTCAGTCCAAAAAGTTCAACTTTGGTCTCATCTGACCTGAATACCTTCTTCCACATGTTTGCTGTGTCTCTAGATGTCTTGTGGCAAACTGCAAATGGGACTTCTTATGGCTTGCTTTCCTGACACTCTTCCATAAAGACTAGATTTGTGGAATACATGATCGCTATTTTTGTAGTCACATTGTCCCCTCAAAAATTGGATAGGACTCTACTATTATGGGCTGGACCTTACATAAAATGAGGAATGCATGCGGGTTTTTTGGGGTTTTATTTTTCTTTCACGTGGTATCGAGTATTGCAATACTTTTTATGGGACCGAAATTGAATCAAAATTTTGATATTGTGATATCCCTAGTCACGGGGGCATAACGTCATATCAGGTCCTTTAGGTCACAAAGAAATGGCATCTACCGGATGTAACCCCCCAGAGCCAGAAGACCGGCGCTGGATAACAGTCGCTGCGCTCTCGGGTTGCAGTAATATGGCTGCAGTGTGTAGGGACTAAGACCCATATGGGAAGCGCTGGTCTTTAGTAAATGACCCCCAATGCTTTATTTGGCTGAAAGGCATCTTTATGATGCCAAGGTGCCCTTCCTGACAATGTGCACCTAGGATGGGCACACTCTGAACAACTCACCTATCAGGGTTCTCCGCTAGCATTTCCCATTTTCTATGGAAGCGCCGAAGATGGCTGATCGCTGCTATCTCCAGCACTCCCATAGAGAAAGAATAGAGCAGCAGGGGGCACGCCCGACCTGCCGCTCCATCAGATTGGGTGGGAACTGTGACCCCATTCTTGGTGGGTAACTAAGAGATATTACTCTATAGGGGCATCAAGGAGACATTATAAAGTATGGGGGAAACAATGAAACACGAGTTTTATTTTTTTCTAAATAGGCATTTATCCGTGATATATATCATTATCGCAATAAATTTCTTAATATCGTTATCGTGGGAATATATTTGATATTGCCCAACCCTAGGCACTGTATATAATCCTTTGAATTTAGAAGTCAGGATGAATGAATGGTGTCTGAGCTGCTTCAGTATGAGATCATTACACCAGCACTGAGAGGTGGAAGGGAGCAGGGACACCACTGGCCATGTGTCCACCACCAAATGCAGAAGGTGGACCAGAATTTCAGTTACAAGAGAAACAGCAGAGGGCGCTACCAGAGAGGTAAATGTAACATACATAAAAAACCTTACTGCATGTATACTTTGTTTGAAACGCCCTATTCACTGCATAGTAATACTCTTTGTGGGATGGCCCCTTTAATTACAGCCTGATACTTTTTCTTGATTACAAAATGAAAATAAATCAATGCTAATATCAATGCTGGAAGCTGAACAACATGCAATTATCTCCGCTAAGAAGTGGGAACCCAACCAAAGGCTTGAAATAAAACAATCCTCTCTTCGGAATAGCGGCAGCTGAGATTCCACTTGTGCCTCTAACCTGAAATGCCAATCACTTCCAGTTTGTAATTGTGCCAAAGAAAGAAGGACAACATAATTGGCCCAGGCTGAAGGAACTGAGCAGCTCTTAATCCACTGTTTATTTTGTTTGGGAAAATATGGCAAGCCACAAGCACGACAGGTCAGTAATCCAACCCAGACAGGAACACAGAGGAAAAGCTGTGGAGCAGGAATTATTGGGGAAAGAGCGTTTGAAGGGATTCTGCAATTACAGTCTTAATGTGGAATTATCCTCCTTCTGTTCTTGACGAGAGAGGTCGATTCATGAAAGCTGAACTACGGTCTAACTGCATGTATCAACTCTGTGGAGGGAATTTATCATGCCCTGCACTCCAGAATTCTGGCTTCAAAAAGTTGAAAGATAGGTCTATGCAACTTTCTGTGGTTACTTGTGCAAAAAATTGCAACTTTTTGAAGCCAGATAACACCATTCACTCCAGTTTTGAAAAGAGGGTGGAAAAGTGGGCATTGTTAGCTATATTAAAGGGGATGTCTGGCCATATATAGGTCATCAATATCAGATCGGCGGAGGTCCGACACCTGGCACCCCAGCCAATCAACAGTTTAAAGAGGAGTGTTGCTTCCTGTTCAATACACTTCACTTATTCTTGGAAGTCCAGTGTAATACAAGTACTCACTGGATTCTCTTGAATAGAGTGAGCGCTTGTAATTACATTACGCCGCTACCACAGATGAGATGACACATAGTGTAATGACGAGGAAGCGGCACTCTCATGGTGCACCACCTCCTCGTCAAACAGCTGATCAGCAGGGGCGACGGGAGTTTGACCCCCGATGATCTGATATTGATGACCTACCTGACGATAGGTCATCAATATACAGTGCCTACAAGTAGTATTCAACCCCCTGCAGATTTAGCTGGTTTGATAAGATGCAAATAAGTTAGAGCCTTCAAACTTCAAACAAGAGCAGGATTTATTAACAGATGCATAAATCTTACAAACCAAAAAGTTATGTTGCTCAGTTAAATTTTAATAAATTTTAAACATAAAAGTGTGGGTCAATTATTATTCAACCCCTAGGTTTAATATTTTGCGGAATAACCCTTGTTTGCAATTACAGCTAATAATCGTCTTTTATAAGACCTGATCAGGCCGGCACAGGTCTCTGGAGTTATCTTGGCCCACTCCTCCATGCAGATCTTCTCCAAGTTATCTAGGTTCTTTGGGTGTCTCATGTGGACTTTAATCTTGAGCTCCTTCCACAAGTTTTCAATTGGGTTAAGGTCAGGAGACTGACTAGGCCACTGCAACACCTTGATTTTTCCCTCTTGAACCAGGCCTTGGTTTTCTTGGCTGTGTGCTTTGGGTCGTTGTCTTGTTGGAAGATGAAATGACGACCCATCTTAAGATCCTTGATGGAGGAGCGGAGGTTCTTGGCCAAAATCTCCAGGTAGGCCGTGCTATCCATCTTCCCATGGATGCGGACCAGATGGCCAGGCCCCTTGGCTGAGAAGCAGCCCCATAGCATGATGCTGCCACCACCATGCTTGACCGTAGGGATGGTATTCTTGGGGTCGTATGCAGTGCCATCCAGTCTCCAAACGTCACGTGTGTGGTTGGCACCAAAGATCTCGATCTTGGTCTCATCAGACCAGAGAACCTTGAACCAGTCTGTCTCAGAGTCCTCCAAGTGATCATGAGCAAACTGTAAACGAGCCTTGACATGACGCTTTGAAAGTAAAGGTACCTTACGGGCTCGTCTGGAACGGAGACCGTTGCGGTGGAGTACGTTACTTATGGTATTGACTGAAACCAATGTCCCCACTGCCATGAGATCTTCCCGGAGCTCCTTCCTTGTTGTCCTCGGGTTAGCCTTGACTCTTCGGACAAGCCTGGCCTCGGCACGGGAGGAAACTTTCAAAGGCTGTCCAGGCCGTGGAAGGCTAACCGTAGTTCCATAAGCCTTCCACTTCCGGATGATGCTCCCAACAGTGGAGACAGGTAGACCCAACTCCTTGGAAAGGGTTTTGTACCCCTTGCATAGTCAGAAAAGGCTGGAAAAACAGATAATTAATCCAAACATGTGAAGCTCATTGTTCTTTGTGCCTGAACTACTTCTTAATACTTTAGGGGAACCAAACAGAATTCTGGTGGTTTGAGGGGTTGAATAATAATTGACCCACACTTTTATGTTTAAAATTTATTAAAATTTAACTGAGCAACATAACTTTTTGGTTTGTAAGATTTATGCATCTGTTAATAAATCCTGCTCTTGTTTGAAGTTTGAAGGCTCTAACTTATTTGCATCTTATCAAACCAGCTAAATCTGCAGGGGGTTGAATACTACTTGTCGGCACTGTATATGGTCAGACAACCCCCTTAATGAGTTGCACTTTAGATTGATCACAGAACATTACAAAAAGTTGCAAAAATAAATTTGAAAGTCAAAACTGAAATAGCAAATAGCCAAAAGTCCAAGGTTTAAAGAGGTTGTCCAGCTTTTCTTAAGTGATGGCCTATCCTCAGGATGGGTTATCCCTAGCTGATCGGCGGTGGTCCGACACCACACCTCCACCATTCAGCTGTTCGGGTGTAGCTCTGGTGCCTGAACCACACAGCACCATCACCATCACCTATGTGAGGGACCTCGTTACTACAGAGCAGCTCCTAATGAAGTCAACGGGTGCAGCACTGCAGTGACGAGCTGGGTCTACTACATAGTTGATAGAGCTGTGTCGTTCCTGCAGTGGAGCTACACCAAAAAAGCTGATCGCAGGGAGTCCCGATGATCAGCTAACAGGCCATCACTTGCTGCAAAAACATTTAACGATGGGCCAAGCTTAAAAACACTGCACAAAATTTAAACAACTTGGTGCAAAGTACTGCAACGACTGGTTCTGGATTTGACAGGGCTGGTTGTTGATTTGTTAAAAAGAGGTTCTCATGGACTAGATTATGTATGATTTTCATTTTTTACATTAATCATGGGATAACCCCTTTAAATCTCCCCTTTAAGGGAGAATATGGTGCCACACAAACTGCCAACAAGTCTGAAACATAGGCAATCCAGGTGCAGCTGTATGGGCTTGGTGTATATGGCTTTGCCTGTGCCCCTAAGTCCATACTGTGACGCTAGTCATCCCTTAAAGTGGATTAACCGTTAAAAATGATCTAACCAGAATTAAAACTGAGCTTTGTTTCCTGAACTTTAAATGGTAATGTGTGCCTGAGCTACAATCCAGTATAGCAGTTTTTTCACGGTACTGTTGTGCCTAAGAGTCCTCATTACAGTATAGAATAAGCCTCTTGTGTAAAGATGAGGCCAAAGTGTGTGCGCCAGTAACAACCAATCAGATTGCCGTTTTCAACTTCAAGTCTGCACTAGAAAACTCACAGCTAGCTTTAGATTTATTACTATGGACAAACTCAGTTTTTGCTTGTAGTAATTTTCATCAATTAGGCCCAGTGTATCAGACAACTGGGAACTCTGAAGAAGGATGGTTCACATGACCGCAGCAGAAAACTTGAGGAGAAAAATTTGATTCGGCACTTTTTTTCAATTTGTATTTTTATCTGTATTGCCCCTTTAAGAGAGAAAAAAATCCATAAACCCTAATGTTACAAACATGTGTGAGTTTCCGTATTCTCAGCTGTTTATAAGACATTGCACCGACATATTTTAGTATAACTTACATGAAACCAATGGACGTATAAAACTAGGTGTGAAAATGCTTAACATCAACTAGCAGCAAATCATATTTTTGCGGCCTAGTAAAAATATGTTTTAAAAAAGTAAAGAGCGCAACCTCAACTTTATATATGTATAGTTCAAAAAATAAGGCATGGAAAACTAAAACCCATAAAAAACCTTGATGTAGGCTTAAAAAAAACTAAAGCCAATCAGCTCATTGTGCCTCTCTGCTGAGACTTGTAGTTCCCCAACAAGTGTAGGACTTGAGGTTGCCTAAATGTAGTCGTCTTGCTGTGTTTCTATAGCTCCTAGGCAGACCTCAGTATACACTATCTTGCTGAATCGGCCTTCTCCCTACATACATCTGATGAGAGAACAGATAAAAGGGAGGATGACTGCTCAATCAGACTACACTGGGCTTTGTTTGTAGTCTGTCACCATGGAGATGCAAAGGTCTACACAAGTGTTGTAGAAGCAAAACAGAACATTTTTGATCAAGATTTATTTCAAAGTTGCATTATTTTTTAATCTGCGATAAACTGGAAAAATAAAAAAGGTTATGAAGGTGTACACAGCCTTTACTTAGTATTCCATTTTGTTACTATAATAAACTACATTCTCCTAGGTGAGGCGCATGCAATTTTAAAGGGGTTGTCCTTCGATTAAGTATTAGATTTCTTATGTAAAATATAACATTTTTCAATTGGCTTCATTAAAGCAACCTCAAGTGTCTAGAAATTACAGTCACATACGCCCCGGTGTTCTCTTGATTCCCTCTCACAACGTCCATCTCATTCATCCAGGTCTGGTGAGAAGAAGAAGCTACTTGTAGTGTGCTGATTCTTATTGTTGTTTGCACAGAATCACTTTCTGCCTGTGTACAAGAGGGTCTGGGAGGTGTGGCTTAGTTACTGAGCATGTGTGACCACCAGTACTGGACACATTAGGTGGACATTCTGAAAGGGAATCAAAAGAACAGCAAAATCTGGACACAAGAGAATTATTTGTAAATGTTTCCAATAGAAAACATCTTATGTTTTTGGTGATCTAGCAGAGTAAAATAATACTTGGTATGGGGACAACTCTTTTGAGGCATAGTGTAACCCAAGCATTCGGACTTCTCTATGACGACTGAGAAGGTAGGATGACATGAGCTGGATCGCGCAGGGCAAGGGCTCTTTTATTTACAAACAAACACTGTCGGATTGGGGCTTCCGCCCAGCAGTGTGTTTGGTGATGTTTTACTGGCTAGGGCAGCGCTAAAGCCCGCCCATCAGTGCCGGTGACGTCACCGGGCTCACTGCTGGGTGGAAGCCTCCGCCTGGCAGAGCCCGGTTCGCCACCGGAACTGGGCAAAAAGCCTTTGCCCTGCGCGACCTTTTGCTGTGGAGGACTTATTCGTTTATTACATGGAGAGACCACCAATTTAAATAGTGTTATGGGCACTGGGTGTGGATCCACTGTACCAACCAGCTGGTTTGGCTTTGGGAAAACAGTCGAGTCGTTACCGCTGAGGTTGGCAGCTGACTCATGGGGGTCAGAGACACACGTGCAAAGCACTTGATCAGGCAACATGAATAGCCTGGAGATGGGCTTAAACCAGGGCAAGCAGTGTACAACCATATGAAAGACACAAGACTGAGTTCATGGCAGGCAGTAGTAGCGCATTGCCAAAAACAGGCTAGGGTCAGGGCAGGCACTAGAATTCAGAGATGGTAGTCAGGCTGGAGTACGGTACATGAGTAGGCAGACAGATAATTCACCTATAATGGTTACTAAAGACTAGGAAACCTAAATCTCAGGCACCTTCACTGCACAGGGTCACCCAGCCATTATCTGGTGAAAGAACTGGACGTGTGTGCTAGCCCTTTAAGTGGCTGAGAGTGAGTGCACGAAAAGGAATAGATCAAGAGGCCTTAGGACCAGGCACGCTGGCATCACCAGAGCTGAATGAGGATGAGGTGGGCTGGATAGCGGAAGAGCTGCCAGGTTAAGTAGAGCGGAGCTCCCGTGCAACAAATTGCAATGCATTTTGTAATTCCTTATTTCCTGTGTGGGGACACTGGACTATAACAGAACGTTTCTTGCAAGGTTCTTCCAGTGATTACAGATGATTGCTTGAGTTCCACCATGTGATCAGTTAATCTTTGTTGAACCTTTTGAACAAAAAGTGTCCTTTGAGGGATTGTCCCTCAAACGATTTTGAAAATTGTGAATATCATATAAAAAAAAAAGTATCTTCTCCTCATACACTAAACAAGTGGCTTTACATGCTGAAACCAGAAAAATCCTTGAAAAGAAGATGGTCTCCAGTTCAATAGCCTTATATATAAGCCAGAAGGTTGCTACAAAGGGCATCTCTTGCTGTGGAGGACTCAACTAATCTGCTTTACATGGACAAACCATTGATGTCAAGACACTATGTAATACCTTACTTCTCCTGTGGTGGAGCTGCAGGATACCTGAACCCTTACTGCAACGTTCCTCCACCGATTACAGTGGTCCCTCAAGATACAATATTAATTGGTTCCAGGACGACCATTGTATGTTGAAACCATTGTAACTTGAGTAATCGGTTCCAAAGCCCCAAAATGTCATCCAAGATAAGAGAAAATGAAGATTTAAGAAAGATAAGGAGCTAACTAATATAGATAATACAATACCTTACATATAACAGTCAGAAATAGCAGATAACTAGCAACTACTACAGCTATTTTACCAGAGAAGTGGCCCGGATTGGTTGGATCTGAGTCTGAGGCATTGTATGTTGAGTCTGGTTTCAACTTATGATGGGTCAGAAAAGACCATTGCATCTTCAAAATATTGTATCCTGAGGCCATTGTATCTTGAGGGATCACTGTACAGATGATTGCTGGGTTCTCACCCTGTGATCAGATTCTCCTTGTTGGGCCTTTCGAACAAAAAAGGATTGTTCAAAGTGAACATTTCCTTTAAGAGTGATAGCCGAAATCTGACCGATTGCTGTCATCTGCTCACATCTGTGTAGCATGCAGAAACACTTCTAGACTGTAAGGCATATATTCAGGTATGTGTATTCATAAACCTCATACTCGGCTGAACTGTAACCTCGGTTTTAAATAGCGCATTTTATTGTGTGATCTTCGAATTGGATAGATCGTTCAGAAAATGGTCCAGAAGAGGCACCAGTAAATCACCTCTAAGAACAGAAGGCAGACGAGTTACTTCCATCACTGCCAGGAGGAATATAAAAACCACCGCTCCCCTACAACATGGAGCAAGCCCCCCTAACCTCTTCACAGACAGAAGCCTGCACTGGAGAGAACATCAATGTACTACTGACCTCGCTGGCAGCAGGGACAGATCTGTGAATTTAATAACCATGTCCTCCATGCTGAAAACCAGCTGTCCACATATGTTTAATGGCTTATTCAAATCACCTCGAACAAAAGGGAAAATGCTCGATCGGATTATTATGCGTGCTACAGTATTTGAGCAGAGAAGAGGAAAATGTTGGGAGTTGGAGTCATTTCTAACCGCAAATTGCTTGTTCTGGCAAATATTTATTCATTTTCACATTGTGAAAATCAGTTTCTGCAGAAGAACAGAATCCACCTCTTTAGTGACTGACAATCAGTGGTGAGCTCCTGACCTCATTTCACATTGTGGACAAAGTCAATTAGGTAAAGAAATGACCTCAGATTCACCTTTACAGAAAAGGACCCAAACACTAAAGTCTATCAGGCTACACTCACATGACGGGTTACACTTTGGCCTTTCAGGGGTTAAAATTAAAAAACAAATACACATCCATTTGAGAGCGCAACACACTCGCTCCTCACTGGATGCTGCAGGACCTGACGTTCCCAGAGTGATGATGTCACCGCTTCAAGTGTCAGGCCCTGCTATCTCCACTGAAGAGCAAGTGTCCCGACACATTCAAGCGGATTAGGTGAGAATATACCTACTGGGGACACTAAAAGGTTGGCATTATTGCTACTGGGGAGCATAAAAGGGGCCATTTTTCATACAGGGTGGCACTAGTGAATGTTATTAATCATACTTGGGGGCCATTTGATGTCCAGGGAGCACTAAGGGGGGCATTCTGTATACTGTGAGGGTACTGCAGGGGTTGGAAAATTAAAAAACCCAATGAAATGCATCTGTTTTTAATAACTGTTTTTTTGTAAAGGCAGCTACAAAAAAATAATGCAAAACGGCCGTTAAAAATGGATAGAGCGCAAGAACATGGATGCACACAATGGCCATAAAAAACTGAAGGTGTTTCCGGTTTTAATGGCCATTTTTTCACTGCTGCGTGAATGTAATCTTAGATGGATTCTCTCAAAATTCTCTTTGCTCACGGGCAGCAGCTAGAAGGCTCACATGTAAAACGTCCTACCCAAAAGGGCTTGAAGCTACGTGTTCACTGGCTACTTGGAACACCATGCAAGGGTGTGACACATTTATTACTAAAGTTTCCAGTAACAGGCAGTGAAGCAAGAGGTTTTGTCCCATCTACAATTCTGATAGCTCAGTAATATCAGATTTTTTTGGTGCCTAATGGTGCATTTACAAGTGGCAACTGAGCGGGGCATTATTGGGAAGGAACCATTGCTTCCCCATAATTGCCTGCTTGTCAAAGGAGGTGAGAATCAGACCCCCACAATCAGATACTGATGACCTGTTCAGACTATAGGTCTGAACATCAGTATAAGGGCTCATGCACACGACCAGAGCCGGCCCGTGCTGCAGCCCGCAATACACGGGCACCGGCCGTGTGCAGCCTGCATCACGGATCGCAGACCCATTCACTTCAATGGGGCCGCAATCACGGAGATGCGGAATGAAGGCTCGGATCGGAACACCACGGAAGCACTACATTGTGATGGTGCAGACAGTCGGATGCGGATCGCGGACCCCATACAAATGAATGGGTTCGTGATCCGCATGTGGCGGCCCCAATGTCAGTGCCCGAGTGTTGTGGACTGCAAATTGCGGTCCACAGCACGGGCACTGAATGCACGCCCTGAAGGTCTTGGAAAACCCTTTTAACATGTTGTCGATTTCAAAATTCACACCGCAGGCTGACTATATGCCGCTTATACTGGACTACTCTGTATAGGATGTTTACATCTTCCTTTCCAGTGCACTTTTGTTAGTTTTCTGCACAATGGAAGCTCCTATTTATTTTCCATCCATTTTATTAGGTACAATACCTCCACAAGGTACCGTTGTAGCTTCAGTTTTTGTTTTTTTGTTTTTTATGTTTCAAATTTGTTCAATAAAATTTCGAACCACAAAAATATAAAATCGAATGACATTAACCAGAATAACCCGATATTCATTATCATACAGTGCAATATCGAGGGAGTCCTGTAACCTGCAGCATAAGAAGAGTCTCTACAATACAATACATTGGCCAATGTGATTAATTGCTATGGGCTCCATCACATGTATTCCGGGTTCACTAGATGGGCCCTATCCTATACAAAGCACCCGGCAGGCTCTAGCTTGGCTCTTGTACGGGGCTTGAATGTGGTAGAAATACATGGACATGACCTGCTGAGCGCACATGGTAAGAAAACCTGGTTACTGGAACTTCTGCTCTAACGGAATAAAGTACCGTAACTGAAGTTTCCATACCGCGAGCAGATTCTTTCTTTTGCTTGTTCCCTATTAACATTACAATAAATTGCAATCGGATATTTTTTTAAATGACATTTTAATAGTTTATGAAAACACCAGTCATAAAAATACACTGATTATTCTCACAACAGCGGGGCCACTGTGCCGAGAAAACGTCCATGGTCAGCATAAATAATCCCCCAACAAAACGGGGGATCAAATCTCCAACCTATAATGGACTTTCCATAAATAGTATGAGTTATCATTTCTGTTACATCTCTTACAACTCTTTAACCCCTTAGTGACCAGCCTGTTTTGGGCCTTGGAGACCATGCATTTTTAAAAAAATTTTTACTTTTTAAAAAAGTTTTAAAACTTTTTTTTATTTTTCTGTCGATGCAGCCATATGTGAAGTTGTGTTTTGTAGGACAAGTTGTCGTTTTTAATGGCATGATTTTGGGGTACACATGTTTAGCAGGACCACTTTGGGATACATAAAACTTTTTAATAGTTCATTCCATTTTTTCCGGTGGCAAATAAGAAAAAAGCTGCAATTCTGGTGCTTTTTTTGTCACTTGTTCAATTTGCAGGATAAATTACATATTAATTGTATAGTGCGGGTCATTACGGACACAGCAATACCAAATATGTAAAGGGATTTTATTTCAGCAATTTTTCCCATTGAAAAGCACTTTTCTATGGAAAAAAGTGCACTTTTTAACATCTGATCACTGCTATAATACACAGTACTGTTTATGCAGTACAGTGTATTATACTGTCAATATGATTTTGACAGGCACTACTAGGCTGCACCTCTATGCTGAGTGTCTATGCTGAGGATAGGCCACTAATATAAAAATTTAGGAAAACCTTTTTAAAACTTGCAAGGAATGGAATGTGTGTATCTTTGAATGGCCTTATACGACCCGTCCTAGCTTCTGTCCACAGGTTGTCACAACAGTATAATTTAGGGGTTACAGTCCATCAACCATATATATTCTTGGATGGATGAAGTCGAGAGTTGCATTTATTTATCCCCCCCGTCTCCTCTTAGGAGTACAGGCAGTTCTTCGAGGAGAATTACACCGGATTCCAGACAAATAATCCCTTTCTTTTCACTGCGGCCTAGCGGACGCTCTGCAGGTGTAGCGTGTCCTTACCTTCAGGTTTGGTTTAGACAGCAGTTTCAACAACTCTCTGATCTCGCTGTTCAGTGGTCGGCTCTGCAGTTCCTCAGCCAGCTGTGAAGGAGACAGAATTGACACCGTGAACATTAGCTGAACATTGCCTCACCCAGGGCGTCAGTGACAAGCGAGAATCTATCTTCTTTGAGGATATTGCTTTCCAGTGTGCTCAAAACAGAAGCCAGCGTGAACAAAAACAGCCTATTAATCACCCGTCCAGTGCTACGGGGCCTCGGTGGACCGGATTCAAGCCAGGTCTTTCAGTGGAGTTAAACCCGAGTAATCGTATCTGGCGGCGGGAGAAGTCAGATCACATTTTGATTTATGGCTACGGGGGCAAAGTTGTGCACTTCATTTAGAGGAATGGCTCTTTGCGTGCAGACAAAGGCCTGCTTGTAAAAACCGATGGATCAAACTTTGACACTGTCCAAGTTTAAAGAAAAAAAAAAAGCTGCTTGAGAACGAGGTGGTAGAACCTGCATCTCTTCCAATATCTCATAGAGGGTGTGCTGTTCGAGACTTGGGTTAAGAAGGGAAAAAATACAGTAGAACCCCTAACAGTGAAAACTGCTTAAAGGGGTTGTCTAACTTCAGGACATGGTATTTATCATGTAGAGAAAGTGAACACAAGGCACTTACTAATGTATTGTGATTGCCCATATTGCATCCTGTGCTGGCTGGATTCATTTTTCCATCACATTTTACACTGCTCGCTTCCATGGCTACGACCACCCTGCAAACCAGCAGCAGTGGTTGTGCTTGCACACTATAGGAAAAAGTGTCGACCTCTCTGGTGGCCACGATTGTGGCAGTGCACATAGGCAAGCATGCGCAGCAGCTCTTCTCCTGGCCACCAGCGGTGGTTGTAAAACCTGGACAAGAGCAGTGTCTAATGTGACGGAAAAATGAATCCAGCCAGCAAAGGAAGCAATATGGACAATCACATTACATTAGTAAGTGCTTTGAATTAGCTTGGTCTACATGATAAATGCCATTTGCTGAAGTGAGACAACCCCTTTGATGCTCACAACAAGGGTGCTGTTAAGGCTAGTTTCACACTAGCGTTTATATATTCCGGTATTGAGCTCCGTCATAGGGGCTCAATACCGGAATAAAACGCTTCAGTTTTGTCCCCATTCATTGTCAATGGGGACAAAACTGAACTGAAGACAACGGAATGCTCCTGAAAGCATTCCGTTCAGTCTTCATACCGGAGAGCAAACCGCAACATGCTGCGGTTTGCTCTCCGTACTAGTTATCCGCACCAAGACGGATCCGGAATGACCCCCAATGCAAGTCAATGGGGACGGATCTGTTTGGTGTGGACACACTTGTAAACGGATCCGTCCTCCATTGACTTTCAATAGAGGTTATTCCGGATCCGTTTAAAAGCTAATACAAGCGGATCCGGAATTACGGATCCACAAGGTTGTATTACTCAGTACGGATCCGGCGGGTCCCTTCACCCGCCGGATCCGTACTAACGATAGTGTGAAAGAGGCCTAAGACGTAGCCCAGAAGTTTCAGAAATGAATGGAACAAAAATGATAAAATAAAAAAATAATTAAAAAAACAACCGTTACTGACCTGTTGAATTTGCTGCCGCTCCGCCACTTGTTTCCTGGACTAATGACATGCCTTACTGCTGAGGCCATTGTTCCTCTGCGGTGGGCACATGGATGTACGGCATGTCATCGGTGCAGGGACTACCAGAGTTGCAGGGTGAGTAAATTTTGCTTTTATAGCTTAGATTTCTTGCTATTAGGTTAATTTCTTACACTCCTGGACAACCCCTTTTGTGCTATTTTGTAAGGCAAGCCCTAAAACAGCTGTTATCATCACGTAGTGCATGGGCGGTCCAGATCTGCTAGAGTGGGAGCCTCTCTAACAAGGCAGCTCTCCATTCTGGCTTATTAAAGGGGTCTAGATGTACTAATGCCGCTAGTAGCCATTATATTAACCTGTTACACGACTGCACCACCAACTCAATAAAAAAAGGGAATTAACTTATCTCAATCTAAAAAATACTACAGGGAGCGTTCCAGGACCGCGTCAAAATCTGCCACGTATCCCAAAAAACATAGTGCTGCAGTTTCTGCTGCGGATTTTCATTGCCGAGGCCACTCTTGGTTTCCCAAGGTGTTGGCGCAGTCTTGAAAACCACACATTAAAAATCCTCATCTCAAGTAAAGATCATGTCGTCCTGGATTATTTTCATTTATTTCAATAAAATTCATGAAGAGGTTAGGCTATGATTGATGTAAAAAATGAAGATCAGACATCATATAGTATATGGCAATCTCTTTCTAACAAAGCTAGAACCAGTCCAGTACCTCACATAGACCCAGAGATCTCCACATTCATTGCTCCAATTGCTCTGCTAGATTTATATCAAGGTGGTAGCTCAGGTGTCCTTTGTCAGGACTCTCAGGAGGCGTGCCCTTTTTGCTGTAGCTATTTCCTTGTAAATGCCACAACTTCTAACAGAGGATATGGCAGGTGGCAGATTTAAACAGATCATGTGTGACCACTTCAGACAGGTGGACAAGAAATAAGGAAAAGAACAAGCAGCAGGTGGCACTATACAGATAGATTTTATTGACAATGACAAACATTTGCAATGAGCTTTTCTCACAGGTCTTCAACGCGCAGGGATAGCTGTGTGGCTGGGGCGACTCCCTGGGAAGTAAGTAGCTGCCATATAGGTGCTTGACCCCAACACACCACAATGCAAGTCAATCGGCTACTTCTAGACTTGCGTTTAACTTTTCCGGTATTGAGATCCAGCAGAGGATCTTAATACCGGAGAAAAACGCTTCTTTTTTGTCCCTATTCATTGTCAATGGTGACAAAACTTTATGGAAGGAATGCTCCAAAATGCATTCCGTTTCGTTTGGTTGCTGCCGTTTTCTGTCTGGAACGGATCCGGCGTGACACACAATGCAAGTCTACTGTGTCCGAGAAAATGGATCCGCCTCCCATTGACTTTCAATGGAGTTCATGCCGGATCCGTCTTGGCTATGTTAAAGATAATACAACCAGATCCGTTCATAACGTATGCAGCCGGTTGTATTATCAGTAACTGAAGCGTTTTTGGTGATCCCTGCCAGATCCAGCAAAAACGCTAGTGTGAATGTAGCCTAAAGAGTCTTTCATATAGCTCAGTGCAAAATAAAAGAGGAATAAACAATCATTATTATGATCATTTATCCCCCACTGACTATGTATATTATCGGGAGCACATAACCTGCTGTTATAGGCCGGTGCTGCCTGAAAGATGCGATCAACCCACAAACCAGCGCTTTGCGCATTATTCCATGGAACCTTTACATGGGCCAAGCTATTGGATACAAGCATTTATCTGTAATATTTTAAAAGGGGAGGAAAAAAAAGGGCGTGTAAACTAAACGCCATGACTGCTGGTTCTGCCATGTCTCATGCGCAGGGGTGCACCACCAATGAGGCCAGGTGAGGCAATCGCCTCAGGCAGCACCAGGTAGGGGCAAGAGGGGGGTAGCAGAACGGCCATGGGCATTGAGCGCTTTTATTGTGGCAAAGGGGTTAGGTTAAGAAATTGGCATTGGGGGGGCATTTTAGCCTCAGGCAGCAGAAAGGCTAAGTGCACCCCTGCTCATGCGGATGTTCGCTTTGGGTAATCCCTTTTATTCTTAAGTGACAAGGGACCCGGGTACTCAGATGTAATCTATTAGAGAACAAGGCAGCAAGTATTCTACTTTTCCACAGCGCCACCGCAGGTAAATTGCAGCATTACATGATTCACCCTGATATCTTCCACATACTGGTATAGATTGGCGCACTGTGGCCTCAGCCCGTAAAACTGTGGAGTGGCTTCTGAAATCCTTTTAATGTAAAGGTTCTCCTCTAGATTCCTGGCGTGGTTTACAAACCGCATGTTACTGTAACCTCCTTAATACCTGCAAAGGCTATAGATAAAATAATTCATCCTTGCACGTTGTTAACATAATGTCCTGGCAAAGCACACTAAGCACATTCATCCACTCAGACATCATTTGTTAGAATGAAGAAAGCTGTCCACCCTCTCGGAGACAGATAAATGGTTATTGGGAAGCGGCTGCTCTCTTTCCACATTGGTGCGGCAGAACATTTTCCCTCTGTGACCCATCATAAACATTAAAGGGGCAATATCAGGTTGCCGTGTGTTATTTTTAAGGTACAAGGAACCACATTTTGCATTTAGTTCTGCTTCAAAGCAATAGTGTTTGTGAAGCGTCTAATCCCATACCCTTCCCAACTGCTAGAGCTGGCGCGGCCTTGGTCCTACTACTCATAATCCATGTACCCTGTCTATAGGCTCTAGTAAGTCATAGGGACATCATGGAGGAGCATCCCACTCAGAGTCTCCTTTCAGAACCTCCAGTTTGTACAGGGGGTCCCCACTCGGGCTGACTCAAGCCGTCAAAAGCCATCATGTAAAACCATATTTCTGATGAGACACCACTAGAGACCCAAGGCAGAACCATTGGTCCAAATCCAAAGCCTCCTGGGACCAAGACGTCCTCTTCTAAGTGGTCCCTCCTGACCTGGAAATGTGGTTGCTCTGCCAAACACTGGTTGAGGGATCACCGCTTCAGCCAGTGATTGGGTACGTCATCACATTTCATGTGTAAAGTGGGACCACAAAGTAGAGAGTGACCGGGGACCCAGGAAGCATCACAATGGGAGTGTGGGGGCATCAAGACATGTATGAATTTTTTAAAGCCATTAAGTCCAGACCGGACAACCCCTTTAAGCAATAATGACACTTACCAATGTCATTGACTGGTTTAGTGAGGTTATGTACTGTGTAAAATTATTTTTCGATAGAAGTTCCCCTGATAATGAGATGATTACAGAGTGCCTCACTGTTGGGACTGACCAGCAATACCAGACATAATCCATGGACAGATGGGGGCGCTATGACTGTAAGTGAAAACAAACCCATTTTACATCAGTTATGCAATATTTTCACCTGGTTACAACTAGTGTTGAGGGAATCCAAGTCAAATGAATTAACTTCGATCTGAATTTCTGAAAAAAAAAATTGATTTGTCGCAAATCCGAATTTCCTCAATTTTCCCAGAAATCAAAGGTAAAAACAAACAAAAAAAAAAAAAACATGCTCAGAGGGCAAGAGTGATGATGTCATTAATGGTCTTCAATCAAGATGGTCACGCCGGCCTCTAAGCGATCAAATGGATAAGGCTTTTTTTTTTACCTGATTAACCCCTGAAAGGCCTAAATGGTAGCCTTAGATGGCCCGGTATCAAAGTTTCAAAAAATGAAATGAATCAAGCCGGCAAATGGAGGTAATATGGATAATAACAATACATTAGTAAGTGCCTTATGTTAATAGTAAATGCTACTTTCTGAAGTGAGACAACCCCTTTAAATAGTTCCATATAGTATGTGAAACTCAACAAGGTACTTGATGATAGAAACACGGCTCAGGGGCTGAAAATACAAGCTGTGATACATAAATTGGACATTATCTCCATTAGGATCCCACACGTATCTTAACTAGTTTTTCTATAGTTTACAATCTGCACAGGAAAAACCTCACACAAGAAAAACATCATAAGGGTCGAGACTAAACCACAAGCGGGACCGCAACTGGAACAGAACTATAAATTTACTTGATTGTGGATTATTTGGGATTGTTGAAATCCGAAGGCTTGTATCTTAGCCTCCAGAATAGGAATGGAGTTACACGCCAGAAGAATTAGACTCCAAGTCCATCTTTTCAGAATATACGACAAAACATCAACCCTTCGCCTGCCGTGTATAAGACCTTGGCTGCACCGGCAGGAGCTCACTTTGCCTATTTGGTGCACGTAGGGTTAAGATTACCCATAAAACAAAAATGTCAGTGGTTATGGTCTTACTATAGGAACAGTGATTTCCATGCCTGAGACCAGGAGATCTGACCCAAGCCAATTTGTGCTCGGAATCCAACGTCTTCAGCACTTTTTAATGTTGGTTTAAGAACATGTAACAGAAGATGTGCAAAGTCGTCATCTGGGAGCAGGGGTTTGCTTCTGCAATGTTTTATGCTCACTAATGTACATAATGTTTTGTTTCGTAATCTAATGCTGGATAGTCACCACTTTGTTCGAATGAGGCCAAATCCCTGCCAAGAAGTGGAAATCGAGATTGTAAATGGATTCCAAAACACTCAGCGCTGCAAAACAATTATCCAATCTCGAGACACCTAAGTGTTCTTAAGAGGTTCGGATGTTTGGTGGATTAGATAAGACAGAGCCAAGGAGATGCCCTAAGCACTTCACGGGTGGGTAAAGTCTCAAATTGTAAATTAATACATACCAAAGGCAGAGTCGTATGGTACCATATTAATATTCTCGGGGTTTTCAATATTCAGGAAGCTTTTGGGCAGACCCTTCAACACAAGTGGCCGGACCTGTGGAGGTAAGCATACCATACAGCTCCTTTGCTACCCACGTGTCAACAGCTGGAGAGACGCGTCCATCTTGAGGAGAGGTGAATGTGAACGAATAACCACTCTGGTCAGTGATAGGCTGCCAAAGTGGATGTTGACACACGGAGAACCAAGTGTGGTAGAGCAGGAGAAAAGGAACTGGAACCCAGCGGTGGGGAGCAGGTAAGTATGCTTCCTTCCACAGGTCCGGTCATGTGGAGGGTCTATGCAAAAGGCCCTCGAAGATGCAAAAGCCCTTTAAATATGCAAATAAAATGAGAATGGATTAAAACAAACTTTAAAACATCATCGTATTTGTCTGGCAGCTCAGCGCTGAGGGCAGAAATCAAAGGACGAGTGACGGTGAAGGAAAAGTATTATTTTTTACTTCCCAATCTAAAAAAATATTTAGTGATATCTTAATTTTTTTAAATTTCATTTCAATATAACTTCCATACAAAAATTACTAATTTACACCAAACATAAGATAAGAAAATCCACAAAGAATATAAATTGATAACTAGGAAAATAATTTAAATAAATAATTTACAACTTGTCCAATATTCATTTTATATGCATCATATGGTACTTTTCTGGTGTTATTTTCTAAAGGTATGGAACATATATATATATTTATTTTTTTTTTACCTATTGTGTTTATGCTAAAGGTTATTAGCAGTTCATAAGGTGTTTTTGCAACTTCTGCTAATCTAATTTGAAGGATTTATCTAACAAAAACCTACCAAAAATTTTTGGTAAAAAGAAAAAAAGATGGCTGGTCAATGTTCAATTCCACACGCCAAGTGCAGCA
This sequence comes from Rhinella marina, assembly GCA_900303285.1. Classification (NCBI taxonomy): domain Eukaryota; kingdom Metazoa; phylum Chordata; class Amphibia; order Anura; family Bufonidae; genus Rhinella; species Rhinella marina. The sequence continues at coordinate 377,018 of ONZH01011215.1, forward strand.
TAAAATGGTGCCAGATGAAACCATGCCAGGCCCTACTTAGAGGGTGAGAGATGCTTTTTTTTAAACATATCTGTATTGGCCACAAGTTCAGTAATTCTGTCGCTGCCCAGTGAGGTCAAGGCCTACAGTACTGATTATTCTAAAGTTTATCATTCATGCATATAATGGTAAAACTACAGTACCAAAAAAAGTACCAGAGTTGTAAAAAAAAAAAAAAAACACCTAAGAAGATCATTAGTAGATGTCACCAGGGGCATAACTTTAGGTGGAGGGGATACAGCAAAGGTTGTCGGACATATAGTCACTAGAGGCTCAAAAATCCGTACCCTGTATGAGAAGACCACTACTAGAAATGAACTGTGATATTTGGGACCCCCCCAATAAACATTCTGCATTAGGGCTAATGCACACAACTGCAAAAAAACGGATCCGCAAAAAATACGGATGACGTCCATGTCATTCCGTATTTTGCGAAAGGGAACAGCAGGCCCCTAATAAAACAGTTCTGCCCTTGTCCATAATGCCTTCAATAATAGGAAATGTTCTATTTTTTTGCGGAACAGAAATACGGATATACGGAAACGGAATGCACACGGAGTACCTTCCGTTTTTATTTTCGAGGAGCCATTAAAATGAATGGTTCTGCACACGGTCTGCAAAAAAAACTAAAAGGACACAGAAAGAAAATACATGTGCATGAGCCTTAGTGTGCAGAAGCTTCAAGTCTTGGTATGCCACATAACATAGTAACTATAACATAGTAACTGGTGATGAGCAAAGTTAAAAAAATTCGATTTGGCTGCCTCGCCAAATTTCACAAACAAATTAGATTTGTGATGCATTGTAATTATTCCCCCCCAGTCCTTAGTTTAAATACTCCTCCAACCTTCTAGCCATCTTCTCCCCCAAAACATCTGCCCTTTCCCCCCTGAGAGAGAGCCTGTAACAGAGAAGTCGGCCCAGTTCTCCAGGAACACAAACCCCTCCTTCCTACACCAGTTCTTGAGCCACTTGTTTACCTCCCTAATCTCCCGCTGCCTTTCTTGTGTGGCTCGTGGTACAGATAGTATTTTGGAAAACACTACCTTTAAGGTCCTTGCCCTAAGCTTGTGACTTAAAGGGGTTATCCCACGAATAATGTAAAAATGAAAATCAGACATCATATAGCACATGACAACCTCTTTCTAACAAAGCAAGAACCAGCTCTGTACCTCACATGGATCCACAGATCTCCACATTCATTGCTCTGCTAGATTCATATCAAGCTGACAGCTCAGGGAGTGTCTTTTCTGCTGCAAGCTCAGGGGGCGTGTCCATGCTCTGCCTATCACAGCTCAGGAGGCAGTTAAAAGTTGAAACTGAGCATGTGCGGCCTGCTCAGTGAGCAGGTCAAAGAAATAAGAAAGTAAGTGGTCCTATACAGATACACTTTATTGAATAACTCAGTAGCTGTACAAAATTTTTAATGACATGCAATTACAAAAGTATTTAGATCCAGGTGCTGGTTTGAAAGCTGTATAATATTTTTCGTGGGACAACCCCTTTAAATCCCTAAAATCATTTTTAAGGACTCCCCACTTACCTCTAACGTTCCAATTGGTTCCAATGTGAACCACAACCGGCTGGGTCTTCGCCAGCCCCTCCCAGTGATCTATCAACTCGATCCGCGATATGTTGAACTCTAGCGTCAGAAAGACAACACACCGTTTGACGATCCCGGTCTTTGTGACAGATTGCTCTATCTGTACTGTACTGCAAGGCAGCAGCGAGCAGTAAGAAAGACGGAATTTGCACAATGCGCGTGTCATCTCCTCATACAGCTGAACGGGGGTATGCCGGGTGTTGGACCCCCACCAATCTGATATTGATGACCTATTAAAAGTCCAGACAACCCCTTTAATCTTAAGTCACACACTTAATACAAACACATGCATGAAATCAAACACGAGAACGCTAAAAAAAAAAAAAAAAAGTCTCCTTATATAGCTGTTGCGCCCAGGCAACTTCAAACCAGAGTCCTGTTTCCTCTGGATTCAAAGAAACTATTAATCCCGGATCCACATTGGGGAAGAGTTATAAAAACTGTAAAGAAAAACTAGCTTAGTTGCCCATAGCAACCAATCACATTCCACCTTTCATTTTTCAGAGCTCCTTTTTAGAATGAAAGGTGGACTCTGATTGGTTGCTATGGGCAACTAAGCCAGTTTTCCTTTACACAAGTTTGATATATATCCCCCATTGTGTTTAGCCTCCTGCTGGACGTTCTGCCATTGAGTGTACGTTTGAATATAATCAAGGGGTTATCCAATTCCTATAATGACCGCTAGAATGCACGGGTCCCTCCTCTAGAACATACTTACCTGCTCCCCGACACCTGTGTCCCTCTGGATCCCTGCACGGCTGCCGCTACATATTCCGGTCGCACGGATCCAAACACCCGGCGACGGGGGAGCAGCCAATAGCAGCCTGTGACAGTGGCCAGCCTTTCTAGCATGGCGGGTGATGCTAGGGAGGATGGTGACCGTCACAGCCTGCTATTGGCTGCTCCCACAGTCACCCAGGTATTTTGGAGGTCATTATGGCGATTAGATAACCCCTTTAAAGAGGCACACTGAATCTAAAAGATTCATCTTGGGAGTCCATTTTACCTTACTGCCATTTGTTTCCCTTTTTACAGGACAAAATTAAAAAAAGTGGGAAACTAATGGCAAACAAGTCAAACAGAGTTCCTAGATGTATCCTATGGCATTTGTTAACCTATCAGAAGTCACTCTACCCTACGTAGTATGCTTCTGCCTCGACAAAAAGCCCAGCAGAGGGGTAAACGGAGCGCAAGATACTTTTATTGCTTTTTTTATATACATACACAGTCTGCTATATTTTACATGGGAAGCAAGCCCTAAAAATAAACCCAGCGGGCCTCGATACCTCACATAACAAACCTAAAACAACCACTTCTTCTAAGAAAAATGTTTTCCCACCACCTCAAATCTTCTGCCCAATTTCACTCACATGCCTCCTGATAAATGTGCAGTTCCCAAAAAAAGCAGGTGTATTTTTTTTTCCCTTTCTAATAGAATTATAGACACAGGAAATTGGCTGCTCCATCGGCTTGCTTGTTGAACAGTACTTTTTTTGATTATGACAGTAATTTGGAAAGCTGGAGAACATGAATCACGGCTCGTACACTCTACGGTTGGCCCTGACAGCCCCCTCGCTGTATTTTATATAGCTCATTTCTGCAGTATTAACTGTCATTTTTCTCCTCCTGTCAGCAGAACAGACGTCTCATTTGTCCATTATTGTACGGCGCTCCTCTTGTCTGTGACTTTCGGCAAACATTGGCAGAGGGCTGCTCTCAGACGCTCTCTGCGGGACTGCAACCTGTAATTTTAATAACGCAGCCACCGCGTCCAAGCATACCAAGGTGATGTGTTTTTATTGTGGACGAATGAACACAAATTACGGCGATGTCAGCAGCCAACCCTGTGTTGACAGCAGACTGGGAAGCAATCTACGCTGGGAATGACTTGCACATGTTTGTATCGGGATGGCTTTCACGTATAGAAATTCTTGGGCTGAAGGGCGGCACATACTTACATCATCTGCCAGGGCTGTAGCGCTGTGGATGATGGGCTGCGGGTTCTCTTTCTCGTAGTAGTGCAACTTCTCATGTATCTGGGGAGAAGGAGGAAACAAAAGTTATTCTCAAAGGCAACTGGTTGATGTGATTTGGCATCGATCTGTATTCCTGAGCCACTTCACTGGCTGGTAAATGACTTTATTAGATAGAAATTATACTAGAGCTAAAAGCAGCAGATTTCTATATGAACCAGGACAAGAATATACCCGTAATTATAACACTTCTACTGGTGTTAAACCTGATGTTGACATCGCTGCAGCCAATTACTGGTCGCGGCGATGACTGGATCCCCTTGCGTCACATGACCATATGTCATGATGTATGGGGAACTAGAGACCGCTGCGGCCAGTGATTGGCTGCGGTGATGTCAAACTGGATGTTGACATCAATGGAGTCCAGCCGAGCATCGGAGGACGGGAAAAGAAGGGACGTCGGAAAGCAGTTTCTTAGGCTGAAGAAGGTCTTTTTTTAACCGAAACGTTCATTTTTGATATATGAGCAGGATATTATTACTTTATCTACATTGGACCCTGATTTGTGAAATGCATAAAAAACTCATTCTTAAAATTGCATAATGAGTGCAGTGGATTTCACTTCACTATAGTGATGTCAGTGAACAACATTGAGACCAAAAATAGTGCTCGCTCCCAAGTATATAACTCTTCCATAGGTGTGCCCCATATTTTGCAAATGACCATGCACAGTAGATCCACATAGCATCTTGTCGACTTAGGGATATGACATATGTCACACACACAACAAAAGAATGAACAAAAACTGTGCTGTAATATATATATAAAAATAATACAGCACAAATACAACTTCCAAAAATAGCCAAGCACTGGCAGTCCCATAAAAGTGAATGGAGAGCATGCAGAACGTGCGCAGTGCTGTCTCGGGGCTCCGTACTAGAAACAGAAGCAAGTCCCAGAGGTGGAATATCCTAGCGATATGCCACCAATGTGTTAGATGACACAACCACTTTAAAGTGTAACCCCGTTTAATTTTTTATACCCTAATGGCATAGTACACCCTGCTGTATAAATTTTAAAGCACAAAAGCATTTAATCTTTTTCAGTTTTACCTGATAATAACTCCCACAAATGTGTGCTACTTTCCTTTTCTGCAGCCTCTTCCCACAACATTGTCATGAGCAGGCCGTCTCCTCTCTTATATAAACAAGAGACGGGGAGAGCACTGGGAGGAGGAGCACAGCCCTGAGTCCCTGGGCTCAGGCAGAAAGTGGAGGGGGAGGGCTGCTTTAGATGGTGGTCTTGTTTGAAAGCAGACATTCCAGGCTTTCATATAAGACCAGAATGACAGCTAAAGTCCAAGCAACAGAGGAGAAATCACTGTTAGAATTCGAGGAACTCAGGAATAATGGTGGGTAAAATCTGCTTTTACTTTCGCTTTCAGCTTCATTCACAGCATCCTGATTTCTATCAGTGATATCTTCCCTTTACTGAACATATTGCTGTCATTCTGGTATTGTCTGAAAGCTTGCAAATGTCAGCTTTCAAACAACACAAATATCTCTAGCTGATACCAAACCAGAGATATGAGCAGCTAAAGAAGTAAAGAAGTACCTCCCACCCCTCCCCACGTCAGTGTGGAGGAGAATGAGGGAGCAGCTGCAGAGCTGACAGGCTGGAGAAGTTGAGAAAAATATATGGAAATGTGTGTGTGACATCATCAATATAGAGACCCACATAATAAAATTACGTTATTTTTATCACAATCAAAATTACACAAAATAATGTAAAAAACGCTGTTTTCCTACCTTTCCCCCTAAAAATAAAACAATAAAAGTTATTTAATACACTATATATACCCCAAAATGGTTCCTAAAAAATCTTTTAATGTGACTATTAAGAGGCTAAAACAAATGCTTACTGATTTCATGCAATTGCAGGGCTTGTCTCTGGTTAGCTTTATGTGAGAGGATACACACTGCTCTGGGGTAGTGTGTGTGTGTGTGGGGGGGGGGGGTATCTGCATTCTGATTGGTCTTGTCTGTCTCTGGTTAGCTGTATGTGAGAGGACACGCACTGCTCTGTGGTAGTGGGGAAGGTTATCTGCATTCTGATTGGTCTTGTCTGTCTCTGTTTAGCTGTGTATGAAAGGATACACACAGCTCTGGGGTAGTGGAGGAGCTTATCTGCATTCTGATTGGTCCTGCTAGTTTATGTAAGGAGAGCAAAGGGTTATGGGAAGTGAGGGAAATACAGGATGGCCTCAAGGACAGGGCAAAGATCACCACAGGAAGTGCAGCAGTGGCCATCTTAGGAAGATGCTGAAATAGAGGCACAAAGAAATACGGTTGCTAAGGGCTGAATACAGACATCAGAAAGGTAAAAATAGCTGAAAATACAGCTTCCTGAAAAGCTTCCCTTCAGCATCACATGTGTTAGGAATTTCATTTTTGGTAGTGAAATGGAAGTTACACTTTAAAGTCACGGCTGGTGCCTGTAAAACTGCAAAATTAGGAACTAGGCAGATGTGTCATTCAAGAGGACTCTAATGGATCACAGATCTTTTCGGAGCCTTCCCTTGAGAGTAAAAAAATAAATAAATAAATAAATATATATATATTTCCTATTGTAATACCAAGCATAGGTCTTCTTTTAATGAGAAAATTAACTTTATTAAAAATGTTACCGCAATTTGTAAAAAATTTTTGGCATTAAGCACCTTATTTTTCACCATTTTCAAACCACAATTTTAGACACTGACAAAAATCACTTTTCCAATTTTCCTTTCTATGTTTTTCTTTTATTATGTATTTCTTTTCTGTGGTGCGGTTGTGGACCCACTGACTTGAATGGGTCCCCGATCTGCAAGATACGGCAAAAGACAGGACATGTCCTATCTTTTGCAGAGTGGAAGCACAGATCGGAAGGTTACAGAAACACTTGGAAGCTCTTCGGTGGGCTTTTGGGTACGTGCCTCTGCACCACAAAACATAGGACATGTCCTGTCTTTTGCCGTATCTTACAGATTGCTGACCCATTCAAGTCAATGGGTCCACACCGCAATATGGGATTCACACGGCCGATGCCAGAGCATTGTAAACCGCTTTGTGCAGTCTGCAGCACAGGCACAGAGCCCTAAAGCCAAGTTCACACTTCAGTTACTTGGTCAGTTATTTCCATCAGTTATTGTGAGCCAAAACCAGGTGTGGATCAAAAACACAGAACAGGTGCAAGTCTTTCCATTATACCGTAACTGAGCAGGCTTTACTACTGGTTTTGGCCCTCAATAACTGATAGAAATAACTAAAGTGTGAACTCTCCTTAAGTGGCTGGTGAAGACGACCTAGACAGCAAGTCAATAGGGTCAGAGAGTAGAATTATTTTTTTTTTAATACAATACGACCAGAGTACTCCTCTTGCCAAAAAAAAAGCTGCCGGCCTGCCAGCCTGTCTGTGCCATCAGATCTGTAAAATGTACCGTGCACAGAAGCTCAGTTACAATTCTGCAAATCCAAACTATACAGGAATCCACATAAAACACGGAGCCTGATAGGAAAAAAAGCCGACTTTCCATTCACTATAAACTGTCCATGTTTATAGACGTGTTTAAGACGTGATTTGGGATATCGTCGCCTTACCTTCCACAGACCCAAGTCACCTGGTAGGACCCTACTACGGGAAATGTACCAAGGCCCATTTGTCATTACTGTCTGCTGAAGTGTTACATATGAAGTCAGGTGGAAAGTATGCGTGCTATGCAGATTAAGCCGTAGAATAACAGGGAATCTGAGCGCGCTCTGCGTCCTGCCACCATATTGCAAAAGCAATCATTTCCAATGGCTTGTCTGAAACGACAACACTTTATGCTTCTACCTTTGCAGAGAGATTACCACCTTACCTAGAAAAAGTGCCATTATTTCATTTCCATTTTTTTTTTCACTTGGCTACTAGAATTGTTCCTGTATTTTAAATGAATTTTGCTGAACCTGGGAGGTAATGATATTACAAAGTGTGACTTGACACGTGGGTAGACAATGATGTAATGGTGAACTACCGCACACCACCAAATGCACCATGACTTCACTGCAAAAGAATCGGCGATCACCGGTAATCTATCTCTAAAAAAGGCAGTAAACAAAAATTCTGAGTCTATAGAGGAATACGGTCGTCACAATACCAAAATTTTGATTCGATATAAAAAGTATTGCAATACTCGATACCATTTAATGCCACACAAAAGAAAAACAGAACGTGTGTATTCCACATTTTATGGAACGTTCAGCCCATAATAGAATAGTCCTATCCTTTTTTAAGGAGATTAAAAAAAGGCATATCGCATTTTTTTTCTCTGTTACGGCGTTCACCGCATAGGAAATATTTTTTTAATATTTTAATAGTTCTGACTTTTTCGGATGCAGAGATAACTAATATGTTTATTGTTTATTTATTGTTTATATATTGTTTATATTACTGTTTATTTATTGTTTATATATTTATTGTTTATATTACTGTTTATTTATTGTTTATTTATTGTTTATATATTGTTTATATTACTGTTTATAGTTTATAAATTTATTGTTTATATATTGTTTATATTACTGTTTATTGTTTATATATTTTTATATGTAAACTTAGTAAAGGGGTGATCTTTTAATATTTTTGTGTGTTTTTTTTTAAAATTTTTATTTAATAACTAATATAAGCCACTTTACGCTACTTTCACATTTGTGTTGTGGTTTTCCGGTGTTGAGATCCGGCAGAGGATCAATACCGGAAAAAAACGGTTCAATTTAGTCCTCCTCCATTTTGAATGGAAAGAGATACGTTCAGGATGTATTAGGGTGTCTTCCGTTCTGGCAGCTTTCAGTTTTGTGACCGGACACAAAACCGCAGCAAGCTGTAATTTTGTGTCCGGTCATAAAAACGGAAAAAAACGGATCCGGCAGTGAAACCAATGTAAGCCAATGGTGACGGATCAGTTTTTTTTAGGAGACTAAAAAAACGGATCTGTCACCCATTGACTTTCAAAGTATTTAGTTCCTGATCCGTTTTTTTCAGTTTTGATATCACACAACTGCATCCTAGCGAAACAGATGCATACCGATGTGCAAAATCAAAACGGATCCATTTAATTCCGGTATGGAGATCCTCTGTCAGATCTCAGTACCGGAATTAACAACGCAAGTGTGAAAGTAGCCTTAGCCAAGGGCAGTACGCCATGTTTTCTAAAAGATACTAGCACAGCCTAGTATTGGAAAACGGCAAATTCCAGTAACGTATGAATCCGAGTGCAAAAGTATTGATTGGGTATTGAAAGTTCGATACCTGGTGCAACCCTATAGAGGAAGGCAACAAAGTGCTGCAAGATGGGATGTGGCATGCACCTGATGTGTCCCACAGAAATGCACATTGGGTGGTCTTATCAAAACTTGTGCCCATATTAATCGGTTTGCCACTTTTGTTTTCCAAATGGCCCCTGAAAAAATGAGAGGTTGAATCTGAATGGTCGCCATGAAGAACAGCTTCACTTCTACTTGGCGCCAGTTTTGATAGGTCTCTTCTCCCACCCACTGAGTTGCATTTTGCAGGACTAAAGTTGAACTTGGTCATAAATCAGCTTACAAGATCATTCAGGAGAGGAGAGAGAGAAGTTGGAGACCAAACCGACCTACAAGCTTCCTCTAAAGATTTCACTATAAAGGACATGCAGCTTGCTATGTATTGTGATACACAGAAGCTGCAGAAGCTAAAAGGTGTAAAACCAACAAAACCATAGAAACATAGAAAAAGGCCACCTGGTCTATCTAGTCTGCCCTTATCTTATTTCTTAGGTTAGACATGTTTATCCAGGCAGGCTTAAATTCACTTAGTGTAGATTTCCCAACCACTCTTTCAGTAAAATAAAATTTCCTGACTTTGATCTGCAATGCTAGACAAAACCCATGGACATTTATGCCACTGCACAACCCCTGTAAAATGGTATAGACACCATGGGTGCAGTTAGTTTTTTTAAAACTTAAACACACATTTAGAAACCCTATTGCAAAATTCTTTCAGCCAAAAAAACATGCATTTAGGTAAGAAAAATGCCCCCCATGGTGTCTATATCCTTGGCAGTGGTATAACTGTCCATGGGTTATGTCTGGCATTGCAGCTCAGCTCCAACAGTGAATGGGGCTGAAATGTAATTCCACATGCTACCTGTGGAGATTTGAGGCACTGTTGGTGGATTATTCTAATCCTCAAACTACTCACCTACTATTGTACAGCTCTAGTGGCAACACTGCCCTAAACATGGCCGCTACCCCTTAGATAGTTGACAGCCAAATATTTGTACAAGTGACAGCTATTCCTTCAAAACCCCTTTTTCCTACACAGCAATGTCAAAAAAATATGCATGTATCCTCCATAGGGTGAGGAGAATAGGCCGCTTCTTATATCTCAGCGGAACAAAGCATTTGGCATGGCATGTTGAGATCCAACACACCGATCTTTGCTTTCCCCCAACATCTGCCATTGGGTGGGAAAGTCAGGAACCTATCATACTTATTAGCTGGCAAAGTCGATGGGATTGGCTGAAATTTATCTAATGTCTAGAGCCACATATAGTTTATGACCTAGACCTTGCACGACGTGTACTGATCATCTTAGAGACGTCTGACACCATTATGTTGCAGCTGGAGTCAAACTGACTGACTAATGCTGGTGTCTAGAGATGAGCGAGCATGCTCGGGTGCAATTTTTGCGTATTTGCGTGCGCATTTTAAAATTGGTACGCTAATGCATACGGATATTTTAATCTGTACACTAATGCGTACGCATTTTAAAATTTGTACGTTATGCGTACGCATTTGTGTACAGATTAAAATATGCGTATGCATTAGCGTACCGATTTTAAAATGTGCATGCAAATACGCGAAAATTGCACCCGAGCATGCTCGCTCATCTCCACTGGTGTCCAATTTTTATCTTTTGATCAGGGGTGCACCTAGCCTTTCTGCTGCCTGAGGCAAAAACTGAACGAGCTCCCCCACCCCCCCAATGCCAATTTCTTAACCTAACCCCTTCACTTCAGCCCATGGCCCTTTGGCTGCCCCCCCTCTTGCCCCTACTTGGTGCTACCTGAGGCAATCGCCTCACCTGGCCTCTTCGGTGGTGCACCCCTGCTTTTGATGTCTATCAAAAAATGTTTATATCCTTACTGCATAAAAAAAAAACTGAAAATCGAACCTCTCCTGGAGTGGTCTGTCTTCTAAAATTAAGTAGCTTCATTTAGGTTCTTCTGCCTACACTACACAGAACCTCAGGTGAGCACAGGGACATGGCAGAAGTGGTTGCAGGCAAAGTCGGTATTTCAGTCCCGTTTGCAGATGTCATTTAATTTAACGAATGGATACCGGAGCTTTACTCATCCTCCGCACCTACAAGCATTCTGATGAAGTCCTGAAGAGATGCTGGTGGCCAATAAGGTCGTATAAAAGAATAAAGTTTATTATTAAAAATCCCAGATGAAGATGACAGCGTTCTGTTAAAGTGATTACACGTGTAAACCTGCCAGGAGAAACCTTTTATAAGACACCATACTCAGCGGCCATGGACTGATTCTACAGTGGACACTTCATTTCTCTGCACCGGTGAAATGATTGGGTCCGAGCGTCGCTCCGTATTGCTTCTAGACAGCATCTGAACACTTTCTGGCATTTCATCATGCCTTAAAATAGCCAGGAGGTAAAAAAAAATGAAATTGCTAACTTGGAAGACAGAAAAAGCCACTAGACTAAGTGCTGAGAAGAATTCAATGAATTGGATGAAGATACATCATAAATTTCAGAGCTTCTCGCTGACTGTCTTCACAAGTAGCAGTCAGTCTGCTTTCCCAGACGTTAAAGGGGTTTCCTGATTTAAAAGAGTTTTCTGAGATTTAAATACTGATGACCTATCACCTGGATAGGTCATCAGTATCTGACCGGTGGGGGTCGAACACCCAGGACCACCGCTGATCAGCTGTTTAAGAAGGCACCAGCGCATCTGTGAGCGCTGCCGCCTTCTCCGTGCTCACCAAGCACAGCGTTGTACATTGTATAGAGGTTGTGCTTGGTATCGCACTCAGCCTCATTCACTTCTATGGGGCTAATCTGCACCTAGTCCATGTGACCAATGAACGGGATATCACTTGGCCTAGGAAAAGCTGCCACTGCAAGCACCAAACAGCTGATGTGTGAGGGTCCTGGGTGTCGCACCCCCACGATCAGTATTGAAGTCTCAGAAAAGCCCTTTAAAATTTTTTCTTAGAGCAAACTCCTGTGGGGCTGCTAATACAATACAAAAATCTTGGACTCACTTTCACCAGCCCCATCCAATCCAGCACTGCTACTTCCTCCTCTCCTTTGGGGCTGCAGCCGATATACTGTTGCAGCCAATCACTGGCTTCAGTAGTCTCTTGCCATACATCACCGAGACCAGGGATTGGTTGTAGTGGTGTATGAGATGTCACAGATGCAACGGCACTGAATCGGAGGGGTGAGTTCAAGTATTTTTTTATTTTATTATTATTATACTACCAGCCCCACAGCAGTTTCCCATAAAAAAGCTTTATATCAGACAGCCACTTTAAGCACTTTTGTCTACATTAAAGAGAACCTGTCATCTCCGAAACACCCCCTGAACTAGAGTAAGCGGTGTATAGTGTAAGTGATGCTGAATCCGAATATGTACGTTTTATCTTCATACTCACTTCATTCTGACGCTGTGCTCCCACAAACCAGCAGTAAAATACATTGACAGGACTCTTCTTTGAGTCCTCTCCATTATGTGAGTGAACACTGGAGTCCAGTGAGTGCATATTACTGCAGGTTTGTGGGAGCACAGCGTCGGAATGGAAGGGAGTATGAAGATAAAAATTACATAACCGGACTCGACGTCACTTACACTATACACTGCTTACTCTAGTTTGGAGGGTGTTTCAGAGCTGACAGATTCCCTTTAATATTCAGGAAAGTCATGCTCACCAAATCGAAAGGAATTAGCATGCACGTCTAACCCCTTGTATTCGGACATCAGAGCTATCTGACATAGTCTGTCCAGACATGTAACACTGAGTGTGTATGTCTTGATGAGTGAGCTTAAAGGGGTTGTCCAGTTTTTATAATTTTTCAAAGCTCTCCCTCCTCCCCATCAGGCCTGTGCGGTCAAGCATACTTACCTGCTCCCTGAACTTGGTTCTGGCTCCTTTGGCCCACAGCTGTCCTAGATCTGCTCCAGTCCCCGCATATAAACTTCTGGTATGGATGGGGGTCACATGGCCCTGTTATTTGCACACTGTGTGACACCACTATTTGTGACGTATATGTCACTATTGTTTTGGCACAAGTGATTATGCATTGTATCACACTGGTTGGCAACATTAGAGTAATGATTCTCTATAGTAAATACGACATGTATTTACAAGAGGAACCATGGTAGAGTCTGGCACTGATTTCTGCCACGGATGAGCAGTTGCCGCAGGTCCGCACAAGGATTATCTTGTGTGGCATCTTCGAGAAAAATTAACACGGCTCATTCTTTGGAATATTTTTTTTTCTGCTACGTAGGTAAAACCCACCTCAACTTTTTTCATAGCATGTGAACAAGGTTACAGTAGACCCACTCACTCACATGCATTGGAGGAGAACTGTTAGCGGATATGAAGATATGGATGCAGAATCCACAATGAAATCCTAAACATATAAATTGGATTGTATCTGCTCATTATTAGAAAGGGATTTTATCTCGTCCGGTTACTTGCACCATGTATGGTCCTCTTATTCCTCGCGTCGTTCAGAATTTGTATAGGTAAATAGAAGTAGTAAAAACTGTATTCGATACAACTATACGCTTACGTCCTGCTGAACTTTTAGCCTCTCTTGTATCTGGTTCTCTTGTATTCAATTAGAACAGCCCCAATGCTACAGCTCTGCTTCTTTTATTTCTCAAATCTACATTTTCAATGGAAAATCACTTTCCCTTTCATGTCGACCTGGAACTGAAGCATTTAAAAGGAATAGCAGCACAAAGCACTTGGTCTCAATTTATACATATATTGCAAATCATGAGGAAAACATTTCCAAACCTAAAGGATAAAGTGGTGCAATCAAGACATGTCTGCTTTGTCAATCTGTACTGCAACAAAGCCCGCTTAACTTGTGAATGCTGCAAGCAGAGCAACTGGATCTGTTTACTAGATTATACTGTGCAGGGGTGTACACAGACATTGTCAAGGAGGTTATCCAGGAACATAATGGTGGACACAAACACATCTGTCATGTACTTTCCCGTCCACGGTCCTCCAGCGAGTCTGGCCTCACTAGTGGGGTGTCGCTGCCGTCACTCCATTATCTTGCCAAGAAGCCCAGCTGACAGTGGGGCTGATCGGCCGATCAGGGAGAAGAGATGCCGGGCCAATCATTTTTAGCGCCAGTGTCATGTGCTTCTTATCAGGGGGTTGTCCAGGGGCTGGCCAGAGTTGCCTGTGATTGGTCGTCCAGCCTCAGAGGCTTTGCTGTTTGCTATCTGGATTCTGGATCTCTAACCTGCTGCCTGTTTGTGACCTCGACACTATTTGCTTCTGACGTTATCTCCTGGTTTTGGCCCTGCTTGGTATTTGACCCTGTGTGTTGTCTCTCTTTTGTTCTTTGACGTGATTCTCAGGTTTGGCTTGGTTTCTCGGACTACCCCTTTACCCAGTTTAGATCCTGTGCACTTAGTTAGGGACCGTCGTCCAGTTGGGAACCGCTATTTAAGGTGGATTGTCCAAGTAGGTAGGGACAGTGGTCCCAGTGGAGTTTAGGGATGCACTGTTACATACCTAATGTGACGGCATCAGTGCATGCAAACACAGATATGTCCATATGGTACATGTATATGAAGTATGTATCTGTGAGGGCACGCACAATTCATTTTGAGTGTTCTCATAACAAGAGTCACATAATAGTCACATTATACTGCCAATAAGTCCCATAAAAGTGTCAGCAGCCCTGTCCCATATTAGTCTTGTAAGTGCCCCACTCTATCAGTCCTGTGTGTGCGGACATATGCAACAAATCTGCAGCCAGCAGGGACAAATGTCTGAACCTACCCTCGTCTTTCACCTGGTCCTAAAGGACACAGCTGGGGAACAGTGACCACCATAAACACTGTAATGGTTTGGAGTATGAGATAAGATAGGTAGCAGAGAATTTCCACACATTGCACGTCTTTGATCCTCATGAATGTCATTTAAAGGGACACTATCGCGAAGAAAAATTTTTTGATATGTTTTACAACATAACAAAAGCAGGTTTTAACAATGTATTTTTCAAATTGTGTAAATGTTTTTTTTTTAATTCAATTTTCTTGCCTTATATGGGGGCTGCCATGTTGGAAGTAAAGTGTGACAGTCTGGGTTTACAACACAATGGCACCTCACTTACGGCAGGCATGTACATAGGTTTCCTCAGTCGCTGCCGACCCTATAGAGAATGAATGGAAGACGTGAGCCCGCCCCTGTGATGACACCAGTAACACACAGCCAGGTCCTCCCTCCTTGCTGCTGGGGGAAGCCCACTGTGCCTGCTCCTCACTCCTGCAGCAGCGTCCTTGTCTTCATTACGCTGCCTGTTCTAAATTCTATGGCAGCTCACCCCAGCAGTGCAGACAATTTTTACTGAGTGTACTGCTGGGGTGAGCGGCCAAGGACTCAGAAACAGAGTAGATGGAGGTTCTTGGGGCTGTAGAACCTTAGTGATGTAATTGGCCATGTGACCAGTGGGGGAGGAGCCTGAGGAGCAGAGATCTGTGTTTTTGTAACGAAGCCATTGTCTCATCTTATCTTGCTGAAGCAGTGATGTCACCGCTGAAGGTGTGACTTGGTGATGTCATTGGTACCACCCACTTTTTTGCAGCATGCCTACTTACAGGTTGCTCAAAGCCTCATTTGGCCAGCAGAGCTCCCCCTGGTGACCAAAGATGGTAAATATGGTAAAATCTAATATTTATTTATAATATTTCACACATTGGAATTTTTATTTATTTATTTATTTATTATTTCTTACAAATATATAATAGATTTTTTTAGCATAAATAAAATATAGAACAGGTTTTTGTGATCGATTCCCTTTAAGGGTAACTCCAAGAATCCTCCCCCAACTTTTTTTTCCCTGGAGTTACAGTAGTTACCAGGGTAGTTTTTTCCCTGGAGTTACCTACCTCTAGGTTCCACACTGCAGAGTTACCCCAGGTTCTCTATTTGCTGTGTGGCCTCTGCCTCTGTATGAGGAAACAGTCCCATTACTAGACCACATGCTCTCCAGTATATCTTCCAGGTTAGGGATGTTAAACTCTTTGCCCTCCAGCCGTTACAAAACTAACTCTCCGCATGCCCTGATAGTTGTAGGCTGTACAGGCATTATGGAAGTTGTAGTTTTGCAACGGCTGGGGGGCCACAAGTTTGACATATTTGTTCTAGGTGGTGCATAATGCCATCATGTGATGGGTGATATGTGGAAAAGAGAACCTTGGACTTCTAGAAAGTGTAGGACCTTGGGACAGTAAAAGATCAGGCTGTGGAGCACGGACCACCTGGAAGCAAAAGCTATAACCACATTTTATTTATTTTTTTTTAACTTTAGAGTTATAATTTTCAACCATAAAACCCCCCATTCATACCCATCTCAACACCAAGATCATTGAGGAAGCATGAGTTCGCCTCATAGTCTCATTTTGTGGTTTTTTGGTAACTTCTTCTTTCATGAGGAAACATGGAGAAACAATGAGTTTTTTAATGGTAAAACTCCATCAATTTTTTTTGTTTCTTCTTTTCATCGCAGCACAGAAGAGTTCAGGATGTGTGAAATACGTCACTTGGCCCATCGGTAACATAATTGATCCAACAATGATAACATTTGTTTTGCTTCCCAACAGCATATAAAATATTCCTGTACCGGACACTGTTACATACTGAAACCGAAGTCGAAAACCAAGAGACGTGTTTAATTCATTTCAACTTCTTGTATAAAACATAGAATAACACAAGAGAGAATATAAAAAGAGGAGGGTGGACTCTTAACAAGTGAGGCATCCTTCTGTATGCAGTTTTTAGGCTCTATAAAGGCTATGGATAGCTTTGACATGGAAAAATTATTTTTACATATGTTAGTGGTTAATTTGAATTAAAAAAATTAAAAAACTGTTTACACTGTTTCAGGCTGCAATCTTCATTATTTCATTCATTTTCAGAACCCTTGATACTCAGTTTGTTTCTAGTTTAAGAAACTCCCTCCCAGTAAATTATGATGGATCTGTGTGTCCAGGATGCTGCTGTCTTCCCCCTGCAAACTGTCCGATGTATGTTTTCCTCCCTAACTTTTGTGATTAGCCTTTCTTGGATGCTTTTCCCCTTCTTCACACTCTGATCTGCAGTGTAATACCTCCCAATGCTATCTCTAACAATAACAGAAGGGAGGGGGCTGATTTATGTCAGATTCAGCAGCACCACCAGCTAGGTTAAGGAACTACACACATTTTGCAATAGCAAAATAGTTGACTTTTAATACAGACTATTTAGAAAGTTGCTTAATTTTGAATTTAGGAAGCAACAGACTACAGTGTATTATACAATATTTTTTCTTACTGTGCTATACAGTGTCGTGGCTATGACAATTTGTGCTTACAAGGTTATCGCAACTTAAAGGGAACGTGTCATTCCCGAAACCCCCCCTGAACTAGAGTAAGCGGTGTATAGTGTAAGTGATGCTGAATCCGAATATGTAAGTTTTATCTTCATACTCACTTCCATTCTGATATTGTGCTCCCACAGTAAAATGCACTCAGTGGACTCCAGTGCTCACTCACATAATGGAGAGGACTGAAGAGTCCTCTCAATGCATTTTACTGCTAGTTTGTGGGAGCACAGCGTCAGAATGGAAGTGAGTATGAAGATAAAACTTACATAATCAGATTCAGCATCACTTACACTATACACCGCTTACTCTAGTTCAGGGGGTGTTTCTGAGATGACAGGTTCCCTTTAAAGGGGTTGTGTCACTTCAGCAAATAGCATTTATTATGTAGAGAAAGTTGTAGATGTAGCAGGGTTAACACAACCTCTTAATACAAATTTCTTAACTCATTGCGTTATCTTGATACAAAAGCCATTGAAGGTGTTTAACGCATTTAGTTTAGATAACACGTCTCATAAAGCATGTGTGTAAACTCTACTACATCTGTACGTGCTCCTTATTTCAGTACTGGTTAAGCCAGACCTCCCAAGTGTCCCTCTTTTGGAGGGACAGTCCCTCTTTTCGACCCAAGTCCCTCTTTGCTCCATAATTGTCCCTCTTTTTGATCTGAGATATAGATTTTCATTACTGCATTTACTATATTGATCCAGATAGTGTTTGTCTGGTTCCGTTCTGTATATTAGAGCCTGCCTTGTATGTTATTTCATTATTTGATGCAATTTTAATTTTAGAAATTTCTATATTCAGATAAGTTTTGCAATTTTTGTAAGAGAAAACTATTGAAGTGTATAAATATGCAGGAAAAATGGATCTTTATTTGTACCTCTTTGAACGTTCTAAAAGTTGGGAGGTATGGTCAAGCCACCAAGATGGCAGCATCAACTAGGGATAATTAATAGGGCCAATGGAAAGTCTACCTTGCCACAGATGGAAGAGGTAAAGTTTCAGGTTATATTTTCATCTGCCAGAGAAATTATATTGGTTCACTGAAGATAAAAACCTCATGAATGAAAACTAGTCCGATACTGTCCAATCAGTGCTTCCGGAGTCACACTGTTTGGAGATACACCTTTTCGACACAACCACTTGTTATTTATTCATACGTTTTCAAGAGGAAAGCTATTCCAGAAGTGCACATGTATTTATTGATTCACTGAACAGGAGAAGTGGCAAGTCCTCTACAGGATAGGAGATAAGTACTTGATCTGGGGGTTCCAACTGATGGGGCCCCACGCCTATCACAAGAATGAAGACCCATGTGTCTTCTGCTCCATTCAACTCTAAGGAACTGCCAGAGGAACTAAGTACAAGCGTTCGGCTATCTCCTGCAGCCACATGGAGCTGAATATTCAGCAGGGGCCCCAGCAAGGTCGTCCCAGCCAATCAGACACTTGTCTTAATGGGACAACCCCTTTAAAGAACTAGAATTCTAACAGTCCTCGTTCGCTATTCCTGCTCGGACTTCTGCTGAAAAATCCTATTTTATATAGACACAACATAGTTTATGTAAAGTCACACTAGTTTTGTATGTTATACAACTGCAACAGTATATAAAGTGGATATAACTTAAAGGCTATGTACACCCTTGGGGCACTTTTTTTATTATTGCATTGTACTCATTTTGAGCAAAAAATCATTTTTTAATTGGTCTTTATTAAAAATACAGCGTCCTTTTTTCTGTGCAGCGTCATTATAGCTCAGCTCTTACCTTACTGATAAGAACGTGGCTTAAATAATTGTTTATGACCTCTCAGTAATATAGAGATAAGGTTTATTAGATGACCGGCACAAAGTGAAAGTGCCAGTCACACAGTTAGAAAAACAGCTAACCCTTTGTGACAGAATAGCTCAATATTTTTTAAAAAAGGCCAAACTAATAGAAAAAATTATTTTAACCAAAAATGAAAAACAAGCAATCATAAAAAATAGCCTCTGAAGGTGTACATAGCCTTTAAGTATTATAAATGTAGAGTATAAAAGAAAATCAAACTGGATGGCCATGTAAAAAAAAGTTACTTTATGACCCAACCTGACCATTATACACACCAGTATATATACAGTACAGACCAAAAGTTTGGACACACCTTCTCATTCAAAGAGTTTTCTGTATTTTCATGACTATGAAAATTGTAGATTCACACTGAAGGCATCAAAACTATGAATTAACACATGTGGAATTATATACTTAACAAAAAAGTGTGAAACAACTGAAAATATGTCTTATATTCTAGGTTCTTCAAAGTAGCCACCTTTTGCTTTAATTACTGCTTTGCACACTCTTGGCATTCTCTTGATGAGCTTCAAGAGGTAGTCACCTGAAATGGTTTTCACTTCACAGGTGTGCCCTGTCAGGTTTAATAAGTGGGATTTCTTGCCTTATAAATGGGGTTGGGACCATGAGTTGTGTTGGGCAGAAGTCAGGTGGATACACAGCTGATAGTCCTACTGAATAGACTGTTAGAATTTATATTATGGCAAGAAAAAAAGCAGCTAAGTAAAGAAAAACGAGTGGCCATCGTTACTTTAAGAAATGAAGGTCAGTCAGTCCGAAAAATTGGGAAAACTTTGAAAGTGTCCCCAAGTGCAGTCGCAAAAACGATCAAGCGCTACAAAGAAACTGGCTCACATGAGGACCGCCCCAGGAAAGGAAGACCAAGAGTCACCTCTGCTGCGGAGGATATGTTCATCCGAGTCACCAGCCTCAGAAATCGCAGGTTAACAGCAGCTTAGATTAGAGACCAGGTCAATGCCACACAGAGTTCTAGTAGCAGACACATCTCTACAACAACTGTTAAGAGGAGACTGTGTGCAGCAGGCCTTCATGGTAAAATAGCTGCTAGGAAACCACTGCTAAGGACAGGCAACAAGCAGAAGAGACTTGTTTGGGCTAAAGAACACAAGGATTGGACATTAGACCAGTGGAAATCTGTGCTTTGGTCTGATGAGTCCAAATTTGAGATCTTTGGTTCCAACCACCATGTCTTTGTGCGACACAGAAAAGGTGAACGGATGGACTCTACATGCCTGGTTCCCACCGTGAAGCATGGAGGAGGAGGTGTGATGGTGTGGGGGTGCTTTGCTGGTGACACTGTTGGGGATTTATTCAAAATTGAAGGCATACTGAACCAGCATGGCTACCACAGCATCTTGCAGCGGCATGCTATTCCATCCGGTTTGCGTTTAGTTGGATCATCATTTATCAACAGGACAATGACCCCAAACACACCTCCTGGCTGTGTAAGGGCTATTTGACCAAGAAGGAGAGTGATGGGGTGCTACGCCAGATGACCTGGCCTCCACAGTCACCAGACCTGAACCCAATCGAGATGGTTTGGGGTGAGCTGCACCGCAGAGTGAAGGCAAAAGGGCCAACAAGTGCTAAGCATCTCTGGGAACTCCTTTAAGACTGTTGGAATACCATTTCAGGTGACTACCTCTTGAAGCTCATCAAGAGAATGCCAAGAGTGTGCAAAGCAGTAAACAAAGCAAAAGGTGGCTACTTTGAAGAACCTAGAATATAAGACATATTTTCAGTTGTTTCACACTTTTTTGTTAAGTATATAATTCCACATGTGTTAATTCATAGTTTTGATGCCTTCAGTGAGAATCTACAATTTTCATAGTCATGAAAATACAGAAAACTCTTTGAATATATATATATATATATATATATATATATATAAAATGACAGATGACTTCAAATACCATACATGATTTAAAAAAAAGAAATTAGGATTTTGCTGCTAAACCACAGACATTATCACAGTAAATGAAGCCTAAACAATACAGTAAATGTATAATTTGATCTACAAAAATGAAAAGCTGGTAATGTATAACATGAGTGGGAAAGACATAGGTTTGTTATAGGATGTATGCGAGGTGCTTTTACTGATGAAATAGTCACATACCGTGAATGACTACAGAATACAAGTGGACTGGTTTCTTTTAATGCAGCGCCACCTAGTGTATGCTCTATGGAACAGGCGTATCCTACAATTTTGCTATTATTCTATAGATTCTGTCTAAATTGTTTTGGGGTTTAATAAAAATTTGCATTAATAATAAAGTGTGGCTGCATCATATAGTTACACACAATGACTGTACCATGCGTTTTTAGTGACAAAAGGCTGTCTTGGTTTACAATTAATCTGTACCTTATGCATAATTATTGCCAGAGACGGAGGAGCCAACCGAAGAGTTGAAATTTAAATACACTGCATTACGAAAAAGTCCTTAATGTACTGAATCTGCTTCTTTTTCCATTGACATAGACCCAACAGCAGCTGGGCTGTGAATAGAACACCACACGGGCACAGAGGGAAATAGGCTCAAAAATGCACAAAAAAGACAAAGTATTTATCGTCTTCCTAAGTTCCTTTTATTATAGGTAAAAAAAAAAAATCTGTAGCGATGTCAACCTTCTGCCCCATATTTATTAGATCACCAAAATTTCAAACACATTTATTATCCTCTCCAACCATTTTTTGGAAAAACACCACTGCAGTTTTTAATTGCAGGTTTTTATATTTTTTTTCAGCCGATTCAGCAGGAATCAAGTCTTTCCTTTAGATTTTACCAATTATTTTTAGTCCACTTCTGATTAAAAAAAACTGCATGGCATACCGCCAAACAAAGGTGGTTTGTCAGACCACCCTTAGGCCACCTTTTCGAGTGATGTATTTATTGTGATTTTTTTCATTATAATATCCACAACTGAAAACACATGCAGGATTTCAGGGATGCTGATTTTCTATTCTGCAGAGGTTTGTTCCAATTCTTGCAGCAGATTTTACCTACTTTATTGAGGGAGGCAAAGTGCCAATATTAATTTACCCAGATTTAATGCCGATTATACAGGGCTTGCTATGGACAGTGTGTGCCCTTATACCATATACCATATATCTGGACAGACTAATTAGGGGGTTATAGTGTAGTGCCTCTGCAACACTGCTTCCGCCCTCATTTTGGCCAATTACATGAAATAAAACAGTATAGTAAATGCAACACAACAAACACCTAAAAACCAACATAAATGTAATAGTAACCCTTTAAAACAGTGAAGTATAATGTAAAATGTAGTTTAAAAAAAAAAAAAAAATCTGCTCGATGGCTTTCAGCCTCATCGATAAGTGGAGTCGAGTTCATGTGAGGAGATCCAGAAAAACTGAATTTTTAGTGGGGGTCTGAGTGCAGAAGAAGAATTTAAAAGGCAATTTGACTTCTGGACAGGCTGCATGTGCAGAGTTGTATTTAAAACATTGCGATCCATTATGTGGCAGTAATAAAACACTGGAATCGATGCCCGTCTCTGCTTTTAAACCTTCTTATAAAGCGAAGACATTCTGCCAAGCTGAAAATGCCTATATTTTTAAGCTGTAGAAATTTTCCCGTGAAGATAATAGGGAGACGGACGTTTCTCATGGGGAAGAATGTGGCCTCGGAATGGGAGTGACTTGCCTTTAATAAAGCCCAGCAGAGGTTTTATGTACAGAACACATCATATGGGGGTTTTATTTCGTTGGACTTGGACATCGTCTGTGAGCAGCGTTCGCTTGTTATTAACAAAGCCACACAGGTTTTTTTTTTTTTAGAGAAATGTCCATAGAAACAGGAAAACAGATGGCGGTAGGTGAGAGCATCTTACAGGGCATTAGAAGCCAGGAAACGCACAGTGCAGGGCTTTGCCAAATACATGCTTAGCATCCTGTGGATATTTACACACAGAGCAGAAATGGGCCCAGGTGCCGTCCCCGTGCCAGCAACAGATTTAGACTTTATATTAAGATTATATCGTAGACATTACAAAAAAAAAGGCTCTGCGTACAGTTGTGGTTTTGAGTCTCCGAGCACAGATCTTGTGGTCTGAAGGAACATGCTGTTTGTGTCGCTACCCCTTTAAGGCCAATTTAAAGCAGGAACGTAAGGAATCTTCCACACTGGTTCAATAAAAAATTAATTTTTATTGATTTTTGTATTTTACCATATTAAAGGGGTTCTCCAGCAATGTGTTAAAATGGCAGGACTGGTTGTCGCCACTTGCAGAGCTGCCTACGGGGGTGAGGAGCAGGGTCTCACTACACTGCTCTACAATAGATGGTAATGATGTGATCCTGCCTACGATATGTCATCATGGCTGAGCAGCCTCACATTCTAGGACAGGTTGCTGGCGGTAATTGTCATCACCTTTATGCTGCCCATACTAAGAGCAGAATAAAGTACAGACAGGTGAGTTGATTTCAGAGGTCTGTCATTTAGAAGTTAAAAGTAAGTGGTTGCCGAGAACCAACATCACAAACATTGCAGACTGGGCCTGGAAAAGAGTCAAATCTTGATGAGAAGACTCCTGGTTATTCATGAATTCCTGCTCTCCCTGCCCACCTGATGATGATTGACAGTCTTCTACCTAGTTTTCTCCCTTGCTCTCGAGGAGAGAACTGACAACCATCAGCAGATGGGTGGGGAGAGCAGGAGATTAGGAATAACCAGGACTCTTCTCAGGTAGATTTGACTCTTTTCAAGGCCTGGGATGCAATGTTTGTGATGTTGGTTCTCAGCAACCACTCACTTTTAGCTCAAGAGAGACACACCGCTGAAATCAGCATTTCTGTCACTATTTTATGCTGCCCTCAGTACAGTCAGCATAAAGTTGATGACAGGTTCCCTTTAAATGTATTATTTTCAAAAATACAATGGACACTGCTAGGATCCACAGAGGGCGTGTGCCATAGCCAAGGGCAGCAAGTGAAACCTGATCAACCAGAAGAATGGACCTCTTCTTTTTGTAAAGTTTGTATATAATAAAGGAACATAAATCAAATGGATCAAAAATTGAAAGCATCAAGTTCACAGTGGGTTCAGAGGGGAAGCTGTGATGCCATGGCTGAAAAGCCGCTATTGGTGATCCTTTGATAGGATCACCGACAGCCGCTAACATGAATCTGACAATAGTTATGGGCAGTGGGTATCGCTATGACTTTTTAGTTTTCTTTCTCTCATGTACCAACATGTAGTGGATGTCAGTACTCTCTATGTGAGCGGGAGGGTATAGCAGGCTTCAGAAGACTATCCAACAACAGTGAAGACCATTTAACGGGATAGTACTATTACAACAACTTTTCCCCTATCCACTGGATAGAGGATAAGTGGCTTATAGGTAGGGGTTTAACCGATGGGGGGGCTGTGTTCCTCCGTTAAATGCAACTGTAGTCTTGCATGTATGTCCACTGCTCCATTCAGGTCTATGGGACTAGCAGAGAAAGAGTACAAGAGCTTGGCTATCTCCAGCAGCCCCATAGAGTTTTAATGGAGCGGCATGGGATACGTTGTTTAAGATTCCTAGTTCCAACCCCTATTCTGCCTGGCCGCCGCACCCAGGCGGAGAATGAATGGAGAAGTGGCAGCGCATGTGTATGGCTCTCTTCATTCACTTTTATTGAAGTCTGTCGAACGTTCATATTTCTGTGACTCTCATACAAGTAAATGGACAGCAGTGTTCACACCTGTCCATTTTTTTTACCTGGATGCAGCTGTCTCATTAGGTGGAATGGAGGTTGGGGACCCCGTTACTGTGGGTCCCAATTTCTGGGGTCAGCACCTATAAGACATATGCGGGGGATATGCTATAATCTGGGAATACCCCTATAAGTATTGGTGAGAGTCTTTTCAATCATTTCACTTACTTGTCATGAAAAAGAGGCAGAGATTGGACTTAACCCCTGCATAGTTCAGTGGATCTGCAGTTGGCTGAAGGACAGATACCAGAGGGTTGTTGTTAATGGAGTGTATTCTGAGGAGAGGCTGGTTACAAGTGGGGTGCCACAAGGATCTGTTCTGGGTCCTGTTCTGTTTAACATGTTTGTAAGTGACATAAGGGATGACTTGGTAGGGAAGGTTTGCTTGTTTGCTGATGACACAAAAGTGTGTAATAGGGTTGATGTTCCAGGAGGTGTCGGTAATACGGAGAATGATTTATCTTTATTAGATAAGTGGTCAAAACAATGAAAACTGCAGTTCAATGTTTCCAAATGTAAAATAATGCACTTGGGGAGAAGAAATCCTCTATCTGAGTATTGTATTGGCAGTTCTGTGCTAACAAAGACCTCAGAAGAGAAGGATTTGGGGGTGGTCATCTCTGACAGCCTCAAAATGAGTAACCAATGCAGCCAGGCGGTGGGGAAAGCAAATCGTATGCTTGGCCGCATAGCTAGAGGTATAACAAGCAGAAAGAGGGAGATTGTGATCCCTCTGTATAGAGCTCTAGTGAGACCACATCTGGAATACTGTGTTCAATTCTGGAGACCTCACCTGCAAAAGGATATTGCTAAAATAGAACGGGTTCAAAGAAGAGCTACAAAAATGGTGGAAGGTCTAAAGCATAGAACTTATCAAGAAAGACTCCGAGTTCTTAATAATTGTAGTCTGGAGGAAAGAAGAGAAAGGGGGACATGATTGAAACCTTTAAATATGTTAAAGGACTGAATAAAGTTCAGGAGGGAATGGTTATTATAAAGAAACTGAACACAAGAACAAGGGGCACAATCTGAGGTTAGTTGGGGAAAAATCAAGAACAACATTAGAAAATATTACTTCACTGAAAGAGTAGTAGAAGCTTGGAACAAACTTCCAGCAGAGGTGGTTGATACATCCACAGTAACTGAATTTAAACATGCCTGGGATAAACATGTATCTATCCTAAGATAACAATAAAAGGATAATAAAAGGGCAAACTAGATGGACCAGGTGGTCTTTTTCTGCCGTCAGAGAAAATCAGAACTTAGACATGGACTTTAAGGTTGAAGGAGTTTTCCAGGACCTGAGGATAAGTCATCAATATTTCTTATTACGGGGGGCCCATTTCAATCTGCTGTTTGAAGATGCCCCACGAATCGGGTAAACATCTCAGCCTCTTCCTTGGCTCGTAACATCACATTCATCAATCGTATGGCTTTGATGCGAATGGGACTGAACTGCGCTATCAAGCACAGCGCCATCTACTGTATAACACCGCAATCCGTCCAAGCAACCGATTCCAGCCACCAGATCCCCAATGACCAGATATTGATGACCTACCCTGAGGACAGGTCATCGGTATTTATTTCCAGGAAAAATCCTCGACATGGAGGAAGATGAGCTACTCCAAATATAAAAGCTTAAGCCTCAGATCAAGATTGTATTCTGCCTTCCAAATCAGGGTTGCCAATCAGAATTTTTATTTTTTCTGGACAACGTATCCAAAAATCACTTCATTTAAAGACATTTATAAGGGCCCTGCAACTACCATATGGCAGAAGGACTTTCAAACCTCTCAGGAACCAGGGGCAAATGCTTCTTCTGTCCCTTTAGCTAGACCGCTGTGGAATTCCAAGGCAGTAGACATCTGAATGCTACACATGTTGAAAACCATCATGGTCCTACTGTATGTATCTACAGATGCTGACTGCAATCCTACATAATTACTATACGAGTGGAAATGCTCTTTTCATGTTTGTGCCACTGCGATGACTTTTTGACTTTGCGATGTGTCTGGGAACCATCAGGCTCTGCATTACAACATTACATCACATCCTCCACGAACGCAATGTTCTAACCTTATGTAAGACCAACAAGTGTGAGAGTCTGAAACATATGCACTAAAGCAGGGCCAGAGCTGGGATTTCGACATGTTTTCCAGAACTGTCCCTAGAAGAACACACCAAGAGAACTTGCACCGTGGCCCAAACGGTCGGCTGTGGATGGCTCTTCAAACGGGGGGCCTATTAATTTACAACCAGCAATTTTGTTTTTCAGAAAATTCCAACAACTGGATTACACAGGGATGATATGTAAGTGGAAGGAGCTTCCCTGTCTGAGGGAACAATCCTTACAGATATAAATTAGGAGGGAGCCGTGATGGATGCTGCTCCTGTTGTGATGTCTGTCTGCCAAATACCGAGGAATCAGTTCTGTTATTTGGATTCCTGTGGAAAATTTTCAAGCTTCCAGAGTAAGATTTGGAAAAAAGGTTGCAATAAATTATTTGTAAATCCATAGCACAGACATACTGATTTGAAAGCTAGGTCAAATTCACATTCAGGAACATTCCCGCATAAGATATAGATGACCTATAAAAAACAATTAATGTCCTATCATGACTGAAGCCAGTCATCAGGTGACCAAGCCGGGAGCCAGCATGAAGGAGCAGGTAAGTATGAATCTCTCAACAGGTGATGCAGGCTAGGGGCCAATAGGAAATAGTTAATTACCACATTTTTTGGACTATAAGATGCACTCACAATTAGAAGCATAAAAACAGAAAATACAATTTTTACTGAATATAGCTTATGGGTGATATACAGTTGATACAGTACAGACATACAAAAAACAGTGCCCCCTGACTAAGCCAGCCACAGTGCCCCCTGACTAAGCCAGCCACCGTGCTCCCTATGCCAGCCACAGTGCCTCATGACATTGGCTGCCATAAACCCCCCTGACTATGCCAGTTTTAGTGCCTCCTGCGGCACAAGATTGAGGCAAAAAAAGTGTGTCTAATAGTAAGAAAAAAAAGTCCTCTCTCTAGGGAACGCCACAACCAGTTTTCACAATACAAGTATCATTATAATCAGCAGGATCAAGTATTCCTGGTTTAATGGGGTTGATCCTGCCAGCAGATGCTCTTCAAGGCCCAAATATGTCCCTCCTACCGCTGCAAGACAAAAAAATTAAAGAAATCAAATGAAAATTATCCACTGTGTTCTCTGGTAGAGTTCTAATTGATAACCACTGGGGACAAGATTATCTCAAGTTTACTTTTTCATTAATTTCCAGGTTAACTGTTCATTTTTTTCCATGAATACCATATATTCTCTATTAGAGATGAGCAAGCATGCTCGGGAGCAATTTTCATGTAGTAGCGTATGCATTTTATAATCTGTACGCTAATGCGTACGCATCTTCTAATCTGTACACTAATGCGTACGCATCTTATAAATTTGTACGCTAATGCGTACAAATTACAAGATGCGTACAGATTAGAAGATGCGTATGCTACTACTCGAAAATTGCTCCCAAGCATGCTCGCTCATCTCTATTCTTTATTCAAATGAAGGCTTCAATGCACTGAAAGGCAGGGCCCGGAAACAGGAGGAACTGTATTGCAGTGAGGGGCGAGGCTCCACCCCTCGTGCACTGGAGCCGTCACTTACACAAGGAAGAGGTGATCAGTACTACTTACTCAATCTTCAGCACTGCCAGCCGCACATCAAGCATATGGGTGCCTGTGTGTTCAGCACTTGACTATTTGGAGAAAAAAGCAACTGTTTTACGATGCCATGGGCCTCCTTGCCTGACAAAGAGAAATGGCTGTTTGCTGCTCGTCACTTGTATTCCTCCCATGTATATAGCTGGTTGTGCTGATGGATTAATAAGGGATTGTTGGTGAGTGATGCAGTGCCATGGATCCATTCTAATTATGTAAAGAAAAATTCCGGTATCATTTTCATCAGCAGGATCAATCTTGCAGGGTAGTATCCCTGCTTTAACAGGGTTCATCCTACTGACATATTATTTAAACGTCTATGTCTCCTATTGCAGACAGAGCAGTGAGGGAGGCTCCTGCCGCAGCCAGTTGTCTTACAGCCAGACACACGTTTGTGACAAGGAGAGGGGACAGGACTGAGATGTTTGGAACTACAAAAGCAATGTTTAGATGATTCTCAGTTTCTTTTACTGCAAGCTGAGAAAACATAGGATTAAGGACTCATTCAGACAAATGTATGTGTTTTGCAGTCCGCAAATTGAGGATCCGTAAAACACGGATATCTGCCGTGTGCATTCCACATTTTGTGGAATGGCCAGCCCTATGATAGAAATGCCTATTCTTGTCGGCAATTTCAGACTAGAATAGGACATGCTCTATCTTTTTAGGGCCGCGGAACGGAAGTACGGATACCGATAGCACACTGTGTGCTGTCCGCATCTTTCATTGCCCCATTGAAATGAATGGGTCCACATCCGTTCCGCAAAATTGGAGACCGGATCCAGACACAAATATACAATCATGTAAATAGGCCCAACAGGAAAGAAGACTGCCAAAAGATATTTGCATTGTGTTATTTTATGTTTGATGTTCCTTCAGTATCTCAATATTGCTGAAGAACAAACTCTCAACAACCCCAATCTACCAATATATTTATTTACTTAGCCTGCATAAGCTTATTCATTCTTAAATCTTTTGAATTCACATTACACATGTAGAAAGACTTTTCAGAGTGCTATGTCTTAAGACATTTAATAGAGTGTTTCCATCTCTGAGTTTTATGGCGTATCCAGAGGAGGGGACCTTCCACCTTAAGAGTGAACCCCCATTTGCCTGCCCAGGCATGCAAGATTTCTGAGAAAAATACAAGATGGGAACACCTCTAATTTTTGAGGTCCAAGTTTTGGAGGAGGTCTAGACATACCGTGTGTGCCATGAATAAGGTCACGGACGCTGTCCAAAACATATAGATGTTGCTTGGATATTGTTGCTAGCACTTGTTATGTAAGGGTTGATGGATTCTGATATACTGAACTATTTTCTACCTCAATGTCTCCAAACATACAGGTAACACTCTGTGAGTAGAAGAGAGCAATCATAGTACCTGCATATAGGTGTACAAAGCATTATTCTAGGGGTACTCTAAGGATTTGGGGAATGGTGAAACACTGTAGTAGACAATGCTGGCTTCTGTACAAAGCTTTTAACATCTTTTATATATGTAGCAACCTCAGCTACAGAATTTTCTCATAAAGCCTAGGGCATATCTCATCTAAGATGGAGCTTAAAACAATGTTTTATTTGTTGCAAGCCTGTTAACTTCTGGGACGTGGGCCCATCGTAATATCATCTCTACATCTAGGAGTTTATTCTATATCACAACCATTCAGAAACAATATTTTCCTTGATATCAAACAGCAGACGATACTTCACACAATATGTCAAAGCCAACGTCTTCAGCTACTACATTACCAAAGACAAAAAGTATCAAGCAAACCATCTTAAAGGAAACAAGGGGAAAAAAAACACAACTTTTTCGTTTTCTGCAGATTACACTGTTAAGTGTTTTGCAATTTTGGCTAAATGCATCCGCCAGGCATTCACTGGTCTGGCACTAATGTCTCTAAACTGTCTTTTCTGTGTCTTGGAAAGCCAAAGAATACAGAGAACAAAGAACATCTTGATTACTCCACTTATTTCCACATTGCTCTAATCTACTGGAACACGTAGATTCCTGCAAATAACATTCTCCGTAAACCCTCTTACCTCACCGGGTGCACAAAAGAGAACAAAAGATCTAAAAAATATTATGATACTACGTAGCTGGAGCAGAAACTGACAACCAGCGGCTCTTCAAACATGTGGAAGGAGAAGAAATCATTTCAGAAGTACCTCCCCAAAGATGGAGAACAGAAGACCGCTAATTCTTAACTGAAAGGCATTTACAAACACAAATTTAACATATATATAGCCTACAAAATCATAAAGAAGGTCTCAACACCAAAATTTACTAAAAATGTATTTTTATTAGTTTATTATTAGTCTTTTATTAGTTTATTAGTCTTTATTAGTCACAATAATCACAAATACATATAAAACCACAATTTGTCATGATGGCAGGAATAGCATAATAAAAACAGCAGATGCACTGGTATAGAGAAAATTACATGTATAACATATTGTCAAGCCACATTCCAGGTACATAAACAGTAAAGTGCATAGTGCATTTATGTATAGAATCATGTGCCATACACTTCAAATATTATGTTTTTTTTTCACTAACACATAACTGAGTAAATATAGCATGCATTAGGATAAGAGATAGGGCTAATATGAATCTAGTGATGATAATAGAACACTCTGTGGCAGCGATGTGTAAAGCCGGCCGGCTATTCCGCTTCGTTGCGTCCCACTGTGGAACGCAACGGCGGTCACGTGATTTCGCGTCATCTCGCATATCGCAAGATTTCGAGCGGTGGAGGGGAAATCGTTCCATCCCTTCCTGATAGAGGGGGAATTAGATTTTTCTCTAATTGGCAGTACATGTTTATATGTAGGATGTATAGTAATATATATAACTAGGGGCACTGATGTTTTTCTTTGATGAAAATCAGTGGATGAGATACTTCTGGCTCTACAGGAAATGACCTCATGCATTCCACTTGTGAATGCATATTGAATGAATACACACAGGTGGACTAGCTGTGGTTTAAACATGGGGGATATAAATAGGATTGAATTCCATGCAGTATCAGACTCCCTGAGGAAGCAACAGTACGAAACGTACGTTGGGGTGACGAGGTGCGGACTCACTGGTTGGTAATTATAACTTTGGTCATTTTCAGTGTCTATGGGTCACATTTTATGTATGCTTATATTGTACTTTGGCACTATGCACTTTACTGTTTATGTACCTGGAATGTGGCTTGACAATATGTTATACATGTAATTTTCTCTATACCAGTGCATCTGCTGTTTTTATTATGCTATTCCTGCCATCATGACAAATTGTGGTTTTATATGTATTTGTGATTATTGTGACTAATAAAGATTGTATACTTTTTTAGTAAATTTTGGTGTTGAGACCTTCTTTATGATTTTGTAGGCTATATACATTTGGTTGCTCAACACATCATTTAGGTGTTATACAAATTTACCATGTTAAAGGGGTAGCTCTGAACCCGGACATACCCCCATTTTCACCCAGGCAGCCCCCCTGACTTGCCCATCAGAGCTGAACCACGCAGGGCAAAGGCATTTTTAGGCGTTCCGGTGACGAACCGGGCTCCTCCTAGGGCTGCCAGGCAGAGGCCTGTAAAATGGCTAGGGCGGCGCTACCGGCAGAGCCGGTGACGTCACCGAACACACTGCCGGGCAGAAGCTTCCGCTCGGCAGTGTGCCCAGGTAAACAAACAAGCCCCTGCCCTGCGAGATGTAGTGCAGGGCAAGGGAGCGCATCAGAGCATGACATGCTCCGATGCCATCATCAGGGGGGGCTGTCTGGGTGAAAATATGGGTATGAACCGGGACAACCGCTTTAACTGATTTATTTTCCTTTTAAGTCCAGTTGTACACCAGCGTGTTTGGTCCGGGAAACATGCTCTATGTGATGGCTGCATTTCCTGGACCGAAAACTGCTCTTCTGACCTGAATTGAGCATATATGATGCCGCAAGTTCCTGCCTGACTGCGGGTCTTCTGTTTTTACTCACAGCATTAGGTGAGTACAGTACAGTAGTGATGCAGTCAGGCAAGAAGTCACAGCACCATAAATCATTATGATGCTGTGAGTTCAGTTAGAGGAGCAGTTTTGGATCCAGGAAATGCAGCATACAGACACGCACACTGTATTTTCTGGACTATAATATGCATTCGCTCCCTGCGCACCCCCTAAAAGTAGGGGAAAAGTGGTAGTGCATCTTACAGTCAAAATCCTCACGACTGCTTCATTATGGAAGCGTCATCAGCATGCAGGACAAGTTGTGTGCTGCGCTGTCTCTACTCATTCTCCCTGCTCTACTTCCAGGCCCCGCTCTGCACTCTGTCTTGACTGCGTACAGAGTACGCACATACTATGACCTGACACCATGCAACGTTAGGTCACAGTAGCACGGCCCGGAAGAAGACAAGGGAGGCTGAATGGACCTGCAGGGTGCCAGTGCCATCCGGAGCGGGAGAGGCAAGTCTATTTTAATTTGAGGTCTGATGGGGGTCTGAGATGAGGCTGATGGAGGTTAGTGGGTCTAATCTGAGGCTGATGGAGCTTGGGGGTCTAATCTGAGGCTGATGAAGAATGGGGGGCTGATTTGGTGGTCTGACGAAAAATAATTTTTTCTTATTTTCTTCCTCTAAATCCTGGGAGCGCCTTATAGTGCGAAAAATATGGTATATTCATATGCCAAGAATGTATGATAAGTGCGGGGATTCCACCCATGGGAGAACCCAGACTCACATTCCAATAAGTGAGTTCTACTGGCATGCCTGGCTTGGCTAAATGGACATGTGAACATGGATGCATATACATGAAATTAATGTCTTTGATGATGTTAAACCAGATGTTGACATTGATGGAGCCCAGTGGAGCATCACGGGCCTGCGGGAGAAGGAGCACGGTGCTGGCACCAGGTAAGTCATCTTTGCTTTGTAGGTCCATCAGAATAGGGCACATTTTTGTACAACTCTTTTAAGGAGATTTAGCGCCTTGCCAAAAACAATATCTTGAAAGGGAACCAATTTTGGGGACTAAATATAGCATTTTGAAACACCCTTGTAACCACGCAGAACTGGTTAAAATGTGGTTGGCTGAGGAACCAGTCCAAGCTATTCCTTTGTATTGAGCATGGGACCGAAAAGTGGAAAACATTGCGGACTGGAGTAGCATCGCAATAGCAATGATTGTTTGGTATTTTTCACCTATCCTGTCCCACTGGAAAAAAAAACCTAAAATAATAACATATAACTCTGAGGAATGGTTTCAATAATAAACTTTCTCACACTGTCATATCTGATACCCCTTAGTTGCCTACTCCATCTAATAAACTATTATAGAGAATACGCCTGTTGAAAATCAATGGTGTCAAAGCATCAACTGCATAATCACTACCTAATAGGGCACTTATTATGGAAAGTTTCAGGTCACTTTACCCCCATGAGACGACTTGTGAAATTGTGGGTAACCACACTCAAGGGGCGGTCTAGAACATGAGTAACTTTTTTAAAAATACGATTTGACTGAAGTTTCCCCAGGAGACCACAACTCACCATTAAGAAAACACACGCTAACAATGTGCCTCATTTCCACGAGTAATTCGATCTATTTCTTTCCCTCTTTTACATGGGATTACTTGACTTCCAGCCCTCAGAGATATAGTGAGATAGAGAACATATTTTAGTGCTAACCACAGGCTGAGCAGATGAAGCCAGAGTGATGGGAATAATTTACTTTCAATATGGAGAGAAAAAAAAAAAAAAAGATCCAAATGACTGATCTGACAATCCGTTTCATCGCCAAGCTCGCATACTCACCTCCCAACACAAACACACATGAACTGCTAGCTAAAAGGCTTCCCTCTGCCTGTCTGTTTTGCTCTCAATATGGAATCGGCTTTGGCAAATTATTTATGTTCTGAGCAAAATGCGATTCTGAATTCAGATCTGGGATTTACAGTCCAGTTGGGATTGATTTGTCGGCCTTGATGGTGAACAAAAAATCCTGTGAAATATTTTTTACTAAAAATATTTATCACTTACCCATAGGATAGGTGATAAATAAGGTCTGATGGATTGGACCCCGTGATCCAGGGAATGAGGAGTCCCAGAGTGCCCCCTCAGAATGGAGTAGCAGTGCATGTTGGCCTATTTAGGGACTAGGAGGACCTACTCTCAAGAGCGAAGAGTCCACGTGGTCAGATCCCCCATGATCTGATACCTATCAACGATTCTGTGAATAAGTGAAAAACTATTTTCAAGGGCTATCCTCTTTAAATCTACATAACCACTCTTCTTCATTGAAACTTTCAAAATTCTTTTGGTCGCCCTTGGAAACAGACAACGGGTAATCTCCAATAATGCTGTCAAGTGCTAGACTTCACATCACTCCAATTGTACAATTGTCCTCTGAGCTCCTAAAATGCAGTGGTAAATATTACAATCCTAGTGCGTACTACTAGAGAGATATTTTGATCCGGGAATGGTAACATTCCAGACTGATGGACCACAATTCTGTGGCTTGGAACCATTAAAGTGGATCTGTCATAAGAATATAGTGAAGGGGTTGTGTGGAGTCCAGGAAAGAAGGTCCTACATCTCTTAGATAGTTCTGTGCATGTTCTGTGAACGTCCCTTCAGCAGAGGGGTGTGACTTCAGTTTCAGTGTACATTTCCTGACATTCCCCTGCTTTTCTAATTTACAAGGAATGCCCTGTTGTAAGAGTCACTGAACTCAACTTTGTCAACTACTGCCCATGTGTCGGAGCAGCTCCAGAAGCTAGCCCTCCCAGACCTATGGCACATGATTACTGACATGCCAAATGTGACAGGTTCCACTGAACCACAGTAGCTCCAGAGGAGAGCCCTGCTCCATCTACACCGTGTGATTGATGATGATGAACACATTGGGACAATGCTGTTAAAGTTGGATATCACAGAAGATCCAGTGGTGACCAGGATGAGATCAGAAATGTGAGCACACTGACACATACCTTACGCTCTATTAGAAAGAACATAGTTTGGCCCCAAAAAAGTCTGGGAAAACACTCTTTAGGGGTTGTCTCACCTCATTAAATGGCCCTTATACAGTGATCCCTCAAGACACAATGACCTCAGGATACAATATTTTCAGTATACAATGGTCTTTTCTGACCCATCGTAAGTTGAAGCTAGACTCAACATACAATGCCTCAGACTCAGATCCAACCAATCCAGGCCACTTCTCTGGTAACATAACTATTATTTACTAGTTATCAGCTATTCCTGACTGTTATATGTAAGGACATGTTTTATCTGTCTTAGTTATCTGCTTATTTTTCTTACATTTTAATTTTCTCTTATTTTGGAAGACATTTTGGGGCTTTGGAACCAATTACTCAACTTACAATGGTTTCAACATAAAATGGTTGTCCTGGAACCAATGGTCGTCCTGGACCATGGTACTGCTTCAGACATTGATACAAGTGACCATTTTTCCAAATTGCCTCCTTGTCAGTGTTTATTCTATTTTTCCATCCCATTACAGACTTCTAGTCAGGGTTTACACCCACCACTGCAATGAAGAAGAAGTGGCAGCGCTTTCTAATTGTAGAAGATCGATGCGGCCTCTCTGGTGGCCGGGATAACGGGAATGTGTATAGACCTGTCCGGGCCACCTGTTTCTGCACCTGTAGTTAGTGTGGAAGGATGACGACATCCCATCGCTTGCCTGTGCGAGCTCGTTCTCCATCAGTCAAGCTTTCAGTTAACACCCCCATACATATCAGGAAGTTCAGGGTTGGTGAGCAGCAGCTCAGGGTCAGACAACCCCTTTAAGGGAAGCATATTATCATGGCACTCTTGAATAATGTCTCTATACCTTTATACATTAGCAGCATTCAATATTAGGCAAGGGAAGGGACGGGCTAATGTATATGGTGGACTAAAAATAATATGGACCAAATAACTGGACCTACTCAAAAAATGGCTGTGTTGCTTTTCCTGTTGAGTCTGGGAGACGTAGAACACAAAATTATTCTTTAACTCAGACTTTATTTCTCCTTTGTTGTGTTCCCGCCATCCACTAACATGGCTTTCGCTCTATGTAATCAGCCCAAGAATTCTGAAAAACATCTAACCAACGTCGTATTCGAGAAGATGCCTTCGTCGTGTTTCCCTGCGATGTACACTTATGCTAGAACACAATTTTTATGGAATAAAGCCATCGCATGAAACAACTAGAATTTCAGTTGACTTTGTTAAAGGAAATTATTTTAAATGAATGTGGCTACTGAACCCATGCCATGTGGGAACAGAGAAAATACATATATGCTCCGTAGAATTTTTGTTTCTGTGAACATTTATTTATTTAAGCTTAACTCCAAGTTCTTTATGCTAACCATACAAAAAAAAGTCTACAATGTTCTGTGCTAGAAGCCAATGATATCCATCCAACAGAGGCGCGCAAACATTTGTGTACAGTGAATAAGCATTTGCAGTCAGCAGTAAAGTCTTAACTCCTTGTCTGCTGATACAGAAGGACTGACTGACATACACAGTTTTGAGGGACAGGAGCAGCTTCTTGTATTTTTAAAGTGGATCTCCCATGATAAGCATTGCAGAGCAATGAATAGTGTGACTCAAATTAAAGGGGTTATCCAACCGATATAATGATCCCTCTTCAATGCCTGGGTCCCTTGTATACATTATACTTACATGCTCCCCAGCGCCGCTCCGGATCCCTGCATGGCCGCTGCTGAATCTCCCTAGCGTCACCCGCGATGCTAGGGATGCTCGTCCTGGTCACGGCCTGCTATTTACTGCTCCCTCCATCGCCATGCAAGGATCCGGAGTGACGTGGGTGCCAGGGAGCAGGTAAGTATAATGTATAAGAGGGGGCCTAGGCATTGGGGGTCATTATAGGGGTTGGACTCCTTTAAAGGGTTTCTGTCACCAGAAATCACCCTATTAAACCAAGTGTCATTTGCAATGAGCAAATGACACTTGATGACAGTAATGTTAGTCTCCTATTTCTCTGTCCAGCAGTTTAGACAAAAAATAGGTTTTTATAATATGCAAATGACCTCCCCTAGGTGCAGTAGGCGTGAACCTGCACCTAGGAGAGGCCGTAATAACGCCTCTTACCACGCCTCCGTAGCGCTGATTGACAGGGCCGGGCAGCCAGCTCTTTCGGCTCCCGGCCCTGTACGATCCCGAAATCCCGCGCCTGCGCACTGCGGTACTACATCCGCGCACGCGCGCTGAGAGCCGGCGGCCGCCCGGGTCCCGGCTCCTTCGTGCGCGGATGTACTACGGCAGTGCGCAGGCGCGGGATTTCGGGATCGTACAGGGCCGGGAGCCGAAAGAGCTGGTGACAGAAACCCTTTAAGTATTTTCACAATTAAACAGTGCTTGTCATGTATATACATTACATTTTACTCTCTGATAGGGTCCCCTGCCATTTCTCCTTCTGGTCCACCTTCTCCTGCACCCAGCGGCTTAGTAGCTTCCCTGCACTCAGTGTTGCTGTAGTCATCTCACAGAGAAGCAGGTAAAGAGGTCCAGACAGGGGTGCACGCCGACCCCCTCCAATGCCAATTTCTTAACATAACCCCTTCGCCACAATGAAAACGTTCATTGCCCATGGCCACTCTGCTGTACCCCTCTTGCCCCTACCTGGTGCTGCCTGAGGAGATCGCCTCACCTGGCCTCTTTGGTGGTGCACCCTTGGGTCCAGACACCTTTCATTCAATCATCCCTACTTTTAAACCCACAGTAATATAAAGCTACACTCACCGGCCACTTTATTAGGTACACCATGCTAGTAACGGGTTGGACCCCCTTTTGCCTTCAGAACTGCCTCAATTCTTCGTGGCATAGATTCAACAAGGTGCTGGAAGCATTCCTCAGAGATTTTGGTCCATATTGACATGATGGCATCACACAGTTGCCGCAGATTTGTCGGCTGCACATCCATGATGCGAATCTCCCGTTCCACCACATCCCAAAGATGCTCTATTGGATTGAGATCTGGTGACTGTGGAGGCCATTTGAGTACAGTGAACTCATTGTCATGTTCAAGAAACCAGTCTGAGATGATTCCAGCTTTATGACATGGCGCATTATCCTGCTGAAAGTAGCCATCAGATGTTGGGTACATTGTGGTCATAAAGGGATGGACATGGTCAGCAACAATACTCAGGTAGGCTGTGGCGTTGCAACGATGCTCAATTGGTACCAAGGGGCCCAAAGAGTGCCAAGAAAATATTCCCCACACCATGACACCACCACCACCAGCTTGAACCGTTGATACAAGGCAGGATGGATCCATGCTTTCATGTTGTTTATGCCAAATTCTGACCCTACCATCCGAATGTCGCAGCAGAAATCAAGACTCATCAGACCAGGCAACGTTTTTCCAATCTTCTACTGTCCAATTTCGATGAGCTTGTGCAAATTGTAGCCTCAGTTTCCTGTTCTTAGCTGAAAGGAGTGGCACCCGGTGTGGTCTTCTGCTGCTGTAGCCCATCTGCCTCAAAGTTCGACGTACTGGGCATTCAGAGATGCTCTTCTGCCTACCTTGGTTGTAACGGGTGGCAATTTGAGTCACTGTTGCCTTTCTATCAGCTCGAACCAGTCTGCCCATTCTCCTCTGACCTCTGGCATCAACAAGGCATTTCCGCCCACAGAACTGCCGCTCACTGGATGTTTTTTCTTTTTCGGACCATTCTCTGTAAACCCTAGAGATGGTTGTGCGTGAAAATCCCAGTAGATCAGCAGTTTCTGAAATACTCAGACCAGCCCTTCTGGCACCAACAACCATGCCACGTTCAAAGGCACTCAAATCACCTTTCTTCCCCATACTGATGCTCGGTTTGAACTGCAGGAGATTGTCTTGACCATGTCTACATGCCTAAATGCACTGAGTTGCCGCCATGTGATTGGCTGATTAGAAATTAAGTGTTAACGAGCAGTTGGACAGGTGTACCTAATAAAGTGGCCGGTGAGTGTATATCTCTCTAGACAGTGGGGAGGCAATTTGTAAGCCTTTCGCTGCCAGGAGTGTTAGGACATTTTGCACCTCTGGTGGCCAGGACAATTTTTACAGTTTTGACACAAACAAATAAAACCTACATTTAAATAAATAAATAAAAACACATACTTACCCCTCACTATACACATTTTTTGAACGTAGACAACCAGGAACATTGTGAAAATGCCACTTAGCAGTTTCTACACACAGACAACTTCATGCAACTTTGCGTCAAAGTGTAATTTTTCATAAAAGTTGCAAAAAAAAAAAAGGATACTAGTAGGAGAAAATGTAACCCAAGCAGAAAGTCATATGGAGCAAACTTCTTAAAAATAAAGGTTCAACATGTGCAGAGTTCGTACATGCCACTTAGGGCTAAATTTACATGTATGTATTCTCATAAAATCACCAAAACAAAAAAGATCTAAAATCTGTTTTTAAGCTTTTTTTTTTTTAAGTAGTAACCTATAAAATACAGGGATTACACTTCCCAAAACCTATATAATTCCTGAAGGCAGACAATCTGCTGATTGCAGTTGTCTTGAGGGACTGATGACAACCCTGTCAACCTTCAGGTAACTTTGTGACAAACAGGAAATCTTTTTAAAAAATGTAAATGTAAGGCTACTTTCACACTAGCAGCACAGGTGTCTGGCAGGCTGTTCCGGTGGGTGAACAGCCTGCCCTCCCCGTGCTGCCACTTGAGCACATGTGCGGGCGGAACTACGCTCCGGCCTCTTTCACTATAATGGGGGCGGGGCCAGAGTTCCAGCCGCAGCACGGCAAACATACCGAGAGGCAGTCGGACTAAAACTACGACATGCCGCTAGTGTGAAAGTAGCCTAAAATATTAAGTTGTACAAATTTCATATAAACCACAAATGTATACAATCAACAAGATGTGCTATTAAAAAAACAATGAAAAAGAGGCCATGTAATATATAATCACCCATATACTATACACGACAATCCGCTTCTAGTTTACCAAAAATCTACATTTTGAGAGTGCAAAACATACCACATATAAAAATATAACCTAATTAATAATACACACAAACACCTTCATGCAACTTTGCAGCA
This sequence comes from Rhinella marina, assembly GCA_900303285.1. Classification (NCBI taxonomy): domain Eukaryota; kingdom Metazoa; phylum Chordata; class Amphibia; order Anura; family Bufonidae; genus Rhinella; species Rhinella marina. The sequence continues at coordinate 417,698 of ONZH01011215.1, forward strand.
AACAATGATTATTAGCAACAATGACAAAAATTCTAATTTGTGAATCAAATGAGTATCCTAGCAGAGTCCTTGTGATAAAATATACTCAGCAAAAATCTGTAAGATGTGAGGAGTTCATACATACCACACGTCTACACTAAATGCTGCATATGTTAAAGAAATGCAAAAACCAATAACCAACTTTTTGGACGCAAGTATTGGGAATTATGTAGTGTACAATTTTCCATCTGCCTATACAAACTATAATCCTAATTAACCATGATAAATCCCTGAATCTCATATAATGCATTAACTAGTTTGTTTCAACCTGTATCAGACAGGTATAATATTGGGGCTTTATTACTGCTGTAAATTACGAACACAACACCTTAACCTCTTGCAGCTCATCGGTAAATGAGTTAGAGCGCCACACCCTGCATTATAACTGTCTGAAAAGAGGATGAATATTATTGTTAAAACAAAAACTAAACTATGGTAATTGAAAATGATTATGGCAACAGTCAGTGAGTGAAAATGTCTTTTCTGACTGATTAAAATCTTTTCCATCTGTCAGAAATATATTAGACATTCCTCTCTAGTGACAACTGTTATTGCTATTACTGCAGCATGTAACAGGTATCGCCAGATGGACAGGATAGGGACAGTGTAAAATGTAAACTTTATTGATGTTTGTGTGTTCATGTTATGTTTGGTGAAATTAGCGCATGCACAGCATGATTAGACTGGACATGATCCTCCATCAGCACTACAGATGAGCGAGCATGCTCGGGAGCAATTTTCGAGTAGTAGCGTACGCATCTTCTAATCTGTACGCTAATGCGTACACATCTTGTAATTTGTACGCATTAGCGTACAAATTTATAAGATGCGTACACATCTTATAAAGCATGCTCGGCCGAGCATGCTCGCTCATTTCTAGTTATAATGGCTCATTTTGTCTTGGGAGTAATGATTAAGAGAAACAAAATGGCCGCCGTCCTATTAGTACACACAAAACCTGTCCGAACAACAGAGGAGGACAAGCTACTTCACAACAGTGAGGTAAAGAGCGGCCTCATCCTCCTCTCTGCTCTGCTTGACAGGGATTATGATCCTGAATATAGCTCATCTCTAATCAGCACCCATTTCTAGATGGGAGCTCCTTACAATATGAGAAACTAAAACCTGACTACCTTTTTCTTCATTTACTTTTCACCTCATAAGACGCGCACCCCCCCCCCCCCAAAATGTGGGGAAAATGCCAATGCGTCTTATGGGGTGAATACTAATGAGCGCCTCCATTATGGAAACGCTCATTAGTACCAGAGGACCAGGAAGCGGTGAATGTAGCGCTCCCCAGGATCTGCATTCACCGCTTCCTCTGCGATCGGTCGTGCTGTGACTGCACACAGAGTGAGGAAGTCAGCGCTCTGTAACCTCATGCTGTGCGCATCGGATCACGGCAGAAAAGAAAAAACACAATGCAGCAGCACTCTGCAAACACAAATAATGTACAACAATGCCATAGTCATATAAAACATTCTGGTGCTAGTGCTACGCTTATTCTGCAAAATTGAGATACTTGGCAAATCATTTTGTATAAAATTATTTGGGCCCGTCTGCCAAACGTCAAGGCGATCTTTTTAAGACGGGAACTTAACACTAATTTCTACCTGTTATGTCCCATAATGGCCACCATTACACTCAGGGAGTGCAGGTTCCACATGCATGCTGGGTCCACTCTGCCTTTACCATTTTTGGTGCCTAAAAGGCCTCCATTGAATCCAGGGATGCATGTGGAACCAACACTCCCTGAGTGCAATGGTGGCCATTATGGCTCATAACAGGTAGGAATTAGTGTTAGGTTCCCGTCTTAAAGAGATCACCTTGACGTTTGGCAGATGGGCCTAAATAATTTTGTACAAAATTATTTGCCAAGAGTCTCAATTTTGCAAAATAAGTGTAGCACTAGCACCAGAATGTTTTCTATGACTGTGGCATTGTTGTAAATTATTTGTGTTTGCAGAGTGCTGCTGCATTGTGTTTTTTTTCTTTTGTGTCTTTAGCCCTGGCAGCATGCACCTGCACATTGGGATGTGCTGACTGACCCCTTTTTTTTTTGTAGTTGTTCGGATCACGGCAGAACCGCGTCAGGAATAGATGGAGCTGAATCCTGGGAGGGGAGGCGGTGGCGCCTGGAGCAGGAGAGGTACATGTAAAGTGGATTTTCATTATTTTATTTGCCCTGAGCAGGGGGTCTGTACTGAGGTCGTGGGGGCCAATCACATTAGAGGGTCTGATTTGAGGTCTGAATGGGGGGGGGTCTTATATTGGGGCTCTGATCTGAGATCTAAGAGGTCATTCACACTGGGGGTCTGAGCTGAAGTGTTATTGGGTTCTTATTAACATTGGGGACTGAGCTGAGGGTCTTACTAACACTGGGGTCCTGATTGGGGCTCTGAGCTGAGGTCTGATTAACATTGGGGGTCTGATCTGAGGTCTAATGAAACATTTTTTTCTTATTCGCCTCCTCTAATAGGGCGTCTTATAGGGCGAAAAATACGGTACTTTTTTATTTCATTTTCTGTAGAAATTGATGCAATCAGACGGTAAAATATTAATTTTACAATGCCACCACAAACTAAAAGATGACTTCCACTGTGAAATATTTCAGGAAGAGGCTTTCCTGCCGACTGGGTCAAAAGTGCCAATAGTCAACACTATGAAAACTTTCTTCTCTTCAACATAAAAACTGCAGTTTCCTGACCTACCCGCCTAGACTGCGCTTGTAATCGTCATATCTACTTTACACCATCCGCGATTTTTTTTAAAGTTCTGAGGCCGTTCAGACATAATCCCTCATAATGTTGTCTTTGAGTCATGAATGGCATTTCAATATGGCTCACCTTCACCAGTGAATGGAGACTTTTTTCACCAAACATATCCCAGAGGAAGGTCAGGTCTTCCTGGCTGTCCACATGCGGCTGCAGCTGGGCCGGCAGCGTAGCCAAGAGCTCGTACAGACCTATAAAATGAAAATAAAACAGAAAATGTAATCTCATTAATTTTACTTAACAGTTCTGTGCGATGGCTGGCCTGGAGCATGTCAATATAAGGCTGGAGTTTCCACTCCGGCACCGGCCAAGTCATCAGAAGCGCCTTCGAGGATCAATACGGTGGAGGCTAATTACAATACGACTAGAAGTGTCACCCTCCTCTCGCACAAAATACGGATATTCATTCTGTCTCGTTAAAGGCAAATTATCAACGCATTCTATCGGAATTCATTGTTTTTCCATCCTATGTGACGCTAGTCAGTGAATGAAATGACTCATCCGTTCCCCTTCCAAAAAGTAAATGGGGTGGTCCGCGAATCCCCACTCCAGTTACTTTCAAATGTAACTTTTTTTTAATTTACTGCTCAATTAACGGTTGTATTTCCATATGTCCCATAAAAATTAATGTTGATGTTCTACATTTCGTACGTTATTCCTTCATAGTTTCCGCACTGCGCTGATCATTTTGGGCAGTGATGTAAAAGACATATAAATTCGACACATTTACAGATCACACGCAGAATGGCTGGGGCTGCAGGTGTATGTGGGTCATGTTAACAGACTTTTATACAATCTGACAACTTTGGAGGTACAAGTCACGCTGCCCGTATTGACTGATCGCCCGAGTCTTCTTCCTCCCCTTCGATGGATCTTCTATAGAATCGGTGGTCCCCATACTTATATATACATACTCGAGCAAGTCTAACTTTGCTGTGAATTGGAGTCCTACTCATCGTCAATCAAAGAAATGCAAGAGTCATGTGACTCTTAGCGTGCAATCCTATTCCCGTCACAGTCGTGCGCAACATCTGCTGACTTTTATTGTATATACTCACTACAGTATTAAATCTTTGTATGAAAGAGGATTCGTCAGGAATCCTGACATTTGTTTCAGTAAATACTGGCTGTACCACTGTTATTCCAACTAGAAATGCATGCACACATTGATAACTGGTTGTTACCCTTCGCTCAGTCAATGTGGTGTTTCCCGACGTAACCTGGACATTGTCAGCACTGACTGGACATTGTAAGATTGTGTAGCACCATGATCCATTGGCAAGGGGAGTGGTAAAACCCAGGTGTGTATTTACTCAGACATTTCCAGGAGGAATAATAGAGCAATATGACAAAAACAGCTCATCAGTGTGGATGCCAGGAATCAGGCCACCACGGATCACTGCTGAGGTCATACATGTTAGACTCTTTACCGGTCTACAGGTAAAAAAAAGAAAAAACAATCCAATCTAATAGCAGGGTGCAGCAGAAATCATGGTACCGTCCACGCACTGCCATAGTTAAAGGGGTTCTCCAGGAATTAAGAAAATGAAAATACGTAAATATTACTTTATTATAAATATATTCCCAAATACCTTTCATTAGTTATAATGGCTCATTTTGTCTGGGGAGCAATGATTAGGAGAAACAAAATGGCCGCCGTCCTATTAGTACACACAGAACCTGTCCTAATCACACAGCAGGACAAGTTACTTCACAACACTGAGGTAAAGAGCTGCCTCATCCTCCTCTCTGCTCTGCTTGTCAGGGATTATGATCCTGAATACAGTTTAATATGATATTTAACTGAATCTTTGGGAATGGAGCTCATGAGAGACATGAAGTACAGAGAGGCCGGACAGGACAGCCTGTGGTAATACAGACTGCATACAAGTGCTTCTGCTCATCAGCCACATCTGCTCATGGACTCCATTACTTCAGAGATTCAGCTGAAGATCTCATCATCTATATTAAGGATAATAACCCTGACAAGCAGAGTAGAGAGGAGGATGAGGCAGCTCTTTAGCTCAGTGTTGTGAAGTAACCTGTCCTCCTATGTGATTAGGACAGGTTCTCTGTGAACTAATAGGACGGCGGCCATTTTGTTTCTCCTAATCATTGCTCCCCAGACAAAACAAGCCATTATAAGTAAAGAAAGGTATATGGGAATATATTTATAATAAAGTAATATTTACATATTTTCATTTTCTGAATTCTCGTAGAACCCCTTAAAAGGTGTTGTCCCAAGAAAAATATTCTACAGTTTTCAAACTATCCGGTGGATCTGAACACTCTTGTAATTACATGTAATTAAACATTTTGTATAGCCACTGAGTTATTCAATAAAATGTGTCTCTGACCTGCTCACTGAGATGGAAGCACAAGCTCAGTACTACCCGTCAACTGCCACTAGATGCATCAGACAGGACACAACCTCTGAGAAAATACACGCCCCCTACGCTGCCAGCTTGACATAAATCTAGCAGAGCAACTGGAGCAATGAAAGGGGAGTTCTCTGGATCTATTTGAGGTACAGGGCTGGTTCTACTTTCCTTAGAGATTGCCATGTACTATACGATATAGCATTTTCTTTTTTTACATCAATCATGGGATAACCCCCTTTAAGAGTGCCGATCAACTAGTCGTGAACCATGCAAGAACAAACCAACTAGAAAAGTACAGTCCAGAAATAAAGGACGTCTGTTCAAACTTTATTTTTATTTTGCTCCGAGAATTTAAATTTTTTTTTCTTCGCTTCTTAATGAGGGTTAAGCCCGACCTGCAGTGAGCACTAGTTATTAGAGGCAGGGTTAAGTAAAGCTCGCAAGGCAAACAGTAGCTCAGTGTTCTGCAGTAGCGCGCGGCATAAGCTGCTATCCATCATACACACAAAATCAGACTGCAGTCCAAGAATGTAGCCGCGCTGACTGCGTGAGTCCTCTACGGGGAGCTAACCTGGCATGAGCCGATATCAATTCATAGCACATGTTTCATTTTCCAGGGGGGATTACTAGGGGTAAAAAGGACAAAATGCCTCCCCCCCCCCCCTTCTGTCTGCTGTCTACAAAAATACGAACGTTCTCCAGGGATCCCCGCTACACGGGTCTGCTATTATTTTTAGTCTGAATAACTCTTGCTGTTCATCAGAAGGACAGCTTTACAAGATGTTTAACCAACAAGGCCCGGTAACACGATAAGCTGTAAGATGGGCTTCCAACTTCTGAAGGCTAATCAAAATACTGTATTAATGAGACGTAATGCCCGCTCCTTCGTGACCCTCTAAGCGCCAATATACATGTAACCCTACTCTTTAAAAAAGGCAGTGTTCCTATTTGTTTTTCCGTCGGCTGGCATGGGGCATGTCTGTCCTCTGCTAATATATAAACAGGCGCTCTCCAGTTACACTTGTTTGCTGTGGTCAAAATAAGATCTGTATCTTCGGCGGTTTCTCAAAAAAATACAAAAAAAAAATTTTGGTTCACGAGCTTAGAATACGATACACGCAGCCCCCTTGGAAGTATAGAAAAGTCTTTTCAACTCCAATAAATTAATAGACTTTTTCAGGGGGGAAATAAATGTTTGGAGTGAATTGCCAAGTAGCGCTGAGGTCGGAGTGGCGAAGCCGGCGCCCAAAAAAAACACATCCTGAAAATAGCGCTCACAGAACCAGCGATTAACAGGGGGGGAACATCTATCATGTGGGGGTCAGGCAGTCAAAGGCAAAGAAAGTCAACACGAGGTTGCTGGAGATTAGTGTTTTGTGGTGTGTATGGCTCGCTAAGGGTTAATGACTAGAGATGAGCGAGCAGTGCTCGTTAAGAGCACTGTAACGCTCGGGTCCCGTGTGAAATGCCCGCAGACATTGCGGATCCGTCCTCAGCTGCATGTAAGTCAATGAGGACGGATCGTTTGGTATGACACTCATACCAAACGGTTCCGTCCTCACCCGTCTTAAATTCAGTGAGGACGGAACCGTTTGGTATGAGTGTCATACCAAACGATCCGTCCTCATTGACTTACATGCAGCTGAGGACGGATCCGCAGTGCCTGCGGGCATTTCACACGGGACCCGAGCGCTACAGTGCTCGTAACGAGCACTGCTCGCTCATCTCTATTAATGACGTAATGGGGAGGGGGCAGGAGACATGGGCTTCGTCGGGTCTCTTTACTTGACTGCCTCAAATGTGCCATGGCAAGGACTATAAAAGGAATATTAACTGATTTTCTATCCATATTTGCCCCTTCATAGACTGATTTAAAAGACAACATACAGACTGCCTGCAGTCACCACTAGAGGGAGCTCAAACGCTTGCCGCATACTAGCTTATTATTTTAAAGTATGTTCAATGTCTAATATGGCTTAGATGGCCAACCCAAAAATGACTATTTTATTCAGAAGACAGAGACCTAGAATGCTGGGATTCTGAGTTTTAGCAAAAAAGTAACAGATGATGAAGCAGAAGGTGAATGTACTGCAGGACACGGACCAGCAATAAGAATGGCAGGAGCAACATCGTCACCACAAGTGGAGTGGACAGATCCTGCGTGACGTGGTTATTAGTTGGTGCTCCATTTCACCCAGAGACTCATACACAATACACCAAACTTGGCCAAACCCACAGATTTCAGTAGTACTCAATGACTGTAAATTGTATGGTGGTGTCCCGATCCTTCTTCCCCCTGGCATCTCTATCAGTGAAGTATCAGGAGTCCACCATACAAATTATATAGTCAGTCAGTACCACCAAAATCTGTGTGAATGGCCAACTTTAAGGCATGTCGGATTTCAACATGCCCGATCCTTTGCTCCCCTCTCCACATTGTAAGCACATAGAGGGGCGTGGGTTTGGGTGATTCAAGGGGCGGAGTGTTTAGCTCACAACTATTTGAAAGGGTTGTTCATCCCCTGGGGACCTTCTCTACAGGCCCCCCCAGCAGTCCCCCTAGCATGGCCGGACCACGATGGAAATCATACTTGCCTGATCGCCTACAGCTGCATTGCTGTCTCACTGGCTCTGCAGGTCCAGGGTCTCCCCGTATCAATATCTATTTTGACGCGGGTCACGTGACCAAAACAGCCAATGAACGGCTGCACAGGTGATATGTCACCCATTTGTCAAGCGACTCAGTGACCTGACGCACGGGCGATGTGTCATTGGCTGGCTGGCACGGCAGTAATGTACCAAAAACCTAGTGGCGGAGATGAGGCAAGTATGATTACCACCGTGGGTACGGCCATGCTGGGGGGTCTGTAGAAAAGGTCCCCAAAGGTGAACAACCCCTTTAGGGACCAATCACAAGACTGTATCCTTTTTTGCGTATACTGGCAGTGGGTGTTCTACCTTTTGCACATTTTGCCCTATGATGCTTCATTCACACTTCAGTGTTTTGGTCAGCGATTTCCATCAGTGATTGTGAGCCAAAACCAGGAGTGGAGCCTCCACAGACATAAGGAATAAGGGAAAGATCTGAACCTGTTCTGTGTTTAGAGCCACGTCTGGTTTTGGCTCAAAATCACTGATGGAAATCACTGTGTGAATAAGGCTTAATGAAAATGGACAAGAATAGGGCATGTTCTAGCTTTCTCCGGGGCCACGGAGCGAACATACAGATGCGGCCAGCACACGGTGTCCTGTCCACATCCTTCCACATTAAAATGAATGGGTTCCGCATCTGATCCTCAAAAAAATGCAGATCGGAAGCAACCAAAAATACGGTTGTGTGAATGGACCCTTAAAGAGGTTCTACGGGCTTTTTAATATTGATGACCTATCCTCAGGATAGGTCATCAATATCAGATTGGCGGGAGTACAACATCCGGCAACCCGCCGATCAGCTGTATGAGGAGACAACGCACTCAAGGTCCCATAGACATACAGCAGCGGACAGGAAGAGAAACAGCACGTGCACAATCTCCCCGTACAACTGATCGGCGGGGATGCCAGGTGTCTGACCCCCGCCAATCTCATATTGATGACCTATCCTGAGGATAGGACATCAATATTAAAAAGCCCGGACAACCCCTTTAAAGTGTATCGGCAGCTTTAATATTTTCACTCAGCTCCCAAATATTGTAATTTAAGAAAATAATGGGAGAAGCCAAAGCGGTAGCAAATGAGACAACGTAATTTCATCTTCTCATGAAGAGTCCAGAGGAGGGAAGATTACATGATGTGCATCCAGCATTACGTGCCGGCAGAAAACACCGGTAATTGAAAATGGGGACTGTCCGCCCCGCGTTCCTGTTTACAGGTATCATGTAAAGGCGCATCTGTTGGGGTAAAGATAAACATCTACAGCGTCCATGTTTAGAAAACCTATAGACTAAGAGGCTCCCGGCTGGAGATGATCTGTGCTCCGCCGGCATCTGTTTAGTATCAATGGTAATGTGGATTCCAAATCTTCTCATGGACTTGGAATATTGTCTACTACTATCCACGCTGGTAATCATACCTGACCTGTCAATCGTCTCTAATGTGATCAAGACCATCTGGAGCACGGGCAAATTTGTTATTTCTAAGTTGAAGAGTTATGCGGGAGGCAAATTATAATGGTTGTCTGAGTATGTCCATTCACCTAGATGCTGCACGGTACGGCCAAGTGATTGATCCATGAAAGTGCGGCATGCACCATTACACAGAAATGCAGACCACATTTCCAGCCGAAAGCTTCAGACGCGTGGAGCGCCGGCCGCAGGAGACACAGCAGATGCAGAAGATCCTAATTGTGACTCAGATTACTAAAGAGGGCAACTACAAATAGCTTCTTACCAGGCGGCAGCAAATTACAGTATTATAGCCGATTCTAAGGACCTGGCGTCAAAAATAAAGTAGTCCGGTCACTTCTCCTGACACGGCAGTATTACTGCATTCTCAAATTCGTCTTTTCAATAAAAATCCTTTTTTTTTTCCCTGACAACTCTAGGTTGCACTGTTCCTTCGTTATCCCTCCTAGAAATTCATGAATAAGGCTACTTTCACATCAGCATTTTTGCTGGATCAGCAAAAACGCATCCGGTCAATAATACAACTGTCTGCATCCATTCAGAACCGATCCGGTTGTATTATCTCTAAAATGAACAAGATGGATCCGGCAGCAAAACCATTGCAAGTCCATTGGTCCGAAAAAAAAAAACGGATTCGGCACCACTGACTTACATTGTGTTTCATGCGGGATCCGTTTTGATCAGTATCCCATGACGCACTCAGAAACGCTGCTTGCAGTGGTTTTGTCTCCGGCATGGAAACACAACGGAACGGAATTAGAGATGAGCGAACGTGCTCGTAACGAGCACTGTACCGCTCGGCTCCCCTGCGCTCGCATGGATCCGTCCTCCTCACCCGACGATAGCGGCTGCCTGCGCCCATGCGAGCGCAGGGGAGCCGAGCGGTACAGTGCTCGTTACGAGCACGTTCGCTCATCTCTAAACGGAATGCTTTCTGGCTCACTCCGTTCCATTTTGTTCAGTTTTGTCCCCATTGACAATGAATGGGGACAAAACTGAAGCGTTTCCCTCCAGTTTTGAGGGATTGAAGAAGACGCAGATGTGAAAGTAGCCTAAATCGACAGCTGAGTGTTCCCATTTGAGGGCGGAGGGTGGGTGTCCCCTACACAGTCTGATCCTGTCCAATCGATGGTACCTGTATCAGACTCTGCAGGGCTAAACCCTCTGACTGGTAACACCCAGTTGTCAATTTATTGCAGGAATTCTGCTATCAATATTCAGACACACGGTTCACACTACAATAGAGGAGTTAAAATGTAGCAAATTTTGGCGCACTCCATTTTTGAGACTTTCCACTTCAATCACTTTTCAAAAACGGTTGAGAAAAAAAGGTGGTGCTTAGCGGGAGGGGGTGTGGCCTATATGGCCCGCCAGCTTTACAATCACTTATGCCAGAAACTGGAGTAAATAATAGTTCATATCTAAGGCTACTCATAGCTGGCATAGATTTCAATGTATGGCGCACAGACCACAGAAGATGCATCAAATGTACTAAGAGGCCCGTGCCTCTTTGATTCTTTTGTGACTCACTGCACTTCATGTCAGTGGAAACATTTTGAATGATACATTTTATTTATAAAAACGACCAAAATTTACCATATATTTCGCCCCATAAGAAGCATTTTTTTACCCAAAAGCGGGGGGAAAATGCCCCTGCGTCTTATGGGGCGAATGCTAATGAGCGCTTTCATTATGGAAGCACTCATTAGCACTGGAGGACAAGGAAGCAGTGAAGGCTCTGTACTTAGGCTACTTTCACACTTGCGTTTTATAATTCCGGTATTGAGTTCCGTCATAGGGGCTCAATTCCGGAATAAAACGCTTCGGTTTTGTCCCCATTCATTGTCAATGGGGACAAAACTGAACTGAAGACAACGGAATGCTCCGCATGCTGCGGTTTTCTCTCCGGTCCAAGCATCCGCACCAAGACGGATCCGGAATGACCCCCAATGAAAGTCAATGGGGACGGATCCGTTTGGTGTGACACAATGGTGAACGGATCCGTCCTGCATTGACTTTCAATGGAGTTCATGACGGATCCGTCACCTGCACACATACATACATACATACACACACACAGTTTCAGGATGCAGAGGCCCTGAGGTGCTAAAACATAAGAAACATTCCAAAGGCCCTATTTTGGAAACAACTCTCAAGGAATTAAGTGAATCTGTCAGCAGTTCTGTAACTCTGAAACTGGCTGAAATGCTGTATGTGCGCTTGGCAGCTGAAGGCATCTGTGTGGGTCCCATGTTCATATGTGTCCTCATTGCTGAGAAAAAGGATGTTTTACTATATGCAAATGAGACTCTAGGAGCAACAGGGGTGTTACCATTACACCTAGAGACTCCACTTATTCTGTAACTGCTACATTCTATGCACTTTGATTGACAGGGCCAGACAGTGAAAACGTCATCATGCCTGGCCTTGTCAATCAAAGAACAGAGGGAGCGGCAGTTGCAGAGAGAGAGCAGAGCCTCTAGGTGTAATGGCAATGTCCCCGTTGCTCCTAGAGGCTCATTTGCATATATTAAAACTTAATTTTCAGCAAGGCACGTACATATGAACATGGGACCAACACAGATGCCCTCAGTTGCAAATGCACATGTAACAGGTCAGCCAGTGTCATAGGTACAAATCTGTTGACAGATTAACTTTAAAACAAGGGATGCAGTAAGCATTTTGACTCCACAGGTGTTTCACGGAAGTAATTACAATTGGGGCATGACAAATCAAAAATTATATGTTAACATTATTATGTAGTTTCTCCCTAGCATAGCAATACCCCATATTTGGTCATGACCCGCTGTTTTGGAACACGGCAGAGCTTAGATGTGAAGGAGTACCATTTGGCCTTTGAAGAGCAGATTTTACTGGAATGGGAGCCATGGCGAACTTGCAACACCCATGAGGTACCAGTACAGTGAAATTTAAAAAAAAATTAAAATTCTAATTTTTGAAACTATACTCCCCAAGGAATTCAGCTACAGGTTTAGTAATGTTTTTTTCAGGTGTTTCATTTATTATTATTCATTTTTTATTATTAAGTCTCTCTGATCGATTTTTATTTAATTTTTGGGGAGGTGAAATGGGCAAAAATTTTAATTCTGTCAGCGTATTTTAATTGTATTTTTATGGGAATCATCATACAGTATATATCTGATATGACAAATTCATTCTGCAGGTTGATATGATTATGCCAATACCAATCTTATATAGCTTTTTCATATTTTACTATTTTTGTATCATTAAATCACTTTTTAATAAAAATCTGTTGTATTTTGCATCGCCATATACTAACATCATAACATTTTCAGTATTCCAACAATGTAGCTGTGTGGCTTTTTTTTTTTATTGTGGGACGGGTTGTTTTTATTAGTAACAATTTGGAGAACTTTTTGATCACTTTTTATGTCACTTTTTGGGGAGTGAGGTGAAATTCTGTCAGTGTTATTTATATGTTTAAGGGGTTCCTCATGCTGTAAAAATAGTATAACTTTTTAAAGGAATATGGCGATACCAAATATATATAGGTGTATTTAATGTTTTACTACTTTTGGATCATAAAATCACTTTTTTATTAAATACCAGTTGTAGTTTGAATCGCCATATAGTTAAAATCCATAAAAATTTTATTTTTCTGTCAATGTAGTTATGTGAGGACTTTTTTTGCAGGATGGGTGTTAGTTTTTATTGGTACCATTTTAGAGAACACATGACTTTTTGATTGCTTTTTATACCATTTATTTGGGGGGTGAGGTGACAAAAACAACAATTCTGTGTTTTTTTTTTTTTTTTTTTTACCATGTTGACAGCGCGGGTAACATGATACTTTTATAGATCAGGTTGCAAAAGCGACGATACCAATTGCTGTATGTGTACTTTATTTTATGTTTTCACCAATCATGAGTCTATTTTATTTACTTTTTTTTTTTTTTTTTACTTTTAAGTCCAACTTGGGAGCTTGAACACACAGTGATCTGATCGCTGGTACAATACAATGCAATCATTTTCTATTGCAGTGTATTGCACAGGTCAGTAGGGCCAGGTAGGAGGGAGGGGGTCTGTTTATATAGCTGTCAGCTGAATGAGCATTCAGACAACAGCTATCTAAAAATTATGTGCGTCTTTCTTTTAAATTATGGCCTTCAGCAGATGGAAAAGCAACACATCTGTACAGCATTTTATGTGCCAGGGTTAAAGAAAAATAGCAATACAGGTGCACCCATTAATGACTTTTTTTTAATGAAAAAAAATTAATTGAAGGGGAAATAAAAATCGCTCAAATCCTTTCCAACACAAAATACATTAAATTTCCCTAAAATGTTACCTTACATTCCATCATTTTATGCCATTGGAAAGCATTCTGGATTTTTTTTTCGCTTTCCTTTTCTTTACGATGTATATTTTTTGGCCCATATTACACTAGGTCTGGCGGATGAAACGCCTGAAAATATGCAGCTTCTTTCTCTCTTAAAAAAAAAAAAAAAAAAAAGAAAAAAAAGAGAAGGAAAAGAAAGAAAATGGAACATAAAAAACATCAATAGTAAAAATAACATAAAAAATGTCAAGGAAGAATAATAAAAGGAAAATAACAAATAATGTCACCGTACATAGCAAGATGTCCAAAAGACGGGAGACTACACAAAGCCGAGCTTGGCAAGTTTAGGAAAATGTCTAAGAAAATGAGTATATTGGCTTGGCCACAGCCAGTCCAATATGTACTGTCATCACTACTAACATGTAGTAACTAAAGCAACGGGTCACTAATTTAATAAAACAAGATGGATGCACTGGGAAATCATTCGTAATTCTCAGGTGTTTTAAGCCATATGTGCAAATCTATTATAAAGGGACATCATAATTCAGCCGCTTTCTGGGCTGCCATGATGTAACGCCATTGACCACATTCGCCGCCTTCAGGTAATGAGAAATGAAGTCTAGGTTGGAGTCTAGGCCCCAGCGAGTGAAACATTACAGCTCAGAAGTCCCTCAATTTTCCAGGGATTAGTTTTATAGTACTGCACGGAGTTAATTAATTTAAAAGTAATGCCAGGCCGCGTCTTCTGGGAATGTGTTAAAGAGATCAGCCTCCGAAATAATGTAAATTTCATAAATGTAATATACTGATCAGTTAACACAGGCGTCTGGAAACACCAAAAATCCAGCAGATGTTTCTTTTTATACTATGGATTCTATAATTATTAGGGTTCCCCAGCTTTGTGCAAATTGGAATTAAAGGGGTTGTCTCATCTTGACTTTACAAAAGCCCTATTAGGGCATCAGGACATCAAAAAGGGGAGGCCCCTGCTCAGGACCCTGCAGGGGCCGCTAACAAACAGAAGCTTTGGCTTTATGGTCTCAGTTTGTACGAACGGAAGAGGTTTATTTGCCATTGGTCAGGTGTGTGTATACATTTCAATACTTGTTCTTGGGTGGTTCAAGGGGCAGGGCTTAAATTTTTATTTCTTAAAAGGGGTTGTCCCACGAATAAAATTCTACAGCTTTCAAACCAGCACCTGGATCTGAATACTTTTATAACTGTGTGTAATTAAAAATTTAGTATAGCCACTGAGTTACTCAATAAAATGTATCTATAGTGCCACCTGCTGTTTGCTCTTTTTCTAATTTCTCTGTCCTGCTCACTGAGAAGGCCACACATGCTCAGTTTCATCCTTCAACTGCCTCGTGAGCTGTGATAGGGAGAGCTGAAACATGCCTCCTGAGCTGTAGAACAATAGACACTCCCCTTGAGCAGTCAGCTTGATATAAATCTAGCAAAGCAATGAATGTGGAGATCTCTGGATCCATGTGAGATACAGGGCTAGTTCTAGCTTTGTTAGAAAGAGACTGTCATGTACTATTTGATGTCTGATTTTCATTTTTTTACAATAATCATGGTATAACCTCTTTAAATGTTGGCAAGTATGGCAACCTATGGAGGATGCAAATCAAAATATGGTATACAGTGGGGTAAGACAGGGCTTTAGATAGGGAAAATCAGAAGATTCCCCAACCTTTACGAAGAAAGTAGCCATTAGACACAGTGTAAACAAAGTCTTACGTCGTAAGCAGCAACTTCCCGCCAGCAAAATCAGCTGTTCGTCAGGAATCTCGTCCTATCTGTGACTGGTGTTATGTAAAGTAGCCATCTGTCCAGGCATCCATTCAACTGGATCTCAGGGCACTCTAGTAAAGGTGGTAGGTGGGCACCACTGATGGTGCCATTCACCAGGATCTGCCTGTCCACTCTATTGTGAAGCATGGACAGGAGAGGAGCCAATGGAAAATGGAGGCTAAACAATCTCAATAGCTTTGTCTTTTTTAAACCATCCTACAAAACTGGCTTGGTGCTTAAAGGGGTTCTCGAAGATTGGAGAGTGGCTGTGTTGGGTATTGCAGCTCAGCCTCATTCACTTGAATGGGACTGAGCTGTCCTTAGGCCACGTAACCAACAAACGTGATGGCACTATCCTAGGAAGAGGCCACAGCACTCCCGTAAGCGTTGTGGGCAGGGCTGTGGAGTCGGAGAGTCGGAGTCGGTCACCATTTTGGTGGAGTAGGAGTCGGTATAAAATGGACCGACTCCGACTCCTAAAATATATGATGAATTAGTACATTTAGTTCAGTGCTGAATATATTTTTATAAGAATTTGTGAAAATGATGAAATGTCCTATAAATGTCTGTTCTATTCCTGATCTAAGGATTTAGGCTTTTAGTTGAGATGACTGTGTACTGCCCTTTATGTCCAGTTCATGTTCTCTCTGTATGCTTTATGTTTCCTCTGAGCTCATGTTTGGAGAGGTTAGCTGCTCTCATGGCTTCTATCTGCTGATGTAAAACACCTAGAGCCTTATGTGGTAGAGTATTTAGAGTAGGGCATGTAGAAAGTCTATTGTACTGTACTTAACAGCATAGATGATCTAGCAGTTTATATAGTCATCTTGCTAATACAGTATTATAACCACAACTAGTAGTATGTGCCTGTGAAGTTGGAAACGTGCGTTTGGGAAGCCAATAAGTGGGGGCCCACTTAAGTATGTTTCGCCCCCCCCATGTGCTGAACCTCTAGCTACGCCTCTGATTAGGCCCTAAGTGAGCTGTACCCAGAGAAGCCTGATAGATTACAAAGTGTTTTTGTCATGACTTATCTGTACTATTGATTTTATGCAAATTTGTTTAAAGTTATCACTTAAACATGCTCCATGTATGAGGGAGTAGGAGTCGGAGTCGGGGCTTTGGCTTACCGACTCCACAGCCCTGGTTGTGGGACCTTTAAACAGCTGACCAGTGGGGGTGTCGGGAGTCGGGACCTCCGCCGATCTGATACTGATGCCCTATCCTGAGGCTAGGTCATCAACATCAAAATGTCAAGCAACCCCTTTAATGATATGACAGTCTTAAACTAAATACAGAGAGCTAGAAGCTATTTCTTGTGAAATGTAAACTGGTTGAGCTCCAGTTCAACTTCGACCTAAGATATGTAGAATGGAGGGTCCTCCAGAAATGGTAAGCCTAAGCATCCTAGAGACAAGCGCTCTAAATCTTTAAAGGGACCAAATCTTGACAGGTGAGACGTATCAAAACATGACCGTACAACCCGAGTAATAGTCAGCGATCACTGTGTTGAGTGCAAAATCATTTTTCACCCATAGCTTTGTGGAGGATTAACCAGAGATGGTCAGAACGAAAGAGACATATAAAGTAGCGAAAGAAGCACAAGATAGAGTGCTAACAGAAGTCTCTGCTTGTGTAGTCTAAGAAAACAAGATCAGCATGAATCCCCCTGGTATGAATTACACAAGAGCGGATAAACTGATTGTGAACCCGACAATGCTACGGGCTGTAGGAAAGAATGCAGCCCAACTTATCAGGAGGAATGTTTTACATGCTCCTCAAAGGACACGCGGTAAAAAGATCTTTGGCAGGTACATGGAAACACACACAAAGGTACTGACTTCTAATGGAGTGGAGTGTCAGAGCTTTCACCCCTGGATGCAGTAAGTGTCAGCAGACTCTAATGGAACATTTCACACACAAAAAAAAAATATAAAAATGATAAAAACGTCCAGCCTACGTATTAAAAAAAAAAAAAAAAAGTGAAGCCTCGGCTTGGAATCACTATTAACACTACGTAAAAAAAACTTGCTTCATGAACTTGTACATTTATCGTACAAAATGAAAACTGGATATAATCTGTTTTTTAATTTTCTGATTGCAGATTTTTGTATTATATTTCCTGAACATGATTATGGGGGAGGCTATCTTCCTGGAGCAGTTGTTAACAGCATTTAGAAATACGCTTTACAGTAGCCACGTGGACCATGGGCAAAATGGGCAAAAGATGTTAACTGACTTCTCGGGGAAACTTCCTAGATGTGAGCAGAGGTCATTGTGCAGGGAAGGAGAGTAGATAAGCTGTGAACTGTCATCTACTGTGAATGGTGTAATCCTGACTTGACTGTAGTTAAATGGGTTGTCCCATGAAAAATAATGGATCTGAATACTGAGTTATTCAATACAATGTATCTGTATAGCGCCACTTGCTGTTGGTTCTTTTTCTTATTTCTCTGTCCACCTCGCGGAGGTGGACGCACATGCTCAGTTCTATAATTCAACATCTCCTGAGCTGTGATAGGGTGAGGGTGCAGAAGAAAGAACATGCGCCGCCTGAGCTACCAGCTTGAAATCAATCTAGCAGAGCAAGTGGAGCAATGGATGGGCAGATTTCTGGATCCATGTGAGGTACAGAGCTGGTTCTAGCTTTGTTAGAAAGAGATTGTCATGTACTATATGATGTCTGATTTTAATTTTTTTTTTTCACGTTTATTATGGGATAGCCCCTTTAATAGTTCCTACTAACATGGTATATGGGCCAAAGTTTGAGCGTGCACTGCTACAAGCAACCCACCAGTGACTGGCGAGCTTAGAAAACCCAGAAGTGGACACCCAGAAGTGTGTTCAACAAAAACATTCCACCAACTGGTGCAGTATAAAGTATATGAAACCACTTGTTCCTTTGAAAAGAATTCTTACAAAAAAAATAAAAAAAATTCAGGAACGGTTCCTCAGCCATTCATTCATTTGCGCTGCACTTTCCAGATGCTCAACATTCTTGACATCAGAGTGGAAAAATTTACTGTTAGTCTAGAGAAATCCAATATCGCCATTCTTGTCATATCCCTCATAGCTTCATTATTAGAGCAGGTCTGTGGAAGCTATAAAGGGCTGTTAAATGATTAAAAATATGGTCCTTGTGTTACATCACTTGCTACATACCTGAAAGCGAGAGCTCCGTTCGTACGCATAAAGCAAGCGTCTACCTTATAAAACACAAGTATGTGCGCCTTCATTAAATATTTGTCTGTATTTGGGGTAAGATACACCAAAAAAATTCAACTTGGGCAAAAATCCTTTTATGGCAACCTGGGGGTATTAAACACTAAAGAACATAGATCCGAAGCCCAGAACAACACCGTAAAGTTTAACAGTATTCATAAAAAAGGACACAGCAATGCTTACATTTTCCACATCGTCAAAAGGAAGCCAGCGTTACTTCATTCTGTTTCTGAATTCAGGCTGGATCACTAGACAACCCCAATAAACTGGCAAGTTACCGGGGCATGTCTTACTGGGCTTGGAGCTAAGAGACTGAGGAGGGACTAAGGAGGCGTAATACCTTCTTGACACTTATCTACCTGTTGAGTTATAATCTAAAGTCTATGGACACCTTTGGGGGCAATTTTTTTTTGCATTATTACGTTTTACTCATTTTGAGCTTAAAAAATATTTTTTTCAATTGGTCTTTCCCCTGTAGAGAGTCTCTAGTATAAGTACGTATATTGGTCTTGCCCCCAGTGTAGAGAGTCTCTCGTATAAGGCTCTGTGTTTACACTGTGTCCCATCAAGGAACTCAACTGACTGCTCTGATCTCCTGACAGTTCAAACTCATTATAGCTCAATTCTTGTCAAACTGATAAGAATATAGCTGAAATAAGTGTTCATGAGCTGTTAAGAGCTCAGAGATAAGGACTATACCTAGCCATCAGATGACAGTACAAAGCAAAAGTGATGCTCACAACTAGGCTAAAAGTCAATTTTTAATAAAGACCAGGTGAAAAAATTATTTTTAGCGCAAAATGAGTAAAATACATTCATCAAATAAATTGCTCACAAAGGACTTTATAGCCTTTAAAGGGATTTTTCCAGGATTTTACTACTGATGACCTATCCTCAAGACTCCCGGGACCCCTGCCGATCAGCTGTTTGAGAAGGTACCGCCGCTACCTTCTCACAGCCTACCAAGCACAGCGCCTGTACTTGGTATCGTGCTCAGCCCCATTCACTTGAATGGGGCTGACCCGCTCCTAGACCACGTGACCAATGAAAGTGACGTCACTGGCCTAGGAAAAGCTAAGAGAAGGCAGCGGTGTTCACGGGAGCGCCAGTGCCTTCTCAAACAGCTGATTGGCGGGGGTCCCGAGAGTCGGACCCCAACAGATCAGATACTAATGACCTATGCTGAAGATAGGTCATCAGTAGTAAAATCCCGGAAAACCCTTTAACACACTGTAAAGAACATGAATGGTCGAGTCCATCACCTATGGCTGCATTTAACCCCCTTAATAACCAAGCCTGAAAAGACCTTAATGACTAGAAATATTTTTTACATTTTTTTTTTTGGCAATTACATATCACCGTCCTCAGGATGGCAATACACTTAGATGCTGCGGCGGGCACAGGAGCGATGTCTCTCTGCCCCTTTGTTACCTCAGATAGACTTCAGGCCTAGTTCCTGTAGCCTATTAGAGGCCAGCACAATGATCATTGCACCGCCTGAACGGGGCAACGTACAGCTCTAGACACTGGCCAGAAGAGGCCTGCACCACATAGTTGTCAGCCGCATGCAGGTAAGTACTTGAGTTTATTTTTATTTGGTACAATGGTGTTGGGCTACTATGGGGAGGACACTACGGGGGAATTTTGTACTGGCACACAAGGGGACATGTTCTTGTACTGGCACACAATATGTGGGGGCACTATGGGGACACTGGTTCTACTGGGGGCTCTAAGAGGGCATTTTTGGTTGTGACACACAGAAGGGGGCATTTTTTTTGCACTGGCATACATTATAAGGGGGCATTTTTTGCACTGGCACACATTATAAGAGGGCATTTTTTGCACTGGTACACATTTTATAAGGGGGCATTTTTTGCACTGGCACACATTATAAGGGGGCATTTTTTGCACTGGCACACATTATAAGGGGGCATTTTTTGCATTGGCACACATTACAAGGGGGCATTTTTTGCATTGGCACACATTATAAGGGGGCATTTTTTGCACTGGTACACATTTTAAGGGGGCATTTTTTGCCGGCGCACATTATAAGGGGGTATTTTTGTACTGGTATACATTATAAATAGAATTATTACTAATGGGGGACTATGGGGAACATGATTACTTGTATGGGCGCAACTGGGGCACTACAACTATTGAGGGCACTGTTAACACTAAGGGCACTCTGGCAGATAACTATTTCTATTGACTGGACTTTGGGGGGCACTATTACGGTGGGAAGGCATCCTGGCACAGTATCACCTTAGCACAGTTGTTTTTGGGGGACATTATGTTTACAGCACTATAAGTTTCAGGGACACTATTTGCTGGGCCCTGTTTTTTTTTTAGGGCACTGAGTGCCAATAATTATTGAAGGCGCACTATCCATGTGGTACTAGTATTTTCAGCGGGGCTACTTGTGCAGTATAGTATTGAGGAGCACTGTGGGCACAGTATTGGGGGTGGCAGGATGATGGAAAAATAGGAAACTAAGACGTCTGTCTGTCAAACTCTGCAGAGACAAGAGATGGGCGAAAGAAATCATCATGGAGGTCTGGTCTGAATGGAGAAGATGAGGAAAGAGAATATCTACAACAGAGGAGACCACTATACGTAAGAGGTATGTAGTGCTGTATTTTTCATTTTTTTATTTAATGTGTGCCCAATAAAATGTATTTTATAGTAAATAACGGCAATATTTTTTTTTGGGGGGGGGGTATTTTTTATTACATTATTTATAACTTTTTAAAATCCCATTATGGGATAACTATTTTATAACTTTATTTCACACTTATAATGTATTAGATGACCCCAGTATCCTAATACATCATGCTCTGAGTCAGTATGATACAGGCTGCTGTTAGAGTAACACTAGTGTGCAGCAGTAACAGCAGGCTTGCAGTACAGACAGCCCTGTGTGTCAGTCATAAGTCCTCCGGGCTGACAAAGTATCGCTCCCCCAGCTACGTCAGGTCACTGGGAAACCTGGGGACCCGATCACAGGAGGAGTCCCCTTTGATCATGCTGCAGTTTGGTTAACAGCCAGGATTGGAGCTTCATCCAACCCCAGCGGTTGAACAGGAGCCAGTGCTAGGAACACAGGCTGTTAGTAACAGCCATTTCTTAGCGCTGAAGCGCTCCGGCAGCCATTTAAACCCCCTCATCTGCAGCGACACTGCTGACTGGAGACCTGCATTGCCCGCTATCAAAAAACAGCAGGCGGTCGTTATGGGGTGAAATGTATAAACTGACAACTGTGTGTTACCATTCACCATGTCAATAGGGTATTCCTCTATACAGTCTATATCAGCACTGATTGTAACCGGTCAGACTGTGTAGGAACACAACCCATTGACAAAGTTAAGGGTAACATCCAGCTGTCTATGTATTAAAGGGGCTCTCTGGCCCCATAATACATTTTTATCTACCTACAGCACCCCAAACACTGCATATTTGTGCCCCATATACCTGTTTTAGATCGGCACTTTCCTCCCCCTGTTCACAGCATCAGCGCATCCTGACAGGAGGTTTACACACAGAATGTCCTCAATGTAAGACTGTAAGTCATTTGTGACACGTCTGCCATTTTCTTTTGCTGTCTAATGGGTGCTGCAAATCCAGAATTGCACATGACTGGAAGCTTATTGTACCATAGTAGAGTTTTTTGGTGCAGATTTTGGAGTGTTTCTGCCTCAAAATCATCTTCAAATCGGCTCCAAAACGCCTAAAAACATCCCCATTCATTTCAGTCAGAAGCAGCAATTCCTTTTTTTTTTTGCTTTTTTTTTTACACGTGTAAAAAAAGAAGCAGCATATCTTATCTTGGGGCAGAATCAGCTCTGAATCTCCCATTGAAATGAAGGAAGCAGAAAAAAAAACACCTCCATGAAAGTCCATGTGTTTTCCCCATGTTTTTTGGTGCAAATCTGCTTCAAAAACAAAACCTCACGCTGAAAACTGACCGTTGTATTCCGTGCAGATTTGAAGTGAACTCTTTTTTCGCGCTGAGAAAAGACACATGTATTCCACACTGATTTCAAGTGTGTAATTCAAAATTGGTCATGTGAACTGGCCCTTAGAGTGCTAACTTGGCTACTTCTGGAGGTCCCATAGAGGTGAATGGGGGCCACACAAGCATGGTGCACTCTCCTTTACTTTGGAGTGGCCGTTCTGGAAACAGAGGTAGGACTCACCCTATCTGACTTTGATGGCCTATCCTAGTGATATGACATCAATGTCTGAGATGAGACAACCCCTTTAACCCTTAGAGGACCGTGCAATTTTCCATATTTGCGTTTTTCACTCCCCGCCTTCCCATAGTCCTAACTTTTTTTATTTTTCCGTTCACATAGCCTTGAGAGCTTATTTTTTGTGGGACAAGTTGTACTTTCTAATGGCGCTATATAGGCATCATTGAAAACTTTATTTTCAATATATTCCTCTAATAGACTCCGAAGCCTGCTTGAGGCTTCGGTCTATTAGAGTACTGTAACAGGTTCTTGGATCTCTCCTGTTACAGGAGAGGAAGCGCTCAGCTTCCGGACTGCTCAGATGCCGTGGTCACATTTGATCACGGCATCTAAAGAGGAAAACGTATGCTATCAGCTTTATGGCCGATCACATACATGTACCGCGGGTCTCTGCTATTTTAAATAGCAGAAACCCGGCGGCTATGGGTCCCGCTGCAAGTGCGGACAGGCGCCATGTTTAAAGACCCCTTCAGGACCTCCAGACGATGGAGGTCCTCAAGGGGTTAATGATCACCTGTTTCCAGACTGGAGGCAAGTTTATTCCATCATGAGCAATACGTGTGTTTCTATGAACATGTCAGCAGCCTAATGGACTACCTGAGGGTTTGCCTCTCAACACATACACTATGACTAAGGTTGCATAGCTGGACCGAAACGCGCAAGTGTTTTTTTTCTCTGACAATGTGGATACCTTTAATACTTGAGAAAACGTTTTTCTACGTTCTTAACAAGTCCTGGTGCTGGACAACTTGTAGATTTGCACATTTTATTATGCGATGAAACACCATAGTAAACTGGAGTCCGGCTGCTTGTGTCGAGGTATATGGACTTAATGTAATGTATTCTATTGCAAATCCTGAGTTTCCCACGTCTTCAGGATAATGTGAATTCAATATCCTGGATAATGTGATGAGACAAGAACAAATGTGCCTTTATATACTTTTATACTCTGTAGTCTTTATAAAGCTTGCATAAAATGTATTCATATTTAGCTGATGCAACAGGTCTAAGATGGCGCCTGTACTCTTATCTACACGTGGGCCTTATCTCTTTCTCAAGGCAGTGATGCAGGATGGCATGAGGCTCCTTGCCCAATCAAGACCACGTAGGAGTACAAGAAGATATATACATTATTAGTTATTTGCATGCTTACACCCCTTCTCATTTTTCTGTGAAGATATGTACCGTTATAATAAAAGAGGAACTTCAGAGCTATAGAGTCAGCAGCCACGAGGCATGTCATAGATCTGATGCTGAACTATATACGCTGTGTCAGTGTCTTTTCTTAGATAAGTGTACACTCATGCCTGCTTGATTCAGAGTGACTGATTGAACCCCAAAAAAGCAATATTAGTTGCACCCCAACAGCTGGCGCCCAATAACGTGGGGCCCCCGAAAGGAGCATCAGGACTCGCTCGGTGTCCCAACCCTTGACCGACCACAGGACCCACTCCCTCCCGAACGGAGGCCTGATCGCCCTCACTAAGACCACGGTAAGTTGCATATACACTGTATGTGTTAATTTGCCTGTGGCTCGAGGGGGTAGTGGCAGCCTGGGGTTTAGGTTGTGTGGGACCTGAGTGAAACGTCACGTGACCAGACGCCTGGTGGTCTTCGCCGGGGGTTCTAGAACCTATAGCTTTTCAAACGTTTGTAATAAGGTCACGCGGGGATTCAATCAGATCACGTTAGGGACCCAGACTGGCAGCGGAATCTGTGAGAACACTTTGGAGTAGTGATTTAGGTGACGCCTGGGTATACCGACAAGTTACCCAGAGCGTGCGCCTAACACGTTAGAGTAGTTATTTGGGCGGCGCCTGGGTATACCGACAAGTTACCCGGAGCGTGCGCCTGGGATTTGGGCGGCGCCTGGGTATACCAACAAGTTACCCGGAGCGTGCGCCTGGGATTTGGGCGGCACCTGGGTATACCAACAAGTTACCCGCAGCGTGCGCCTGGGATTTGGGCGGCACCTGGGTATACCAACAAGTTACCCGGAGCGTGCGCCTGGGATTTGGGCGGCACCTGGGTATACCAACAAGTTACCCGGAGCGTGCGCCTGGGATTTGGGCGGCGCCTGGGTATACCGACAAGTTACCCGGAGCGTGCACCTGGGATTTTGGTGGCGCCTGGGTATACCGACAAGTTATCCGGAGCTCGAGCCTGGGGTATACCGACAAGTTACCCGAGTCTCAGACCAGTTAGTTAGTTGTTAGGTTGTTAGTTAGTGCGCTGAGTGGTAACCGTCGTGCCCATTGTTGCAACTCCCTCACGGGCGAAGTGATGATTGTAGTTTGAAGTTTGAAGCTTAGCCGCTTGAGTCGGCGTGTAAATTGGGGAGATCGTAGTGGTTTCTCTCTCCCCGGGGAAATCGTAGTGTGTTTCTCTTTCCCCTCCCCCCGTGATTTATTGGCTATTCGGAGGACGGTTAACTCAGGTTGGCGAAAACGGCCGCGCCAATAGGGCACTGTAAGATATGCTTCAAGTGTTCAAAAGACAGCACAGTCTCCCGGCTGGTGCTCAGAATGCTGTCAGTCTGGTGGAATAAAGAAAGCAAAAAGATATGTGAAGGATGTGAAAAGCTTGTTTAAGATAATTGGGATGCCTCCACGAGGCAGATTACAGCCCAGTGAAGGTGTGATCGATGTAGCAAGAGCCTTCTATAGAACTGCTTCAAATCAGAAAAGGGAAAAAAAAAAAAGATGGACTGTGGAAAGTGTATTGAAGGGAAAGAGAAGTTGATTAGAAGGGTAATAGGCTGGTGCAGCAAAAATGGTTGATATGGTTTATGTAAGTGACTTATAGAAAGTTGTACTAGGTTGAGAAGAATAGCCATATTTCCATTGCAAAATGGCGGATTTGGCTTCTAAAGAAAGAAGAGGGGGAAAAAAAAAAAAAAAAAAGGATCTTCTTCAGTTTTACTTCAGCTTTGTGTCTCCTGCAGTTTGCAGTTTCAGACCTCCCTTTGGAATTTATGACTATGATAATCTACTTGTTATGTCTGTGTGAACCAGAAATCTGACCTTGTGTGTTGCTAGAGAACCGATTAGTAGATGAAGGTCACACAGCCAAGTTTACTGTGAGCGATATCTGCTCTATGGATGTGATGATGAGGCCAAATTAAGGGTTAAGTTGAGAATGGAAGAAATCATCACTCACAGGGAAGTGTTCTGGCATTAGGCCAAAAAGGAGTGAACACTGGACATTCGGCCTTGAATTTACAACATTATATTTTAGATGTCATGAAAACCAATGCGAACATCAGCGGTAAATTATTAAATATAAGAATTTAGTCTGGGCAGAAATGTATAATGAAAAGACAAATGATTACTTTTACATGCCGCCAGCACAGCCCCTAAAATGGCGCAGGTGGACCCTGCCACGCTTCCGATGCAGACACATCCCCCGCCATATCACAAGCCCCCTCAGTCTCCCTCTTCAGAGGGGTGGACCTGTAAAGTACGTCAGTGCCAAAACCACGCCCGTGGCTCACCTCCTTGTATCTAGTTATTACACAAGATGGCACGCCCTACGTCCCATTTCCGTTCCAGCAGCCATCTTAACTAATCCCATTCCCACTCCGGTGGCCATCTTAACTCCTGCAACTTCCTTAACTTCCTTTCCAGGTAGCCATCTTAACTGAGGGAACTTCAGTCCCTGCCCAGCGGCCATCTTAGTTACTGGTATTCTCCATGACACGGCTACAAGTGGGAAACAATGCACATAGATGCAAGTAGAAGCACAACGAGTACTCGACTTAGTAAATGAAGGATATAAATATAACTGTAATCAATTAATATTGTTTAATTAGAAATCAGAAATTTTATAAATTAATAACTTTTGTTTTTCTCTTTCTAGCAGCTTGTAAATGTCCAAGAGTCGAGACAATAGTTTAACAATGTGTTGTAGGAGTGAACAACCGAAGACAATGGTATTATGTGCCAGCAATTGATTCACTTAATGTTTCTTTCTACCCCCTCCGTACAGGATGGTTTTCTGTGTGTATCCGTATCCAGGAAAGCTGTGTCTCTGAGAGTTGACTCATTCAGTGGAATGTGAATGAATGTAGCTTGAAGTTGTACTTGTGTGTGGACTGTACGCGGATGTAGCAGAGAAAATGAAGGAATGTGTATGATGTACTACATTTGTTTTTCTTTATATGCGCATTGGGGATTTTTATTTTTCCTTGGTACCAAATATTTTGACCAAACTCTACATTTTATTTTTGAAAACAAGGCAATGAAACGTTTATGGGCCCTTCATGTTTTGTGTCTGTATTGTCAGATCTGTTCGTTTCTATGTTTGCTTTTTGTCGACTTGTTGTATGTCTAATGTACTAACATCAGAGATCTGACCCCATGGACAACCAAGACAAGACTGACTCAAAGAGGGAAGCTCACAGTGTGCGACTGAAAGGGGTGGACTAAGGGGGGAGGGAGGAGGACAATGTTGACGTCACAGATACAAAGACAGCCCTTGTGCACATCTCCTAGTTACGAATACTCTGTTCATTCAAAAGAAAAAAAAGGTCCAATCATTTCCACATCCAGAAAAGTTGGGTACTGCTACAAAATGTGCAGAATACACAATATCACACATTTAGTAAACATCAAACATCGTTAGGTATCTCAAGAAGGTTGGTTATTAATAAAATATTAATGGTATTGTGTTTTATTTGGTTCAAAAGGTTTACATTACACAAGATACCCGGGTATTGGTATTGATTAATGTATTGAAATATGCAGGATTATTTGTAAAAAAAAAAATCATGAGAGTTTGTTTTGAAGTATCCTTTAATTAGACCAGATTTAGAGTCTCACAAAAGTCCATTTTGATTTGACAGAAGACCTCTTTGTTCTCATTGGTGTTATTTACATAAGGTGTTGGACCGACAAAAGTTCTAAGGACATTTGTTTATTTGATCAATGATGAAGAGAGGAACTGTTCCGGTGCACCTTTCCTGTGTGCAGCTAAAAAGAGCTGGGACTAACAACCTCGGGGAAAGTCCAGGAGCTGCTACGTCCAGTCTACAAGGTGTGGTAAGACACAGTTGTCAGTAACCCGTCACCCAACAAGAAACAACTTCGACCACGGGTCTGCCATGCTGAACAAAGCCTTGCTGTTCGTACTAAGGCTGTCCAGGGGTGGACCTTAACGGTAATCTGTGTGCCTAACCAGCAGAGCTGATGCAGACCAGTGAGGGTGGGAGGTCCTTGTGTCAAAGCTCCTTCCACAGTCAAGGTAACAGACTGTTTATCACCCACTGATAAGAGGCTCTAACATCTACACTGACACCTACACCTGCAACCCCTTCACATACATAAGGAGGGGTCATAGACTGAACTTTATAATAACAAGCATTAAGTGATGGACAATTGACTTTGCACCAAAAACTTTTGTTATTATCCAAGAAGATCGAAGAGAAGACGACCACGGAGAGACACTTCTTGTTAGTCCAACACACAGTTTTTGTTTTTTTAGAAATTCAATGGTCCACAAGTAGGTTTCTGTCAAATGATTAGGATAAGCCCAAGTACATAGGGGGGTGCCTGTTGGGTTTCAGCCTTGGTGAAGACTACATTTTCCCCCATGTCGGTCTAGACACTCTTGACAATTAGAAAATCAAAGATTAGGGAAAAATTCAGTCTTTAGGGGGGACTGTGAAGGTAGACCGGTAGAAATACTGAATTTTCCCCTCACAGTGTTATGTCATTTGTATATACATGTATTTAATGCTATACAAATATATATATATATATATATATCTCAGCTTTGTAAATGCTTATGCAGCTGTATAGAATGTCTATATCCTGGTATTGTTTAGGTAGGGTCAGACGTGGAAAACATCAGTATTTAGGGGGGACTGTCGAGGTATATGGACTTAATGTAATGTATTCTATTGCAAATCCTGAGTTTCCCACGTCTTCAGGATAATGTGAATTCAATATCCTGGATAATGTGATGAGACAAGAACAAATGTGCCTTTATATACTTTTATACTTTTATACTCTGTAGTCTTTATAAAGCTTGCATAAAATGTATTCATATTTAGCTGATGCAACAGGTCTAAGATGGCGCCTGTACTCTTATCTACACGTGGGCCTTATCTCTTTCTCAAGGCAGTGATGCAGGATGGCATGAGGCTCCTTGCCCAATCAAGACCACGTAGGAGTACAAGATGATATATACATTATTAGTTATTTGCATGCTTACGCCCCTTCTCCTTTTTCTGTGAAGATATTTCTATAGGACTGCCTAATATAGCCAACTGGCGCACTCGGCTATTTTCAAAAGTCCCATAGAAATGAATAGAAAACGCACTGTGCAAGTGCAACCACCACTCCATTCACTTTTATGGGGCTGATGGAAATAGCTGAGCCAGTGCTCGGTATGCCACCAATGCATGAGACGGGCAAACCCCTTTAAGATTTCTAAGTGTTTTTTTTTAAACTCTGGATGCCAATAAGAAAACTCTCATTCACAGACAGCAAACAGAGATCTTGAAAACGGTGAGAAATTTATCAACAATACAAATTAGAAAGCTTCAGAACTTTTTATTACAGGAAATTTGTCACCAGGAAAATCCACTGATAAACCAGGCACGACGCCTTGTAGAGCTGCATGTGATACCTTTCACTTAGCGACCAGTTACTTTTTTCTGGAAAAAAAGTACTTTTAATCCATATGCAAATGAGCAGCTAAGAGCACCAAGGGCGGGCCCAAGCCACTCTGTGCACCCTTGCTCCTCCTGCTCCCTCTCTTTCTTGCTTGCCAGGGCCATGTTCCTGTATAGTCAGCTCGCCTGGCCCTGACATTCAGGAGAGGAAGCAGGAGGAGCAAGGGTGCACAGAGTGGCTTGGGCCCGCCCTTGGTGCTCTTAACTGCTCATTTGCATATGGATTAAAAGTACTTTTTTTCCCAGAATGCAGCAATGAATCACGTGAAAGGCATCATTACATTCAGCTGAGGTAGCCTACAAGACAGGGTGCCTGGTGTAAGAGTAAATAAATGGGGGTGGCCTTACTGATCGACATACTCCTTTGATATGCCCAATCAATAGGAGTCTGACCATTATGTCCCCTGCTGAATGCCATGACTAGGTGGCAGCAGTTTTATGAAGAGAAACTTCTCATTTGACTCTTACGCAAGCAATTACACCGCCCAGGCTTACCCGTGTCACTTCCAGCGCCCGTTGATAAAGCTGGCATGGCTGCAGAATATCACGAGACAGTCCAGAGAGAAGACAAATCCACAGCCGCAAGGCAGGAGTCAGCTGGAGAAAACCTGCCGGCCGATCTGCAGCACGCGATTTATGCCGCTCAAACACCTTTCCTCCTAAAAAAGAACAGAGACACAATTTGTACGGTGAAGCCCATGGTCACAGCACGCCAAAAATCTCTCTTAAACTTTATAAATTTCGTGACTCTAAGCCCCATAGAAAATGCATCACCTCCAAATGAAGGGGCCAATTATCATCTTGAAGTAGGTGCGCTGTGAAATGTCTCTCGTCTTGCTACAGGTACTTAAATCAAGGAAGAAATAATTACGTGCGGTGAGACGGAGAAAACAAGGAGAAAAGGAACACAAACGGAGCGGCCGATGGGGGCTGCCTTGTCCGCCGATCAATCCTCTCCTGTCCTTCAGTCATTCGATAAGACGGCCTGATTTGTCATTTTAAGGCCAGGCCGTCGTAGGCGAGCAAATTAATCATCATTCTAAACGAATGAATCATTTTTGCTTCAATGGCGACATTGTTTTGTACGTTTTGCTCCGTGAGAATCGTAATTTAACAGGACATGTAAGGTATGCACGGTGCTAGGAGCGACAGGTTAAAATAACACCCCCCTGATGGGAGCCGTACATTAACACTTGACAAAGCAAACACCAGCCATGTAATGTACCGCGTACTCCAAACCAGTCAGTCATGTGAAACGTCATCCTAAGTCCCAGATTTGTCCTTTTTGTATGAATTGTAACTTATGGATATTTGGTTTGGCTATATTATCCTGTCAAGTTGGATTTTGACTCATAAGGAGCCACTTCCAAAAGGTGGCGCTAGCGAGATGGTTCCTTGGGAGATGCCTCTTTTCTTATGAATTGTAAGGCTACTTTCACACTTGCGGTAGCAGAGTCCGGCAGGTTGTTCTGGCGGGGGAACAGCCTGCCGGATCCGTGCTAATGCTAGCCCACCATGCCGCCAGAAGTCTGCTCCGGCCCCATTCACTATAACAAGCAGAGAGGCGGCCGGACAGAAACCACAGCAGTCTGTAGTTTTTGTCTGGCCACCTTTCGGTGGTTTGCCGTGCTGCGGCTGGACCTCCGTTATAGTGAATGGAGCCGGAGCGGATTTCCGGTGCCACGGTGGGTTAGTGTTAGCACGGATCCACCAGGCTGTTCCCCCGCCGGAACAGCCTGCCAGACCCTGCTACCGCAAGTGTGAAAGTAGCCTAAGAAACCTTTATAATTCTGTTCGTCATATCTGCATCTTATTGGTAACAACTAAGGCCTTGTTCACATTTCTGTTTTTCACTGACCACATTTTTCACGGACAGCACATGTACCCATTAATTTTAATGTGCTTGCCGGGTCAGCGAAAAAAATCACGGAGACATGTACTATATTGGTTTGTGCATCAGTGTTTGGTCCGTTTTTCACAGACCATTGGTAGGAGATGCTCTGGAAATTAGTTTTCAGCCTAAAGGTGCATTCACACGACCACATGTATTTTGTAGTCCGCATAATGCAGATCTGCAAAAGATATCCATGACGTTCGTGTGACGACAATAATAGGACATCTTTTTTGCGGAACAGGAATACGGATGCAGACAGTACATTGTGTGCCATCCGCAGTTTTTCCAGACCCATTGAAAAGAATGGGTCCACATCCAATTCGGATTGGATGCAGACAAAAAATACGGTTGTGTGAATGGCGCCTTACAGTGTCCATAGAATACGGATTACACACGGACGGCAAAAAACGGACCAAACAAGGCTCCTTCACAGAAATCTTCATAGAAGAAACATGGACGGATGTTTGCACAGACGTCAAGCAGACACAGAAATGTGAACGAAGCCTAATACAGCCTCCCAACCTTCCTAGACAAAATGATCCTCCCTGTCATTGTTTGTTTTCCTGGCTGCAGTGGTAACTTCTTGCACACAGAAAGTCACTGCTGCAGCCAATCACTGGCCTCAGCAGTCACAAGTCATATACTGCTGAGGACAGTTATTGGCTGCTTGATGACCTGGTTTGGACAGGATGTTACCACTGCAGCCAGGAAGATGATGTAATCTCTGCAGGAACGAAGCATGACACTGGACTCAGCAAGGTAGAAGAGTATGACTTCCTTTGTTATTTTGTGTACAATTACGGCTGCTGGTAAATTTTTGATTTAACTTGGACAATCCCTTTAAGCGATGTCTGATTTAAAAAAAAAAAATTTCAGCAAAACAAGGATTATATCAATTTATGGAGGTTTAAAAAAAAACAAAAAAAAAAAAACACCACACTGTTTACAGACACAAAATATATACACACACAAATACAATACACAATAATAACATTGTTATTGGAAAAACAAGAAAAACAGGAAAAAAAAATAAAGTCTGGGATTTGAAAGCTCAAGCTCATAGGAAATTGGGCAGACAAGAACTGGGCCAAAGTGTTCTCATCGCTCATCAAATCTGCCTCAGTGATAGAGAATGAACAGACTACTCGGCCTAAGCTGCCAAAAGTCAATCTGTGGGATCTCCTGGGATCACTGGTGGAGAACTGGGCCACAGGCTGAGAACCACAACACTGAGCTGAAGGAGCGGCGGTGCCAAGCTTGGCCTGCACTAGGTGTAGAACACCTCCGGCATGTATTCAGTCTCCCAATTACAAGCATTATTCCAAAGAGCTGGGGACTACGTGGATGAAGTCAGCCAGTCTAGGGAATAGCTTAATAGATGATGGCCTGGTGCTCTGCTGGTTCCTATGACATAAGTGGCCTGTAAACATTAACAGGTTTATTTCTCTTGGTTATGTGAATGACGTCACTGAATTTCCTGTATGAGACCCCAATACAGAGCATGACACTTTTTACCAGGTTTACACTGAAAAGAAAATCAGCAATAAATAGTTTACTTCTTCTGACAATCAATAATCTCTGTTTTTGGTAAAGTTGTGTGGAAAATATGGCTAAAAAATTATATGTGGTGTCACCCAGCTTTGCTAAATCCTTTGCTTTACACTGGGTCAATTATGGGGAACAAACATTCTCTCCAGATAACTGGCGCATGTAAATGTGCCGCCGATCACCTGATGCTCGTTAATGCAGCACCAAAAATCCTTTTATGTCGGTAGCAGATCGCTCTGCGTAAACCAGGGCTGTGGAGTCGGTAAGCCAAAGCCCCAACTCAGACTCCCTCTTACATGGAGCATGTTTAAGTCATAACTTTAAACAAACTTTGCATAAATCAATAGTACAGATATGTCATGACAAAAAAAAGTTTGTAATAAATGTTTTACTAGATATCTTTATTCTTAACTTTCAGTATCAGGCTTTTATCTGGGTACAGCTCACTAAGGGCCTGATGTATGAAAACTGTCTAGGTCTAAGACTTTCTTTGTTGCCCATAGCAACCAATCAGAGCTCCCCTTTCATTTCTCCACAGCACTATATAAAATGAAAGGGGAGCTCTAATTGGTTTCTATGGGCAACAAAGAAACTTCTACACCTAGACAGTTTTCATACATAAGGCCCTAGGTGTTTTACATCAGAGGAAAAGCAAACTAAAACATAAAGCAGAGAGAACATGCACTGGACAAGTGATTTATGCATAGTTTATTGAAAGTTTACATATACTAAGAAATACTTGCCTTAAAGGGGTTTTCTCAGAACACTGATTCACTGGATGACAAGCAGTTTGCACTCACCCTGCCTCCTCAGGCTGTGGGGGGGGGGGGTCTCCAGCAGTTATTACTCTGACAGAGCAGGCGATTGTGATCTCCAACATAATTACAGGTAAAGCTTCTCAGTCCTCACAACACTTGTACCTTTTGCTTACCGCAGGTAATCACTCAGAGCTCAGTCCATCATTCTTCACTGTTCTCAGCCAACCAGATAACAGTCTTTCTTGTCTGCAGGTTACCACAGAAACCTGTGTACAGTGAGAGATCTGCTGAACTGTCTATAGTTAATGACTAAAGTAAAATCTACTGACCACTGTATTTAGAAAATGTCTTTCTTTAAACTAACCCTTTATGTTGAAAGCTAATCTTTGTAACTAGTGAGAAAACCTCTTTAAAGGGTTTGTCACCAATACAACAGGATGACATTTGCAATGTGCAAATGTCACCTGATGCCAAATGTGTTAGAGATTTTATTCCTACAGTCCCCGTTTTTGTTAAAATTGAACTTTTATAATATGTAAATTAGCCTCCTAGGAGCAGGGTGGGCGGTAACCCTGCTCCTAGAGGCACCGTTTCCCCACCTTCAATAACGCTTCCGTTGTGACGATTGTCAGGGCCAGGCAGATCGCTCTATCTGCTGCCGGCCCTGTCCGTGCTCAAAATCCCGCGCCTATGTTGTCTGTCCTTCATTCGGCGCAGGCACAGTGAGTGAAGCAGACTGCCGGGCTCAACAGTATAAAACGGAACTACAGAATACAACTCAAGTACAGCGTATAATATATTTTCCAGATAACTAGTGAAGACATAAGACAAATTACTGATCAGGTCATACATTCGGATGAGAATATGTGTGGGTGTCAGTCATCCGAGCGAGGCTCTGGAGCTTTCAACCTTAATGCTACACCCCAGACATTGCTGCTATGATACACGGGGAGCAGCTTTACAGATGTCTACAGTAATGAGCGCAATAAATCCCATGAAGAAAATCTTGGCAGGAGACCTCTCTTTTAAAACAAGTGCACTCAGTATTCTCTCCTGCAGACGATGCGATAAGACGGCACTGAATGTGCGATATGACATCATAGGAGAAGCACGAGCCATACATTTACAAATGTCTTCAATAATTAAGGGCGGAATGAAGGAGGAAACTCAGGAAACTCCACAAGCAGTCAATTTGGCCACACAACAAGGGAATAAGCACACTGACTTTTTATGAAGCCGGTGATTCATTCCTGCGATTCCCCAAATACTCTAATAAAAAGCAGTGACAATGCCATTACGCAGCTTGGAAAGGAGCGTGCGCTGCCGCATCAGAGAGCACGGGTAAGTGTTGGAGGGTGACCCAGGTCTCTGTATACTGTCAGGCCTACAGAACTGGGAGATGAAAGTCGGAGGAGACTCTTGGTCCAAAAAAACATAGCGGCCGCCAAGGACACTTTGTGCAGATGGAGAATTGTGCTGAAATCTTTACTGACTCCGCGTAACAATTTCTATGATGGAAAGAAACAGTTCTCTGATATGGCACACATCATCATATCATTGATATAATCATAAGTAACAGATAATGAGGGGAAAACAGCAGGATTTGGATTTTTTATGTGTTTTTTTTGGCATATTTAGGACATTATGAGTTTATCTTAATAGAAGGCATTCTGACGTTTTCCTCATTACCTCAGTAGGTTGTCCATTACTGACAACCTACTGAGATACGAATTTCCAGTTTCCTACTAGAGCGAGTGTAGACACAGAAGTGGATTTTCTTAAGTGGACCATAGATCAGGCTTGCCCCCATAGGGGAGATATACAGTACAGACCAAAAGTTTGGACACACCTTTCACGACTATGAAAATTGTAGATTCACACTGAAGGCATCAAAACTATGAATTAACACATGTGGAATTATATATGTAACAAAAAAGTGTGAAATAACTGAAAATGTCTTACATTTTAGGTTCTTCAAAGTAGCCACCTTTTGCTTTGATTACTGCTTTGCACACTCTTGGCATTCTCTTGATGAGATTCAAGAGGTAGTCACCTGAAATGGCATTCGAACAGTCTTGAAGGAGTTCCCAGAGATGCTTAGCACTTGTTGGCCCTTTTGCCTTCACTCTGCGGTCCAGCTCACCCCAAACCATCTCGATTGGGTTCAGGTCTGGTGACTGTGGAGGCCAGGTCATCTGGCGTAGCACCCCATCACTCTCCTTCTTGGTCAAATAGCCCTTACACAGCCTGGAGGTGTGTTTGGGGTCATTGTCCTGTTGATAAATAAATGATGGTCCAACTAAACGCAAACCGGATGGAATAGCATGCCGCTGCAAGATGCTGTGGTAGTCATGCTGGTTCAGTATGCCTTCAATTTTGAATTAATCCCCAACAGTGTCACCAGCAAAGCACCCCCACACCATCACACCTCCTCCTCCATGCTTCACGGTGGGAACCAGGCATGTAGAGTCCATCCGTTCACCTTTTCTGCGTCGCACAAAGACACGGTGGTTGGAACCAAAGATCTCAAATTTGGACTCATCAGACCAAAGCACAGATTTCCACTGGTCTAATGTCCATTCCTTGTGTTCTTTAGGCCAAACAAGTCTCTTCTGCTTGTTGCCTGTCCTTAGCAGTGGTTTCCTAGCAGCTATTTTACCATGAAGGCCTGCTGCACACAGTCTCCTCTTAACAGTTGTTGTAGAGACGTGTCTGCTGCTAGAACTCTGTGTGGCATTGACCTGGTCTCTAATCTGAGCTGCTGTTAACCTGCGATTTCTGAGGCTGGTGACTCGGATGAACTTATCCTCCGCAGCAGAGGTGACACTAGGTCTTCCTTTCCTGGGGCGGTCCTCATGTGAGCCAGTTTCTTTGTAGCGCTTGATGGTTTTTGCGACTGCACTTGGGGACACTTTCAAAGTTTTCCCAATTTTTCTGACTGACTGACCTTCATTTCTTAAAGTAATGATGGCCACTCATTTTTCTTTACTTAGCTGCTTTTTTCTTGCCATAATACAAATTCAGTCTATTCAGTAGGACTATCAGCTGTGTATCCACCTGACTTCTGCCCAACACAACTCATGGTCCCAACCCCATTTATAAGGCAAGAAATCCCACTTATTAAACCTGACAGGGCACACCTGTGAAGTGAAAACCATTTCAGGTGACTACCTCTTGAAGCTCATCAAGAGAATGCCAAGAGTGTGCAAAGCAGTATTCAAAGCAAAAGGTGGCTACTTTGAAGAACCTAGAATATAAGACATATTTTCAGTTGTTTCACACTTTTTTGTTAAGTATATAATTCCACATGTGTTAATTCATAGTTTTGATGCCTTCAGTGTGAATCTACTTTTCATAGTCATGAAAATACAGAAAACTTTTTGAATGAGAAGGTGTGCCCAAACTTTTGGTCTGTACTGTATATAACACATATATATATATATTTTTTTTTTTGGAGGGGGGGGGGGACTAAAGACTGAGGCTCCAAAACAAACTTAACAATACTAAATAGAACTATTAGTAACGTTAACTAACAACAGCTACTCTCCTACTAAGCGTAGAAAACGGAGGCGGAGGTAGACAACAGTGTTTGGTTTTGAAATAGGGTTTTGGAGACTTCGGGTTCGCACAGCCCATTACATGACACAAGACATTTGGCTGTAAAATTATGGCCCGGCTGACAGCAACAGTGGGAAGACACTCAGACTATTCTGCCCTGCAAGGCATCAGCATCAGCAAGAGGAGTATGAAATTCGGATGTAATCCAGACTTTATTCATTTTTATAAAGGTATTTTTTTGAACACTGCCCGGTGACAGATTAGTCCTTTTGGGTGTCACCACCCCCCAGCCGAACTAAAAACCCTCTCTGACATGACACTTGAGGCTGGGCAGGAAAGAAGCCCTAGTGCATAGTGGGACACTTCCGGCCACTGTTGTAATCTGCCTGCCCAGAAGTCCAGGGAGTCTGAGAAGAAGCTTTGTGAGCCAGACTGCAGGTACGCCTGAACCTGCTCATTGAGGCGGGTGATCTGGGCCTGCTCACTTGGCTGCAGCTGTTTGGAGCCTGCAGAGAAAAATTCCTGCATCATACTAATTAGGCTTAACTGGCTGCTGCTGGTTGTGGCAGAAGGTGGATGACTCGGCCGGACCTCCTTCTCAGACACGCTGGCAGCAGGCTGGGGCTGGCTAAAAGCTGTTGCCAGGTTACTACATAGCTTCTCCCGCAATGATACTAATTTCTCTTCCCTTTCCTGGGGAACTTTGGCGTTGGGACTCCCCTACAGTGACAGCATGGCGGGACAAATGGCCAGGATTTCCTTCCCCCATTGCCCCCTGCTGCATGAGCGTATATATATATTTCACATAGTGGCTTTCATCTAATTCCTGCTAGCGTCAGATGCGCCATAGTTATTTAGAGGTGCATGCCCCTTAATAATTGTGCCATGTCTATGCAGCTCCGACACCGAAATCTGTCCCAGCAAGGAAGCTGGTGTTGATTTCAGGTATAATTAATGGCAGTCTTCTGGCATAAATTATAATAAATGTGCCCAGCACCACTAACTCCGTGCCTCAGTTGTCCCTTTTCCAAAAAGTGCCCCCAAAAAGTTGCAACGCTTTTTTTTTTTCCGCAAGCATGGCATGCACCACTTACTGATGCCAGAAAACTGGTATAAGGGAAAGAAAAACGTCCCCTACAGATGGCAGACCAACGAAAGCCACATGAGCTGCTCTGGTAGGAAGGCAGAACGTATCGATCGGCAAAATGCGAAACACACACGGCCGGTATCCGTGTTTTGCGGATCCACAATTTGCAGCCAACGGCGCAAAACAGTGTGCATGAGGCCTTATGACTGTGGTTTAAACTTAGTCACCACTGAGTCCTTTAATTTTGGCATTTTTGTCTCATAACTTCCATCAAAGGAAGCAATTATTGAGCAGATCGGATTTTAAGATGCTGGTTCACTTTTCAGGCACTGATGGCAGTAGGCAGCATGCCTCGTGGGTCATTCTGTGTGATGTGTAGTTTATGGTCTAGAACACTAATGGCAAGTGACAGCAACCAATGCCAAAACCAAGGATGTGACGCCTAATCATAGCTCGGTACAAAAAATAATTATATATATATATATAAGGGGGAAGGTGAACAGCTCTGCCCCTTTGATAAAGCCAATATCTTGAGAGATGGGGTATAGAATGGCCTGTATCGGACCTTCGTTATAGATATGGACTTCTAGAAGTGAAGGGCATGTCTATAAAGGCAAAAGAAGAATCCTACATACTCCACACTCCCCATTTTTATGTTTAATTCCTCTGGGGTTTACCCAGACATGATAGCGACCGATAACAGATTTTACAGTGGGGCTCCCCTCACACCCCGACCTCCTACACGTGGTCCTTGGAGTTCATTTAGCAGACAAAAATAGGCATTTTGACAATGTCGCTCACAGAAAGTACTGGATGTACATGGACGGTATCCGCCATGACAGCAAAATACATACGGTCGTGTGCATGAGGCCTAATTGGTTGAAATGGATATATCCCTTTAAAATAGAAGGATTTCTGTTTACATGTTATTTAGGGGGTTCTTCTTGAAGGTTCTTCTATGGAACCAATACAAGTAGTAGTCTCCATAGAAGAGGACCACGCAGCACCTGGAGATGGGGCCCAGTCTAGGCTGGCTTCATCGCTTATTGAGGTTGATACATTTTTCTATGGCTCTTCAACAGTCCAGACAACCTGATAATCCGAAATTTACATATGCTCTGCAACAGAACTATAGGCCTCAATAGTCTAACACTGGCCCATAGCAAACAATCAGAGCCTTGCTTTCAATTCTCCACAGTAGAGTAAGGAATGAAAGCAGATTTTTGATTGGTTGGTAGGGACAACAAGGCCATTTTTTCCTGTTCTTTTCGATAAATAAGGCCCAATGTTTCTGCGATTTTCTACCAAACTTCTATCCAACAGAACTATGGGGCTTACTTGTCTAACACTGGCCCATAGCAAACAATCAGAGCCCAGCCTTCAGTTCTCCACAGTAGCGTAAGGAATGAAAGCGGCCTTCTAATTGGTTGCTAGGGGCAACAAGGCCAGTTTTTCTGCTCATAATGATAAATAAGGCCCAATGTTTTCACCATTTTCCACTAAACTTCTATTCAACAGGTCTATAGGCCTTACTGGTCTAACACTGTTCCATAGCAACCAATCGGAGCCCAGCTTTTAATATTTCACAGTAGCGTAAGGAAAGAAAGCTGATTTCTGATTGGTTGCTAGGGGCAACAAGGCCAGCTCTTCTATTCGTTTTGATCAAAAAGGCCCAATGTTTTTACCATTTTCCACTGAACTTCCGTCTACAAACCTGAACCATCACAACAGATGAACACTATGCAATATAAAATACCCCATAAACATATTTTAAACTTGATTTTACAACCATTTTCCCTCAACTAAAACCTTTAGAATCGGAGATAACGAACGCACTGTCAAAAATGTAATAGGAACGACCCAACGAAATACCGAGTAGCGGCACGTTAATCCATTTCTGGCCTAAATCCTCCGTATTTCCAGCCCCTGCGATGGAAGCGACATATTTGCACTGATGATGATGTTTGCATTGGCCGGGACGCCCGAGTACCCTCTGGAATTTGGTATCAGAAGCCAGTCAGGAGTATTAGTGACTGCTGTATGGAATAGATTTGCTGCAGCGCAGAAATAC
Source organism: Rhinella marina (assembly GCA_900303285.1). Taxonomy (NCBI): domain Eukaryota; kingdom Metazoa; phylum Chordata; class Amphibia; order Anura; family Bufonidae; genus Rhinella; species Rhinella marina. The sequence goes on from ONZH01011215.1 coordinate 458,195, forward strand.
CAGCTGTTACAGTACGTCCTGAGAGGGATTACCGAATATTCTTAAATTGAACTTCAATCCATCTTTCCATAAAAACTATAAGCAAACGCCAGGAACGTAGCGGCAGTATCGAGTGCACCTGAGGCATTTACAATACCCTGCAGAATTGTTACAACCAGCCTTTAAAAAGACTTCTTTTTGAAATTTCATTATTCCAGTTGTTCCTTGCTTCTATATATCACACTGTATCAGATTTTTTTTGGCTTCGGTTACGTGGAAACAGTGATATGTTAAATGCAGCGATACATAGTTGAATTTCCACCAGGCCCTTAGTAACCTCTCAGGCTCCTGGGGTAATGGCGACACCTAGTGGCCAGGAGGATCGTGGCAGCTGAAACGTACACGGGGCTTTACGTATCAGAATGAACGCATGACATGTGATGAACACCTGGCTCGGGTGATGCGACCACAATTTCCGCCATGATTTTCTCATTTATAGTGTTCCGTTTCCAACCATATAAGAGCAGCGCACTATGTCATTTTATGGTGGATGTATTGCAATAAAAGACAGGAAAAGACAGGAATGGGGTAGCTTTTGTTCTTTACATTTAATTTCTGCAGACTGTTGGTAACTAAGCATCCCTACTCTCAGCATCTCCAGACGTGTTAAATGGATCCTCCAGTCCAAAACTAAAATTGAACATACATGACAAATGCTTAGTCAGCTTATCTGGTGCCCTATGTTCTTCCCATGTTGCCTCCATTCTGGTCCCTCGATTCAAAATGGCTGCTACTGTCTCAGACTTAGCTTTGCAGAGAGCCATGTGTCTTATAGGCATTTTCTATATAGCGCCGGCCATGTGCATTGCGCAAAATGCGGAATGCACACAGCTGGTATCTGTGTTTTGTGGATGCGCAATTTGTGGATCACAAAACGGTCGTGTGAATGCTCCCTAATGTACACGTTAAAAGTAGTTTAAAAAGGAGATGTGAACAGTCCCTGAGACAGGCTCCCCCTCGGATGGCAACAGCACCTGGAGGAGTTAAGGGGCAAGTCCAGACTTCCCTGCAGTGCCCCACATTGGGAAGTCTGAGATGTTGGCATCATCTTGAAAGGAATCCGTGTGGCCAAATCGGAGGTGGCATGGGAGGAACAGAGGACACCACGTATGCTGACTAGACGTTATAGACAGATTTAAGGCTTAGACAGGAGGCCACTGTAAAGAGCATCTGTCAGCAGATTTGTCCCTATGACGCTGGCTGACCTGTTACATGTGCACTTGTCAGATGAAGACATCTGTGTTGGTCCCATGTTCATATGTGCCCCCATTGCTGAGAAAAATATTCCTTTAATATATGCAAATGAGCCTTTAAGTGTAACGACAACGCCCCCGTTGCTCCTAGAGGCTCATTTGCATATATTAAAACTTCATTTTTCTCAGCAATGCGGACACATATGAACACGGGACCAACACAGAGGTCTTCATCTGACAAGCACACATGTAACAGGTCAGCCAGTGTCATAGGTACAAATCTGCAGACAGATGCCCTTTAAATGAGCGTATGTAAAACACTCTGATCTCACAGGTTTAGATGACAGGTCACGGTTAACGATGCCCTAAGGGACACTGGGATGAGCTTTAATTATTAGGTGTAAGGAGGTCAAGCAATTTGTAGGAGGACTAAATAGATATTTTGTCTGCATATAAATGGGTGACTCTGTGACCTCACCCCAACAAGTCACAAACCCAAGCAGATATGAGAAGGCTCAGTCTGATGATGATTGGTAGTCTGATCTGAGGTCTGATGTGGGGGTCTGATCTGAAGTCTGATGAAGATTGAGGGTCTAGTTTAGGGGTCTAATAATTGGTGGTCTGATCTGAGGTCTGCTGAAAATTTTATTTTTTTTTCTTCCTTTTAGTCTCTAAAATCTAGGTATGTATTATAAAGTGAAAAATACAGTATATAAATGTGGTATCGCTGTAATAATACTGACCCAGAGAATGAAAGGAACGGGTCAGTTTAGCGCATAGGGAACACAGTAAAAACAAACCCTATTAAACTGCGGTGGAATTGTGTTTTTTGTAATTCCATCCCATTTTTTTTCCAGCTTCCCACTACAAAAAAAAAAAAAAAAAAAAAAACAAGCCCTCATAGAGCTGTGTGTTCAGAAAATAAAAAAGTTATGGTTCTGGGGCAGCAGGGAGTAAAAAATGGAAAATCGGCCGACCCCCTTCCCCGGTCAGATATTTAGCACCTACCCTGTGGGATAAAACCCTTTAATAATAGTATGAAGAAATTATTTTCTAATATACTTCCTGTTCCTATCCCTCACAGTTTTAATGGCCTCTTCTTGCTGTCAGTGAATGGAAACACACTGTTCCATCCAAAAAACTGACAACCTGACCTGACCATATCCACCTGACACAGCTGCAATGAGAGGTGTGCGCCAGGACTAGGTGCGTTAGGTGGCCTCCAGCTTCAGAATGAAAACAGGAACATTTCCATTCACTGACAGCAAGCGGAAATCTTGACAAAGATAAGGAATTGAAACACAAAGCATATAGGAAAATTGTGTAACTTCTCACCATAAAAAACCCACATCAACATACAGTATACTGAACCGACGGCAGCTTTGTGGCAGCTGGATCCATGATGTCCCGTAGGATCCCTCTGTAGTTCCTCCTGTCACCTGTTACAGTCTGTTGCACGCTTTTTTTTAAAGGGCAAAGCCATTAGAACAAGCAAAGCCAAGGCCGTGCCCCTCTGTCCCCACCGCTCAGCGATGAAGCAGCTCAGTGTCTGACGACTCCCGACCCTTACATTTCAGTCTAGACACAATTAACTACATTTTATCCCGCTGCCAAAAAACGAAATCTTTAAGGACACTGAAGGCATTGACAGTCTGCCTATAATCTGGAGCGAATCGGATCTGGAAAATCCATAAAGGTTTTTCATCCATGAAAGTTATACTGTGTATTGTAACAATCAATGGCATGAGCAGACGGGACGCCGTCCACAGCAGCGCTGCTCCACCAAACGCTCCGGTCACGCCCATTGAACAATAAGGAGCATCTATAAGCCCCCACCCCCCCACCAGGACGATCCCTGGATTTCCAAGTATTTTCCATGTAACTCTGTTCAATCCAGTCACCTCCGACTCTGGAGCCACTTCTAAGACGTTGGGATGGAGACATGAACCCCCTGCCCTCTTTAAAGAGGACCTCTCCCCTGTTTTAATAGATACTTGCATCCCCCATGTAATAACAATTCTGGAACATCTATTCTTATGGCTCTATGTTGTACCATTCCTTTATTATTCCTGCTAGAAGTTATGAAGGAATTACAAGCAGTTTGCAATGAAGGTCCAGCTGGGTGTTACCAGTTGGGGGTGTGTACAGACCCTGCACAGTCTGTCACTATCCAATCAGTGCTGCCAGTATCAGATTGTGCAGGGACACTAGTAGAACTCTAGCAAGTAGTTACTAAAACTGTCACGAGAGTGTATGAGACCCCTTTAAAGAGGAGCCGTCTCCTGACATATCAGTTTTAGTAACTACTTGCATTTGCCATGTAATACCAATTCTCGCGCATCTATTGTGATGGCTCTGTGTTGTGCCGTTCCTCTATTATTCCTGCTAGAATTTACAAATAAATTGCCTGCAGTCTGCAGTAAACTGCTGGGTGTTACCTGTAGCGGGTGTGTCTGACTCTGTCCAATTAGTGCTGTCAGTGTCAGACTGTGCAGGGACACACCCCCAACTGCTAACACCCATCGCTACCTATACAGCAAGCTGCTGGCAATTCATTCATAAACTTCTAGTAGAAATAACAGAGGAATAGCACAACGTAGAGTCATAAGAATTGTTATTACATGAAGAATGCAAGGAATGACTACTACAGACATGTCAGGCGAGGGGACAGCTCCTCTGTAAAAACGACCTGTCACCACTCCTGACGTGACTACTTTAGTAAATACCTGCATTCCTCAGGAAATAACTATTCTGTTCTTCAGCTGAAGACTATGGTGGTGTCTTCTATACTGATAACGTGGCCTCAGTCCTGCAGGGGTTACAGTTTGCAGTACTATGGCGTGTACTAGGGCTGGGCGATTAATCGAATTAATTCGATTAATTCGCCCATTGCAAGCCTCACGATTTTATTTTTTAGGAAAATCGTGAATTCGATTTTCCTAAAATGGCGCCCGACATATAAAATAAAAAAAATCTCACCTGTCCTGCGCCGCGGCTCCGCTCCCGTGTCCGGCGCTCCTCTTCTTTTCCGGGGCTGCGCTGCACTGTCCTGACTGCGTACAGCTTCAGGATGTAGTGCGCGCACTCTGACCTGACGCTGCACGCAGTCAGGTGACAGTGCAGCACCGGGAGAAGAAGAGGGGCACCGGATGTGGAGCGGAGCCGCGGCGCAGGACAGGTGAGAGATTTTTTTTTTATTATTATGATGGTGGCTGCTCTGAGGTCTGGAGGGGCACAATGGGCTGATGTGGGGTCTGATGGGGGCACAATGGGCTGATGTGGGGTCTGATGGGGGCACAATGGGCTGATGTGGGGTCTGATGGGGGCACAATGGGCTGATGTGGGGTCTGATGGGGCACAATGGGCTGATGTGGGGTCTGATGGGGCACAATGGGCTGATGTGGGGTCTGATGGGGCACAATGAGCTGATGTGGGGTCTGATGGGGGCACAGTGGGCTGATCTGAGGTCTGATGGGAGCACAGTGGGCTGATCTGAGGTCTGATGGGGGCACAGTGGGCTGATCTGAGGTCTGATGGGAGCACAGTGGGCTGATCTGAGGTCTGATGGGGGCACAGTGGGCTGATCTGAGGTCTGATGGGGGCACAATGGGCTGATCTGAGGTCTGATGGGAGCACAGTGGGCTGATCTGAGGTCTGATGGGGGCACAATGGGCTGATCTGAGGTCTGATGGGGGTATAGTAGGCTTTTTTTATTTATTTTTTTATATTTTTACTAACATAAGAAAATCACCATACATTAATTATATACAACTCAGTTACCTTAGAGCACAGGAAATATCCGGTATTATCAGTTTTTTTCTTGTATACCATATTTTATGCTTAAAAGAGTAGTCCCATCTCAGACAATATATCCATAGGATAGGACATAAATGTCCACCTCTTGGACCTGCACCCATCTCAGATATGGGCTCACTCCAAACCTGCATGGTTCTGCCAGAGGTGGTTGGGACTACAAAAAAAAAAAAAAAAACAAAGCGGGCTGTGCTACACCATTTCCGTAATCTCCCAGCAAGTGACTAGGAGTTACAGAAGCAGCAAGGATCAGATGTTTCAGTTGTTACGAAATAGGCCACTGCATCCACGTGGGACAGGATCAGGGTGGGGGTATTCTAGAGATAGTCGTGGGTCCCAGGGGTGGGACAGAATAGAATGGATGGATAGATAGATATAGATTATATACATTATATTAGATAGAGAGACAGATAATAGATAGATTCAAGATAAACTGGGGTCCAATATTACCCTGATGAGAAATCGTCCTCATTATCTCTTTCCATCAGGAGACCAAAAACCAACATGAGCCAAGCCTGTTCTATATTGTTCTGTGACGTCTGCTATGGAGCACAGCTGCAGTCATACACTCGGGCACTAGAGGGCGCTGTGGCTCTATTACAGGCTAGCTGCTGACTAATGCTCTGGGTGGATTATTTGCAGAATGATTTGCTTAGTACATTTAGCTTACAGCAAACAAATCCTTCGGCCTCTGCTCTTACTAGGACCAGACAACGAGGTACACTAATCATCATTTCCCAGAGCAGGACGGAGCCGTCACTTAATCTGGAGCTTCTATCTGTATTGGGGAGGATGAGCTGCGTCTCTGATTAAGGTTACATCCATAAGACGTGTTCTTATCTTCCTGAGAGGAGAATAGGTGCACTGACTGACCACAGTCTATACAGGGCTCTATCACCCGCTGTAACTGCAGTAGTCGCAGGGATTACACGCCATGATAGGGGAAGATCTGCTCTGCCATCAGAATAGAACAACCAGAAAGATGCAGTTATATACTGACATCACAGCAGGCCCCTAATCATTACCATGAATCACACCATGAATGTAATACGGTGCTTCTCAGCCTTTTTCATGAAAAGAAAATAAGTAAAGAGGAAGAAGGGAAAGAAGAAAGTGAATGGAGGAAAAGGAAGAGGAAGAAAGGGAAGGTAGAAAGGGGAAGTAAGGGGAGGGAGTTGAAAAGGGAAGGAAGGAAAGGAGATGAAAGGGAAAAGAGGAACTGGAAGAAAGGGGAGGCAGGAAGGGGAAGGGAAGAGAAGAGAGGAATGGAGGGGAGGGAGGAAGTAAGAAACAAATGGAAAGAGAAGAAAGGAAGGGAGGGGAGGATGAAACTGAAAAAAGGGAAGGAAGGGAGACAGGTAGGAGACAACCCCTACATATATCCATCAGTGGTTGTCATGAACATTCTAACTTTTTGTATGGGGAAGGGTAAGGACTGCTTGTTCCATAGATGTAGTCTATGAACAATAAGAAACACAAGACTTGATGCAACTTTTTGAAAAAGTATCTTTCAAAATCTTTCTTTCATATTACCAGACCTGAAGGGGGGCGGGGGAGTACACTTTCTTGCAAAGAACTGTTAGTTATCTTTTCAAGTATATTGTATACTGGTCAAATTACAAGCAAAAACAAAAAAAACCTCCTGGGGGGGGGGGTTATAAAAAGATACAACCTATGTTGTAGTAATTCTGCAGGGTGGGCACAGGGACAACCTTTGTGATTAACCAGTAGACCCCACCTTGTCCATGTCTCTGGTGTGATGTACATACAGATCTGTAAATAGCTGTGTGCATCCCTCAGGAGGACAAGCATTACACTGATTTACTGCAGGAGGGCGTGGAAGCCGCAGAAGGAGGCATTATTAACAATCATCCATGTGCAGTGCCAAAGAGAGAGGCATTTATAAAGGTCAAACACGCTTTATTGTGGAACACAAGAGCTGATCTACGATGTGATCAAATCAGCCACTGATTTCATCTCCACCATCACATTTCACATTGCTAGACTGAAAACACTGCAAGGAGATTTACTAAGACCAGTGTTTCATACGTCACTCTCATACTGAAGTGTGCTGCAGAGCAATGTGCCAGGTCCAATAAGAGGCGCACAGGTCGGGCGTGCTCACTGCCAGTCCCACTATTTCTAGCAGTCCCATAAAGAGCAAATGGACAGGTAGCGCACATGGTTGACCTGCAGCCCTACGTACAAGAGTAAGTGTACATTCATATCTGCGGTATTCCACAATAAAAGAAGTTATCCGGATCCAGCATATCCGAATAGTGCCACGCACCACTGGACCCCTTATACCATAATGGGATCTGGCAAGGTTTGGGCAAGAGAAAAAATGTGCATGTTTTTCTCCAGCCGAAAGCCACCACTCAGATCCCATCATAGTGTATCGGGTCCGGTGGTATGTGGCACTATTTGGCGTTGTCGGATCTGGATAAATCCGGTAGAGAATCTGGGATGCTGCAGATATGAACGTACCATAACTGACTTGGTGCTGGTCACATGACTACAACTAAATTATCTCTTCATCGTTGGTTAGTGGTGGGCACCAAGCTGCTCATGACATTGGTGGCCCAACTAGGAGGACAGGTCATAGATATTGTGACCACATAGAGAAATCAGTGCAGTGTACTTGCATGGCAGTATACAGACCCAGTGGTTCACACGTACCATTACAACATGCACTGGGGGTGATGGAGGAAGAGACACAGTAGGCAAGGAGGGTTGGGTGTTGACGTTCCTTCACAGTTACAATCATGTCTGCACCAAGAAAGCAACAGGTCAAACATTTACCACTGACCAATGCCTACTGCGCTCACCTGTCCATCAGTTATAATAACTCCACGTCAGTGTATTCTGTCAGTAGGATTATAGCTTGGACATTGTGGACCTGGGCTTTTTTTTCAACCTTAGCAATTATGAAACCTCTCCCCTTCTTCCTGTAATGACCTCCAAAGACAAATGCTCCACACAGGAAGAGGAAGTGTTGTGTGAGCAGATGTTCCACACAGGAAGAGGAAGTTATATGTGAGCAGATGTTCCACACAGGAAGAGGAAGTGTTGTGTGAGCATATGTTCCACACAGGAAGAGGAAGTGATATGTAAGCAGCCTCTGATTGGCTACTTCCATGTGACTTCCTGTTTGAACAGGATGTTGAAGGAAGTTGAACGGGAGCGTGGAACATGTAAAAGTTCTGGCATTGGTATGTATACATCATGGTTGATATAACGGTATGTAAGCTATGGCTGGTATTATTGGCCAATATGGGTGGTGGATAGTACAATGTCTGTTATAATGGTCAATATCCTGCAGCCAGCAGATTTCTTTTTTCAGCTAAGCATGTATTCACCTTTTTCTAAGTGAAATCTTAGTTAAAACCAAGTGACAACCAGTAAAGACCAGCGGACGATAGCTGCCAATAACCTGAACTGCACCAATTAATAACTGTATAATGGGGTTCATTGGCTTCAATAAGAAAAGGTCAGTGCTTGACCCTTGGAATCAATCAATTAGCTAAACTGATTCAATTATACCTGCAAACATCTCTCTGGAGATCGCTTGTCATTAGTAACAAGGCAATAACATCTCTTGGGAATACCAGCAGGATTAGATGACCATGTTCTTTGGTTTTGTCTCTCAAGCTTGGTCTTTTATGTCTCAGCTTGGTCATGGTCATAAATAACAGAATGTAAGCTGTTCAGCCAGGAGGCTTCAGGCAGGTCCTGAACCAGCAACAGATGAGGACAACCATGGAAGAGAACACCCCTCACAGCACAACATTAGACAATGCAATGATTGGAGAACACAAAAACAGCCATGAAATAAGGACAAATCAGGGAAAAGCACCCAAACCAGGAGGCCCACATAAGCCGTAAACGTTTGACAGGTGTGGGTCCCAGAGGTGCCTACCTTCAGAATGTCCCACAGGTGCTTCTAAACTCCCCAAGGCCCGGGGATAGGTGTAGGTCCCAGAGGTGGGTGCACATTTACCAGACCTTTATGGCACATCCTGTGTACGTCATAAATGTCTAATAAGAAACCCACTTTAATTCTCCTTGTGTTGGTTCTGTAGGAGAGCTGAATGCGTGCTGCCTGGTTCCCCCACAGGTTACATCTGATCACAAGGGATCCCAGCAACACAACACCTTGTGATTAGCTTATTTTTTAAGGTCTTTTTGACCAAATTAGGACAGTTCAAAGCAGACAACCATTTTGAAGAGGTTATCCTTAGAGTAGGCCATCAATGTGTGCAGGGGCGGACTGGGAACTTAAAGTGGCCCTGGAAAAAATAGTGAAAGTGGCCCCATTTTGTAGTCGGGTCCAAATTGATGGAAGTGCAGGGCCAGTAATACCATATTGTGGCACATTATACAAAGCCAAATACCACAGTCCATCACAAAATACTGCCAGCAGTACAACATACATCCTCAAAAACTTCCACTTGCTGGCAATTAGGAGGGCCCCCTGGGCATTGGCCCACCGGGAAATTTCCCTGTAAGGTCTATGGCCAATCCGCCCCTGAATGTGTGATCACTGGAGGCCCAACCACCATGACCCACACCAACTGGCAAAATGATGGACTGGGACTGAACCGAAGAACCAGACACAGCCATCTTTACCAATGAGCCACTGGGTCTGAACAAACATTAAACAGACCATGGCTCTTGCTACAGTACCGTGTTGAATTTATTTTGCTGAATAACAGAGGTCTTGAGTATCAGTCCCCCACTGATGGCCTGTCCTAAAGATGGGTCATCAATGCTTTCCATAAACCCCTTATACTGCTTGGCATTGCTTTGATGCAATTACCGTATTAACGGTAATATAGGCACTGATGCCAACCGGACAAATATCTGCTGTGCTTCCCACAGGCATCTACCAGACTGGACCGGCAGCCATGACATCTCCAGCTAGCAATGTCTTCTACAACCTCTTTCAGACTTGGCTAAATGGAGCACATGGCTGTATAGGCAATTTATTACATCTACCTATAAGACCAAATGAATAGTATTTAAAGCTCATCCACTTTCCTTGTTATACAGAGATACATTGGCAAATCTGTAATTCAGGAGTCTGGCAGAAGTGGATAACTAAGCCCATGGAAGCATTAATGATTACCCTACTACCTGTCAATGTTCCCTTTTATACAAAGGAACAGCTAAATGCGCATGTAGCTCATGTGGGACCTCCTCTCCCTTGTGCTGAGCAGTGTGTGATCCTCCCTAAAACCTGTACACGGACTATGTGATTCTTCCTCTGCAGACTGTAGTGTATGTACTTTTTCCCTCTATCTACAGTCTGAGTGAGCTACCCTTCATGGATTCTTTACCATCCCTCTGCAGTTTGATCTGCCATGTACAATCTCCTCCCCCTCCCTTCTGCCATCTTTAAAAGGTTTCTATCAGATTTAACCCTTTTAAACCTGCTGACATAAGCGATGTGCTAATGTCAGCAGACCCTAACTGTGGTATTATTATGTTTATTGGGGCCCCCTTACTGTGATAATCTTGCTTTTGTTATATGTAAATGAGCCTCTAGGAGCAGGGGGGGCATTGCCCCTCCTCCTAGAGACTCCGTTTTCTTACCTCCTTCCACGCCCCAAGGTCCTTGATTGACAGGGCCAGGCAGCATTCGTGTCCTGCTGCCGGACCTATGTGCTGCACTGCGCATGCGCGAGATTTCCCTGGCACACAAGGCTGGCCGGAGAAGACGAGCGCTGGCCCTGTCAATCAAGGACTATCACAGTAAGGGGGCCCCCAATAAACATAATACCACAGTTAGCGATGTGCTAATGTCAGCACCGAGAGAAGTCAGGGAATAACAGACACCGGGGCAGAGCTCTGCCAGATTTATGCCAGATACAGTAGCACCAGCAACTAGATTAAGAACTTACACACACTCTGCAGAATGATAGAGAGTTGTTTAGAAAGTTGCTTAAAGGGGTTTTCCAGGATTTCGATATTCATGGCCTACCTTCAGGCCTATCTCTGTGGATCAGCCATTACCGTGTAGCTCTAGAGCTGAAACCACGCAGTTTGGTCCAACTTCTGGCTGTAAAGGGTGATCGGTGGGGGTGCAGGGGGTCAGACTTCTGCCAATTTGATACAGATAGCCTATCCTGACAACCCCTTTAATTTTGCTTTCAGTAAAACAAAAATCCGTGCAAAGGAGTCCATAGCCTTTAAGAAAAGGTGATGACTCAGGGATCTTCATCATTTGTAGGTATGTCAGAGCCAGGAGTGGACTGGAAATTTAAAGTGGCCCTGGAAAAAAATATGAAAAGTGGCCCTGTTTTGTAGTCAGGTCCAAATTGATGGAAGGCAGAGCCAGCAATACCATATTGTGTCACATTATACCGCCCCAACAGAGCCAAATACCACAGTCCATCCCAAAATACTGCCAGCAGCACAAAATACATCCTCAAAAACTTCCACTGTTCGGCTGTGAGGAGGGCTCAGGCGGCCCCCTGGGCATCGGCCCACGGGGAAATTTCCCTGTAAGGTCTATGGCCAATCCGCCCCTGGTCAGAGCTGATGTTTCTTGTTCCCTGTCCTCATACAATTCTGAGCTGCAGCAAATAATTGCGATACTTCATTTCCAGAAACCACTGACATCACACAGACGGTACACCTGCTACGACTCACCCGAAGCTCCGTCAGCCCCGCTCAGGGAGTAATGGCCAGCTGACAGCATTTCGCACTCTCACTTTTACATTCCCAGTCATTTTGGACACCAGGGTCCAGTCGATGAAGTTAGCAAAAGTCTTGCCAAAAAGATATCGCGTCTCAGTGGATATGCTGCGCTGCCCAAATGCCTCTTGCTTAGCTTTCAGAGTTTCAAGGAAATTAAGCAGTTAATTAAAATGTAGCATGAAATATTACTGCAGCTCGAGTGTCAGGCTCCAAAACTGCTGAACCTGAAACAGAGAACCGATGCAAGGAACCGCACTGAAGAAACCGCAACACGTGCATATCTGGATCTCCTACTAGTTTCCGCCAAAAAGAAGGGTGACCCCCCTGTGGACAGCTGTTTCAGGGTTCCTGACCCTCGCCGGTGGAGAGCAGATATCTGGTTGGCTAGATGAGATGCCTCTGGGCGGGTCAGTGGTTCCCAAAGAAGGGACTCGGCAGGAATATGGAGACATAACAATGCTCCATGGGAAAGAGCACTGCCTAAAAATGTCTCCAAACACCTGCCAGGTCTCTTCATTGAGAACCAATACCAAATTTATTATCATGACTTTATTTCTTAAAGGGGTTGTTGTCTCACTTCAGCAAATGGCACTTATCATATAGAGAAAGTTACTACAGGCACTTACTAATGTATTGTGATTATGTTTATATTGCCTCCTCTGCTGGCTGGATTCATTTTTCCATCACATTATACACTGTTCGTTTCCATGGTTACGAGAATCCTACAATCCATCAGTGGTGGTCGTGGCTTCAGAGATGATGTACCTGTATTACACCAGTGCAGCCAATCACTGGTTTCAGCAGTATAAGGCACTGGACCGCTAGTGATTAGGCACGTCATGGCTGCAGCCAAACAAAGCCCGGCAGTAAGAATTGGAGAAGCAGCTCTAGAAGTAGTGCGGGATAAAATGCGTGAGCATACTTTTTTTTTTTTTTTTTAGTTCAGGACAACTGCTGCCTTCTGGCGAAGCTTTATCAAGTCAGACGGCTCCTTTAAGTTCAATGGGTAACAGTATGACCATGACACTGCAATACTACAAGATCACGTGCAGACATCAATAATTATTCCTAAACCATTTTTTATAAATCGTGAAATAGCATTTACACTAATGTTGTAATAAATAGATTCCAAGGTTTCCGTATGTAGCTTTACATACTGACGATATCTGCCAGCACCATCCAGGCCCACATGGCACTAACGTACCAGCTCCTACACCGAGGACCAGCTCCTACACCGAGGACCAGCTCCTACACCGAGGACCAGCTCCTACACCGAGGACCAGCTCCTACACCGAAGACCAGCTCCTACACCGAGGACCAGCTCCTACACCGAGGACCAGCTCCTACACCGAGGACCAGCTCCTACACCGAGGACCAGCTCCTACACCGAGGACCAGCTCCTACACCGAGGACCAGCTCCTACACCGAGGACCAGCTCCTACACCGAGGACCAGCTCCTACACCGAGGACCAGCTCCTACACCGAGGACCAGCTCCTACACCGAGGACCAGCTCCTACATCTTGGTTTTACAAGATGTGTCACTCCTATCTCTAGGTTCCATAAATACAGTAAAGACACACTGAGGGACATTAAGCAATGTCTTTACTCCAAAAAAAGTGGCGTAGAAAAGTTGCAAATTATGCTACATGCCATTTACAACTTTTTGATCTTCCCGCCACTCGTTGAATGGGGATAGGGCTTAGCACATCCTGCTAAATTTACTATAGATTACACCTGTAAGTAATGTAACTTATAGCTGAAGTATACACCAGCCTCTTCCTGGCGTAAACTTCAGTTTTTGGAGGGGCAGAGATGCGTCTAATTGAGGCATGTGCCTCTTAAAAAAAAAGTAGGCACATCTCACTCCCACGCAGAAGGATCAAGACTGGCCTATGGGTCATCATAAATGGTCCTCACTAAGTCAATGGGACTTTAGTCGCACAGGCAATAGCAGTGGTTTACTGTTCACGGAGGCAGACCGCAGGACTCCTGCGCAGCCTGGGGGAGGGGGGCCTGACGCTGAACTGCTTCTCCTGTTCCCAACATGAAAGCAATGCAATGTCCTGCAGCCGCCCTTAGTGGGAGCTCAGTGCAAAGAGATTTTACAGCTTCCACTGGAGTCAATCGTAACTGTATAAATTCCCATGCACTGAGCTCCCCCTAGTGGTGGCTTCAGGCAGCCAGTTTTGTAATATATTATGTGAGGGGAAGCAGTGATTTCGAGCTGTACAGAGAAGATTTATCAATGTGTTTATGCCAGTATTTTTGAAGCACCTGTTCCACTAGGTCAGCTAAAGTGGACGGAGGGCACCTTTTTTTTTAAAGTACAATTTTTTTCATCAAACTTTTTTTTACTAAAAAAAGGAAAAAATAATTATAAATGAATTGGAAATCTGGGGTCTCTGTGCTTGAGAGAGTCAAATGTACTGGGGAACTGAGTGGGGCAGGGGGCCCATACTAAGATATACTATGGAGCTCTATGAGATTTGTGTATGCCCCTGGGCAATAGGATGCCAAGAAAAATGCTGTTGCATATGTGTGTCTCTGCGAAAATATCTCATACCATATTGCGGTAATACTCTACAAGGGGCCAGGGCATCCTGCTCCTTTTGGCTGTCGCGCTCATCAAGATCAGTGCCATAGGAATGGCCACAAATATTAGATTTATTCACCCAGCGTGGCATACACGTTATGACGTCACTCATTCATGTAGTAATAGGAGCGGCACAGCTACTATCCACGGACAATCCATTAGTGCAGGGAAACTGGCACGGGACCAGAGGTGCCTAGGGATGACGACTCGGGACATCTGGAGAGGCTATTATTACACGGTTATTTCGAGACGCAGGGCTGCTGAGTGACTGGGGAACTATACGGCAGATCCTGCCAACATGGACGACGAAAATAGGGATCAAGGCATTGTGCACATGAAGACAGTATATTAAAGAACTCCCACAAAAAAATGATTCCATGTCCTGCTAGAATTGTACATGATGTAATCTGTAGTGAATGTCATTTTCTTACCAGTAGCCGAATTTTTGAGTTATATCATCCTGAAGTTTCTTATCTGTGTCATGTGACTAGGAATTAGACCCACCAACTCACACAGCACCTTATGTGTGGACAGGAAGTCTAATTTTCTATGCATTCTTATGGGAGCCTCACTTTCAGTCTCATAGGAATGAATAGAGAAGTGACTGGCTTCCTGTCCTGGGTCAGTTGGAGGTCAGGGAGTTGGTCACATGACCCAGCTACAATAAGAAGAGAGTGGAAACTCAATTTCAGCCTCTGATAAGAAAATGACAATCACTACAGATTATATCATGCACCTTTCTAACAGGTCAGAGAATAAAAATTTTAGCGAGAGTTCTTCTTTAAGGACTGGGACAAGATTCCGAGAGAAATGTCTAGAGTACAGGCAGTCGAACGTCGCTCCCAGTAAGAGGAATAGGGTGAAGGCTCAAACCCCAAAAATATTACATGGGGTAATTATCAAATCCTTCAATCAGGAAACCGGGCAGCACGTTATGATGTCACACCTATGTCCAGACTCCAAGGTATTAAAGGGACCCTATAAGTGCTACCTATCTGGGTGTCGCCGTTTTAGGGCTCATGCACATGAACGTATGTATTTTGTGGTTAGCAAAAAATGGATCCGCAAAAAATACGGATGACATCCGTGTGCATTCCGTATTTTGCGGAACGGAACAGCTGTCCCCTAATAGAACAGTATTATTCTTGTTCGCAATGTGGACAATAATAGGACATATTCTATTTTTACCGACCATGGCGGAAACGGAATGCTGTAACCTATTACATAACTTGTCAGCATTTCGCACTGGATATTAATGAGCCTAGCAAAGCTTTCTCAGCCAATCAGATGCACTGAAAATTCTCGAGTAGCTTTTCCCCTGCCCTGACTTGGGCAAAAAAATTAATTTAATAGGCACAGGCTCGCTTCTGTTAAAGGGGTTGTCCAAGTTAAATTTTAAAAAAAAGGCCAGCAAGCTATTAAAATTAACAAAAAAATAAATAAAAAATCACAAACCCTCTCCATTCCGATCCTCTCATCCGCTGCTGCCATGACATGATGGCATTTGACATGTGACCACTGCAGCCAATCACTGGCCTCAGCAGTATACAGCACAAGACTGCCGAGACCAGTGACTGTGGGTAATGGTCACCTATCGTAGGCGGGCAGGTCACTGCTGCAGTCCTAAAAACAAAGTCTGGCGAAAAGGATGGAATGGCAGCACTGGAACAAATGAGGCTCGGGACGGGGAGTATTCCAATACCCTGCCTGGCCTTTTATTTATTTTTCTAATAACACAGACAACGCCAGGCATCTTATATATGTCCTAAACACATGGGACGTGTCTGAAATCTGAAGGTGCATGGTGTCTGCCTCCCACTGTTTCTGATAGGAGGCAGCGCTGCAGTTCGCCGGCAGCCGGTTTAAAGCCACAACTGTGCCAAGAAGGGACGTGTCCTATCCAGGTACCATGTGCAGACAGCCACTGCTTGGAGCCGCGGCGGGTGAATATAGAGATGCAGCGGCTCTGCAGCATCCAAAATGAACAACTGCGACAGAAAACTGCAACAGACACAGAGTCAAAAGCCTCTGTGTGAACGGGCCCTAAAGCATTTATTAACCCATTCAGCACTTTTCTGAGTTTTTTTTAGAGGCTTGTTCCTGATGAAAACCGCAGCTGTGTTGCTCTGGGAGGATCAGCTTGGTGCCTGCCTGTTTCGGACCCTGTACGAGCTGTCATGTAAGGATTCACACCTCACTGCTACGATGAGGACCCCCACAGACCATGAAAATAAAGGGTGATGTCACACAGATTTAGCGCTGTGGTCCCAGCACAGCCCCAGTCCCTGTGCAGCCTGGGAACACCTTTGTATAGGGAAAAAAGGGATCAGTTTGAATCCCAAAGGTCGGAACCCCCCCGATCCTAGCAATACACCATCACTTTACAGGATGGGAATAACCCTTTAACTCACAGACTGTGCACTTGTGGAATACAAGGTAGAAAATCTAACTAAAGCCAAATTCAGACGGCCGTTCCGATTTTCATCTGCAAAACATGGACATTTGACTTCCAGGCACGTCTGTTTTTTTCCAGACTCAGAAATTTGAATAAATGCGTGTAGGACAAAAACGGTCAAGAAGAGTTTCCGAAGTGCGAACAGTGCCATTTACTGTATTGGGGCCGTGTTCTAGGCAGGCGGCGGAGGCGGTATACCATAAGTCCTGCCGGACACGATGCAAAGCTCAACAGATCTCTATTAGTAACATGACTGACTGATGAGGAGGTGAAGTACGTCTTATGGACAAAGCTTAATTGAGTTTTCTGTTGTGCCTGTAACATAAAATTGTTTCTGAATAATAGAACAGTATGGATGCTAAGGGCTCTGCCACTGAAGAAGGAGTTTGCACTCCGAAACGCGTCTGGTGAGGAGGAGAGCTCATGTGCGATTTTATGTATTTTATGCTATATTTTTTTAATTGCACGAGTTTAAGTATGGCACCATAAAGACTTTCTTATCACCATTTCCTATTGGATATATGGATCAAATTCATGTCGATTTAAAGGACTGGCGTTCAAATCAAGCGACATCTCTAGGACCTGTAATTTGTATTTCATCGAGTGGTACTTCCAGGACCTTAAACCTTCATTTTACCTTCCAGGACCTACGAGTCACATGACCGGACTTTAAACCTTCATCTTACCTTCCAGGACCTATGAGTCATATGACCGGACTTTAAACACGCGAGTTAGGCGCGTGGCGAGTCACGTGGGACGCCACGATCATACATTGCGGTCCTATTTACAGCTACTAGAGTCTGGTAATGTATTCAATAATATGTATGTGAATGCTAATAATACTTATGTGAATACTAATATCCAGTGAAATTCATATACACCAACTCTGGAAATATCGGCTATCTATCATGGCACACTATCATCTGCCATCCACTGTGTATTTTCAGTGACTGTGTCCGCTATCTACTACGGTGAATATTCGCAAGTGCTTGTGACTCTCTATACATACTTATGAGACCGTAATCCGAAGTAGATAAAGGACGCCAATGTAATTTATGAATTCAGCAGCTACATGTGGATTCTGTATTTGAGTTTCATCAACAAGTGATACCTAAAAACTCTTGATAATTATACAGAGTCTCGCTTTAGGTGCACATATCTGATTGCCAATCTAAAGAGTGGACTTCTTCCAGGTTTTTTTTTCAGTTTCTTTGCATTCAGTGAAATGCATATATACATGGTTCTACGCTTTTTATATAATATGTACTATTTTTACTATTTGTATGTCGCTAATAAATATTTGTGTATATAAGGTACCTTTTACTACTTTTTATCGCTTCTAATTGGTCCAGATGAGTGAATGCCCTTAGCATCCATACTGTTCTATTATTCTATAATACGGGGTGAGCAACCCATCTAAGTGAGCACCTATATCCACGTCAACATTTGAGTGAGCCACTGGTTATATATTTTTTGTCATAAAATTGTTTTTACCTGAGGCCCTTTATCGTAAAGCCGATGTTCTCCAGGCGGAATGGCTACAAGGAGTCTTCAGACATTATGACCTAGAGCAAATCAGAAAATAACATTAAAACTGAAGCACTGCAGAATGAGCTAGGAGATGATGACTTTGGGAGCATGTGACAGAACAGAAGTTAAAGAAGAACTCCCGCAAAAATTTTTATTCTCTGACCTGTTAGAAAGGTACATGATATAATCTGTAGTGATTGTCATTTTCCTATCAGAGGCTGAAATTGAGAGTTTCCACTCTCTTCTTATTGTAGCTGGGTCATGTGACCAACTCCCTGACCTCCAGCTGACCCAGGACAGGAAGCCAGTCACTGCTCTATTCATTCCTATGAGACTGAAAGTGAGGCTCCCATAGGAATGCATAGAAAATTAGACTTCCTGTCCACACATAAGGTGCTGTGTGAGTTGGTGGGTCTAATTCCTAGTCACATGACACAGATAAGAAACTTCAGGATGATATAACTCAAAAATTCAGCTACTGGTAAGAAAATGACATTCACTACAGATTAAATTATGTACAATTCTAGCAGGTCATGGAATAAACTTTTTTGCAGGAGTTCTTCGAGTTTTTGGACCTGCAGGGTCACAACACACGAATTACACCAAAGTCAAAACATGGGGTTTAAAAGGCATCTGTCAGCAGTTTTGTACCTATGACACCGGCTGACCTGTTACATGTGCACTTGGCAGCTGAAGTCATCTGTGTTGGTCCCATGTTCATATGTGTCCACATTGCTGAGAAAAATTATGTTTTATTATATGCAAATGAGCCTCTAGGAGCAACGGGGCGTTACCATTACACCTAGAGGTTCTGCTCTCTCTGCCACTGCCGCATCCTCTGCACTTTGACAGGACCAGGCAGTGAAAACAATCATCCCTGGCCCTGTCAATCTAAGTGCAGAGGATGCGGCAGTGGCAGAGACAGCAGAGCCTCTAGGTGTAATGGTAACGCCCCGTTGCTCCTAGAGGCTCATTTGCATATGATAAAACATCCTTTTTCTCAGTAATGCGGGCACATATGAACATGGGACCAACACAGATGTCTTCAGCTGCCAAGTGCACATGTAACAGGTCAGTCAGTGTCATAGGTACAAAACTGCTGACAGATGTCCTTTAAAGACCCTTTCCACAGGGAATTACTGGGAACGAACCAGTTGTTCCTGATAATTGCCTGCTCATCAGGGGAGGCAAGTGCTGCATTCAAATGCTGCAATGCCTCCACTGTATGGGCACAAGCGATCACTAGAGTGATTGCTCATCCCCATACACGTTCATTGTTTCTGGGCAGCAGATTCCTATTTACATCCTATTTACACAGAAGGATCCGCTGCCTAGAGACAGTGATTTAGGTGTTTACATCAGTGATGCTTACATCCGATGAATGTGAGTTTGCTCGTTCATCGAATGATCGGTGTCACCTTACAGGGCAAGTAAGGAGCAATCCTAGGAACTTTCCTTCCTGGTAATTGCCCTTATCATTGGCCCTTGTAAAGGGGCCCTAACCCACACCTAACGAAGATAAGACGCTCCCATTAACAGTAATGTTTTAAAAAAACCACAGCACAGCATGGCCCACTGGCATCACACATCCTAAAAACAAGAGGGAGTAATGCTTATATATACACAGGTACCGTAATATGACCACAAGCGCACTTCTGTATACAAAGCATTTGTCCAATTTGGATTATGGACAAAGGCGTTTAGTAACAAAATGACTACAGAAACTGCCAGCCAGCTCTCCACTGCCCCTGTGTTTAAGTCTTCACTGAACTCCGGCATTCTATTCACGAACAAGGAAAGCAAGGATAAACTTTATTACTGCTTGTAATGGCGGGGGGAGGGGGGCAGATTCATCAGCACCTGTTACAGCAATCCACGGGGTCCTCCTATAGGAACAGGACACTCATAGACTCCCTTGTATACGTCACCTGCTTCAATATTAAATCCCATGACTCAAGCGACATAATAAGAAGTACATTGTGTTCAGAACTCGCTGCACAAGTATTCAGCCACCTACACACAGCAGAAAGTACGGCAGGAGAATCCGCATTGTATGAGGCAGCCGCCGCCTCCTCCTCCTCCGTAGGGCTTGTGCAGACGAATATATTTCATTTCCAGTTACTGTTCCGTTTTTTTTTTTTTTACAAGTCTGTATGCAGAACCATTCACTTCAATGGGTCCCAAAAAAAACGGAAAGGAAAACATGCGCATTCTGTTCCCGTATGTCCCATGTCCATTTGGCAAAAAAATAGAACATGTCTTATTCTTGTCTGTTTTGCGGACAAGGACAGGCAGTGTTACAGTGGAACCGCAAAAAAAAAAAAAAAAAAGGATGCAATACGGATGTTATCCGTTTTTACTGCAGATTCATGTTTTGCGGACTGCAAAATAAATATGTTCGTGTGTATGAACCCTTATACTGCATACTCCATACATAATCATACAGGGACTCCTGGCAATTGCACTATGGGTCGTAATAATTTGGTCATGGCCCAGTTTATGTCACATTCAGTAAATAAGACAAGATGAAATCAGTTGTTTTTGAAGTGTCGTATGAGTACTAGGTGACCTCACAACGTGGCGGCGTAGGTGAGGATTGAAAAAAAAAGAATTTTTATACATTATATGTATGACACGTATAATCATTATTTTATATATAAGGCATCAAAACTATGAATTAACACATGTGGAATTATATACTTAACAAAAAAGTGTGAAATAACTGAAAATATGTCTTATATTCTAGGTTCTTCAAAGTAGCCACCTTTTGCTTTGATTACTGCTTTGCACACTCTTGGCATTCTCTTGATGAGCTTCAAGAAGTAGTCACCTGAAATGGTATTCCAACAGTCTTGAAGGAGTTCCCAGAGATGCTTAGCACTTGTTGGCCCTTTTGCCTTCACTCTGCGGTGCAGCTCACCCCAAACCATCTCGATTGGGTTCAGGTCTGGTGACTGTGGAGGCCAGGTCATCTGGCGTAGCACCCCATCACTCTCCTTCTTGGTCAAATAGCCCTTACACAGCCTGGAGGTGTGTTTGGGAGTCATTGTCCTGTTGATAAATAAATGATGATCCAACTAAACGCAAACCGGATGGAATAGCATGCCACTGCAAGATGCTGTGGTAGCCATGCTGGTTCAGTATGCCTTCAATTTTGAATAAATCCCCAACAGTGTCACCAGCAAAGCACCCCCACACCATCACACCTCCTCCTCCATGCTGGGAACCAGGCATGTAGAGTCCATCCGTTCACCTTTTCTGTGTCGCACAAAGACACGGTGGTTGGAACCAAAGATCTCAAATTTGGACTCATCAGACCAAAGCACAGATTTCCATTGGTCTAATGTCCATTCCTTGTGTTCTTTAGCCCAAACAAGTCTCTTCTGCTTGTTGCCTGTCCTTAGCAGTGGTTTCCTAGCAGCTATTTTACCATGAAGGCCTGCTGCACACAGTCTCCTCTTAACAGTTGCTGTAGAGATGTGCCTGCTGCTAGAACTCTGTGTGGCATTGACCTGGTCTCTAATCTGAGCTGCTGTTAACCTGCGATTTCTGAGGCTGGTGACTCGGATGAACTTATCCTCCGCAGCAGAGGTGACTCTTGGTCTTCCTTTCCTGGGGCGGTCCTCATGTGAGCCAGTTTCTTTGTAGCGCTTGATGGTTTTTGCAACTGCACTTGGGGACACTTTCAAAGTTTTCCCAATTTTTCGGACTGACTGACCTTCATTTCTTAAAGTAATGATGGCCACTCGTTTTTCTTTACTTAGCTGCTTTTTTCTTGCCATAATATAAATTCTAACAGTCTATTCAGTAGGACTATCAGCCGTGTATCCACCTGACTTCTGCCCAACACAACTCATGGTCCCAACCCCATTTATAAGGCAAGAAATCCCACTTATTAAACCTGACAGGGCACACCTGTGAAGTGAAAACCATTTCAGGTGAATACCTCTTCAAGCTCATCAAGAGAATGCCAAGAGTGTGCAAAGCAGTAATCAAAGCAAAAGGTGGCTACTTTGAAGAACCTAGAATATAAGACATATTTTCAGTTGTTTCACACTTTTTTGTTAAGTATATAATTCCACATGTGTTAATTCCTAGTTTTGATGCCTTCAGTGTGAATCTACAATTTTCATAGTCATGAAAATACAGAAAACTCTTTGAATGAGAAGGTGTGTCCAAACTTTTGGTCTGTACTGTATATATATATCGTATATAAATACATAAATAAATAAATAAATAAATACATACCCAGAATTTCACCCAGGCAGCCTGCCTGACTAAAGCATCGGAGCATATCATGCTCCGATGCCCTCTTTTGACCTGCGCTAATTAGCGCAAGGCAAAGGCATTTTGCCCAGTTCCTGTGACGAACCAGGCTCTGCCAGGCGGAGGCTTCCGCCCAGCAGTGAGGCCGGTGATGTCACCAGCACTGATGGGCGGGCTTTAGCGCTGCCCTAGCCAGTGAAACGGCTAGGGCAGCACTAAAGCCGGCCCATTAGAGCCGGTGACGTCACCGAACTCACTGCCTCCGCCCGGCAGTGTGTATCATGCAAACAAAAGAGCCCTTGCCCTGCGCGATCCAGCGCAGGGCAAGGGAGGGCATCGGAGCATGAGATGCTCCGATGCTTTAGTCAGGCAGGCTGCCTGGGTGAATTTAAGGGTATGTCCGGGTTCAGCTCTGAACCCGGACAACCCCTTTAAATTGCATATAAAGCATAAAATCAAATTCATATATTTTAACCCCAACAGATCCCATTCTCTAAAGGAAAAAAAAGACAAACTTTTGGTTGGGGAAAAATACTACTAATACCCTACTGTGCAGATGTTCAAATTACACGGCTATATTTCCTAGTGTGATGATTTAAAGGGGTTGTCTCTCACTTCAGCCAATGGCATTTATTATGTAGAGGAAGTTAATACAAGCCACTTACTAATGTATTGTTATTATCCATATTGTCTCCTTTGCTGGCTGGATTCATTTTTCCATCACATTATCCACTGCTCGTTTCCATGATTATGACCACCCTGCAATTCAACAGTGGTCGTGCTTGTACACTATAGGAAAAAGCACCGACCTCTCGCGTACCGGTCACCTCATATCTGCACTGCAGTAAAGTCTGTAATCCCTGGATATGAGCTTTTTATAATATGATGGAAAACTGAATCCAGACAGCAAAGGAAGCAATAAGGACAATCATAATACATTAGTACAGTATTTTTCCGCCCTATAAGACGCACCGAGGTTTTAGAGGGGGAAATGCAAGAAAATAAATATTTTTCATCAGTCCTAAGCTCAGACCATGTGGATAGGGTAAAAGCTAATCTAACCGGAATACCCCTTTAAGTTCCAAGACAACTCTTTAAATGGGTTGTCCACTTTAAATAATCTTTATCGTTAGAAGTGACCCCAGAAAATATGCGGATCATGTGGTATCCAGCTAGAGATCAGATGTGAAACCGTTACATTTCCCTGCAGCGCCACCACAGGAGAAATGAAGAATTATACACAGATATTTAAATCAACAGGCTACCCATGGAACTTACGGACACACCAGGTCCTCAAAAGCAAAAGGGCAAGAAAGCTGGCGTCCAGTGTCTGCCTATTAGAGCATTATTCAACCCAACAAGCAGTCATAAAGCAGCCCTCGGGTCATAGACCCCAGGGCTGAGTGTGACCTGGCTGAATGGAGCAATAATCCTTGCAGCCAGCCCGCTATGAAATACAACCTGCCTGTTGTTCGGACCTGCGCTGTAATCACTACGGCTCTAGAAAGTGAAACCACCGAACACAATGTTCACCGCTTTCATGTCTCTCCAGCACCGCACTCCCCCTGGCACAGAGCGGTATCACTTGACACTACTGACCTATTGTGCATGGTGTGGTTCATCTGATCCAGCCAACATGGAGCAGCAGCGCCTAAGGAATTCACATACAAGCAGCCCACATTCTGGATCGTTTATCACGTAGGGAAGTCCAGGCTAGGAGAAGCTACTGGTATACTTTATTAAAGGGGTATTCCGGGTTTATGATATTTATGACCTATCCTCAGATCTGTGGGGGTCCAACTCTCTGCACCCCCTGCTGATCGGCTGTTTGAAGAGACTGCGGCGCAAGTGTGAGAGCTGCGTCCTCTGCAATGGTTACCGGCGCGCCCTCTACACTGAGCTGGCGGTGTACGGTAATTACAGCTTCCTCTCATACTCACTTGAATGATACAAACAGCTGTAGTTACACTGCTCCACCTCTACAATGTAGGGGGCGTGCAAGTAAATACTGCAGAGGACGCAGCTCTCGCACTAGCACCGCACCCGATTCAAACAGCGTTTGATGAGGGTGCCGAGAGTCGGACCCTCACAGATCTGAAACTGTTAACTGTATATTGTTGACGGTATCATATATTACAAATTACATAGCATCGTATAGGATATCCTCCATCCAACAGGTGGCGCTACAGGCACAGCTTTCTTCTTTTCATCGAGAAAAAGAGCTAATTTTCATACCATTTTCCTAGAAGAGCCCTGCGCTGCTTATAAGACTCCTTGAGCCCACTAAGTGATCTTCATAAAAAGAAGTAATGCCAAAAATCCACCCCCAACTGGGCAGGGACACCCCCCCCCTAACTGGTAGAACAGAGTTGGATCTTTATTGAAGACAGCTGTCAATTCATTCATCACTTCTAGTAGGAATAATAGAGGAACAGAACAACCCAGAGTCATAAGAAAAGATGCTCCAGAATTGTTATTACATGGGAAGTAGCCACTAAAACAGACATGTCAGGAGAGGGGACAGGTCCTCTTTAAAAGGCCAAACACTGACTGCCCGACCACTGCCTGCTCTATGCCACAAGCGCACAATTTGCGCCATGCTGCTTTGGTATTTCGGAGATCAGAACTCCAATTCGGCATTGTTTACCAAACTATGGGAATGAATCCAGCAAAAAGGGAGAAGGGAAACATTCTTGAAAACTTCATTACGACACCTGGAGTCGCCAGCATCCTCCTGATTCTGAGGCTGAAGGTCAACGGGGGGCTTAATACATAAAGAACCAGAGCTTCAGCCAGTCCCGGTTCCTGTCCACAGGGGGCGGTATTACTGTACTTCGTGCTGCTTTAGTGAAAATACTAAGACTTTATGGGCTCGAGTAGTGACAACCATGATTGTGAGCCAGAAATTAGGCGAGAGTAATTATCACCTTGGATTTCTCTTGGCAGCCTACACAAAGTGTATTACGCAGCAGGGGGCGACAACGAGCACAGGTGAATGCAAAACCCGGGAAACAAAGGAAGAGAAAGGGAAAGTGCAGAATGAGGCGTAACGGGGAAAACAAAGGGCTTAAACAAACCTTCTTTATTCAGCATTTTCACCATAAAGAGCGCTATAGATATAACACTGTAAGTGATCTCCACATCTACAGCTACTCTGTGTACCTAGCCTTTTACACCAGCCGAAGATCAGGAATGCACAGAAGATGTGCTACCGACATTATGCAAAGGGTATTGGGAACAGAAGATTGTAGTAATGATCGTTTGTCACCCATAGAAACTTCTGGACACAAATGGGGTCATTTATCAAACTGGTGTAAAGTAGAAATGGCCTAGTTGCCCATAGCAACCAATCAGATTCCACCTTTCATTTTCCAAAGGAGCTGTGAAAAATGAAAGATGGAATCTGATTGGTTGCTATGGGCAACTAAGCCAGTTCTACTTTACACTAGTTTGATAAATGACCCCAAAAATGTACACAAAAACTGGGATAAACAGGGCGCTGCACTGGATGTTCAATTTTTTTTGTTTAAAATAATTATAAAATATAAGCTACACATTTCAGCGGCGGACCGCCACCTTCCTCAGACTGCTGCTGAAACGAGTGGTTTATAGTTTAACATTTTTTTAAGTATTTTAACATTTTTAAAAAAAATTATTTTCAAGAACCTCCAGTGCGGCACCCTGGTCATCCCGGTTTTTGTGCCCTCCTTGTCCTGATTGGTTTCCAACTCCTAGTGGTGCCACAGCCTGGTTTCCCTCTGGTTTCCTAGAGGACAGGTCATCAGTATTTAAGTCTCGGAACACCCCTTATTACTGTATATTGGCCCCTGGTGGTCTAGTCTAGAACAAAGGGTAGATACCGCCGATCAGATGTCACTCTGATGCTCCTGTGAGTGACACAGCTTTGCCTAAGCCAGTGACGACAGGTTCATCTGCCCTGTGGTCTAGGCACAGCTTGGCCCCATAGAAGTGAACGAGATACCAAGCACAGCCACCATACAATGTACGACACTGCTTGCCGCTCACAACACAAACTGCTAATTGTCTGGGGTCCCGGGTGTTGGACCCCCCCCACTGATCAGATACTGATGATCTATCCAGAGGATAGGTCATTAGTATTAAAATCTTGGAAAACCCCTAACGCCCCTTTACACTGTCCAACGTTCAGGCCGATCATTGCTAACAAGAGTTCACACGGAAGCTCGTTAGCAATGATCTCCCGGTGTAAGGCTAGGGCTACACGGCGACATGTGTCGCGCGACACATAGCGCACAACGATTGATGTCGCACCAAAGTCGCGCGACAATTTTTATAATGGAAGTCTATGGTGTCGCACTGCGACATGCTGCGACTGCGACGCGACAGTCAAAGAAAAATCCATCCAGTGCGACACCATAGACTTCCATTATAAAAATTGTCGCGCGACTTTGGTGCGACAAGAAGTCGCGCGACAACTGTCGTCGTGTAGCCCTAGCCTAAAGGCGCTGCCAGTTACTCGATGAACGAGCAAAACACTTGTTCATCAGATAATAGGATGGTTTGTGCAGACACCGGCAGCAGCAGATCGTCCGTCCAAATAGCCTCTGCGGCCAGCAAACAAAGATTCAGTATGGGGACAAGCAATTGCAATAGTGATCACTCCTCCCCATACTGTGGAGGAGATCGCTGCATGTAAAAGCAGCTTTCTCGTGCACTAACGAGCAGACGATTGCTACATTGGCACTGACAAGGGGGCTTTAGACTGACTTTAGATTTTACGGAAATGTGTGTTTACAGTGATACACTAATGAAAAATAACAGTAGACGGGATAAAATGCTGTAATCTGAAGTGTAAATTACAACGTACTGTACTGAGAGATGAAATGACATAGCATGGAAGCAGGCAGTCATTAAGGGGGCTGCAGACCTCTGCCCACCACAGACACGCCATGCATCCTGCACCCTGCCTATAATTACCAGTCTGCTGCTGTCATTAGTGAGCCGTGCAATTACCACCCCATTACTGCACCCGCGTCTGGAACTACTTCTCAGGCAACGTCATATAGAATCAGGATATGGTCAGTCCGAAAAAATCTAATACATAGCGTTTAGGGTTTTATCTCAATTATTTTGACTACATTTGGCTTGAAAATCAATTTATATGTTCAGTTCACTGCAGGGTGAATGTTGTTCATATCCTACTTAAAGAGGACCTCTGACACCTCCCGACATTTCTGTTTTAGTAACTACTTAAATTCCCCATGTAATAAGAATTCTGACACATCTATGGTTACACCCAGCTGGACCTTTACTGCAAACTTCTAGGAATTCATTCATAAACTTCTAGCAGGAATAATAGAGGAATGGCATGCCATAGTCAATATTACATGAGGGATACAAGTAGTTACTAAAACAGACATGTCAGGAGATGGGACAGGTCTTTTTTCAAGGTGCTGTCCAACAAACCACTATTACCATTTAGGATCTGACTGTCTTAGGCAAGTTTCACAAAAGTGCAATCAGTCCTGGAAACGTACTCTGTGTGGGAGTGGTAGTTCCCGGCACTGAACGCTGCTCTTGTAAAGTGAACTTGCAGCATCATAATGATTTATGAAGCTGTGAATTCCTATCTCAGCGCAAGTCTACTGGACTGCAGAATTATGTCAGTACAGTTGAGCAGACCCGCGGAGAGATGGTAGTACACAGCATCATTCAGGGACATACAGCTCGCACATGGAGTGTTTTGTGGACTAAATACGCTTGTGAGAACAGAGCCCTGAAAGTGGTGGAGGGTGCATTCATTTTCTATGGGGCTGCGGAAAATAGCTGAACAGGTCCACAGAAGTGAATCGGAGCGGTGGGTGGTCATGCGAGGTGCGCTCCTACTCACTTCAATGGGGAGAGCTCTTGTGGGTGGCCGGACCAGAGTCCTCCAGCCACCACTTTGCGGGGCTCCATTTCCGTTCATCTCTGGGACTTGCACCTATAAGACAGCGGGGACATATCCTAGCAATAAGTGGTTGTCCCATCTTGGACATTGGGGCATATCTCTAGGATATGCTCTCAATGTCTGATAGGTGCAGGTCCCACCTCTAGGACCAGCACCTATACTTAGAACGGAGCCTGCAAAGTTCCGAAGTGCGCACCACGCATGAGCGCACGCCCTCCATTAATTTCTTTGGGACCGCCGAAAAAAGCCGAGCCTTATAGAAGTGAGCTGTGGCTGCCCTCCACATTCATTTCAATGGGACATCCAAAAATAACCAAGCGCAATGATTGGCTATTTTCGCCAGTCCCACAGAAATGAACAGGGGGCAGCCGCGCACTTTACAGGCTCCAGAGATGGGACCCGCACCTATCAGAAATTGGGGGCATACAATATCCAAGATGGGAACAACCCCTTTACAAGGGAGATTTTTTTTATCCCAAATGATCACAATATAGTACGTCGATTGGAGGTCATCTCGCTCAACTGTATGCACCTGGACGATCATTACACTGTGATCATTCAGCCATATACCGGTCCCAAACTGTCGGCAGCACACAGGGGTTTCTAAAGAGGACCTGTCACCACTCCTGACATGCCTGTTTTAATAGCTTCATGCATTCCCTGTGTAATAACAATTCTGAAACATCTATTCTTATGGCTCTATGTTGTGCCATTCCTATATTATTTCTACTAGAAGTTATGAATGAATTGCTAGCAGTCTGCAGTAAGGGTACAGAGGGGAGGTGACCAGTTGGGGGGGGGGGTGTACCTGCACAGACTGAAAATGGCAGCACTGATTGGATATAGTGAGTCTGTGCAGGGACACACCCCCAACTGGTTACCTCCCCTCTGTACCCTTACTGCAGACTGCTAGTAATTCATTCATAACTTCTCGTAGAAATAATAAAGGAATGGCACAACATAGAGCCATAAGAATAGAGGCTCCAGAATTGTTATTACATGGGGAATGCATGAAGCTATTAAAACAGACATGAAGCTATTAAAATAGACATGTCAGGAGCGGTGACAGGTCCTCTTTAAGGTTGAATGCAATCCAGCTCTTGCACATTTGTCGGGTGTTTGAACACAGCAATAATCGGGTGAACAAACGATTCATACGAATTCCCTATCATGTAAAAGGACCTTCAGTCACATCGGGACCAAAACAGTCCGTGCAGAATCAAGATAAAGAAGTGAATTGTTTCCGTGTGACCAGTAATAAATGAATGTCCTAGGACGGGATCAAAGACTTGAGGGAAGCCATTGATGGCTCTCCAGAAGAAGAACAGCTCCCTTATATCCTGGTAATTTTTACACCACAAAGGAAATTACATGAAATTATCCTTTTATCTCCCCATCTGTGACCCTGTATGTTCCTTGTCCTAAATGGACTTCAGTCCGCAGCTCGCTCACTACTGTGTGGCCACTGATCCTATAATTAGCAGGGACACAAGCCAGTGCTCGGGTGTGTGACAGATGTGAGACAACGCTGCCAGCTCCAACGTGATCTTCTGCCGCAGCCATTCATGATATATGAGAGCACCCATACACATTTATGCAGGGTTGTGCACATAATTGTGCAGCTGCTTTCAGCCTCACAAACGTGCTGCGGAGCTAGGACTACGTTCATCTCCAGTTCTGTTACATAACCAGTAGAGATGTCATATTGCTTGATATCACATGCCATTATGTGGCTCAAACCATCACTGACCCCTGAGACTGAAGCCGGGCACACATGAACCTATTGTGTAGGGCGGTCATATAGCTCCCATACACTTCCATGGGGCTCTACGGCATCTCTGATTTCATAAGGAAGTATAAACCATTCCATGCTCATATTACATCGCTATTGTTTTTTAGAAGCATTTTACCTAAGCGAGTATACCTCCATAATGGAAGCCTACAGAGCACCATACAGCGGCACACAGGATGTAGAGAGGGAATCTGTGCGCCTCGGGGCGGACGACTGCATGTATGCTCTGATATGTGCATTGGACAAATACTGTTCTTGCATAAAGGCCGCCTGTATTCAATATCTGCCCCTAGGTAAGATACTATGATGACATCACAAGTATCAGTCTGGTAGGAAGCTGTGACATCAAAAGTACATGTAAGCTACTTTGACATCACAAGTGGGTCACAAGTTTTAGTCACATTGTATTATGTGACATCAGGAATGTGTACATTCAGTAAAGCTGCAGTGAGGTGAACTACTGAGACATCATAAGAAAGCAGCTGTGACATCACAAATGTGTGTACTTATGTAAGCAGCTGTGACATCACAAATGTGTGTACTTATGCAAGCAGCTGTGACATCACAAATGTGTGTACTTATGCAAGCAGCTGTGACATCACAAATGTGTGTACTTATGTAAGCAGCTGTGACATCACAAATGTGTGTACTCAGGTAAGCAGCTGTGACATCACAAATGTGTGTACTTATGTAAGCAGCTGTGACATCACAAATGTGTGTACTTATGTAAGCAGCTGTGACATCACAAATGTGTGTACTTATGTAAGCAGCTGTGACATCACAAATGTGTGTACTCAGGTAAGCAGCTGTGACAACACAAATGTATATACTCTGGAAAGCTTCTGTGACATCACAAATGTATATACTCAGGTAAGCTTCTGTGACATCACAAATGTATATACTCTGGTAAGCTTCTGTGACATCACAAATGTATATACTCTGGTAAGCTTCTGTGACAACACAAATGTATATACTCAGATAAGCAGCTTTGGCATCACAAATGTATATACTCTGGTAAGCTTCTGTGACATCACAAATGTATATACTCTGGTAAGCTTCTGTGACATCACAAATGTATATACTCTGGTAAGCTTCTGTGACAACACAAATGTATATACTCAGATAAGCAGCTGTGACATCACAAATGTATATACTCTGGTAAGCTTCTGTGGCATCACAAATGTATATACTCTGGTAAGCTTCTGTGACATCACAAATGTATATACTCAGGTAAGCTTCTGTGACATCACAAATGTATATACTCTGGTAAGCTTCTGTGACATCACAAATGTATATACTCTGGTAAGCTTCTGTGACATCACAAATGTATATACTCTGGTAAGCTTCTGTGACATCACAAATGTATATACTCTGGTAAGCTTCTGTGACATCACAAATGTATATACTCTGGTAAGCTTCTGTGACATCACAAATGTATATACTCTGGTAAGGTTCTGTGACATCACAAATGTATATGCTCTGGTAAGCAGCTGTGACATCACAAATGTATATACTCAGGTAAGCAGCTGTGACATCACAAATGTATATACTCTGGTAAGCAGCTGTGACATCACAAATGTATATACTCTGGTAAGCAGCTGTTGGTGTCCGTCCCAGTACGTGTGCCAGTTTTGGTCCAGGAGAATGAACTGCATAGACTCTCACTCATAACTTTCCAAGATACAAATATACAATGAGGGTTGCACAGAAATGACAATAAATCACTCCATTTTCTGCTACTTTCTGAAACCATTCATTTCAATGAGGCCTCAAAAGATGCGGACTGAACATAGCGTGCTGTACGGATCCGTATGTCCGTTCCGCGGCCCCCGCAAAAAAGAACACGTCCTATTCTTGCACATAATAGGAAAAGACAAGACAACCTTGGAAGTGTATTGGCTCCTGGAACTGAGCCATGAGCTGCAATCTATCTTTAAGAAAAAAATTTGCCTATTGAAAAAGTCATTAAAAAAAAAAAAAAGATGTTTTCCACAACATAAAAAATTTCTCCAGGGAAAGCTAATCGCGTCATAGGAAATAGGTTATCAATCAAAAAAAAAAGAAAAGAAATCATCAGAGGTGACACAAACTAAATGCTTTCATCATCGCATTTACCACCAATCACTGTACTCTTTCGTTAGAAACATATATATTATGGTTAACAATCAAGAGAGTATCCCCCATAGTAACAGAACCGTCTCGCTAGCGCCAACCATTGGAGATGGTTTCCTATAAGTCAATGTTCAACAAGTCTTGGAACATGACAATGGTAAAAAGCCAAGACAAATAGCCATCGGTTATTTTCCCTTGTTATGTTCCAAGGCTTGTTGAAAAGTCGAACATTAAAGGGGTTCTGCAGGTTTTAATATCTGATGATCTATCCTCTGGATAGATCATCAGTATCTGATCGGCGGCGGCCCGACACCCGGGGCCCCCGCCGATCAGCTGTTTGAGAAGGCAGCGGCGCTACAGGAGCGCCGCGGCCTTCTCAGTGTTTACCCAGTGATACTAGTCGTGACATCACTGGCCTGGGCGGGGCTAAGCTCTGTTCACATGAATGAAGCTTAGCCCCGCCCAGGCCAGTTTACCCGCAGGCCAGTGACGTCACGACTAGTATCACTGGCCTGCGGGTAAACAATGAGAAGGCCGCGGCGCTCCTGTAGCGCCGCTGCCTTCTCAAACAGCTGATCGGCGGGGGCCCCGGGTGTCGGGCCGCCGCCGATCAGATACTGATGATCTATCCAGAGGATAGATCATCAGATATTAAAACCTGCAGAACCCCTTTAACTCATAGGCAGCCACTTCCAATAGGTGGCACTAGTGAGAAGTTTCTGTTTATCTGGGAGATACCTCTTTGCATAATTTTTTTCCCAAGGAGCATTGCCAGTAGGTCTCCATACACAGCTGGTCTCCTTAAAGAAGAATTCCCACAAAAATGTTTATCTGACCTGTTAAAAAGGTACATGATGTAATCTGTAGTGAATGAGTTATAACCTCCCTTCCGATCCTCAGCTGTGTCATGTGACCAACTCTCTGATCTCCAATTGACTCTGGACAGGAAGTCAGTTACTTCTCTATTCATTCCTATGACAATGACATTGAGGCTTCCATAGGAATTCATAGAGAAACTGATTTCCTGTCCACACATAAGATGCTGGGTTATTTGAAAAGTCAGGCTGTTGGTCAAATGACACAGCTGAGGATCAGAAGGGTGGTTATAACTCACAAATACAGTCACTGGTAAGAATATTACCTTCATTACAGTTTACATCATGCACTTTCCAACAGGTCAGAGAATAAAAAAAGTTTGTAGGAGTGCTACTTTAAAGGGGTTATCCAAGACTATAAAATGCTCGCCCATATGCCCGAGCTCCTTACAATGAATATACTTAACTGGCTCCCCGCTCCTGGTCCCCACACCACCGCTGATGCTTCTCCCCGTGAGCAGACGAAAACATCCAGTGTGGGGGGGTAATCAGCCAATGGTAGGCGATGACAGGAACGAGCCTCCCTAACATCGTGGGTGACGCTAGGTAGGCTTGTCCCCATCACCGCCTGCCATTGGCTGCTCCCCCTCCCACGACACCGGATGTTTTCATCCGTGCACGGGGAGAAGCAGCAGCGGCGGTACGGGGACCAGGAGCGGAGCAGGGAACCAGGTAAGTAGAATCAGTGTGAGGGGCCCGGGCAGATGGGGGAATATTTTATAGTCTTGGATAACCCCTTTAAGGAGCGCCGGTACCATCCCTCTGGTGCTAACAATGCAAAATTATTTGCATGATTTACAATGATCTCTATCGTGAAGGCCAAAAACTAAAAGTAAAACTGTAAAAGAAAAAGCACCTGTGGTACAAAAAGTACGGCAGACAGTCTGATGAGCAATTGACCTTCATCAGAAAAGATAATAATGCCATATGTCGCATTCTCCAGCACGCTTCTTTTATATGTGCCCACGCATGTCAGCGCCCAACTAAATTCATGGAGGCGCAGGAGCTGCTACAGGTGTTCTCTGCTGAACGGTTTCCATGTGAATGGCCTCCAAGCGGTCTTGTGAGATAACCCTGGGCCCTCTTCTGAAGAGACCGTGAAGAGGACTGTGTAGTGACAAGCTTTGCTTTGTGATGATAGCCATTATTTCATGGGGAGCGTGCTCCCTCCTCTCACATTCCTCCCAGGCTGGAATGTGCGCTGGTCAGGGTGCCAGCCTGGCATCTATCAGAGGGGGAAAAAAAACAAACACACAACAAAAAGCTGACAAAAACTCTCCCACGTGAATGTGAAAATTATATCTGTACGGGGTTAACCCTTCAAAATCACTGACTCCTGCCACACGTATAATTACTGGGAGAAAACAATATTACAGCTTATGGTGCCCCCCTGGAGAGAGAAATCCACGTAGTCCTGACTTGCCTGTACGTTTTCTTGCCTACTATCCACAGGGCATTTGAGCTTTGTTAAGAAAACAGACAGGGAGGGTGAGGAAGCTGAAAATGAGGCGCAGGGCGCTGTCCTGCCCCAGTAAATCACAGTATTATTTTATTATACAGGTTGCAGGTGTAAGGGTATATTCACATTGTGAAGGTATAAGTAGGGAGGATGTCCCATCGTACCTCTGATGGAGTCCTCCAAGGTACGAAAAGCAGCAGGGACTGGACCTTTTAAAGAATTCTTGTTCCCTCAAGGACTTATTTACACGACCGTATGAAAGAGTCTGCATCCCTTCCGCAATTTTGCGGAACGGGTGCAGACCCATTCATTTCAATGGGGCAGTAAAAAATGCGGACAGCACATCGAGTGATGTCCAGATCCGTAGTTCCGTTCCACAGCCCCGCAAAAAATATAGAGCATATCCTATTCTTTTCTACCATTGCGGACAAGAATAGGCATTGTGTAGGATAGTGGCGGCCATGTGCGGTCGGCAAACTGCCCTTAGGAGAGTTGTCCAGCTTTATACCCACTCTGTAATTTGTAGCTAAACAAAAAACACACTCACCCTCGCCCGTCACGCTGTTTCAGCACTAAGTGCCCCATTCCTTCCAGTCCCCAGCCTATAAACTTCCAGGTAGGACAACGCGTGTGCTGCAGCCAATCACTACCTTTGGCAAAACATCTCCCCAAGTGGCAAATCACAGTGTGGTCACGTGCCCAGGGGCGGATTGGCCATAGAACTTACGGGGAAATTTCCCGGTGGGCCAAAGCCTAGGGAGCCACCTGGGCCTTTTTTCCAGGGCCATTTTAACCTCCTAGTCTGCCCATGCACGTTCCCCTTGAGTCATGTTACCGATAAGCATCAAGAGTCCCTTAATGTAGAGACTCTCAAAATCTCAATACCAAAATAATTCTAAATCGCTCAAACTTTTTACACTCAACGAGCAGTAAAATAAAACCAAGCAGGGACCGGCCACTGTTTCACTCATTTTTACATAAATGATCCCAACTTGCTCAGAAACCTTAAAGGGGTTGTCCACTTTCTGACATTGATGACATATCCGGAGGATAGGTCATCAATGTAAATATCACCGGGGGACATATGCCCCTGCCTATCAACTGTTTGTAGACAATGCAGCTCTCATACGAGCACTGCATTCTCTCTCTTCATTCTTTATCTGCCCGTCATCGACATCACAGCAGTGAGCAGGTGTAATTATATCTCAGCCATCCCACTCACTTCTATAGGTAAGCTCCTTCTTAGGCCTCTTACACACGAACGTTGTGTTTTGCGGTCCGCAAAAAAACGGCCGTATGGCATCCGTTTTTTTTTGTGGATCCATTGTAACAGTGCCTATCCTTGTACGTTTTGAGGACAAGAATAGGACAGGTTCTATCTTTTTTGCGGGCTACGGAACGGGCATACGGGTGCAGACAGCACACCGTATGCTCTCAGTATTTTTTGCGGACCCATAGAAATGAACGGAGCCCCCAAAAATACTGTCGTGTCAAAGGGGTCTTAATCAAGTGAATAGGACAGAGCTGTCCTATAGAAGTGAATGGAATGCCATATTTGTAATTACACTGCTTACCGATGCAGTTGCGATGGCAAGCAGGTAAACATTGAAGAGAAGACAGCGCTCGCACAAGTGCTGCTTTCTCTTCAGACGGACGATCGGAAGGGGTGCCAGGAGTTGGACCCCCGCCAATCTGACATTGATGACCTATGTTCATCGGGTGAAACTGTTGTTCATGCAGTCAAGTAAATTATCATTTTGGTGCAGAAGATTGTACTGTCTAAACAGCGCTCTGCTGCCCAGAAATAAGGCAGCTGAATGAGGACAAGAGATCGCAGCAGCCATCACTCGTCCTCATACTGTGGAGGTGATCGTGGCATGTAAATGCAATGCTTTACCTCAACTGAACGAGGAGCCAAATTGGGATTGAATGCTTCCTTCCCGACAATTGGCTGCTCCTCGGCACATGTAAATCTACCATTCCTTACGGACAACCGGCAGCAATCTTTTCCACAGTAGGAGAACGAGCGCTCGCTATTTCAATTCCTCGTCCCCATACATCTGCATTGTTTCTGGGTAGCAGATTGCCGCTTAGACAGCACGATCCTCTGCCCATAAATGATAACGATAATGGTGTCTGCACAAAGACCGTTCCGCTCGTACATTGGGTTTTCAGTTGCATCTTTAGACAGGCAGATTGTCGGGAGTGAGAGTTTGCAGGAATGTTCATTCCCAATAATCTGCCCGACTATCGGGACATGTAAACCCGTCATAAAGCCTTTTTCACATGTCAGTGAATCACGGATATGTGCCATCAGTGTTCTCCATAGACCGCTCATACATTCATTGACTTTTAGTATTCAAACAAGTGGTTTTCCACGGACCATGGGTCCACAGGTACATCACAGAATCATGTCCTATTTTGTCCGCAACGGTGGATCTATCACAAAGATTATAATCTAAGGGTCCACGAAAACCACAAACATAATAAGAATGCCACCTGTGTTTGGTCCGTGGTTGACCATTGGTAGGAGATGCTCTGGAACTTAAAGGGGTTTTCCTATCACAGATAATGGGGGCATATCGCTAGGAACCAACATCGAGAACGGAGCAGGGAAAGGTGGTGGAGGAGGGCGCATGCGCACCCACCCTCCATTCATTTCTATGGGGCTGCCGAAAATAGCCCATAGAAATGAATGGGAGCGGTGCACTCCCATTCACTTGTATGAGGAGAGTACTTGGCGGTCAACCCCAGGGTCCTCCAGCCACCACTCCCCCGCTCTGTCCTTGGCGTAGACAGACGATGGGGACATATACTAGTGATATGCCCCCATTGTTTGTGATGGGAATACCCCTTTAATTTTCAGCCTAGCAGTGTCCGTGGAATATGGATGAGAATTGGAGCCAAAAAGCGGACACGTGGACATCTTTGCGGATGACGCACTGGCCTTCTTGTCACAGATATCATCACGGACATGGACGTGTGAATGGCGCGCGCCTAAAGCAACAAAACGACCATGTCACCTATACATAACCAATCATCCGCCATAGAAAAGAAAACTTGTCGAGCGGCTGATGAATAAGTAAAGTGTTGGTAGATGCGAGTGTAATGTACAACAAGGCGACACAGTAATTATAGTACATTACCCAGTATAGATATTATTCATGCTGTAGAGGAAAAACACTGCGGTGTGGGGGCAAGAGGAGGAGACGACGCAGAATAATACTCCGATTTAGCTGTGAGCGATCCTCTTATATGTAACCTTTAACTGAATCATAAATCAGAGCCCAATACATCAGACTGAGTAATGGAGAAACAAGCAGGACGGCAAAAATCAATTTACGTAATGTAAGACTTTATTTAATGAAGCTTCATAGCTCTGCAGAGCATTTCATCTCCGGAGAGGTTATCGCCGCGATTCAGGAGAACGGGTTTCGTCTATCTTCATGTATAGAGTTGTAATCTCTGAACCTAAAGACAACCCTATAGGAAATCCATAAATGTAATGACCAACGCATTTCAGAAATATCACCTAGGCTTTAAAGTACCTCCACACCAGATGGGTCTGATACAGATTTTCTGACCACCCCCTTAAAGGGGTTGTCCCATCATAGACAATGGGGGCATATTGCTAGGATATGCCCCCGTTGTCTGATAGGTGGCATTCCCACCTCTGGGACTGGCACCTACAACAAGAACAGAGCGGGGAAATGAATGGAGGGTGCACCGCGCATGCGCAGCCGCCCTCCATTCATTTCAATGGGGCCACCGAAAATAGCCGAGCACTGGCTCTGTTATTTCCGTCTGCCCCATAGAAATTAATGGGAGCAGGGGCTGCACATCCACAGTGTGCTTCTATTCACTTCTATGGGAGCAGAGCTTGGTGGTGGACGGACCCCGAGAAATCTGGGGTCCTCCAGCAACAGCTCTCCCCACTACATTCTCCTTATAGGTGTGGGACTGCCACCTATCAGCCAATGGGGGCATATCCTAGTGAGGAGTGGGGCTACACAGACATAAGGTATAAGGGAAAGATCTCCTCCTGTTATGTGTTTAGACCCGCACCTGGTTTTGGCTCAAAAATCACTGATGGAAATCACTGACAAGTGAATGACACTTTACTATGTGATATCACTGATGTCAATACGATTGGTGCGATTTGGTGATAGGCTCTTCAGCATGGAATAGGCAACATAGCCATTTAACATTACCTCACTATGGGGCAAAATCACTGTGGCCTAGTGTATATACCAGCCCAATGAGATCGGAGCAGAATTTTTATAAACTATATTACATTTTTTAAAAATAATTGCTGATGGGTTGGTGCTATTACAGTGTTTTCACCAAATCTCAGTCAACTCCTTTAAAGGGGCTGTCCCATGAAGAAAATGTATCCCCTAGCCACAGGATAGGGGCTAAGTGTCTGATAAGTTTCATAGGAATGGAGGTCCAAGGTGACGCAGGGACGCTGCCGCGATAAACGAGCGCTTGTACGGTACTCTGCTATCTCTAGCAGTGCCTTAGAGATCAATACACGCAGGTGTATACCACTCCATTCAAACGGGAAGAACAGGCCCCTGTTCTCATGATGGGCGGGGGCCCCCGACGGTCATATGCCCTATCCTGTGGATAGCGGATAAGTTGTCTTAGGCCTTTCACATGAATGATACAGATTGTGTCAGGGTGCGTTCAGTGAAACTCGCACCATTTCACAAGAAAGCTCAGTCAGTTTTGTCTGTGATTGCATTCAGTGGTTCTGAGCTTTACTTTCCGACCAAGAAGAAACAAGAGAACATGATCGGATCCAGAAGCTGCGTTTCCATGGGATGCCCACCATGTGCCGCTGACACACCTGTGGTGGTGTGGAGAATGGCCACATAAATTTGTGGGTCTAAATGGAATCTGTCACATGAAAACGCAGTGTAATCTGCAGCAGCGTGTTATAGAGCAGGAGAAGCTGAGCAGACTGATGTATAGTTTTGTGGGAAAAGATTCAGTATAAGGCCCCATGCATAACCCTTTATCCATTTTGCGTGGGTTCCGCATTGTCCAGATCCGCACATCCCGACCTATGGTAAAAAAAAATGCATATTTTTGTCCACAAAAGGGACAAGAATAGAAAATGTTTGTTTTTGGGTTTTTTTCCAGGGCGGTATAATCTGCAAAGTCACAAGAACTGTTCTACTGTCATCTTTTATAGACATGGGAAAAACGTGATGACTCTGAGATAAAGTGCAGGTGCTAGCGCCAATTCCAACTCCACACAAGCCAAATCTCCAGTGAGAATGATTAGGAAAGGTGACAAACCATGCCGCTCACATAGGAAAACCTTTTGTCCTTCTGCTAAATTTATAGGACCAGAAATGACTCAGGCGGCCCCTGAAGCTCCAGAGCCATCTGGTATCCTGGAGATAAAAGATGAGGAAATTAAGCACGTTGTATGATCTCATCACATCACATCACAAAGTCACGTGCCATGGCCAGGTATTAACAGAGGGGGGCGTACAATGAACTCTTACTAAACATCATATCCTATCAAGAATACTGCAGAGAGGGCCTAGATAGCAGGCTGACCCAACTGACCCTCCAGATCCCAGAGAAAATCTGCCACAAAAGGTTTGAGGGACATCTGTCAGCAGATTTGTACCTATGACACTGGCTGACCTGTTACATGTGCACTTGGCAGCTGAAGACATCTGTGTTGGTCCCATTTCATATGTGAAGTGAAAAGAAAGAATTAGTGACTCCTAAAACCAATATTTATTCATATATCAATTAAAAACTAGATAGCAAATGTCATGAAAACTAGATAGGTGCGGGGTATTAAGAAAGGGCAATCCCTAGTAAGCCCTAGATACAGACCTATGCCCAGGGAGACCCCCCTGAAGGTGGGGGTGCCCTGTCCCCGAACCTTACCTACTGTATCCCTATATCACCCTAACAGAGTGAGGGGTACATAATTTGTATCACCTAACCCCAACGCGTTTCGCCCAGCACTGTGGGCTCCTCAGGGGGTGATGTCAAGGTAAGTATAAGAGAAAAGATAAAGAGAGCTATATTTTACAATTTACATAGATACATGCCAACATGGGATATGAGATGTAGGTACTTGCCCCAGCCGGAGGGACAATCCCTCACAAGATGCCGCTCGTTAGTACAGACTGGGGACGATAGAGTTAGGTTGATATAGGGATACAGTAGGTGAGGTTCGGGGACAGGGCAACCCCAACCTTCAGGGGGTCTCCCTGGGCATAGGTCCGTATCTAGAGCTTTCTAGGGATTGCCCTTTCTTTATACCCCGCACCTACCTAGTTTTTAATTGATATATGAATAAATATTGGTTTTAGGAGTCAATAATTCTTTGTTTTCACTTCAATATATGTAACGTGATCTCCACCCCTATCTATGTGTATTTGATATATAGTTTAGTACTACATGTTCATATGTGCCCACATTACTGAGAAAATGATGTTTTAATATATGCAAATGAGCCTCTAGGAGCAACGTTTCCGTTACACCTAGAGGCTCTGCTTCTCTCTGCAACTGCCACGCCCTCTGCACTTTGATTGACAGGGCTAGGCAGGCATGATGACGTTTTCACTGCCTAAGAATTTTGGACTGCACAGCAATAAAACGCAGTTTTCTTTTAGATGGTGTCTGGTGGTCAGCTCCTTTCATATATATTGAAATCCTACGACGCTTACATTCATGGACCTCACGCACACGACTGCATGTGTTTTGCAGTCAGCAAACCACAGCTCCCGACTTTGTGCATACTGCCATTTTTTTACCTCCTGTGTCAGCAAAAAAACGGACAAGACTAGGACACACTTTATTTTTTGCAGGACAAATGCAGACATACGGAAGTCCATACCCTTTATTGCCCCGTTGAAATGAATGGATCCTTGTTAGAGATGAGCGAGCAGTGCTCGTTAAGAGCACTGTAACGCTCGGGTCCCGTGTGCAATGCCCGCAGGCATTGCGGATCCGTCCTCATCTGCATGTAAGTCAATCAGGACGGATCGTTTGGTATGACACTCATACCAAACGGTTCCGTCCTCACCCGTCTTAAAGTCAGTGGGGACAGAACCGTTTGGTATGAGTGTCATGCTTGACTTACATGCAGATGAGGACGGATCCGCAATGCCTGCGGGCATTGCACACGGGACCCGAGCGTTACAGTGCTCGTAACGAGCACTGCTCGCTCATCTCTAATCCTCGTAAAACGCGGACCGAAAATGCAGTCGTGTTAATGGGGCCTTAACATTAAGGATATGAATGTGCCATGTGGGCGTTCCTATGTTGATGAAGAACAGGAGGAAAAGATCACGGACATGTCTATGTATACAGTACTTACGTGCCAGGTGGCATGAACCAAACTGCTCCCCAACCAGGGGGCGTCACCACCTCGAAGCATGCAAGCATAAGTTTTATTACACCACAGTCGCCCCCGGGATCAGCCGGTTCTATTACAAATCTGCCACCGAGCTCAATATCACAAAGACTGTGCTGGTGTAGCCCGCAGCTCCGTATCTTCTAGTGCACTCGATAGCCGGCGTAGTATTACAAGAACTCGCCCGGTAATGAATCCTGACAAGGACATAACGGGGGCTGATGCCTCATTAACTATAATTTGTTCTCAATTTAAAGAGCGGCAGACGACGGAGCCCAGGTTACTGCAAAGGACTGCGTTAAGAGCAGGCACCACATGGACGTGCCTACACTACAATGTGCGACTGTCAGAGCCGTCCAGTGTGTAAAACTGAGCCGCCACTCACGTATTCCCTTACACTATTCACACCAAACCGGATACAATGACACAGGAAGAGCCGGAATAACCAGTTCTCTGTAGTAAGAGGACGGCCTATAGAAAGTGCACAACCACAGGTCAGGATAGAAACATACATACACCCTGTATCTATGATATGAGACAGACATAAAAAGACAAAAAAGCAGCACGACTAAACAATACAAAACCGTTCACCAGTCTCTCCTCCCCCGGGCTTGTCCTGTTTATTAAGGGGGTTTTCCAGTACTTACTGAAGTTATTGACAACTTATAATCAGGATAAGTCATCAGTAACATATTGGTGGGAGGCCTGACAACTGGTACCCGCAC
The DNA here is from genome assembly GCA_900303285.1 of Rhinella marina. Taxonomy (NCBI): domain Eukaryota; kingdom Metazoa; phylum Chordata; class Amphibia; order Anura; family Bufonidae; genus Rhinella; species Rhinella marina. Next base: position 501,072 of record ONZH01011215.1, read on the forward strand.
CTATCAGCTGTTGGCACCAGTAACTATACGGTGGACAGGGCCGGGAGAAGAAGGCTCCATCCACTGTGTCGTGGCCATGCGAGGACAGTATGTCAATGCATATTGTCCACTGTATAATTTTTGGTGGCTACCCGAAACAGCTGATCGGTGGGGTGGCACTGGGGCACAGTCATGCTGGAACAGAAAAAGGGCCTTCTCCACAAAGTTGGAAGTATGCAAGTTACTGTCCAAAATGTCTTGGCCTGCTGAAGTATTAAAGGGGTTTTCTTTGAGTACAATATTTATGTCCAATCCTGAGGACAGGTTGTAAATTTTAAGTAGGTGGGGGTCTGATTGCCGACACCACCACCGATCAGCTTACTCTGGTGAGCATTACGGCCTCCTCACAGTGCCGAACAGTGTATAGTGGCTGCACTTGGTATTGCAGCCCAGACCCATTCACTTGAATGGAACTGAGCTGCACATAGGCCACGTGACCGATGAACGTGACGTCACTGGCCAGGTAGGAGTCGGCAGAACTTCTTCATACTGATAACCGGTGGGGGTTCAGGAAATCAGAACCCCCACTGATTTGATATTGATGACCTTTAATGAGGATAACTGGAACTAATAGGCCTAGACAACCTCTGAAAAAGACCCCCATAGCATTGTCCCTCCTCCACCACACTTTACAGTTCAACGGAGTCAGGCAGGTAATGTTCTCCAGGCATTCATCCATAAGACTACCAGATAAAGCTGGATTCATCACTCCACACAACACGTTCCCCCCAGGGTTGCCAACCGTCCAGAAATTTCTGGACAGTCCGTAAAAATAGGTGACTTTTTTCCTGTGTCCGTGAAAAAAAATTGATGTGTCCGTGATTTTTTTGAGGCTAGTGGTTCTTGACTACATTATTTTGGTGGTGACTATCATGATTCTACAGCTCACAGTAAATGCTGGTAATGAATCCTTATCAGTACATTGAGATATAGACATGTATTACTTATAATCTTCATCATTCATTATGGTTTACCAATTTGTCCGTAAAAAAGGTTAGCCGTCCGTAATTTTGGGATCAGTTGTCCAGAAAAAAGAAAAATTCTGGTTGGCAACACTGGTTCCCCCTCCTCCAGAGTCCATTGATGGTGTGCTTTACACAATTCCATCCAACCCTTAGCAGTGTGCTTGGTGATGTAAGACTTGCATGCAGCCACTCGGCCAGGGACACCCATGCCATCAAGCTCTTGGGGCACAGTTTTTGTGCTGATATTAATATCAGAAGAGGTTTGGACTTTGCAGTTATGTAGTCAAAAGAGCGTGGGCGACTTTTCTGCACTATGCGCCTCAGCACTCGGTGACCCCACTATGTAACTTTATGTGGTCTCCATTTAGTGGCTTACTGTGGTTCCTTGCACTTTGCAGTAATACCAGTCACAGTTGATTCTGGATTATCTATTATGAAATTTCAGGATCTTGACTTGTGGAAGCAGGGACATCCTATTACAGGACCACACGGGAATTCAGCAAACTCTTCCACAAATGTGTGTAAAGGCAGACTGCACGGTTAGTGGCTGGATTTTATACACCTGTGGCAATGGGAGTGAATGAAGCACCAGACTTCAATAATTGCAATAAATGCACACAACCATATTTGCATCCTGTAAATTATAGAGCATGCCGTGTTCTTGTCCATTTTTGCAGACCAGAATAAACATTTCTAATAATGGGACTCAGAAAAATGCGGACCCCAAAACAGATACCGTTGTATGCATGAGGCCTGAGAGGTGTGTCTGAATACTACTGAACATGTAGTGTAAATGATGGATTTCTTATCTCAGCCTCGGTGCACCTGTGCTCCGCTCTAGGGACGAGCTCTACTCTCTCAGGAGAACCTGCCGTATTTACCAGCTGTATTTACCTGCATCAGCGCCGGGCCTGTCATGCCATTCTTGTGTGGTTTACGTATTGGCCGGCTGTGTAGACATTATCCAGATGACATCACTCTCTGGCTTTTTCTGGGGCCACACCCCGCGGGCCATTACCTTCCTCTCTACTGCATCATGTTTGTTAAAGAAAGGAGGATCACAGGGTTCCTTGCTCTTAGGACCCCCAACGATCATCTGTGTGGAGGAACCTAGCAGCAAGTATTCAATTCCTCTGCAGCGCCACCAAGAATCAGCGGTCTGCGTAACTCATGGATGTGGCTGAGGACTTCAGAGCGGGATACGTTCTCTGTAGTTGTGTATTCCACTTTGGTTAACAGAGGATGGACCTGAAAGGGAGGCTCTTCATCTACCAACGTCGAATTCCATACGGCAGCGTTTTTGCCGAGTGCCACTTTCTTTTCTGCTGTTAAAATGTTTAATCCTTGTCCAAGAATAGGACATGTTCTCTCCTAAGGCTACATTCACACGAACATGGTGTTTCTAGGACACGTTCTATTTTTTTCGCAGGGCCACGGAACGGAACTATGGATTCTGACAACACATGGTGTGCTGTCTGCATCTTTTGCGGCCCCATAGAAATGAAAGGGTCCACACCCGTTCCGCAAAATTGATATTCATATGAGCGACTGAATGTAGCCTAATTCTAAGGGCTCATGCACACGGCCGTTGCCGTATTGTGGTCCGCATACTACGGGTCCGCAATGCACAGGCACCGGCCTTGTGCACCCCGCATCACGGATCGCGGACCCATTCATTTAAATGGATCAGCAATCCCGGAGATGCAGAACGGAGGCACGGATCGGAACCCCCCGGAAGCACTACAGAGTGCCTCTGTGGTGTTTCTGCCCGTACTTTTTTGGGATGCGGATCGTGGACCCCATTCAAGTGAATGGGTCCGCAATCTGAATGCGGCGGCCTCACGGTCAGTGCCTGTGCATTGTAGACCGCAAATTGCTGTCCACAGCAGGGGCACTGGCGGCATGCATTTGTGTGCACGAGACCTAAAGAGGAGGCCTATAATCCAACATGGTTGCATGATTTTGGGGGCAAAACTGTGGGGCAGCAGCGTCTTGGTCATAGGTGGCAGCCATGGAGTGCAAGCTCACCCTAAACCTCTTGTTACTTCCCTATCACCCAATCCCAATTTCTACCCCCATTGTAGGAATACAAAATCAAAATCTTCCCAATGCAAATCCAAGAAGCGGAAGGCTATACAGAACACATCGTAAACAATAAGCTTGTCTACCTGAGAAGAAAACGCGATGGCAGGAATCGCCCCTCCGGCTAAATGCATTGATTGGGATGTGTAATATGCCGACAGACGAGAGATCAATGTACTGCATGTGAGTGAAGCGCCTGAGTGCTATCGATTAGCAAATTGGCCTGGAGCTATGTAGTAATAAGATTAATATGGAATACAGAGGCCCCCCCCGGGGCACCATGCGGGCCACGAGCATATTCCATGTGACAAAGCAAAGGTATCACAACATCGCCCTCCCAAAACGCGTCCAGACATCTACAGGTGGTTGAGATAGTGGAGAATGCAGGTAGTTACTATAACTAAAAGACGTAGGTCGAATCAAGTTGTACACCTACTGTATTTCTTAGACAAATGCATCAGTTGCAATAATACAGTGAGTTCCGCTCGGCAAGGGAGGGCGGCTTTTTGGACAAAGAGTGTGGTTTTGATGCGACATACCAAAATTTGGCGCAAAGTACCGTAATCTAATCAATAGTTGGTGTGAAATCAGACTCTCTCTAGCCATGCACCAAACTTACCATCCAGCCTGAGCTACTGGGACAAATTTGGTGCATCTTTAGACTGCCTGTCTAAGTTTACGTCAACTACTTTTTAACCCCTTAACACATAATGCTGTACATGTATGACATAATGTGCCTGGAATTGTATGGAGTAGGCTGCTGCAGTGAGCCCGCTCCATGCGTGGCAGGTGCTGGCTGAATACAGCAGGCAATTGGACGCAACGATGGGGAATGGCGATCACACCAAACCCTGTCATTTAACCCCTCAGATGCCATATTTAACAGCGATTACGGCATCTGTGATGTAAGGAACGCAGCTGCCTTCCGATCGGAGTCCCGCAGTGAAATCGCAGGGCTCCAATCGGTTACCATGACAGCCTGGATCCTGCTGAGGCTTCCCAGTGCTGTCATAGTAATCTGCCTGCTGAGCTGTGCATGAGATACAGTTCAGCAGGGAGTGTGTCAGAATGCCATTCACCCAAATAGGTCTCTATTAGGGTGAATGGGATAAGGGATTAAAAGATTCCAGGTTCTAGCCCTCTAAGGTGGCTAATATTTAAATATTTTGAAATTTAAATCCCCCATTCCCAATTTTACTTATAAAAATACATAAACAAATGTGCCAGCCGGAATAATACGGTGAGTTCCGCTTAGCGAGGGTGGCTTTTTGAACAAAGAGTGTGGTTTTGATGCGACACATACCAAAATTTGGCGCAAATTAATCAAATTAACCAATAGTTGGTGTAAAATTAGTGAAATCGCAGGGCTCCGATCGGTTACCATGACAGCCTGGGGCCTGCTGAGGCTTCCCAGTGCTGTCATAGTAATCTGCCTGCTGAGCTATGCACGAGATACAGCTCAGCAGGGAGTGTGTCAGAATGCTATTCACCCTAAGGCCTCTTTCACACGAGCGTCACGGATTCAGTCCGGATGCGTTCCGGAAAATCCGCACTAATCGCAGTCATTTTTGACTGCGATTGCGTTCAGTTGTTCCCACGCGGGTGCGAAGCGTTTTGATGCGTTATTCACGCACGTGATAAAAAACTGAATGTTTACAAACAACATCTCATAGCAACCATCAGTTGCTGCGCAACTGATGAACACGCAGACCCATTCACTTCAATGGGGCCAGGGCTGCGTGAAAAACATCGCTCATGTGAAAAGCCCCATTGAAATGAATGGGTCAGGATTCAGTGCGGGTGCAATGTCCGCATCACGCATTGCACCCGCGCGGAAATCTCGCCCGTGTGAAAGGGGCCTAAGAGATGTTGTTTGTAAACATTCAGTTTTTTATCACGAGCGTGAAAAACACATCAAACCGCTTCGCACCCACGCGGAAAAAACTGAACGAACATACGCAATTGCAGTCAAAACTGACTGCGATTGCGTGCGGATTGGTGCGGATTTTCCGGAACGCATCAGGACTGAATCTGTGACGCCCGTGTGAAAGAGGCCTAATAGATCTCTATTAGGGTGAAATGGATAAGGGATTAAAAGATTTCAGGTACTAGCCCTCTGAGCTGGCTAATATTTATTAATTTAAAAAAAATATGAAATTTAAATCCCCCTTTCCCAATTTCCAATTTTACATATAAAAATATATAAACAATAAAAAATAAACATATTAGGTATCATCACATCCGAAAGTGAAAGTGAACTATTAAAATATTTTTAAAAATTTCCTGCACTGTCAATGCCGTAATGGAACAAAAAAATAAATAAAAAATTAAAAAGACAAGACTCACCATTTTTTGGTCACCTTGTCCCCCAAGCCCCCCCCCAGAAAATTGAATAACATTCCACAAAAATGTTACCAAAACTACAGTTCACAGGGTAAAAAAATAAGCCCTCATACAGCTCTGTAGACCAAAATATCAAAAAGTTATGGCAATGAAAAAAAAACCTTTGATTTTTTTTTTTCAATTTTTTACTTCTTTAAAGGTAATAAAACAAAATAATACAAGTCTGGCATTGCTGTAATAATACTGAGCCGCAGAATAAGGGTGTCATGTCATTTTTAGTGCACAGTGAACACCGTGATATCTAAACCCCAAAAACTGTGGCAGAATGGTGGGGTGGGGGGGGGGTTGTTTTTTTTTTTCAATTTTACCCCACAAAGAAATTTTTGCCCGTTTTCCAATACAAGAAATGGTAAATCAAATGTCCCAATAAAAAAAAGCATCTTGTCCAGCAAAAAAATAAAACAGTCGTATGGCTATGTGAACGGAAAAATAGTAAAGTTCTGGCTATCGAAACGTGGGGAGGAAAAATCAAAAATACAAAAATGAAAATAGACCTGCTCTTTAAGGGGTTAAACAGGATTAATATATCTGTCTCATTGTGCTGTTTGCCTAATGGAGGTTAACAAAGAACACAGAGGACCCCAGGCTGCTGTAATCATTAAGGAGGACTATCCCGGGCTCCCCCTGCCCCTCTCTGCAGTGACTGACCAGCTGCCATGTATCTGGATGTATACACAGCAGCCGTTAATGACTGCGGAGGGAGGCGGGGGGAGCACTGTCCTCATGAATACTGTATTCTTTGCGACTCTTTATTCTCTGTTACATTTGGGCTAATAGTAGAGCAAACCTGCCCTCACATTGTGCCGCCCTTACATAGGTCAGCACGCTAGGATGACATGTCAGCTTTAATGAGCTGAGCTGTGCTGGGCATTCACAGAAGCAATAATAAGGCCCCATGCACACAGCTGTATTTTTCGTCTACATCTGAACCGCACTTTTTGCAAATCGGACGCGGACCCATTCATTTTTAATGCAGCCGTAAAAATGTGAACAGCGCACCGTGTTCTGTCGGCATCTGTATGCCAGTTCCGCTATCCTGCAACAAAGATAGAACATGTCCTAATCATGTCCGTTTGGCAGATAACAATAGGCTTTTTCAAGAAAGGACAGGACGTGTGGAATGAGAAATGCAGGACGCACACAGTGGATATCCATCTTTTGCAGATTCGCAATGTGCGGACCATATAATAGATAGAATGGTGTGCATGGGGACTTAGAGTACAAAAGTCAGTTAGCCTGATTGTTGACAGTTTCCAGGCTTAAAATAAATGTTTCAACAACACAAACAGTAAGGTCTCTTTCACACGAGCGTCACGGATTAGGTCCGGATGTGTTCAGGAAAACTCGCACCATTTTGCAAGCAAGTTCAGTCAGTTTTGTCTGCGATTGCGTTCAGTTTTTTCCGCGCGGGTGCAAAAACTGAAGGTTTACAAACAACATGTCTTAGCAACCATCAGTGAAAAACGCATTGCACCCGCACTTGTTTCAGGATGCAATGTGTTTTTCACTGAAGCCCCATTCACTTCTATGGGGCCAGGGCTGCGTGAAAAATGCAGAATATAGAACATGCTGCGTTTTTCACGCAACGCAGAACTGATGCCTGAAAAAAAAAGCTCATGTACAAAGACCCATTGAAATGAATGGGTCAGGATTCAGTGCGGGTGCTATGTGTTCACGTCACGCATTGCACCCGCGCGGAAAACTAAGAACAAGTAAAAAAATAAGTAAATTATAAGAAAAAAAAAACAAAGTATAATACAAAGATTTTAATTTTTTTTTTTAACATTATAGCTGTGGGTTAAACAAGTTATCCAAAGGGGCAAAGTGCTTGGAGAGGTCTAGAGGAAAAAAAAAAACCTTAAAGGAGTTGTCTCACTTCAGCAAATGGCATTTATCATGAAGAGAAAGTTAATAGAAGCCACTTACTAATGTATTGTTATTATCCATATTACTTCCTTTGCTGGCTGGATTCATTTTTCCATCACATTATACATTGCTTGTTTCCATGGTTATGACCACCCTGCAATCCATCAGTGGTGGTCGTGCTTGCACACTATAGGAAAAAGAGTCGGCCTCTGGCCGGGACTGAGGGAGTTCACATAGGTTGGTGCTTTTCTCTATAATGTGCAAGCACGGCCACCGCTGATGGATATGCACAGTTTATTGAAAGTTTTAATATACTAAGAAGTACTTGCCTTAAAAGGTTTTTTCAGCACATTGATTCACTGGCTGACAGGCAGTTTGCACTCACTCTGTCTCCTCAGGCTGTGGGGGGGGTCTCCAGCAGTTATTCGCATATATTAACCTACTCTAACAGAGCAGGAGGTTGTGATCTCTAACACAATTACAGGTAAAGCCATCCTTCTCAGTCCTCAACACATTTTGCTTACTGAGGTCACTCCTGCTCTCAGCCAATCAGATAACAGTCTTTCTGGTCTGCAGGTTACCATAGAAACCTGTGTACAGTGAGAAACCTGCTGAACTGTCTATAGTTCATGACTAAAGTCAAAACTATTGACCATTGTATTTAGAAAATGTCTTCTTTTAACTATCCCTTTATGTTGAAAGCTAATTTTTGTAACTAGTGAGAAAACCCCTTTAATCCTGTTTTCTCTAGTAGATCTGAGATGAGTGCAGCCATTCCTTCCCAGCGCCTTTTTCCTCTGATCTGTAGCAGAGGAGTTTCACTTCTAAGAATCTACATAAAGGGCAGCACACAGTCATCTCAACTGAAAGCCTAGATCCTTAGTTCAGGAATAGAACAGACATTTATAGGACATTTCATCATGTTCCCAAATTCTTATGAAAATATATTCAGCACATACTGCATTGAACTAACTGTACCACTTTATTATATATTTTATGAGTCGGAAACCGTTCCATTTTATACCGACTCCAACTCCACAGCCCTGGTTGGGAGGTCATCTCCTGCCATTTCCTGTAACCGAACCATGAGGTGAAGACAGGTGGAAACCCGGTAAGCATCAGAACATCAGCTTTCGAGGATCAGTGACGGCATCAATGTTTTTATTTTTTACATCATTCTGAGCACTTTACAAAAAAATTTTCACCGCTGGACAACTCCTTTAATAAAAGGTGGAGCTTCTCCAGAAGGAAAATGAAAATATTTACAGTATATATCACCATCAAAGAATGAAATAAATTACAACATAAACAACACAAACATACAAAAGGGTGATGAGCTAAATTCCCAGAAACATGCATATTTCACATACCACACGATGTTCTGGATGTAAGACAGCAGAAAACCCTGACTAATCAGTGAAAAGAAATGCAACATCCTGATGGAGAAGGTGATAGCGACATTCCCTGAGCTGCTTTTCAGGTTCTAAAGAATGATAATGAATCATTACTTAACGTCGGCGCTCAGTGTCCCGGATCAAGCTCCGCCCACACGAGACATGCACCTCCCCGTACATGCAACAACAAGCAGTCCTGGCACTGACTGCCCGCACTGCACCGCAATACTGGCAGCTTTAGCCTTACTCACACGTCCGTGGTATGTCCATGACATGACATGATTTTTAGTCCACGTGTCTCCTGTGGTTCACAGACACTACCAGGCTAAAACTGGTTTCCAGAGCATCTTCTAGCAACGACCTGAGAAAACCACAGGCCAAACACAGATGGCATCCGTGTTGGGTCTCTGGTTTTCATTGACCCATAGACTATAACGCGCGTGAGGGATACATAATCAGGAGAAAATAGATCATGCTTCCATGATGTCACCTCAGTGTCACCACGGACCCAAGCCAAGCCCATAACAGTGCCTTTAAAGGGGTTATCTCATGACTAATGTAATATAGTACATGACAGTCTCTTTCTAACAAAGCTAAAACCAGCCCTGTACCTCACATGGATCTCCACATTCATTGCTCTGCTAGATTTATATCAAGCTGACAGCTCAAGGGGAGTGTCTTTCTCAGGGGGGCATGTCTTTCTTGTGTAGCTCTCTTCCTATCAGAGCTCAGGAGGCAGTTGAAGGATGAAACTGAGCATGTGCGGCCATCTCAGCAGGTGGCGCTATACAGATACATTTTATTTGAAAACTGGAATATTTTTCTTGGGACAATATCTGCCTATAATATCTCACTGCTGTATAGTGACTACAGGGGAGGAAGCCATTAATACTGACTGCTCTGCAGTGAACGGAAAATCACTAAGCAGAGACCTGGCTGTGGGGAAAGTAACTGACCATGTGTGTCCACCACCACTCAGCTCATTAGATAGTCGTGTACATTGGTATACACTTTGTACACTAGGTGGCTCCACACTATGTAACTATTTTTTTAACAGCACATACTGTAAGTGGAAAACATTAAAATACACAATAAGTATGATTATATTTAAAGGTGGGACACCAGCAAAAATCTCTTGTGTAAAACTAGAACATGTCACAAGTTTTGGGGGCACTAAACTAACCGCATTTCCATATGTAGCAGGTTTAGGATTAAAATCCCGCTCATATGAAAACTGTCCATTTCTGTACCGTGTAGCAAAATAACAAATGACCACAGGCCAGTCTGGTCCTCATCTCCAGCACCATCAGATGCTTGCGCAGTGCACAGATGAAACGGAGGACTGTACACTGCATTCGCAGTGAAGTGTGATGTATTATCTCAGGCCTCATCGCCACTATACATGCACCGGATCCCACTGGAGAAGAGTCCTGGACTCTTCTGTGTTAAAATATAAATTCTAATATGGACGGTTTTGATATGGGCAGGTTTGGAACGCTAAACCACAGCTGCATAATAACCCTGATGGTTTATTGGCCCACAACCAGGTGAGAGGTGTGCCATAAAACCTAAAACTATAGGGCACGGCCACAGTTAGGCTCTAAGGGTTCCTTCACACGCAGAAGATTTTGTGACAAAAATTTCTGCGACTGATAATCAGTTCCATCCACCTTAAAGGGGTTGTCCCACAAAAAATATTCCACAGTTTTCAAGCCATCACCTGGATCTGAATACTTTTGTAATTCCATGTAATTAAAAATTTAGCATAGCCACTGAGTTATTCAATAAAATGTATCTGTATAGCGCCACCTGCTGTTTGTTTGGTTTTTTTTGTTTCTTTGACCTGCTCACTGAGAAGGCCACAAATGCTCAGTTTCATCCTTCAACTGTCTCCTGAGCTGTGATAGGGAGAGCATGGACACGCCCCCTGAGCTGTGATAGGAGAAGCCGAGACACGCCCCCTTAGCTACAGCAGAAAAGACACTCCCCTTGAGCTTTCAGCTTGATATAAATCTAGCAGAGCAATGAATGAGGAGATCTCTGGATCCATGTGAGGTACGGGGCTGGTTCTAGCTTTGTTAGAAAGGTATTGTCATGTACTAGGTGATGTCTGATTAGTTGTGGGATAACCCCTTTAATGGAGCTTGCAGAAATCCATGTGCTTGCTGCCCCATTCAAACGAATGGAACTGATTTTTAGTCATAGAATTTCCTTCCACAAAATCTGCTGCGTGTGAAGACGTCCTTACAGAAGCACAGCTTCCACAGTCCAAATTATAATCACAATCCATACACAGATCAAATAATTTACTTCATCAAAAAAATAAGAGAGTCGGCCTTGGCACGTATTATCTTCTGCCCGCTACAAATCCCTGCAGGACTAATTAGCAGATCTCACCGCGTCCAGGACAGAGGCTGCCTCGGCACCGTCAAGACTCATGCAAAATAGATAAGTAGATTTGGTCTCATGATTCAAGCAAAACTCAGAGACAGAAAAGGGAAGAAACAAGTACATTACTAAGGCCTCTTTCACACTAGCGTTAGCACGGATCCGGCACCTAAAGGGTGCCACCGGATCTGTGCTAACGCTGATACATGTGTGGAGCCGGAGCAGCGCTCCGGCCCCACACATGTTAACATGGAACAAAACACAGACATACACACATACAGACATTAATACATACACACACACATACATACTCACATACTCCAGGGACGCCGGCAGAACGTCTTCACGCGCCTCCTGCGCGCAGTGATGACGATTCCCCACAGCGCCCTCTGCTGGGCGCAGTGGGGAAACGTCATAGCTGCGCGCAGGAGGCGCATGAAGACATGCTGCCGGCGTCCCTGGAGTATGTGAGTATGTATGTGTGTATGTCTGTATGTATGTATTTATGTATGTGTCTAGCTCTGTAGCCAGATCCGGAATGATCCCCCATTGCAAATCAATGGAGGACAGATCCGGATTACTGGTGTGTCCACACCAAACGGATCCGTCCCCATTGACTTGCATTGGGGGTCATTCCGGATCCGTCTTGGTGCGGATCCCTGGACCGGAGAGCAAACCGCAGCATGCTGCGTTTTTTTCTCTGGTCTGAAGACGGAACGGAATGCTTTCAGAAGCATTCCGTTGTCTTCAGTTCAGTTTTGTCCCCATTGACAATGAATGGGGACAAAACTGAAGCGTTTTATTCCGGTATTGAGCCCCTATGACGGAACTCAATACCGGAATATATAAATGCTAGTGTGAAAGTAGCCTTAAGCCTCACGCACACGACCTTATGTATTTTGCAGTCTGCAAACTGCAGATCCGCAAAATACGAATACAGTGTGTTTTATCCACATTTTTTGTGGACCCATTGACTTTAACAGCTCTCACGTGCACATTCTGTGGCCAAGTATCGGCGGGAACGGACATATGGATACAGAAAGCACACTGATCATTCATGTGCTTTCTGCATACGTACATCTGTTCCGAAAAACATAGAATAAGTCGGCAAAATGTGGACCACAGACCCATTGAAGTGAATGGTTCTGTATAAAAATGCGGACGGCACATGGACCGCATCCGTATTTTGCAAATACTCGAGTTGCAGATCGCAAAACGGATAGGGTTGTGCGCATGAGGCCTAACCGTGGCGCTCTCTCAAAAACATTCAAAAGGTTCTGTAATGCACATTCATTTTAACAGAAAGAGAGTGGCTTTATTTTGTTGGAGGCAGACCATCTTGGTTGACAGCTTGCTGGCGAGAACACTGGCAAACAATTCGCCATGGCAAAGCTTTTCAGAGGTTTACAGTTAGGCCTCATTCACCGACCATAGGTCTCATCCATGTGCACTGACCCATTCATTTCTAAGGCCTAGTTTTTGGCGCTGATTTTGGAGCATTTCTACTTAAAAATCAGCTCCAAAAAACACCTCGAAACAGCCTCCCACTCATTTCAGAGAGAAACAGCACTTTTTTTTTTTTTTTTTACCAAGTGGAAAAAAATCTACAGCATTCCCTATCTTGGGGCGAATTCCATGCTAAATCTCTGATTGAACTGAAAGGGGAGTATAAAAAAACAGCTCTGTGTGTGTCCAAGCTCAGTTTTTGGAGTGCCCCCGTGCCAAAAACCTCAAGCTGATCCTGAGTTACAAAATGCAGTTTTGTGCTGAAGTAAGCAACCCTCAAACAACATAAAAAATCTCAAGAAAAAAAGTACAAAAAAAAAAAAAAAAACACTAAGGCCTTGTTCACATCTCTATTAGGAGATCCGTCAGACTTTTCCGGCACAGAGCAGCCTGCCGGTTACCCTACTTCACCGTGAGATCTTCATTGACCGCAGCGGTTAGGGATGAATGAATCGACTTTGGATTAAACATCCGAAGTCGATTTGCAAAAAACTTTAGAATGTATTGGCTCCGATGAGGAAGTTATTACCTGAGTCTGGGAAATGTTTTCTACAGCATAAATCAATTTCTGAAGTTATTACATGAAGTCTTGCGAGACTTCGTGAAGTACTAACTTCGGCTCATCGGAGCCAATAGATTCTAATACTGTACGGAACTAAGTTTCATGCAACTCGACTTCGGATGTTCATCGGATGCCCATCACTACCAACGTTTTTTTGTCCAGGTGACAGCTGGCATTTGTGCTGGATCTCCTTTACTGAGATGTGAATGTAGCCTTAGACTAGGCCCTTTAGTAAAAAGGAGTATTGGTGGTCACTAAGAGGTTAATACATAATCTTGACCTTTGTTTCTAGGCCGAAGGTATCACTGGCGTGGTAAAAAGCAAACAAAACAAATAAGTATCTAAAAAGCCTGTATTTAATATGAACACACACGCATTTATTAGGAGTGGCCCACAGAGCCGGATTACTGACTTGTCTCCACACGATTCTCTCTGTTGCATAATCAGCGTGTTAATTACACAGTAAGAATATGAGGTAAACCCTTCCTCGCTAGGACAATTCAAAGGAAAATAAAAATTTAAAAAAAAAAATTATATATATATATATCTCATTTGTGGGCAGCATATGTGTAAACAGAGAATGCGCTACCGACAGTATCCTAACTGGAAGTGGGATGAGAGCTCGAAATAACGAACATTCATCCCCGTTTCACTTTGTATCAGGAACATTAAACAAATGCCGATAGACGATGTATCATCGATCGGCGATGCCTTACTGCCTGGCATCGCCCCGTGTAGCTCCCTAAATCACAGTCAAGATACCACATAACGCCAAAAGAGACCAATGTTCAGTCAAAAGACCTATAAATGACAGAAAATGTATCAGAATTTTGCTCTGGAGTCGGCAATTATCTTTAGTTTTTGGTATATCTGACCTAAAATACAGTTAGAAAACCAATCAATTGTCTGTCAGCTCATTAAAGGGGGTTTTCAACTTTCATATTGATGTCCCTATCTGTATGAGGGGAACAACCCCCACCATCAGCTGATCCCAATTTACCAGGCACAGCGCCGTTTATTCTGTAGTGGCTGTGCCTGGTACTGCAGCTCTGTCCAACAGAGCTGTGCTAGGCGCCTGAAACTTTATGATACTGATGGCCTTTTCTAAGGATTGGCTTAAAATATAAAAGTCCCTTTAAATTCTCATAAGGCTAGGGCGACACTGGTTGCGGCCAGGATTGCTGAGTAGCTGAGATCCCATAGAAATGAATGGGATGGTCACAAGAAATTCAATCCAGTTCACAGGATAGTCCCGGTAAAGCTTAAGGCAATGTATATAGGGAAGAACATTGTGCAAAGAACTGTCCAGCCTCTATACACCGCCGCACAGGCTCCGTCTGAGTAGGAGGGAATATCCGCATACATACAATGGCGCAGACTGAATTCTGTCTCATGCACCTGTATGGCGGACTTATTACGGCTCCATACAAAGTGAAGCCATAATATGGCCGAGTGCATGAGCCCTAAAGAGAACCAACGGCTTCATCCGTTGTATGAGGCATCTCCGAACCAACGTTCTGCAGCATACTCCCTGCGGGGCTGTTACCGGTGACGAATCTAAAACTTGTCTTAAGATGCAAACTACTTGCAAACAAATCTAAAGAAAACCTAGGCGCGCCATACAATAAGGGCTTCTGCACATGACCATATCCGCTAAATACAGATGCGGTTCGTGTGCATTCCACTGTAAAAAAGCCTATTCTTATCCGGAAAACGGACAAGTGCTATCATTTGCGGCTTGGCCGCACGGACATGGACAGTACACTGAGGACAGCCGTGTGCTGTGTTTTTTTTTGTGGACCCATAGAAATGAAAGGGTCCATGTGTGACCCGTAAAAAAGAAAAAACGTGGATCGGACACGGACCAAAAATACAGCCGTGTGCAAGAGCCCTTATGAGACAAAGGCTTCATGCACACGACCGCAAATGGCGGATGCACAAAATACAGATACTGTTCATGCTGCATCCGCATTTCTTGCTGACCCACCGACTTCATCTGCATTTTGTGGACAAGAATAGGACATAGTTGATACGAAAAATGATCGCAAAATGCAGACCACGGACCTATTGAAGTCAATGGGTTTGCAAAAAAGAAAAAAAAAAAAAAAAAGCGATTGGCACACAGACCGCATCCGTAGTTTGCGGATACTCGATTTGCGGACTGCAAAATAGATACTGTCATGTGCAGGAGGCCTAAGAAAGGATACAAGATAAGCACTGGCTGAATATGTGCACTGCCACAAAGAGGATCCACCAGACACTGGAAGATGCAGGGACTGGCAGAACATGCACCTGGCACCGGCCGCAGAGACTGCTTATTACATAAGAGGGAGACTGCAATCTAATTACACACAGACGCGGCCAGAGCCGTTACTCACCCATATAACACTCACGTGCTCAGCCTCATGAGAGGTTTTAAAGGGATTTTGTCACCTAAAATGTTCTTTATTGATTAAAAAGAGATAATAAAACATGTTCTTTTTCTCTAATCTGTTTGTATTTTCTGATTGTAGTTTTTGAAATTTCATTACTAGAACATTTTTACGGGGGCTGCCATCTTGGCTGAGCTGTTCTAAACAGCATTTAGTGATATGCTTTACAGCAAGCCCCATGGACCATAGGCAGCAATAGACAGCTCCAGTCCTATTGAGAATGCATTGAGAGGCTTTTTCCTTTGAAGTTTTTGTTTATTCTACAGGGAGATTCTATTGTCTGTGATGTGAGTTGGTCTCCAATTACACTGTTTACGGTAGCAGCATTACTTTACAGCTGACACACTGACAAACAGGATTATAGCCTAGTGGCCAGAAGGAAAACTGCAAGATCTTAAGATGATTTTAAAATATAGATAGGAACATGGAAAATTAGAAAAAACATCGCCAAACATTACAAAGACATATGTTTAACATAAAAACTTGATTTAAACAATGGGTCATTTTTTTATGACAAATTCCCTTTAATATTCTGCTGTTCCTTGGTTATAATAGTCAATTGCGAAGTGACAACCGCTAACAGCCAACCTTACAGTGCACACAATGGGTTGTCACTTAAGGTCCTTTTACACGGGCCGATTATCGGCCGAAAAATCGTTCCTAGGAACGCTAGTGCCGATAATCGGCCCGTGTAAAAGTGGCCCTAATCAGCCGACGAACGAGCAAAACGCTCGTTCGTCGGCTGATTGGATCTTTTGTAGAAACCAAAAGATCCAATCTGTCGGGCGCACATCGCCCTGTGTAAACAGGCGATGTGCGCCTGACAGTATGGAGCTTCCAGGCCGCACGAGCGGTACAGCGATCACTCGTGCGGCCCGGCGCTCGATTCGTCGGGCCGTGTAAAGGCTCCCTACCCGAGCGCCGATATCGCTGATCGGCGCTCGGGCAGGGAGAATAATCGGCCCGTCTAAAAGGGCCTTTAGCCGTCTTATAGCTCTGCATTGTTCTGCAGTTACACACCTTCTTCTATCCAGCAGGTGGTCCTGTTTGTCAGTATTCATTGTACTACTGTCATTCTATTCAGGTACCAAACACAGGGATACAGGTCCTGTACAAAATGTAATTTCCTTAAAGGGGTTATCCCATGATTGATATAAAAAAAGGAAAAATCAGACATCGGGGCTGCCTGGGTGAAATTCTGGGTATGTCCGGATTTGGCTCTAAATCCGGACAACCCCTTTAAACTGTCAGCAGATTTGTATCTATGACACTGGCTGACCTGTTGCATTTGCACTTGGCAGCTGAAGACATCTGTGTTGGTCCCATGTTCATATGTGTCCGCATTGCTGAGAAATATGATGTTTTAATATATGCAAATGAGCCTCTAAGAGTAATAACAACGCCCCCGTTGCTCCTAGAGGCTCATTTGCATATACTAAAACATCATTTCTCTCAGCAATGCGGGCACATATGAACCTGGGACCAACACAGATGTCTTCAGCTGCCAAGCACACATGTAACAGGTCAGCCAGTGTCATAGGTACAAATCTGCTGACATATGTCCTTTAAATGAGCGTATGTAAGACACTCTGATCTCACAGGTTTAGATGACAGGTCACGGTTAACGATGCCCTAAGGGACACTGGGATGAGCTTTAATTATTAGGTGTAAGGAGGTCAAGCAATTTGTAGGAGGACTAAATAGATATTTTGTCTGCATATAAATGGGTGACTCTGTGACCTCACCCCAACAAGTCACAAACCCAAGCAGATACAAGAAGGCACCTGCTTATTATCCCCTCGGCTGAACGGCCGGCCCAGAGTTTACCCTGTACACAGCATCTACCACCATAACAAGCCATGAAATGAGGCCAAGAACCATCACATCCATATCATATTCCATAGTGCATGGACATCTCATACACCTCTCCATAGCTATACATAGTGGGGAGGGGGAAACTTATCAATAAAGTCATAGGAATCATTTTATGAGGAGATCTAAATTAAATAAATAAATCAGGTACATGCAGTATAATAAATTTACAGCAACACACTTTACACGTTTTTCTCCATCACATGACCGTCCTATGTATCACTGTAAATATTAAAGGACATCTGTCAGCAGATTTGTCCCTATGACACTGGCTGACCTGTTACATGTGCACTTGGCAGCTGAAGGCACCTGTGTTGGTCCCATGTTTATACATGCCTGCATTACTGAGAAAAATTATGTTTTAATATATGCAAATGAGCCTCTAGGAGTCACAAGGGCGTTGCCATTACATTTAGCAGCTCAGCTCTCTCTACAACTGTCACACTGTCTGCACTTTGATGGACAGGGCTAGGTGTGATGACATTTTCCATGCCTGGTCCTATCAATCAAAGTGCAGAGGGCACAAAAGTTGCAGAGAGAGCAGAACCTCTAGGAGTAATGATAACGCCCCCGTTGCTCCTAGAGGCTCATTTGCATATATTATAACATCATTTTTCTCAGCAATGCGGGCACATATGAACATGGGACCAACACAGATGTTTTCAGCTGCCAAGTGCACATGTAACAGGTCAGCCAGTATAATACCAGCCTAAATTCTATGGTCACACCTGGTAGCCCATGCTGTGTTGGGTCATACAAAGTGTCCTCACTTTTGCTAATGACACCAGGAGGAGGCGCTATTCCACGGCAGGGACAGATCTAATAGTATCAGATCTTAAATCACACATATCAATGCCTGTAATCCCGCACAGATGTTCTGCCATCCTGCCCGTCCTCTTTCCAATACCAGCTATATTTCTTTCATGTGGGCAGATGGACAGGGAGTAAAAAGCTCTGCATTGTTACTATCTCCAGACTGCGGCTAATACACTGGTAAACCGTTATCTACGGTGCTTACAATTCCTATACATACAATTCCTTACAATTCCGCATCCATGGATGTCTGCTCTGGAGGTAAAGAGGAGGTAAGAGGAGCTGTCACCTCTCCTGACATGTCTGCATTCCTTATGTAATAATCCTGGAGCAGCAGTATGATGTGAATTGCCACCAGTCACTGGCAGGATCTGTCCCAGACAGGTATTAAAGAGGTTGAGACAAGTTTTTAACTATCCACAGGATCGGGGATAAGTGGGGGTCTGAACGCTGGGACCCCCATCAATCCATAAAAAAGGGAATGGAGCGGCAGTTTAAGTTTGTGCATTTTATTCTCTAGGGACTGGCAGAGATAGCTAAGCACAGCGCTCATTTATTTCCGTCAGTCCCATAGAGACTGAATGAAGCGGCAGTGCGCCTGGAACAACGCCTTTCCTCTGGCCATCTGGTGGCCAGTACCTGATCCTCTGGCCATCTGGTGGCCAGTACCTGATCCTCTGGCCATCTGGTGGCCAGTACCTGATCCTCTGGCCATCTGGTGGCCAGTACCTGATCCTCTGGCCATCTGGTGGCCAGTACCTGATCCTCTGGCCATCTGGTGGCCAGTACCTGATCCTCTGGCCATCTGGTGGCCAGTACCTGATCCTCTGGCCATCTGGTCGCCAGTACCTGATCCTCTGGCCATCTGGTCGCCAGTACCTGATCCTCTGGACATCTGGTCACCAGTACCTGATCCTCTGGATAGGTCATCAGTATCTAATTGGTGAGGGTCTGACACCCGAGACCCCCGCCGATCAGCTGTTTGAGAAGGCAGTGGCACTCACAGTAGAGTTGAAGCCTTCTTTCAGTTCACCAAGCACAGTGCCGTACATAGTATAGCGGCTGTACTTGCTATTGCAGCTCAGCCTCGTGCACTTCAATGTGGCTGAGCGGCATCATGTCCATGTCACGGCCTAGGAGAAGCTGTGAGAAGGCCGCAGCACTACTTCAAGCGCTGGTGCTGCTTTCTCAAACAGCTGATAGGGGTTTCAGGTGTCAGACCCCCACCGATCAGATACTGATGACCTATCCAGAAAATCTTGGAAAAGCCCTTTAAAATGTCAGCCATTCACTTGATGTAATAACACATTCTCCTGCGGTAGACCAGATACATCTCAGCCATAAGAGCCTTTGTAAGACTCCTTGCAAAAAGCAAGCCAATAGCTTTTTTCTCCCCAACATGTGAGACTTCAGAAATATTCTTGGCACAGGGCTGTACTCCGCTCCTCTTTAGGGGTCTCTGATCATATACATTAGCAGATCATCTGCCAGGGCTGGGATCATATCACGTGTAAAGCTCAGCACATTCTACCATTAATGACAGGACACAGGCGGCCGGGCCTTCTCTAGGGAGGTATATATAGATTACGAGGCAACACCGTCCCTAAAAGCTACCCCTGAATGTGAATGTTAGTTCCAGGACTAATTTAGAGATGAGCGAGCAGTGCTCGTTACGAGCACTGTAACGCTCGGGTCCCGTGTGAAATGCCCGCAGGCATTGCGGATCCGTCCTCATCTGCATGTAAGTCAATGAGGACGGATCGTTTGGTATGACACTCATACCAAACGGTTCCGTCCCCACTGACTTTAAGACGGGTGAGGACGGAACCGTTTGGTATGAGTGTCATACCAAACGATCCGTCCTCATTGACTTACATGCAGATGAGGACGGATCCGCAATGCCTGCGGGCATTTCACACGGGACCCGAGCGTTACAGTGCTCGTAACGAGCACTGCTCGCTCATCTCTAAGGACTAGCCATCTGGAAGCTTTCCATAGAAAAGAACATAAAGGAAATAGAGAAGAAGTGGGATTAGAAGAGGTAATCTAACATATGGTCATAAATGTGACACTTTATCAGCTCAGCATGAGCATTGGATGAGTGCCTACTGTATGGCCAACCCCTACTGACATCTTCTTTTAAATGTCCCCCGTCAACTTATTTTTGCACTGGATACCATCTTCTCTGTAGAAGGAGACAAAGTGCTGATGAAGACCCACAATGGGGCTCTTAGCTTTTTTGAAGGTTGGCACGTGGCAATGGTGGTCAAAAAAAAAAAAAAAAAAAAGATCCAGAGAGTTTCCCTTTGAAGCCCAACTCCAAGACAATTGGGTCAGCAACGTTGTTTAATCAGAATGTTACTCCTTTGCAGAATCCATGTTAAGTTCCTTCTTGTAGGTCCTCCCTAGTTACAGAAGTGGTCTTCTACGGCAGTGTTTCTCAACTCCAGTCCTCAGGACCCACCTCTCAGTCATGATTTGACAATATCCCATAAAACGAATACCTCTAGTAAGTCCTGAAGCATTGACACTAATTATATCACCTACTCAATACTAAGGGAATCCTGAAAACATGACAGGTGGGCCTTGAGGACTGGAGTTGAGGAACTCTGTGCTTTGGTATACGAATGGCCCCACTCAGAAAACTGCAGTCATCAGCAGAGGACGTAAATCTGGAGACACAAGAAAGATTATGAGGTAATTGCCTTAGGACTGGTCCATCGATACTTAGTACTTTTATTATTGGCCTATTCTAGGATAAGTCATTAATATCAGATCGGTGGGGTCCACCACCCTGCACTCCACCAACCAATGGTTTTCGAGCAGCTGCTGGTGCCGGAAACTATAAAGAGGACAGAGCCGATAGCAGAAGGTTCTCTCCACTGTGTTGTGGAAGTGGCGGGCTACAGCCAGAGATGGAAACTTCACAGTAGATGGAGTTTCCATCCAGTCTCTGGCACTGATGGCCAGGTATCAGACCCCACCAACCTGATAATGAGGACCTATCCTGAGCAGAGGCCACCAATATCCAAGTACTGAAAAACCTCTTTATGGCATCAGGAATTGAACAGCAGTACCAGGCAGATCCACACACATTTGGACATGGTTGTACCAGGCACAGCAGTGAAGGAGCCCTGGTGCCACTGCCACCTTATCCTGCTAATTAGTGGGTTTCCCAAGGATCGAACCCCCATTGATCATATATTGATGGTCCATCCTGAGGCCCACTGCAGTGTTAAGCACAGTCGGTGGCTGGAAGCACCCATGTTCAGGAGGCCAGAAGAAGAAACCATCACAGTGATCCCTTCCTTCTCAGGATAATGGGGGTCCCAGAAGTCAGAGCCCTACCGATCATAAAGTGATAGCACATCTCTTAGTAACTGTTTAAGATCCCAGAAAACCCATTTAGAGTATGTTCACACCAGACAGATACAGTGCGGATATTCTGTCCGGATTTTGCAAGGGAGAAGACCCCCAGCATTATTTACAGCAGGGGTGGGCCACCTTCGGCACTCCAGCTGTTGTGAAACTACAATTCCCAGCATGCTCTATTCATTTCTATGAGAGTTCTGAGAAGAGTACAGGAAGTATGCATTCTGGGAGTTGTAGTTTCACAACAGCTGGAGTGGCAGAGGTTGCCTACCCCTGACTTACTGTATTAAAGGGTTTGTGTCATCATGGACAATGGGGGCATATCGCTAGGATATGCCCCCATTGTCTTATAGGTGCGGGTCCTGCACCTATATTCAGAACGGAGCCCTAAAAGTGAAGGAGGGAGCACTGCGCATGCGCACACGCCCTCCATTCATTTTCTATGGGGCCGGTGAAAATAGCTGAGCACTGACTCGGCTATTTCCGTCAGTTCCATAGAAATGAATGGGAGCGGGGGTTGCGCATGCGCGGTACGCTCCCATTCATTTCTATGGGGAGCCAGCTTGGTGGTGGCCGGACCAGAGTCCTCAAGCCACCACTTTGCAGGGATCCATTCTGGATATAGGTGCGGGTCCCACCACTGGGACATGTCCCCCATTGTCCATGATGAGACAACCCCTTTAAGTAATGCAGTACCAGCAAAGTGGATGACGTTTTACAAACTCTCATCCACACACCGGTTAAAAAATCAGCGCAAAATCTTTATGGAAACTGACACGCAACATGGATTTCATGTCTGCAGCACTGAATTTATAGGGTCCTGCAGCAAAATTTGCAACAAATCAGCACGCAACTCACGGGCGCATCCACTGTGGATTTTTACCATCCACTTTACGTTTACGTACGTTTTGTCTGCAGTAATAGATATATCTCTATGTATACAGTCACAAATAAATGACGGCAAATACAGATCTCCTCCACACGACAAGCTTTAGACACAAGTCACGCCACATGAATTATTAAAACATTACATCAGTTGGCGGCAGTGACGGCCATTACGTTAATCCGCTCTGCTAATCATTTGCTCAGTTCTGTGATTTTTTTTAACTATTTTTCTTTTCTCTGTATATAACGCTGCGCTGATTAGAAGTGGATTATTCCTCCCAGTGAGCGGCCGTTCCTTCCTTGTGGAGGGGGATGAGCAGGAGATGAAACGTGGAGGGGGAACTGATCGTACAAGTGACAGCAGCTGCAGCGGTAACGTGATTGACTGCATCTCGCACTAATAAATCACTGAGGAGGAAGGAACGACGCTCCGTCTATTCTTCCAACTAGATACCAACGACGTCAGATCGTTAGAGTCTCCTGGAAAAGCAGAAAGTTGGTAAAAAGCTGGAGGAGCGCATAAAGCAAAGTAACTGCGCGGACTGGAAGTCTAACAACCGCTGTGCGACATTTGGGAAAAATGATCCGTTTGGTGGCCACATCTCCCGAAACGGCCGTGGCTCATCGGACCCGAATTCAGTAACCGTAGCAGTAAACTGTTGGAGCAATTATAGATAAGGGGGTGTGAAAGTCACTGTCAAGCCTGGCTATCTTCCACCACCAAGGAATCTAAATTTTGTTTTTTTATCTTCTACTTACTGGCTGAGGGTTCACGCACATGAACGTATTTTCTTTCTGTGTCCATTCCGTTTTTGTCTTTTTTTCGGACCTTATGCGGAACCATTCATTTCAATGGGCCCGCTTAAAAACGGAAGTTACTACGTGTGCATTCCGTTTCTGCAAGTCTGTATTTCCGTTCCTCAAAAAAAATAGAACATGTCCTATTACTGTCCGCATTACGAACAAGGATAGGACTGTTCTATTAGGGGCCAGCTGTTACGTTCTGCAAAGTACGGAACGCACATGGACGTCATCTGTATTTTTTGCGGATCCGTTTTTGCGGACCGCAAAATACATACAGTCGTGTGCATGAGGCCTTAGGATGAGTTCACATTTGCGGTTCTGTCTACGGCAGTCTGTTCCAGCTGAGGAACAGACTGCTGGAGTTTACCGTATCCAGCACGACCAGATCCCACTGGTGGATCCCCATTCACTGTAATAGGATCCGAAGCATTTTTACGTTTTTTTTCTCCCTAGCTGTGACGCTCTCCGATGTGATTGGATCGCGGCACAGCCAGGGAGAAGGAGACGCCCATTGAGAAACCCGGGTGTCTCCTCCTCCCTGTACCGATGCTCAGGATTAACATACTGAGCGGGAAAAATACAGGGGGCCGCAGCGGGGCGCAGGAGCGCTATTTTGAAGAACGGTCACGGGTGGCAGCATCAGTGGGGGGTACCCTACGAGTTACGGTATGTAACTACTGTAAAAAAAAATGCATGAAAGGTCCTCTTTAAGGATGCAGATGTGAACCCAGCCTAATACGGTACAAATATATCTATTACTGTACCCACATAGTGATGCGAGTACAGTACAATAGACCCAGAGTCAGATAAGAACTCACAGCGTCATAAACCACTATAATGCAGTGAGTTCAGGTCAGATGAGCTGTCGTCAGTCTTGGAGATTTATGATACTGACAGTTTTTGTCTGGCTGCTGGTATTCTATACACATGATGATGTGAGTGCAGTACAGAAGACCTGTGGTCTGACAGGGACTCTCCGGACTATAAATCATTATGATGCTGTGAGTTCAGGTCAGGTGAGCGGCCGCTGGTCCAGGAGGTGTAGCCGATACCTGAGAAGCATTATACATAGTATGAATTATACTGGCCGTACACGAGGTAAGAATCAGGTCCAGGCAGAGAGGAGGTAATGAGCACTTCCAATGATCTGAATATCTAATTAACATGTATTATACTAATGAAGATGTTGCCGGGGGGGTGATGCATGGGGTAATATGTGACATCTGGTTTCGTCAGGTAGCCATGGTGGTCAACACCATACATACATGTAAATACTGAAATTCTAGGGAACTCAAAGTGGAAAGGGATGGCAGCTTTATTTCAAATACAGCGCCACACCTGCCCGCAGGTGGCCTGTGGCATTGCAGTCCAGCCCCATTCACTTCAATTAAGTGGAGCATTGCCAGAAAACAGCCATGCTTTTCTCATCCAGGAGAACACCTTTAAAGGGGTTTTCCCGTCTTACAAATTGGCGTTATATCGCTAGGACAGGGGTAGGCAACCTCCGGCACTCCAGATGTTGTAAAACTACAACTCCCAGCATGCATACTGGCTCTGCTCTTCTAAGAACTCTCATAGAAATGAATGGAACATGCTGGGAATTGTAGTTTCACAACAGCTGGAGTGCCGAAGGTTGCTGACCTCTGCATCAGGATATGCCACAAATGTCGGATAGCTGCAGGTTCCAACTCTGAGACCCGCACCTATCTCTAAAATAGGACCTCCGAAGTGAGGGGAGAGCATGCACAGCCGCCCTCAATTAGCCACTATGGGAGTACCATATATAGCCAAAAAGCTGGATCGGCTATTTCCAGCAGTGAATGAAGAGGAGGCTGTGCAGGTGCGGTGTGTGTCCATATGTGATCGGAAAAAATGCGGATGGGGTTCAGACCCAAAAAACGGTCATATGCATTTGGAGGCCTTTCAATTGAACGACCGTCCATCTAATTTGCGGACACACCTTCTCCACCAAGCCACAGCTGTAATAGCGCTGTCCACACTGGTACACGGACCGGACACCCTCTACGATGTTCATACAGAGCAGAGTAGTCGTCACTTTTAATAAGAAGATTTGCAAAAGTCCCCTTAAAAGGTGATTAATACGGGTAGTCTGTATCTGCCGGGTGCGTTCCTCCATTATGACACTGACGAGTAGATTTTATAGGCTAATTTAATAATCTTCTCATGCGGCGTTATCTCTAACCGAATCTTATGAGATCAATATATCTTTGAATTGAGCGCACAGAGTCTGAAAGCCAGCAGATTATTTGCTGCGCGGGCATGTGAGCGGCAGACGGCGCCCAAAGCAAATCTCCAACGAAAAAACACAATCTAAGAAGAAGAAATAATAAAACGGCGGTGTACCTAAGAAGAGGGGAGCATGGGGCGGTAATTAGAATATTTGATTGGCTGCTATGGGAAACTATGCCCCCATTGTTTCATAGGTGCAGGTCCCACACCTGTATTGGAAAGGGGCCCCTCAAAGTGGTGGTTGGAGGACTCTGGTCCGGCCACCACCAAGCGCTCTCCCCATAGAAGTGAATGGGAGCGAACCGCGCATGACTGGCCACTGCTCCCATTCTCTTCTATGGACACGACGGAAATAGCTGAGCCAATGCTCGCCCATTTTCGGCGGCCCCATAGAAAATAAATGGAGGGCAGATGCGCAAGCGCAGTGCGCCCTCCGCCAGTTTCAGGGCTCCGTTCTGGGACCCGCACTTATAAGACAATGAGGGAATATCCTAGCGATATGCCCCCATTGTCTGAGATGATTTAACCCCCTTAAGGGCTGTATTACACCAACAGATTTTCCGACCAATATCTGTCCAATCAGACCAATAGTTGATGTGTATAACAAAAGATATTTGAGTTTAACAGGCCATCTGACCAATGATTGGTCAGAGATCTGTCAGATCAGCTTTTGGCGTAATACAGCCCTTAGAGACCATCTGAACTGTGATTAGATATTAAAATTGTAGGATTAGAGGATTTTGGCAAGTGTTACATTAACATAAGAATAGTCCTTCAGAGTTAGGAGGTCGTCTATTCAAACCATTGCGACAGGTGGCCCATAAAGGGCAGACAAGTTAATGGTCATTTAGGGGGATGTCCACCCAAAGAGTTCTTACCCATATGTCAAAGGCAGACTGTTAGACAGCATCTGATGGGAAGACCTTGCATAAACACGTCACAACCAACACCCCCTTTTAGACCTTGTTCACACTTCACACCAGGATTGAAAAGGGTTCTCCACATTGTACGATCCCTATTTATTAGAAGGCCTCCTTGACAATATACTGACACCTTGCTGGAACCCAACTGATCAGCGGTGATCTGTGGGGAAACCTGTCAGCAGGTGCTCAATTTCCCTACAGCACCACCACAGGGCAAACGGAGCATTACACACTGCCCATTCCAATCAATGGTTGTCTAGGTTTTATCTGTTTCAAGACAGCCGGGTGATAACTGGTGTAACAACCATCACAGTGTTCAAAGGGTCTGTCACCCACCTTTCCAAGTCTTATGAATGACAAACCTGTGGTGGACACAGCAGGAGCTCTGGTAGAAGCAGTAATGACAGCTATATTCAGCGTCGTCTGCTTCATCGTCACTGAAAATAGTCAAACGCTAACTGGACACTTTTTTAATTAGAGATAAAGGGGCACAGCATCCAACAAAGTGCTTCTGCCCCTTTCATTTCAGAAATCAGAGAGGGTCTCAGGACCTGTACCCCACTGATGAAAACCTTCTAAGAAAGAAATCTATAGCTAAAAAAATATAAATATTTTAACCCTGTATTAGACAAGCAGATCAGCAAACGACTATAGGGAGGTAGGCGCTCCCTTCCAGCAATCGCTTGCTCTCTAGCGGATGAGACAGCTGCTATTACATGAAGCGATCTCCTCCACGGTATGGGGAGGAGCGATAGCTAATGCCATCGCTCGTCCACATACTGTCTAGTGGTTTAATGGCAGCAGATCATAATTCGACAGCACAATTTGATCCCGGCAAGCACTGATTTTTAAGCATGATTAAAAATCAGAATTGCCCAACGAACAAGCACTTACTGGTTCATCGGGGAATCGACACATGCGAACACTCGTTACTGATCATCTGCCGACATATCGGCCAGTGTAATACAGCCATTACTTTACCAAGTGCAATCTGTTTATCTGTCTTTACAAAAAACTGTGATCACAGCAGCATCAGCATGGTTTAACGCAGGTAGCTGTGAGAGGCTACTTTCACACTAGCATTAATATTTTCCGGTATTGAGATCCATCATAGGGTCTCAATACCGGAAAAAAAGAACTTCCGTTCTGTCCCCATTCATTGTCAATGGGGACAAAAGTAACTGGTTGCGTCCTCACACTGAAGAACAAACCGCAGCATGCGGTTTTCTTTTCATCACTGGATGCGGAGAAAGACGGACATCATGATCCACAATGCAAGTCAATGGGGACGGATCCGTTTTCTCTGACACAATAGAAAACAGATCCACCCTCCATTGACTTTCAATGGTGTTCACGACGGATCCATCTTGGCGATGTTAAAGATAATACAACCGGATCCATTCATAACGGATGCAGACGGTTGTATTATCAGTAACGGAAGCGTTTTTGCTGAACCCTGCCAGATCCAGCAATAACGCTGGAAAAAAGCTGGCAATTATAACATAAGCTAGCAGGCAGACAGAGTGACCATGACCAAGCTCTGCTCCGCATGGTAGTGAATTAGGGAAAAGGTGAAGTCTGCAGCAAAAATGATTAAACCTTGGACAGGGTCTAAAAATAATCCTGAGATTTTGTGGGATTTTTTTTTGTTTTCTCCATGTACGTCCCAGTATGTAAAACATTGCTCCTGAATTTATGATGAGACAGGGTGGCCTCAGATGGTAGTAACCAGAAGGATCACACCATGAAGCTATTCACAGCAGGTACGAGCACTATGAGCACTATGTGAGTCCACTATGAAGCGCGCTGGTGATGCTGCCAACGCATCAGAGGAAGAAAAAAAATAAAAAAGGAGGTAAATCAAACCCAGACAGTCCAACAATAACAACCTCTGATCACAGACAAATGTTATCTTAAAATTTGCTTAAGAAAACAATGGAAACTCCAGTTCTCGATATGAGGCTCTTCCTGCAGCAATCACAGCGGGACGGCAGTATCAGCGGCACATCAGCTAATGGCTGCGCTTTTGACTTATTAATGAATGGAAGGTTGGCACAGTCCACAGAAAACATGATCTAATCTGGCACCACATGCTGCGACTAACGGCACGCTATAATACGACTACCCACAGTGTAAGCCTCCTTTACAGCCACACGCGTGTACACCTATGAATATCGGATTTCGGAGTACTGATCGCCCTTCCCACGACTGTGGCATAACATCAGCAAGGCTCTGCTCACATTAAGTATGAGGTATCTGTCATATACGTCAGGAACATTCCCCAACGTATGGCACTGAATAGGTATATGCTGATGTACGTGACTCAATGACTGCTGTCGTAGACACCGTATACCATGTAGTAGGAAGCTCTGGGCATATGCTGGGTACTTAAAGGGTTCCGCTGGTCTGCATCAAGATCCTTTAAAATAATCATTTATGACGGTAGCTGTGATTTTGTGATGCATTTCATATACCTTTATGGCTCCTATTTTCAGTCCTGAGCTGTGGTCACATGACCATGTCCATGCAAGTCTTTCTTACTTCCTGTCATGTCCATGGGCAGGGCAGTGATAGGGGCGTGTCTATGTAACTGGCTGGGTGGGAGGGGCTATCGGCTGGTCGTTGTGGCAAAGAAAGGCGTAGGGCATCACACGTCAGTTTTTGTTTTGCAGACCACAAAACGTGGATTGGCAAAACACGGACACCGGCTACGTTCATCCCGCATTTTTATATCAGTAAAATGGACAATAATAGGACATGTTCTATCATTTTTGTGGGGCCGTGGATGGCCATACGAATGCGGACAGCACAAAGTGTTTTGTCCGCTTTTTTTGTGACCCCTCTGAACTGCATCCAATCCGTAAAAAATGTGGACAGAAAATACAGTTGTGTGAATTAGGCCTTACATGGTGAAAACGGGCCGGGAAAATTCAACCTGAAAAAAAAAAAAAAAAAATATAGGGAAGATGTACATCAGGTAAGCGACGACATGAACATAAACCACAGTAATCCCGGAAACCCCCTTTAAGAGATATGTTTGGCTTACACGTCCCGTCGAGTATATTCAGAAAAAGAGATGTGAACAGAGACTTACAGTCCACCTCTGGGGAAAAAAAAAAAACGCATATATTTTTCCAATCCCCGTCTGTACACAAAAGTGTAAAAGGTTGTGGTTTACTACAAAGCAAAAAGAGAAGGTTAGGCCGATGTATACCAGGGTGGCGAATGCTTCTATTACACCCCACAGTGGTCTATGGAGGGGTTCAGTGTGTAATGTGTACTGCATGTGCGGTATAACATAGACCCACCGCTGTACAACGTCCACCAGCCAGTACACCGCCTCAGATCACAGCTGGGTAAAGATGGCGCCTAGCCTCCTAGCGGCCGGTGAGGGTCTCAGCACCAGAACCCCGACCAATTAAAAGCGAATGAGTGGACTGTAACAGGTCACCAGCGGGGTAGTCACAAGGATCATGTCGATGGCCAGATGGGCTGAGAAAGTTATTGCCTCTTCGCAGGTAAGAAAAGCCCCTGATGTGTGGAGAGAAATACCGTGCGGCACACGAACCGTCCAAGTCCTGCACCAACCTCCACAAACTACCACCTCAAACAAGGTGGCACTGGCTGTAGGACCTGAATCACGCTCCAAGGACACAGTAGAGAGGGAGGTAACGCCCCCAGTCCCAGAAAAAGCATGCCTGGCATAAAACCAGAGCGTCAGGTCATCTGCATAATGTCTACACGGCCTGCCAACACATAAACCACACAGGAGTGACAGGCCCGGCGCTGGGCGGCCACTGAGGCAGATCACTACAGCTGGTACATCCCGAGAGCAGAGGGCAGGTGCACCGAGGCCGAGATCAGAAATACGGAATAGACACATACACGACTGATGACAAGCACCAACCCCTGCGGCCACCATGACGACACCCACAGGAGCGATCACACTGCTTTTCAGGGACCCAGACTGGCACGCTCCTCTGCATTATTCCCACTTACAGAGATACCTGTTCATAGACATGGGCAGGGATGTCCTGTAGACTTCATTATACCGCCTATTACATGAACCAGGAGGCCCTGGATGAACAGTGTCTTAGGTCCTTTCCAAGCAGGGGGGTGCAGTGCACAGAATTTTGACAGGACACATACTGGGGGATCTGAGGGATGATTACAACGTTGTATGCATGGCTTTCCTCTATGGAGAACAGATCTCTAAGGTCACGTTCATAGGACTAAGGCCGCCTGCACACGTTGCGGAATACGTGCAGATTTTCCACACGGATTCACGTGTAGAAAAACCGCGGTGTATTTCAGTACCAGCCAAGTGTATATATTACAAAAATCTCATCTACAACAGCATCAAATCCACTCCAAAAACAGCTGTTAGAAATTGCAAATTTTGGTGCAGATGTGGTGCAAAAACGCACAGAAATCCATGCGGAAATTAGCGCTGATCTGACATGCGATTATCCATTCATGAGATGTCCACTAGAAAGGAAAAAAAAAAAGCTCAGTGTACTGCGAAGAAGATGAGCGCAAAGAGGGCACTGACCGGACGAGGAGCGGGCGTGCACATCACTAGGTAAACACATCATCCTACCCACAGTACCGGGGGTTGTCAGAAGCAGTCAAAAGGCCACGCTCGCATGTTGTCGATTCTGTTCACATTTACACATGGAGCAGGGTTTTTTCCACATTCATACGCTCAGGACAAAATCTGCGATGAAGAATAAGTGCGGCATGGATTTTAGAATCTGCAGGATATTGATTATTCCCGCACATTAGCTACACCCATCCTCCCTGTGTGAATGAGCACATGAATCCTCAGATTTAATGGCAAATATATATAACTGCCTCCTATCAATGGATCATATGAGCTGAGCGGCAGCAGAAAGGACGCGCGCCCCGAGCGGCATCAGAAAGGAAGCGCTCCCCGAGCGGCAGCAGAAAGGACGCGCTCCCCGAGCGGCAGCAGAAAGGACGCGCTCCCCGAGCGGCAGCAGAAAGGACGCGCCCCCCGAGCGGCAGCAGAAAGGACAAAGGACGCGCACCCCGAGCGGCAGCAGAAAGGACGCTCGCCCCGAGCGGCAGCAGAAAGGACGCTCGCCCCGAGCGGCAGCAGAAAGGACGCTCGCCCCGAGCGGCAGCAGAAAGGACGCTCGCCCCGAGCGGCAGCAGAAAGGACGCGCGCCCCGAGCGGCAGCAGAAAGGACGCGCGCCCCGAGCGGCAGCAGAAAGGACGCGCGCCCCGAGCGGCAGCAGAAAGGACGCGCGCCCCGAGCGGCAGCAGAAAGGACGCGCGCCCCGAGCGGCAGCAGAAAGGACGCGCGCCCCGAGCGGCAGCAGAAAGGACGCGCGCCCCGAGCTACAAGCTTGGCATAAATTTAGCAGAGCAATTAAACACAATGAATGGGGAGATCTCTGGACCCATGTGAGGTACAGGGCTGGTTCTAGCTTTGTTATAAAGAGATTGTCATGTACTATATGATTCTGATTTTCATTTTTTACATTAATCATGGCATAACCTCTTGAGGTGGTCATACACATTAAAAGAACAACAGATGGACCTGCCGATTGTCACCCAAGCCTGCTGCAATCTACTGAGTAGGGACGTGCCATGATTCTCCCCGCATGCAGATGTCAGGGGAAGAAGGATTAAGCACATTGGATTTCAACATGTCCAATCCTTATTCAGACAAGAAATATCACCAGAGGTGTCTGGCAAAGGTTCACCAACCCCCTCAAACACATACCAACTGAGGGCACATATGTATGAGGGGAGGGTGGGGAGGAGCAGCTGTCACCTGAACAAGATGCAGAACCACCTTTAATGGTGTGAACATAAACTTACTGGTGACTACAGATAACAAGGGATAAAGGAGACCAGACAAGAAAAACTGAAAAGTATGAATTTTATAATAATAAATCTAGTCTCAAATTCTATATTTCTGCAAATATTAAAAGTGATATTACAAATATAAGAGAATGTAACGAGGGCAGCCAACAATTATTACATGCTGTTATAGCCCTTCTCCACTGACAGAAACGACCAGCAAGTGCCCACTCCACCCACAAAGCATACAGACGACAGTACAAGTGCCTCTCTCTCCACAGACATAGATTAAGGTGGAGACGGTACAAGCGCCTCTCTCTCCACAGACATAGATTAAGGTGGAGACGGTACAAGCGTCTCTCTCTCCACAGACGTATAGAAATGTGGAGACGGTACAAGCGCCTCTCTCTCCACAGACGTATAGAAATGTGGAGACGGTACAAGCGCCTCTCTCTCCACAGACGTATAGAAATGTGGAGACGGTACAAGCGCCTCTCTCTCCACAGACGTATAGAAATGTGGAGACGGTACAAGCGCCTCTCTCTCCACAGACGTATAGAAATGTGGAGACGGTACAAGCGCCTCTCTCTCCACAGACGTATAGAAACGTGGAGACGGTACAAGCGCCTCTCTCTCCACAGACGTATAGAAATGTAGAGATGGTACAAGCACCTCTCCCTCCACAGACACATAGAGATGTAGAGACGGTACACGCACCTCTCTCCACAGACATATAGAGATAGTACAAGCGCCTCTCTCCACAGACATAGAGAGATGTAGAGACGGTACAAGTGCCTCTCTCTCCACAGACTATAGAGATGTAGAGACGGTACACGCACCTCTCTCCACAGACATATAGAGATAGTACAAGCGCCTCTCTCCACAGACATAGAGAGATGTAGAGACGGTACAAGTGCCTCTCTCTCCACAGACTATAGAGATGTAGAGACGGTACACGCGCCTCTCTCCACAGACATATAGAGATGGTACAAGCGCCTCTCTCTCCACAGACTATAGAAATGTAGAGACGGTACAAGCGCCTCTCTCCACAGACGTATAGAAAAGTGGAGACGGTACAAGCGCCTCTCTCTCCACAGACATATAGAGATGTAGAGACAGTACAAGCGCCTCTCTCTCCACAGACATATAGAGATGTAGAGACAGTACAAGCGCCTCTCTCCACAGACATATAGAGATGTAGAGACAGTACAAGCGCCTCTCTCTCCACAGACATATAGAGATGTAGAGACAGTACAAGCGCCTCTCTCTCCACAGACATATAGAGATGTAGAGACAGTACAAGCGCCTCTCTCTCCACAGACATATAGAGATGTAGAGACAGTACAAGCGCCTCTCTCCACAGACATATAGAGATGTAGAGACGGTACAAGTGCCTCTCTCTCCATAGATGTAGAGACGGTACAAGCGATTCTCTCCACAGACATATAGAGATGTAGAGACGGTACAAGCGCCTCTCTCTCCACAGATGTAGAGATGGTACAAGCGCCTCTCTCTCCAAAGATGTAGAGATGGTACAAGCGCCTCTCTCTTCACAGACGTATAGAAATGTAGAGAAATATCCACAGTAGGAACAAGTGCCACTCGTCAGAGGATGTATGGCTGCCACTTACTGCGTATGTACAGACCTTATCAGGTACACATACCAGTGACTGAAATAATAGAAATACCCTACACTTAAAGGGGTTGTGTCACTTCAGCAAGTGGCATTTATCATACAGAGAAAGTTAATACAAGGCACTTACTAATGTATTGTGATTGTCCATATTACCTCCTTTGCTGGCTGGATTCATTTTTCCATCACATTGGACCCTGCTCGTTTCCATGGTTACGGCCACCCTGTAATCCAGCAGCAGTGGTCGTGCTTGCACACTATAAAAAAGGCACTAGCCTATGTGCAGTCCCAGCCACCAGAGAGGCCAATGTTTTTACCTATAGTGTGCAAGCATGACCACTGCTGCTGGATTACAGTATGGTTGTAACCATGGAAACGAGCAGTGTATAAAGTGATGGAAAAATGAATCCAGCCAGCAAAAAAAGCAATATGGAGAATCACAATATATTAGTAAGTGCCTTGTATTAACTTTCTCTACATGATAAATGCCATTTGCTGAGGTGAGACATCCCCTTTAATACCCCGCTAATTAGTGCCAATTCACAGAAAAGCCAAGTAGTCACTAACACAAAGAGATGCCCAGCGGTAAGTACTGAAAATACAACATATGGCCGTCAAGTCACTTACGTAATACACACACGCAGCAGGCATGTCTACCAGTCACTGGAGATATCCAGAAGCGCCCATCACAAAAAAACAGTCGCTGGCAGTATAGAGAAAGGCACCAGCCGTAGATCTATAAGTCAGTGGCTGCATGTAATTTACATGTGACAGTACACAGACATGCTCCATACATGCACCTGCTCCTCACATGCATCGATCCAGTCATTATCATCCAGGACCCACAGGCCCTGCTCACTAACATTATAGAGTCATAGATCTATACAATAGTGGCTGCATGCAATTTACACAGATATGCTCCATACATGCACCTGCTCCTCACACATACCGCTCCAGTCATTATCATCCATGACCCACAGGCCCCAGAAACAGAATGGTCATGGTTACTGGTACAAGCGACACAGGGTCACATAACTGGATCATTGGAAATGACGTGTCACATAGCAACATGTAAGAAAACAAATTCATAGCACAGTGCGAGCAGAGATTTCCTATACTACCCGAATGGGTATTAGAGAGAAGACATAAGATGTCATACATGTGACCTTACCATATGTACACATACCACACACATGTAATATGCCACATATAATAATGAATTAACTGTAGTACAAAGTAAAACATCACATGTAATATCACAAAGCTAAAAAAGCCACACATGTACCTGTACTTAGCACATGTGGTAGCATGACACGTATATAATAACACTGCCTTTTGAATACCATTAAACAAAATATTACACATAGTCCACCACTTATGTAAAAACACCACAAATAAAATTGTAGTGCACACAATATCACATATGTAACAGCATCACAAGTACATAATTATACTGCCTCGGACATTATAAAGAGAATACTACATATAACACCACACAATACATGATCTATAACACTACATCTAAAATATAACATATATCATTTCCATAATCCTGCAGTTGTAATCCTACTACACGTGTGAAGATACCACACATATGTAACTGTACATAGTCCTATAACACATACATAATATACAATTTTGTAGCAGTAATAAGACTACATATATAATACCTCACATGTAATACATGACCTTGCATTAGTAATAACACTACATATAAAATAATACCACATATGTAGTGAACACACATGTAATATACATAATCTTGCATTAGTAATAATCATACCACACATGTAATGTACAAAACTGAATTAATAAGACTACAAATATTATACATGTAATCCATACTCGTGCATTACTAATAACACCATACACATAACATATCACCTTGCATTGGTTATAAATACACTAGTAATTACAATATACATGTAATAACTCCACACATGTAATAACTCCACACATAACATACATCCCCCATCACACATGTAACCAGCACACAGGCAGCAGTACAGGGAGAAGCACACAGGTAATATACATCCCCCTGGCATACATGTATCATACATTCCCCGGCACACATGTATCATACATCCCCCCCTGGCACACATGTATCATACATCCCCCTCCCGGCACACATGTATCATACATCCCCCCCCCCGGCACACATGTATCATACATCCCCCCCCCCGGCACACATGTATCATACATCCCCCCCGGCACACATGTATCATACATTCCCCCCCCCGGCACACATGTATCATACATCCCCCCGGCACACATGTATCATACATCCCCTCCCGGCACACATGTATCATACATCCCCCCCCCCCGGCACACATGTATCATACATTCCCCCCCCCCCGGCACACATGTATCATACATCCCCCCCCCCGGCACACATGTATCATACATCCCCCCGGCACACATGTATCATACATTCCCCCCGGCACACATGTATCATACATTCCCCCGACACACATGTATCATACATCCACCAGCACACAGGGAGCAGTACACACAGCCGTCATTGTGCACACAGTAAACAATGCACACCATCAGCAGTCACCAGGCACCGTCTATGCAAATCGTGCCCCGGTGCAGGAGGAGGTGACACATGTGCCGCTCCAGTAACAATCTGCTGACATGCAGTAAACATGATCTCCTGCCTGCCCTGATCTCTCACCTCCATCCCCGGGGCCAGAAACCTGTCACCGCCCGGGGCGCCCCGCCTCCCGCACACAGCCCAGCAGAATGGAGCCTCCCCCCAAGTAGTCACCTACCGGAGCACCGAGTCCGCCGAGCGCCGGGAGCACAACACAATCCCGGATCCCGCAGCGCAGAGAGCGGGCGGCACCAGAACACGCTGCGTCACTCCCTCCTCGCCTGAAAACCACGCCCACCTCATCAGCGGCCCCGCCCACATTGACCGCCGAGCCCTGGACACGCCCACATACTCTTCAAACCTCAGACGGTGTGACGTCACCGTCCCAGCAGCGCGCGGGTGCCTCAGGTGAGTCCTGCTGTCGGCGGCCGTGGTAGTGGATGCGGGACTGGTGCGTGAAGCCAAGGGCGTCCTGTTCTGGAAAACATTCTGCAGTTGCGTTCACTTTCCCCACACAATAGCAAACTCATTGTAACATTTGTCCTTAATGACCCAGGAACCACCATGGTGGGAGTTTATGAAGACTCTGAGGCCATGTTCACACTGCGTAATGTTGAACAGTAAAATATGGAGTGAACTTAAAGGGTTTCTGTCACCAGATCTGGGCATATTAAACAGGATGACATTTGCAATGTGCAAATGTCACCTGATGCCCAATCTGGTATTAATTTTTCTATTGGTGCCCCCGTTTTTGATAAAAATGATGTTTTATTTTATGCTAATTAGGCTTACTATGTGCAAGGGGCGGTTACCCTGCACCTAGTAAGCTCCGTTTGCCCACCTGCGGTCACGCCTACCTTGTGTTGATTGACAGGGCCAGGCAGCTTGTTCGATCCTCTGCCGGCCCTGTGCGCGATTCAAATCCCGCGCCTGCGCCGTGTGGAATAAAATCGGCGCAGTGAGCAGCGCTGGCCGCCGGGCTCCCGGCTACCTCACTGCGCCTGCGCCGATGACGTCAGCGTGTACTCTGGCGTCATCGGCGCAGGCGCAGTGAGGTAGCCGGGAGCCCGGCGGCCAGTGCCGCTCACTGCCCCTGCGCCGATTTTATTCCACACGGCGCAGGCGCGGGATTTGAATCGCGCACAGGGCCGGCAGAGGATCGAACAAGCTGCCTGGCCCTGTCAATCAACACAAGGTAGGCGTGACCGCAGGTGGGCAAACGGAGCTTACTAGGTGCAGGGTAACCGCCCCTTGCACCTAGTAAGCCTAATTAGCATAAAATAAAACATCATTTTTATCAAAAACGGGGGCACCAATAGAAAAATTAATACCAGATTGGGCATCAGGTGACATTTGCACATTGCAAATGTCATCCTGTTTAATATGCCCAGATCTGGTGACAGAAACCCTTTAAAGAGAAAAAAATTGGAGGAGGTTTATCAAATCTGGTGTACAGTAGAATTGGCTTAGTTGCCTAAGGCAACCAATCAGATTCCTCCTTTCATTTGAACAGCTCCTTTGGAAAATGAAAGGAGGAATCTGATTGGTAGCTAAGGGCAACTAAGCCAGTTCTACTTTACACCAGTTTGATAAATCTCCCCGTTAGCCTCTGCAAAATACATAGAAATGAAGCATATGTCAAAAGTATATTGGTAAAATCAGACATCATATAGTACATGATGATCTCTTTCTAACAAGCCGGGAACCAACCCTGTACCTCACATGGATCCAGAGATCTCCTCATTCATTGCTTTACTAGATTTATATCCAGTTGACAGCTCAAGGGGGGGTGGGGTGTCCTTTCTGGCTGCAATTCAGGAAGCCAGTCTTCTGATGTGGCTGTGTCCCTATCACAGCTCAGGAGGCAGTTAAAGGATGAAACTGAGCACGTGCGGCCTTCTCAGTGAGCAGGACAAAGAAATAAGAAAAAAACAAACAGCAGGTGGCGCTATACAGATAGCTTTCAGTGAATAACTCACTGAATAACCACTGCAGTTCAAGCGATCAGAAGATCAAATGTTCAGTTCCCTTGAGAGGATGAAAAAATTGCATTAAAAAAAAAGTTTTTGAAAAAATAAAAATATTTTTTTTAAAAATCACCCAACTCTTTTTCATATAAAAATAAACAATAAAGATAAACATTAGTATTGCCACCTTTCAAAATGTCTGAACTATTAAAGTATAAAAATATTTCTCGTGCACGGTGATTGCCGTAACATTAAAAAAATAAAAATATTTGGGCCCTGATTTAGCAAACTGGATTTGTCATTATTTTGGAGTAAATTGTGGCTTTTCTGTTGTTTTCATCGTTGGACACAGTTATCAATTGTCCCAAAAAATTATCTCAATTGCACTTCACTTCTGACCTGCCGGCGTGTGACAGGTGGAAATAAGGCGGAACGTGATAGTTTGCCTAAATTGAACAAGTGCTGCGTGCCACTTTCATGAATGTGGCCTTCGTACCACAGAGGCCAGACACACACGAGCGAGTTAACTGCGATAAACTCACAGCGTGTCAGTGTGAGGTCCTGTTCTGACCTCTGCTCCTTTGACAGGATTGTACAGCATTATGGCTCATGCACACGAACGTATTTTCTTTCCGCGTCCGTTGTGTTTTTTTTGCGGACTGTATGTGGAACCATTCATTTTAATGGGTCCACCAAAAAAACGGAAGTTACTCGGTGTGCATTCCGTTTCCATACGTCCATATTTCCATTCCGCAAAAAATTAGAACATGTCCTATTATTGTCCGCATTATGGACAAGGACAGTTCTGTTCTATTAGGGGCCAGCTGTTCCGTTCCGCAAAATACGGAATGCACACGGACGTCATCTGTATTTTTTGAGGACCACGAAATATATAGGTCGTGTGCATGAGGCCTTAGGGCTCGTGCACATGACCGTGGTTTTGGTCCGCATCCAATCTGCATTTTTTGTGGATTGATGTGGACCCATTCATTTCAATGAAGCCACAAAAGGTGCAGACAGCAGACCGTGTGCTGTTCAAATCCATATGTTCGTTCTGCGGCCCCGCGAAAAAAATAGAACATGTCTTATTCTAACAGAGTGCAGGACGTTCCGCTCTGCAAAATATGGAACACAAACGGCCGATATCCATGTTTTGCATACTGCAAAAAACGTTAAGGCCGTGTGCATGAGGCCTTATATTGATTTTAAAGAGTGATTAAAGAAGAACTCCCGCAAAAAATTTTAGTCCATGTCCTGCTAGAAATGTACATGATGTAATCTGTAGTGAATGTCATTTTCTTACCAGTAGCTGAATTTTTGAGTTATATCATCCTGAAGTTTCTTATCTGTGTCATGTGACTAGGAATTAGACCCACCAACTCACACACAGACATATGTGTGGACAGGAAGTCTAATTCTCTATGTATTCCTATGGGAGCCTCACTTTCAGTCTCATAGGAATGAATAGAGCAGTTACTGGCTTCCTGTCCTGGGTCAGTTGAAGGTCAGGGAGTTGGTCACATGACCCAGCTACAATAAGAAGAGAGGGGAAACTCTCAATTTCAGCCTCCGATAAGAAAATGACATTCACTACAGATTATATCCTGCACCTTTCTAACAGGTCAGAAAATAAAAATTTTTGTGGGAGTTCTTCTTTAAGGCTACTTTCATAGGGGTGTGCCGCTAGTGCACGTGTGCGGCCAGTGTGCACTAGTGGCAGCACTGATCCGGCAGGCTGTTCACCCACCGGAACAGCCTGCCGGACGATCGTGCCACTAGTGTGAAAGTAGCCTAAACCTTTGAATGAAATTTTAATATAATGTCCCTAATGCCCTAAAAAAAACCTTTTTCCAATATACTTTATTTAATAATTTTGTACTTTTCTTACTGTTTTTCCTACCTAAAGCGCATATTATAAGTAGATTATTGTCACTGTGTACGTTTTTAAAGCAAAAGAAATATTATTGGACTGTTAAAATATTACATAAGTACAGATTTGTAAGGAAAGCGTTCTTGAATCATACTTTTGAGAAGGGACATCAAGGAGAATCCAAGGAGGGGAAATAATGCCCCACTCATTAATATAGGACAAGCCCCCAACCCACAGCATTTAAATCAAATAATACTTATGACCTCCTTCAGCCAATCTAAAAAGAAAATATAGAACAGACCTACTCCAGACCACCCACATTGTATATGCAGACCCCAGACTAGACCCACTTTATATGTATGAACCCCAGACTAGACTCCAATGTATTTACAGACTCCAGACCAGTTCACCCTTTTTTACAAACCCAAGAACCCCTAAAAATTACAGATCCCATACTACCCCCTTCTTTGCAAACCCCAATATCAGCCAGATGCCTCATAGCAATAGTTTTCACTGCCACATCTATAACAAAATCAGACCAGCACCCCCTCTTGTTTCCCTTAAAAAAACAGCTTAAAGGGGTTATCCAGTTTCTTAAACAGCCCCCCCCCCAATCTGCCGGGCCCCATACAGGTAATATACTTACCCCACTCCCGGTGTCACTCCTGGTCCCCGCAGCGCCACTGCTGCTTCTCATCCGGTGTCGGGGGAG
Organism: Rhinella marina; assembly: GCA_900303285.1. Lineage (NCBI taxonomy): Eukaryota > Metazoa > Chordata > Amphibia > Anura > Bufonidae > Rhinella > Rhinella marina. Next base: position 542,239 of record ONZH01011215.1, read on the forward strand.
GGGCAGCCAATGGCAGACAGGGATGAGCCTTCCTAGCATCGCGGGTGACCTTAGGGAGGCTCTTCCCCGCCTGCCATTGACTGCTTTCCCCCAACACCGGATGTTTTTATCCGTGTACAGGGAGAAACAGCAACGGTGGAGTGGAGACCAGGATAGGAGAGGGGTATGTATATTACCTGTGAGGGGCCTGGCACATGGTGGGGCTGTTTGAGAAATTGGATAACCCCTTTAAGTGGAGAAAAAGAGATATTATATGGAGCACACCAGAGTTGAGAGGAGGTGCCTGCAAAACAGGCTGTGGAGGTAACTTGTGGGCTTATGGATTCCACAGCTTATTTGGCCAGAAGATGAAAAGCTTCAGGAGCCTGAACATGCTTTAGGGCCAGACTGGGGATCTGTGAGAAGTTCCAAAGTCAGGGAGTGCCTCAAAGGGAAGAACAGGTGACCCTTTCCCATCATGCCACGACCTAGGAGAGCAACAGAGAGAGAACTGCTACTGTGAGTATCTACTACCGCTGTCATGGCTGCAACCACTCCTATCCTCTCCGTTCTGCCCTGCGAGTCGCTGCATAAGCACATGGGCCTGCATGTTGGAGCCCTAGCAACCAGAAACTAAGGATTACTGGGCACTAGTGCAATCTTAGTTTTTGCGTTTTTTTTCCAGCTCCTGGCTTTCCCTCTGAGGATGCATACCACACCTTGCAAACCGCAGATCTCGTTGCACTGTACTGTACATGGGGCCTGTGACCGTAGCATACATGGTGGTTATGCAACAGGCATCGGTGAAGTAGCTAGTAGCTGTTGGCAGTCTGCACCCATGAAGACATATATTGTAAGAAATTTACAGAAGTTGCTTCATTTTTTATAAGATGCAGTGGAGCAAAAAAAATGGCTGCATGGGTGACATTGCCTTTAAAGGGGTTATCCCATGACGAATGTAAAAAAACAAAAATCAGACATCATATAGTACGTGACAATCTCTTTCTAACAAAGTTAAAACCAGGACTGCACCTCACATGGATCCAGAGATCTCCACATTCATTGCTCTGCGAGATTTATAGCAAGCTTAGAGCTCAGGGGGAGTGTCTTTTCTGCTGCAGCTCAGGAGGTGTGTCCATGCTCTTCCTATCACAGCTCAGGAGGCGTGTCCATGCTCTCCCTATCACAGCTCAGGAGGCAGTTGAAGGATGAAACTGAGCATGTGCGGCCACCTCAGTGAGCAGGTCAAAGAAACATTTCAGAGAATAACTCAGTGGCTATGCTAAATTTTTCATTACATGCAATTACAAAAGTATTCAGATCCGGGTGCTGGTTTGAAAACTGTAGAATATTTTTAGTGGGACAACCCCTTTAAGTAGCTATGATATATTCTGTAAAGTAGTTTCATGGAGGCGTTTAGCTATCGTCAGTTATATACAGATCCCAATCCCTGCGGCACATAAAACACCTCTTTGTCAGTGTGAATAATCGACGACTGAATTCCAGTCCTGGTTATTACATTACTCCTGAACTAATTATGTAATTAGCAGCATAAGCTGTAAAGTGAACAGTGACGAATGACCTCGCCGTCTCCTTGCTTCAGGCTCGCCAACTAAGTTTATTGAATCTATTTCTTTAAAGGTCAGGCCTGAAAGTAGGTCCCTCTCATGGACTCCCCTTTGTTTTAATTAAGTAACTTATTAAATGCTGCTCAGTCATGAGATTCAGAGTTTGCACCAACTTAAAATATAGGTATTTTCCTTGTTTCAGACTGATGTGGACCCATATTGCACGTTTGTGTCCCTCCGATTTCGTACAAATGTGGGAGGAAAAAAAAATCGAGGCATGTTCTATTATGGAGGTAGTCATTTGTAGAAACATTATTCCTGGGGGAAGATATGTTGACTCAAAAAGTCACCTGTCATTCAACGTGCCATGGCGTCGCATCACTCGGCCAGTTGTTGCCCGGTGGCCCAGCCCTACTGAGCCATTCTTGCCTGTCAGTAGTCCTGTCTCTGGCACTGCTAGGCCTCCTCCTCTCTCCCATAGGGAACACTTGCCCCCTGGTTCTTAAAGGGCCTGCGCACAGCACAAGGGAGAGGCGTCTGACCAATAGGTTGCTGTAGCTTGCTAGACCCTGCAAAAAGGTGCTATAATCTGTTTGTCTGCCAGTATACCGGCCTCTACCTGATTGCCAGACACTGACTCTCTCTGCCGCCTGATCTGACTGTTGCCTGTTCACTGTACTGATCCCGTGCCACCTGTTGCAGAGTATGGTTGCTGGGTGCAGCAGAGTCAGTTTAGATCAGACATTGTGGAGTAACAGGAACTGGGTTTATTGAAACATGCATGCAATAACTAAAGGTCACCTTACATGGTGGATGGCACAGAGACAGGAAAAAAATCAGTGAGTTCACTTCAATGTACAGGAAACACATCATAGAAATGCAGAGACTACAAGTTAGCATTAGTAACAGCGACCTCTAGTGTCACAACAATAAACTGCAGCTAATCCAACAATAGACTAAGCTGTACATTGTTGTATCTCCAACACCACCTGCACTGACCTTTGGACCATTTCACGGATTTGTATGAACTTTGGCTGCCCTGACCTTGGCCTGTTATTGGCTATGAGTTTGCCTGATCCCTCTGTGCCCCGCAATGGTGTCTCTGACCCCTGTGGGTCAGTAGCCAACGACACAGACTATTCCAGAAGATAGAAGCTTTCCTTGCAGCGTCCATTCATACGAACCATCCATGTTATGCAGATCTGCAGACCACGAAACAGGCCACAGTTGTGTGTTTGAGCCCTTAGGCTGACCATACATATTAGACAGCTGACAATTATGTCTTCTGACACCCCACACACACCTGCACATTCGGCTTGGCGGGGCATGCATGTTTCCTGTATTGGGATAGGAGAGAAAGCTGCTTTCAGACTCCTGTGGCAGTGGCTTAAAGGGGTTGTCTCACTTTACCAAGTGGCATTTATCATGTAGAGGAAGTTAATACAAGGCGCTTACTAATGCAGGGATCAACAACTTTCTGCACTCCAGCTGCTGTGAAACTACAACTCCCAGCATGTACGCCTATACAGGTGCTCTTGTAACTCCCATAGAAGTGAAAGCAGGATTCTGGGAGTTGTAGTTTCAGAATAGCTGGAGGTTGCTGATCCCTGTACTAAGGTATTATGATTATCCATACTGCCTCCTTTGCTAGCTTGATTCATTTTTCCACCACATTATACACTGCTCGTTTCCATGGTTATGACCACCCTGCAATCCAGCAGTGGTGGCCGTGCTTGTACACTATAGGAAAAAGGGCTGGCCTCTTTGATGGACTGATGTTAATCAGAGGTTTCAAACATCAGAGACTCGGAGCTAATGTCTATGACCATCAATAATTGTGATCACAGACATTTAAGATGTTACCCCGGCATCTAAATGTGGAGAAACCGAACGTATACTTCCGGGTCAGGAGCTGTTTCTGATGCGCTGATGTGCTGGTTCTCTCTGAAGAGACCCAGCGTATCAGAGCTGTAGTTCCTATGGAGGCATGCAAGTGGCAGGGCCCCACAAGATAACAGCAAATTGAGCTTAGATTGTAGTTCTATTCTACTGAAGTGTAAGCCAAAAGTGATCTGATCACATATTCCAGCCTCCTGGCATAAGCTAAAAAAAAGTGATAAAGTAAAAAAAAAGAAAAGCAAAGTTTTACAAAATATAAAAAAATTACAATGTAATGTAAATCACCCCCTTACCCAGAACTACAAAAATAAAAAATAAAAAAACAACAAGATCCTGGGCATCGTCATGTCCCAAAATGCCTAAACTATTAAAATATAAAAATATTTATCCCATTACTTCACTTCACATAAAAAATTGAATAAAATCTGATCAAAAAGTTACACATACTCCAAAATGATATTCATTAAAACTATAGATCGGACTGCAAAAAAATGCACTTCCCACACAGCTCAGCTCCGTAGACATCATTATAAAAAAGTTTTGGGGTCAGAATATGGTGATGAAAAGAAAAAAAAAGTTTCAAAAGTTTCTTTTTCAGTAGAAAAACACAAGAAAAACTATAGAAATGTGGTATCGTAATCGTACTGACCCAGAGAATGAAGGGCACAGGTCAGTTTTACCGCACAGAGAATGCAATAGAGACAAAACCTGTAAAAACTGTGGCAGAATTGCATTTTTTTTTCTAATTTCACCCCTTTTGGAATTTTTCCCTGCTTCCCACTACATTGTATGCAAAATTATATGGTGCCATTAGAAAGTACAACTTATCCCGCAAAAAGCAAGTCCTTATACGGCTATGTGAACGGAAAAATAAAAAGGTTATGGCTACGGAAAGGCAGGAAGGAAAAATAAAAATGTAAAAGCAAAAAATCTTCACTTCTGTATAACATTTCAGTAATTCTCTGCCATATATGAACTCTATAAGTTAGTTGTAAATTAATGATGTCAACATCTGACATTGTGTGGCCTTTGTACACTTTTTTGCATTACCGCTTTCTTACATTTAGTACAACTTCTGGCAAAAATTATGGAATCACCAGTCTCTGAGGATGTTCCTTCAGTTGTTTAATTTTGTTGAAAAAAAAACAGATCACAGACATGGCAAAAAACTAAAGGCATTTCAAATGGCAACTTTCTGGCTTTAAGAAATACTAAAAGAAATCAAGAAAAATAATTGTGGTAGCCAGTAACAGTTACATTTTTAGAACAAGCACAGGGAATAAATTATGGAATCACTCAATTCTGAGGAAAAAAAATATGGAATCACCCTGCAAATTTTCATTACAAACAATAACACCTGCATCAGATTAAATCTGCTCGTTAGTATCCAGGTAAAAAGGAGTGATCACACCTTGGAGATCAGTTGCAACAAGTGGACTGACATGAATCATGGCTCCAAGACCAGAGATGTCAATTGAAAACAGGAGAGGATTATCAAACTCCTTAAAGAGGGTAAATCATCACGCAGTGTAGCACAAGATGGAACAACATGGGAAGGTGGTTAAAGGCAAGCATACTGGTAGACCAAGGAAGACATCAAAGCGTTAAGACAGAAAACTTAACCCTTAGACTCCCAGCGCCTTACGATGCGGGCACATGGCGCCCGCTCGCAAGTGCGGCGGGCGTCATGGCCGGCAAGTCTCTGCTGTTTCTAACAGCAGAGACTTGCCGCTACTTACCCGATCGCCGGCGTCTTGCTGGGCCTTTAGATGCCGTGATCACACGTGATCACGGCATCTAGTTGCGTCTTTACCCGGAAGCGTACGATCTGAAAGCTGTAAACCTCGCTGATGAGGTTTACAGCTTTCAAAGTGCAATTCTTATTCTGGCCACTAGATGGCAGGCCAGGATAAGAAATGAGCAATTCTTGGATTTATCTCAAGCTAGTAAATCCATGATTGCTCATAAAGAAAAAAAAAGACACAATATATCAGCTCATATTTGAGCTTTAAAATAAGCACAAAAAAATAAAAAAAATGTAAAAAAATATATAAAAGTTCAAATCACCCCCCTTTCCGTATAAGTAAACATTAAATACCTAAATAACAATAAATATAGACATCATGGGTATCACCGTGACCGAAAACACCCGTACTTTTAAAATATAAAAAAAAAATTCCAATACGGCAAATTGTGTGGCGGAAAAAAAGCATACAAATGGCGATTTGCCGTTTTTTGTTGCTTTTTTTTCTAAAAAAAAAATTAAATAAAAAGTGATCAAAAAGTCATACACACCCCAGAATGGTATCAATAAAAACTTCAGATCGCCCTGCAAAAAATGAGCCCCCATACAGCTCCGTACACATAAATATCAAAAAGTTATAGGGGTCAAGATATGACAAGGAAAAAAAATGGGCAAATTTCTAATTATTTTATCACTATCAAAACGCAGGAAAAACTATACATATTAGGTATTGCCGGATTCGTACTGACTAGTAGAATGAAAGTAACTGGTCAGTTTTAATGAACATCGAACGCTGTAGATAAGAAACCCGTAGAACTGTAGCGGAATAGCGTTTTTTTTGCAATTTCACCCGATTTGGAATTTTTTTACCGCTTCCCGCTACACCATATGCAATATTAAATGGTGGCATTGGAAAGTCCAACTTGTCCCGCAAAAAACAAGCCCTCATACAGCTATGTGAACAGAAAAATAAAACAGTTATGGCTGTTTGAAGGCAGGGAGTGCAAAACGAAAATGCATAACCGAAAAAACCTCCGGGACTGAAAGGGTTAAAGCAATATGCCTTGAAAACAGAAAATGTACAACAAAACAAATGGGAGGAAACTGGAGTCAACGTCTGTGACCGAACTGTAAGAAACCGCCTAAAGGAAATGGGATTTACATACAGAAAAGCTAAAAGAAAGTCATCACCTAAACAGAAAAAAACAAAAAAAACAAGGTTACAATGGGCTAAGGAAAGGCAATCGTGGATGACTGGATGAAAGTCATATTCAGTGATGAATCTCAAATCTGCATTGGGCAAGGTGATGATGCTGGAACTTTTGTTTGGTGCCGTTCCAAAGAGATTTATGCAGACGACTGTCTGAAGAAAACATGCAAATTTCCACAGTCATTGATGATATGGGGCTGCATGTCAGGTAAAAGCATCTTCAATAAATGCACAGGTTTACATTGACATTTTGGACACTTTTCTTATCCCATCTATCGAAAAGGATGTTTGGGAATGATGAAATCATTTTTCAAGATGATAATGCATCTTGCCATAGAGCAAAAACTGTGAAAATATTCCTTGAAGAAAGACACATAAGGTCAATGTCATGGCCTGCAAACAGTCCGGATCTCAATCCAATTGAAAATCTGTGGTGGAAGTTAAAGAAAATGGTCCATGACAAGGCTCCAACCTGCAAAGCTGATCTGGCAACAGCAATCAGAGAAAGCTGGAGCCAGATTGATGAAGAGTAGAGATGAGCGAGCAGTGCTCGTTACGAGCACTGTAACGCTCGGGTCCCGTGTGAAATGCCCGCAGGCATTGCGGATCCGTCCTCAGCTGCATGTAAGTCAATGAGGACGGATCGTTTGGTATTACACTCATACCAAACGGTTCCGTCCTCACCCGTCTTAAAGTCAGTGGGGACAGAACCGTTTGGTATGAGTGTCATACCAAATGATCCGTCCTCATTGACTTACATGCAGCTGAGGACGGATCCGCAATGCCTGCGGGCATTTCACACGGGACCCGAGCGTTACAGTGCTCTTAACGAGCACTGCTCGCTCATCTCTAATGAAGAGTACTGTTTGTCACTCATTAAGTCAATGCCTCAGAGACTGCAAGCAGTTATAAAAGCCAGAGGTGGTGCAACAAAGTACTAGTGATGTGTTTGAGTGTTATTTTGTTTGTTTTTCATGATTCCATAATTTTTTTCCTCAGAATTGAGTGATTCCATAATTTATTCCCTGTGCTTGTTCTAAAAGTGTAACTGTTACTGGCTACCACAATTATTTTTCTTGATTTCTTTTAGTATTTCTTAAAGCCAGAAAGTTGCCATTTGAAATGCCTTTAGTTTTTTGTTATGTCTGTGATCTGTTTTTTTTTTTCCAACAAAATTAAACAACTGAAGGAACATCCTCAGAGACTGGTGATTCCATAATTTTTGCCAGGGGTTGTACATTCCTGCCAATTTTCTTTTTCAAAATGGCACTTAAAGATAACAACTGAATTTTTAATACTTTAATTTCACATCGGCATTGTGGTGGTTTCCATATTTCTGTTCGCTTTTGGTCGTGATCTGTCTCCTGACACTGGCGAAACAAATTGGGACGTTATAGCTATAAATTGTGGAATATCCTTCAGTCTGTGCACCATATCTTTTGACTTGCACTGTTCTCACCGCGTGGCAGTGTACTTTATTAATACGCTTTTATTTTTTGTCAGGTGATTATTAGCCTTGTGTGTGACTTGCTGCTGTGCCAACTTGGGTCGGGACCCCATTATTTGTCCACTTCCCTTCCTTGCAACCATGTTCAGTATTCAGTACTGAATATTATATATATCAAACACTTTATTTATGGTTACAGTTTAGGTTCTTTTCCTGTCATTGCCACAACCTTTTACTTATTTCACTGACATGATTTGTTCACTATTTTAGTTCATTTTTCTTATTATATTATAATGATACGCTTCATGCCTATTTCTGCCACTGAACAAAAAATCACTTCATTTAAAAAAAAAATCCGCCTGCATCCACCTGAAAAAAAGCTGTAAACTCATGGCCACTAGAGGTCTCACTTCCACGTAAGCTGTAGTCCACTATTGTCAGGCAAGTTCTGTCCGTGGTAATAGAGACTCAGAGGACGGCTGAGAGGAAGTGGGAGCGTGTCAGAGCTAGCTGAGATCCTGAGCCTGATAAAAGAACTGCTTCTACACAGCTTGTAATGATTATAGGAGCCCCCTGCCTTTCTGTAAGTATGATTTATCCCTTTTTATATGTTCTGTGAGCTCCAGAACTGAAAACAAACATAGTGGGAAGTAAAGGAAAGGATATCATAGCAGTACAGTGCTGGCAGAAGGGAGAAATCCCCTGCTTCTGAGTGAATTGCATCTGGCTGTGCAGCTATAACAGGGAATATGGCTGAAAAATACATTAGGGAAGCCCAAACATAACTGTTCATTCACAGTTATGATTGTACGAAGAAGCACAGCCATTATGCAATTTTTTTAAAACTCAGTTATGCTTTAACGTCTGGGTTTTAACTATAAAGTCCAAAAATTGTGAAAGGTTGCTCTCTTACCTAGAACTATATAAACTATGTTATTGTGCCCCTGTGAGAAGGGCATAGAGTGTTATAATTTGTAGAAAAATATGCTTCTGCAGAATTATGATATTTTTCCAGACTTTTTTTTATTGAATTCAAAGGCTTTTAACGGAAACTTGCCAGGAATATATTTTGTTAGAATTTCTAAATCCCTTAAGCTGCTGTACAAACAGTAGTAGAGAGAGGTCATTAGCTTCTTTATTTAAATAAAGGATTATTACGGGAGGGATTATGTATGTCTCAAGCAAAAATCTTCTCCGTTAATATCAGCACTGAAGATGCATGGAACAACCACACCTGGACTATGTAATATTAATTCAACCAGACTCTCCAGTGGTCTGTGGTCTAAATGCAGAAGTGAAACCAGTCATTAACTGCAGGTATATAGACCAAAGTATCGGAAAATACTTCTTAATAACAGTTCAGGTGAATTCAGGTGTATATCAGAATAGATAGTTTTAAAGAGTTCACTGTTCACATTTATGTACAACCCTGTTTTTGCGTTGTCTCGTCTCTTGTTGTTTGTCTGTCTCTGCACGTAAGTGGCGCAGGAGCTGTCGAACAGTTGTGGTCTTGCCACCTAGGGCAAGTGGGTAGGGAAAGCATGCTGGGTTCTAGGTCAGGGCTCACTGTCTGTGACCACTTTACAATATGTTCAATTTCGTGCATTAAAGGGGCTTCCATGAGTTTAAAGGGAACCTGTCATCAACTTTTTGCTGCCCATACTAACGGCAGAATAAAGTAGAGACAGGTGAGTTGATTTCAGCGGTCGGTCACTTATAAGTTATAAGTAAGTGGTTTCCAAGAATCAACATCATAATCATTGCCTGGAAAAGAGTCACGGCCACCTGAGAAGAGTCCTGGTTATTCGTGAATTCACAGGCTTCTACCTAGTTTTCTCCCTTTCTTTCTAGGAGAGAACTGCCAATCATCAGCAGATGGGCGGGGAGTGCAGGAGATTATGAATAACCATGACTCTTCTCAGGTAGATTTGACTCTTTTCAAGGCCTGAACTGCAATGATTATGATGCTGGTTCTCGGCAACCAATTGCTTTTAGCTCATGAGTGACACACCTCTGAAATCAGCATTTCTGTCACTAATTTATGCTGCCCTCAGTGAGGTCAGCATAAAGTTGATGACAGGTTCCCTTTAAGAAATAAGCCTAGTCACATTTTACCTGAACTGCTAAATCATATTGTATAAAAGGCACTATAGGTGGTTATGCTACGACAATCAAAAAGTTCTTTACAGATTACATGCAGGGATTGTATCTGTGTAGGGTACATTATTTGGATGTCCATGATCTATATATGTTTAAAGATGAAAGGAGTTGTTCAGTCCTTTAATACTGATGGTCTCTTAACTATCAATATCAGATCTTCGAGGGGCTAAGACCCTGCACCCCTACCAATCATCCGTCTGGGAGAAGCTACAGGACCAGAAGTAAGCATTGGAATTACACAGATCCATCCATTGTGTAGAGTTGGTTACTGCACCACCACCCCAATGCTCCAGTAACAATGGATTTGAGCTGCAGTACGCTATCATGGCCACTACACTGTGGTTGACAGGTGACAGTGGAAAATCCCTTTAACCACTTACCGACTACCCATTGGCTATATACGCATGTGCTTGTCCCTACAAGGATGTTCCTGAATGTATTTGCAGAGATGGCAGCTGTTCGCTAATAAAAAAAAAAGGTGAAAAACATACTATTTTTCCTTTTACAAACATTTTCATGGGTATAAAAAAATAAAAACAAAAAACTAAAATAAAAAAGATAACAAAATAAACCATGTATCAATGAAAAAAGGTGCAACATTTTTACTCTTATTCACAGTACAGAGCCGAATGCGAAAAAAAGTTATGGCTTTCTAAGATACAGTACATTGACAGGGCAGGACATAGTAATTTTTTTAATCACCTCATTTTGAGAGCCATAACCTTGTCATTTTCCCATTGATGTAGCCGTACGATGGCTTATTTTGTGGGACAAGTTGAATTTTTAATGGATTCCTTTTTATGTACATATAATGTATTGATTTTAAATAGGGAATAGTGCAGCTCTGTGAGTTCACCAATAAATCCCGCCAGTGGAAAGAGATGTCGAGTGCACAGCTGAGATTTAGTATCCAAACAAATCTTCAACCAGCTGGTAGCAAAAGTTACATCATTCAGACATAAAGTGGAGGCATATACACAAAATAATACCAATTTGATTAAAATTTAATGAAGATTTAAAATGAAAACATAAAAATTCTATAAAACGTCAAGCTGTTTCCAAATGAAATAAATCACACTAGAAAAGCAAAAAAAGTAAAACAGAATTTAAAATGCAAATAAACCTCAAATAACAGTGATTTTGTTAGGGCTCATGCACACGGCCGTACTTTCTGTCTGCATCCGATTCACAGTTTTTGAGGATTGGATGCAGACTCATTAATTTCAAATGGGACAGCAAAAGATGCGGAAAGCACACTCGTGTGCTGTCTGCGTGCGCACATCTGTTCCTCAGGCTCGCAAAAAAGATAGAACATGTCCTATTCTTGTCCGTTTTGTGGACTAGGATAGGACATTTCTAGAGGAGGGGAAGGAAATGGCTGCCTGGTTCTCACCCTCATGATGGCCACATCTCAACCACGACACCTTTGCCCCAGGTGGCCATACCCGTAATGGTGGACATAGTCATTCTCGCTTTCCCAGCGACTGATATGTAAACCTAGAAGCAGCTGGTTTTAATTTTAAATCACTTGGCAGAAGAAAACGACACAGGAACTTTTATTTTCTGGTGGTGGTTTTTACTTTAAGCTGCAATAACACAATAATACTGTATTTTTCAATTTATAAGATGTACGTTTTTCCCCAAAAGTGGGGGGAAATGTCAATGTGTCTTATAAAGTGAATACTAGTGAGCGCTCAATCGTATGCAGTAGGCACAGGGAGTGAAGAGCTGTGCTGTCTGTACTCACCGCTCCCTGTTCTTCTCCAGGCCCGCACTGTCCTAACTGCTTATAGTGTCAGGACGTAGGCGCCTAGTATGATCTGACGCTGTATACAGTTAGGTCACAGTGCAGAGAAGGAGAAGGCCAGGGAGTGATTACCGCTATTTCAGGAGAGAATCCCGGACCTGCCAAGTAGTGATGGAGCAGGAGAGGTAAGTGAACTTACTTATTTTAAGGTCTGATACAGGGGTCCGACATGGTGGTCTGATCTGAGGATCTGATATTGGGGTCTGATCTGAGGATCAGATCTGGGGTTCTGATCTGAGGATCTAATGTGGGAGTCTGATCTGAGGATCCGATATGGGGGTCTGATTTAAAGCCTAATATGGGGGTCTGATTTGAGACCTGATATGGGGGTCTTATATAAGGATCAGATGTGGGGATCTAATCTGAGGATCTGATCTAGGGGTCTGATGTGAGGATCAGATCTGGGGTTCTTATTTCAGGTCTAATACGGGGGATCTGATTTGAGACCTGATATGGGGGTCTGATGTGAGGATCAGATCTGGGGTTCTTATTTCAGGTCTAATACGGGGGATCTGATTTGAGACCTGATATGGGGGTCTGATGTGAGGATCAGATCTGGGGTTCTTATTTCAGGTCTAATACGGGGGATCTGATTTGAGACCTGATATGGGGGTCTGATGTGAGGATCAGATCTGGGGTTCTTATTTGAGGTCATATATAGGGGATCTGATCTGAGATCTGATATGGGGGTCTGATGAAAAATATTTTTTCTTATCTTCCTCCTCTAAAACCTAGGTGCGTCTTCTAAAGCAAAAAACGCAGTAATATGTTGACTGCCTTCATTCATCACCGCTGTTGTTGTAACAATCATTTTCTATGGCCCACACACTTTTCCTGGGGCTTGTTCTCAGCTGATTATTTTTAATACTTGAAATTCATTTCTGGAAATTATGCGACAAGTTGTGCTGATTTGGTAGAGGGAGACAGAAGCCCATCTGTTTGAAAGGCCTCTGCTAACAATCGTTCTTTTATGGGAGTCATAAATGAGTTTTCTAATAAGAAAGAGATGACAGTGCATTCAGTGGAGCCGTGTTCTATAGCTCGACAAGCACAGACGGTCCCGGACATTTCATTCACTGAGAAGTGACAATTTATAATGTATTTATAGATGTGCAGACACTTCATTTGTCGTCTGTGTGGAGATGGAACATCACGGCACATTTTATTCACACTTTTATTTAGGTAAGTAATGAGCGGAAGTAACAGAAAATATTATTTTAGGGATGTATTTCCACTTCTCTTCTTCCCATTTATGACTAGTAGGGGAAAAAGTGTAAGGCTAGCTTCACATCTGTGTAATTTATTCTGGTAGGCTGCTCCATCAACAGCCTACCGGGATGAACCGCATTCGGCGCTGTCCACCAGTCCCATTAAAGTATACTGGGGTCCGGCAAATATTCAGTTCGCACGCGGCTGACAAGTGTAGAGCCTGCTGGACACAAGCCGCAGCGGACGATCCTCCGCTTGACTGCCGGAACAGGCTACTGAACAATGCTACCACAGATGTGAAGGTTGCCTGCCTTTCACAACTCAAGCTTCATACACCCAAGCAATTCATGGCTCCATAAAACCTCCAAATCTGGTGGTCTGTATTGTACAACCACTTCAAATTTAAAGTGGTTTTCCGAGAGTTTTTTTTACTGATTACCTATCCTATGGATAGGTGATCAGTATCTGATCAGTGGAGGTCCAACACCTGGGACCACCACCGATCAGTTGTTTGAGAAGGTAGCGGTGCTCCCTGTAGCAGCTCACAGAGCACAGCACCATACATTGTATAGTGGCTGCGCTTGGTATCGCAGCTCAGCTCCATTCACTTCAATGAGGCTGAGCTGCATCTAGGCCAAGTGACTGATGAACGTGACGTTACATGGACTAGGCAAAGCTGGAGAAGGCCGCAGCATTACTGCCAGTGCCTTCTCCAATAACTGATCGGCAGGGGGCCACGGGTGTCGGACCCCCACCAATCAGATACTGATGACCTATCCAGAGTATAGGTCATCAGTAAAAAAAAAAAAACTCTCGGGAAACCCCTTTAAAGTAACCCTCCAGTAGTGAGCTCTAAAATGATATGTAAGTCAGTAACTATAGGGGATGATTACCGGCTATTTAGGCCCCTTTCACACGGGCGAGATTTCCGCGCGGGTGCAATGCGTGATGCGAACGCATTGCACCCGCACTGAATCCTGACCCATGCATTTTAATGGGGCTTTTCACATGAGCGTTTTTTTTCACGCATCACTTCTGCGTTGCGTGAAAAACGCAGCATGTTCTATATTCTGTTTTTCACGCAGCCCTGGCCCTATAGAAATGAATGGGGGTGCGTTAAAAACGCAACGCATCCTGAACAAATCCGCGACGCTCGTGTGAAAGAGGCCTTATTTTCCGCAGATCTTGCTCATTGGCTGTTCTTTAGCTCAGGTCCTTTAGGGCAAAACTGAGATCTGCGAACTACAGTTTAAAGGGGTTGTCCCACAAAAAATATTCTACCTTTTTCAAACCAGCACTCAGATCTGAATACTTTTGTAATTGCATGCAATTAGAAATAAAAGCATAGCCACTGATTTATTCATTGAAATCTATCTGTATGGCGCCACCTGCTGCTTACCCTATTTCCAAATTCTTTGTCCTGCTCACTGAAAAGGAAGCACAAGCTCAGTTCCATTCTTCAGCTCCCACCAGCTTCAGGAGAAAGGACACGCCCCCTGAGCTGCCAGGTTGATATAAATCTAGCAGAGCAATTAATGGGGAGATCTCTGGACCCATGTGAGGTACAGGGCTGGTTCTGTTTGTTAGAAAGAGATTGTCATGTTCTATTTGATATTGGACTTTTAATTTTTACATTACTCAGGGGATAACTCCTTTAAGCACAATGCCTGTGGGGAGAGTGAGGTAGTCTGAGACACACCCCCTGTCTCATTATTGATTCAGTCTGCAGCAGAGAGGTTGAGTTCCTACCACTCCAAGCAGGGGCAGATTGACCAAGCAGGGGCAGATTGACCAATTTCCCGGTGGGCCGATGCCCAGGAGGCCACCAGAGCCCTCCTCACGGCCAGACAGTGGAAGTTTTTGGGGATGTACTTTGTGCTGCTGGCAGTATTCTGTGATGGACTGTGGTATTTGGCTCTGTTGGGGTGGTATAATGTGCCACAATATGGTATTGCTGGCCCTGCCTTCTATCAATTTGGACCAACTACAAAACGGGGCCACTTTTAGTATTTTTCCAGGGCCACTTTAAGTTCCCAGTCCACCCCTGACTCCAGGGACTGAAATGCTTCATGTACACAGCTCTGTCACACCCAGTCCAGGATATGGCATAGGTGTCTAATAAGTGTGAGTCCCACCTATCGGAGCCCGGGCTAATAGAGGAAATTGCTTCCAATTTGTCTTGTTCCAAGACAAGGTGGCTTGGCTGTTTCAATAACTTGGTGAGAGCTGTGGTCCCATCTCCATTCATTCTCTGCTTGAACGCCCAGTTCTCCCAGTAGGTTTGCTAATGATTACCTCTACGGACAGATTTACACCATTACAATATGAATGCTGAATTTTTGATACAAGGGTATCTGACCCATGACAGTATCTAATCTGATACGGGACAGTAGTCTGGTGTGTTTATGTAATATGATACCTCTGGAAGAAACTATTGGACGCATATTGTTTGTCTTTTCACGAAAAATGAATTAAAGAGCATCACTTTTTGCAAATTTCTGGTGTGCCATAGATTTTCCTACTAATGCATGACGTCTAGTCTTCTGTGAGCACCCGAACAAGAAGGGAGTGCAGATCGCATTTCTCCTTGAGTATCTAATCTGACACCTGTAATCTGAGAAGATCTTGGCCTACATGATTTTCACGTCTAGGGTCTTTCTGCATCTAGAAAAACCAGTCACTGCAGTGCTGCAGATTGCATTATAGTAACAGCAGGGGCAATTAAAGGATTTCTTACAATTGTGCTTGTAGTAGTTCATCATTGCTGTTAAGTGCAGAAGGACATACTGGGTGGACGATTTATGACGGGCAGCTCGAAAACAGGCAGCAGATGTGCCAAATTTATCACCGTGGCTCACGCCGAGTGACCGACTTGGTTCATGTTGTTAGATACTTTTCCTTACAGCTCCTCTAGGATGGCTTAATAAATCTGTCACAGTTTTTGGCACAAATTGAGCCTGCTCCAGATGTTAGCTGAAAGACTACAGGAAATACGAAATGCAGGACACGCAAGGGTTTTTTTTTGCTACTGCCATTTTTGTTAATAGTTGTTGTATTTTGAGTCTTTAACTTTGAAGGACATCTGTCAGCAGTTTTGTCCCTATGACACCGGCTGACCTGTTACATGTGCACTTGGCAGCTGAAGACATCTGTGTTGGTCCCATGTTCATATGTGCCCGCATTGCTGAGAAAAATGTTTTATTATATGCAAATGAGCCTCTAGGAGCAGCAGGGGCGTTACCATTACACCTAGATCAGGGGTGTCAGACGTATTTTTGTTGAGGGCTGTTAGTAATTCTACAGGCATACCATAAGGCTGGAGTTCCCCCTCAGAAAACCCGCTGTCACATAACTACCCCCCACAAAGATCATGCTGCCACGCCGCCCTCAGACAGCCTGCTGCCATATTGCTACCCGAAAGCCCGCTGCCACTAGTTTTATTTACCGTCTTCTCAGAGGCGTAGCTAGAACTGACTGGGCCCCACAGCAGGCACAAAAAGAAAATGGCGACCAGCAATCACATAAACACATCGCGCCCTAGCCCTGCTACCACTACATAGCACGGAGTTGGAGCCAAGGCGCACTACATTGACATGATTGCTGAGCGGCTGGGACGAGATTGGTGAGTGTACATATACATGGGGGGAAGTGACTACAATACCACAGCACACTGCACATAAGAGTTGCCCTGCTGCTGCTCTACTCACACTTAGGGCTCATGCACACGAACGTGTGCCGTCGGGGCCCGTGCTGCGGACCACAATACATAGGCACCGACCGTAGGGCTGCCGCATGAGGATCGTGGACCCATTCACTTGACGGTACGCACTGCAAAAAAGTAGTACATGCACTACTCTTTTTTTCGCGGTGCGGAGGCACGGACAGAAACCCCAAGGAAGCACTCCGCGGTGCTTCCCTGGGGTTCCGTGCCTCTGTTCCGCAGTGGAGCTTTCAGATTGTGGACCCATTCAAGTGAATGGGTCCACATCCGTGATGCGGGGTGCACATGGCCGGTGCCCATGTATTGCGGACCCGCTATTTGTGGGCTGCAATACAGGCACAGCTGGCACTGGTCCTGTGCATGGGCCCTTATTCCTCATCAGCCTCCCATAACACTATTGGGCCACAAAAAGACTGTTGGCCTTGTGTTTGACACGTGACCTAGAAGCTCTGCACCTGATGCGCCTTCTGCACTTTCATTGACAGAGCCAGGCAGTGTAAATGTCATCACACCCGGCCCGGATGTCAATCAAGGTGCGGAGAGAGCAGAGCCTTTAGGTGTAATGGTAACGCCCCCGTTGCTCCTAGAGGCTTATTTGCATATATCAAACCTTAATTTTTCTCAGCAATGCAGGCACATATGAACATGGGACCAACACAGATGCCTTCAACTGCCAAGCGCACATGTAACAGGTCAGATGCCCTTCAAAATAAACAGGATGTTGAAGCTTTTAATCATTTTTGTTTTCCTGCCATTTTTACATTTTCTTTTCTGTGTGGAAGAAAATGCCAGAAATAATGTTATTCAAACAGTATATATAAAAAAAAAGCAAAAGCAGCCCTCCTGATATGAGCATTGGAGTATTCCATGCTGTTTTACAGGTTAGGGCAGCGCTAAAACCCGCCCATTAGTGCCAGTGATGTCACTGGGCTCACTGCTAGGGGGAAGCCTCCGCCTATCTTACCCATGGGAGAGCCCTGCACGATTCAGTGCAGGGCAAAGGAGAGCATCGTAGCATGAAATGCTGTCGCGGTGAAAAAGGGGATATGTCTGGATTCAGCTCTGAACCCAGACAACCCCTTTAAGCGAGCAAAATTTGTATGTGAAGGGGCTCTCAGTGTGCCCATAGTATACAGAAGATTAGATACAAAAGGCTAAAAAATGGCCGACAATTTAATTGAAGTCTTTATATAGCGCACCAATTCTATAGAATATATATTTATATCTATATACACTCCATACTTCCTAATCAGCATGACTCTTTCTGTAGGTTTGTGATTACATCTCCTGCTGTATCTTGTACTGATCCTGAGTTACAGTCTGTATTATGTCCCATAGCTGCATTCACAGTTCTGAAAGCTTCAAAGCTCAAATCTCCCAGCATTCACCCGCTTGATCATTATCTCCGCAGAGCTTGCTCTGATTTGCATTCTGAAATGTCACCTTTACAGAAAGTACTGTACGATAATCGGATGTAGAGAAAACTGTCCCACCTCGTTATAGAAGCTGATCTAAGCTGGTTAAATACATTTGGGGATTCGGAGGAAATTTATCATTATGGCTGTAAATGCATAATTTTAGGAGATGAAAAAAAAATAAGACATGTTGGAACATATAAAAGTGCTGCACGGGAAGCAGACCGGAACCACATAATATTATAAGAATCCAAAAATTTAGACAGGAAGACGATCATGGTCAGAAAGTGGTGAAATCAAGTTAAGCGTGGTCACGGAACTGGCTTTTGGGTCATGCAAAATGGGTAAAATGATAAATACAATGGCCCAGAATTACTAATCCTAAGGGCTCATGCACACCATCATATTTATTTTGCAGTCATCCGTGTTACATCATTTTTTTTATTTTTTTTGCAGGTCCATTTTAACAACGCCTGTGTGGATACAGAATACACACAGTCATTTCCGTTTTTTTGGGGAGGTCCCATTGAAACAAATTGAGACATGTTTGTGTACATGAGCCCTAAATATGGTGTAAGCTTAGGCTACTTTCACACTAGTGTTTTATAATTCCGGTATTGAGTTCCGTCATAGGGGCTCAATACCGGAAAAAAAACGCTTTAGTTTTGTCCCCATTCATTGTCAATGGGGACAAAACTGAACTGAAGACAACGGAATGCTCCTGAAAGCATTCCGTTCCGTCTTCAGACCGGAGAACAAACCGCAGCATGCTGCTCTCCGGTCCAGGCATCCGCACCAAGACGGATCCGTCATGACCCCCAATGAAAGTCAATGGGGACGGATCCGTTTTGTGTGACACAATGGTAACCGGATCTGTCCTCCATTGACTTTCAATGGAGTTCAGGACGGATCCGTCACCACAGACAGACAGACATACATACTTACATACTCCAGGCAGGCAGGCCGCCCGTCTTCATGCCCAGGAGGCGCGCCACTATGACGATTCCCTACAGCACCCAGTAGAGGGCGCTGTGGGGAATCGTCATAGCTGCGCACCTCCTGGGCGTGAAGACGTGCGGCCTGCCTGTCTGGAGTATGTAAGTATGTATGTGTTTGTGTGTATGTATGTATGTGTGTATGTCTGTATATTGTACTGTGTGGGGCCGGAACGCAGTTCCGACCCCACACATGTCCCTGCGGCAGTCCGGATCTGACGGCACCCTTCACCTGCCGGATCCGGACTGCCGCTAGTGTGAAAGAGGCCTTAGACGGGCTGCACCAGATTTATCACAGGATGCACACTTTTATCTAACTTGAGACCACCTATTGGCTGACTTAAATGGATTATTGGAGATCTGTTTACTGATGACCTATCCTTGATTGAAGATCCCATGCAAATTCTTATGCACAGTGACGTATGGCGTCACGAAGCCAGCGTGATGTCGTCATCACGCGCTGCACAAGATTTCACACTGGATCTTCAATCAAGATGGCCGTTGCAGACTCTTTGCGAGCAAATGGATAAGATGAGTATTTACATTTTTTTAACAGATTATTAGCCCTCAAAGGTCATCTCAGATGCTGCGATCAGCGATGAACATGGGATTTGAGGGGTTCAATGACAGGGGGCGGCACCATCACATTTCCCCATCATTGTGCCCGCTACTCAAAAAGAAATGTGCTTCATGATAAAGTAATTCATCACAAAGCGAATTTCTTTGTGAAATTCAGCAAAACAGCTGAATTGAAGTTTTGAGAACGTTGCTCATCTCTAATGGGCACCATTGGCCTCTTGATAATAAAACTGTTATTTTGCCATCTATGGTATGTTTTATGCTATCTTTCTTCACTGGTACACAACACTTTTTATACAAGACTCCCATTGTGTGTGTGTCATTCCAAAAAGACTTAAAGACTGGCACAGAGCCTGTACTATACTGCCATACAGGCTCCACCAGACTCTGTGTGTATGGAGACATTCTCTCCTAGAGTAGAATAGTTCAGTATATATGACATCCAATGGAACAGCCCACTAATTTCTGTCAAATTTGTATGGTATCCAAAAGATAAAATACCTCTGTAGGCATCCTATACAGTCTGAGGCATGTACAGGTACAATAGAGGTGCACCTCTATGGAAACCCTAAACAGCCTCATAGGGAGCATTTTATAATTCAGTCAGATAAACTGCTGTACAAATATACACAGTGCATTAGGAAAATCTTCAGACCCATTCACTTTTATCATATTTTGCTGCCTTGTGCTAAATTCCAGATTTTCCTCATTGTTCTGCGCTCTTTACCCCATAATGAGAAAGTGAAAGCAGAATGTTCACAATATTTGCTAATTTATTGAAAAGGAAAATCTAAAATATGCCTCCAGTCTTTTTTGGGCCACCTGGATTTGTGGATTTTCTGCCACTCTGCAGATCCTTTCAAGTTCTCTGAGGTTGGATGGGGACTGTCGGTGGATGGCCTTTTCCATGTCTCTCCACAAAAGTTCGATTGGGTTCAAGTCAGGGCTTTGGCTGGGCCACTCAAGGACATTCATAGAGTTGTCCCTAAGCTGTTCTTGTGTTGTCTTGGCTGTGTGCTTAGGGTAATTGTCTTTTTGCAAGGTGAAACTTTGGCCCAGTCTGAGGTCCAAAGCACACTGGATCAGGTTTTCATTAATAATATCTCTGTGCTTTGCTCCATTCAGTTTTCCCTCAACCCTGACCAGTCTTCCTGTCCCAGCCTCTGAAAAAAAAGCCCACTGCACAATGCTGCCACCACCATGCTTCACTGTAGGGATGGTATTGGGCAGGTGATGAGCACAACCTGGCTTCCCACAGACATGCTGCTTAAAATTGAGCCCAAAATGTTCAGTCTTGGTTTTATCAGACCAGAGAATTTTGTTTCTTGCAGTCTAAGAGTCTTAGGTGCTTTTTTGCAAATTTTCATGTCACGTCTTTTACTGAGGACAGGTTTCTTTCTGACCACTCTGCCATAAAAGTCCAGATTGGTGGAGTGCTGCAGTGATGGTTGACCTTTTGGAAGTTTCTCCCACTTTCACACTTTGTAGCTCAGCCAGAGTGACCATTGGGTATCACCTCTACTAACAAGGCTTTTCTCCCCCGATTACTTAATTTGGTGGGGCGGCTAGATCTACAAAGAGTTCTCTTCCATTTAAAGGGGTTGTCCGAGTTATTTTTTTGTTCTTTATATGTTTATAACTTTATAACTTGTCAGGTATAACAACTTTCCCATATACTTTGTGTTTCTAAAGCTGCTGGCCACGCCCCCTTTCTTTGCCGGGCTCCTGCTATCTGCTCTCTCCCTGGATTCCTTCAGATAAAACATTAACCCCTTCAGCCAGAACACACTGAGGGCTCAAGGCTTTACAACAAATAGTAGCTGCAGCAGTGAGAGGAGACAAATGCTGGGCGAGGAGCTATAGAGGAATTGTACAAGAACAGGTAGGGAGAATTTCCTGTGTGTATCAGCAGTGTCATTGTACAGCTGGGACTTGTAGTCCTACACATACAACATGCTGCTGAATATTCCAGCAGACAGACATGTCACTTAGCACTTGTATTCACTGCCTTTGGAGAGAAGGGGGGAGGGGCTGAGATTGTTGTTATTGCATGTAAACAAAGGCCAGAAAAGAACCAGGGAAATGAGGAAATATAGAATTTTTTTTGCCTAAAACTTGCTGAACTTAGTTATATATTGCTGCCCATCAGATTTACAGTGCTATATTTTTTTTTTCATAACTTGGACAACCCCTTTAAGAATTATGGAGGGCACTGCACTGTTGGGAACTTCCAGTACAGCAGAATTTTTTTGTACCGTTCTCCAGATCTGTGCCTCCACACAATCCTGTATCTGGTCTCTACAGGCAGTTCTTTCCTTCTCACGGCTTGGCATTTTCTCTGTTATACATTTTCAGCTGTGAGACCTTATATAGACTGGAGGTGTCTTTCTAAATCATGTCCAGTCAACTGAATTTACCATAGGTGACCTCCAATCAAGGTGTAGAAACATCTCAAAGATGTTCTACAGAAATGGGAGGCCCCCAGATCTAAATTTCAAGCATCATAGCAAAGGGTCTGAATACTTATAACCATGAGAAAACTTTTTTTTTTTCTTTTTAATAAATGTGCAAACATTTCTAAAATTATTGGGTATTGAGTGCAGATTGATGGGGGGGGGGCTTTATTTTTTATTTTTTAGTTTTGCACAATGCTGCAACATAAAATATAAAACGTTAAAGGGTCTGAAAACGTTCTGAATGCACTGTAAAGATAATAATATATTTCTCATAATTATTATATGCTGTATATGATTGTTTCGCCTCATACCATTCGGTTTGTACCCTTGCATTAATGTTTGACGTGTAACAATCTTATCTATTGTTCTGTCTTCTAATCCTCCGCGGTTCTTACATAATGTTACTGCACTGGGACAGTCTTCGTTTGATTTGTACCACAAGCTGTTCACATCCGATACAGTTCACTCATAATGAAATACCATGAAAATCCCATTCAAAGTTAATCTCCATATCAAGGGCTTGAAAACTACAGAGAATTGAGATCAGAGAGGAAGCACTTGCTCTGTCTTTGAGCTGCACAACCTGTCTGGATTCATTAAAGTTGTAGACTGTTTCAGTATCAGATTGTTTACTTGATTTATTAATATTTCATTATGGAACTTAATAAAAAGAAAAACATCAGCCAAATATAATGGTGCAACAGCATTACATAAAAAGTAAAGAAATACTTTGTGAGATCACTATCTTCCAGTGCTGGGGGCAGCTGCCATCTTGGTGCCCCATGTACTCTGGATTGGAGGCCACTGAAACATGTCATCTTTAGTTTCAGTCAATTTCTGCATTTTGACTGCAAATACCCTCATTTTGGGCATACCTGGAGGGGTTCCTAGCAGGGGCTGACTGGGAATTTAAAGGGGTTTTCCAGTTATTTAATATTGATGAAATATCTTCAGCTTGTATGAAGGGAAGTGCGTGCCGTCTCCTGTCTCTCTTCCTGCTCGCTGCTGCTATGTCTATGGCGAGCAGGAAGAGAGAAGGGAGACGGCACGTGCGCACTGCGCCTGCCTTCCCTTCATACGACTGATCGACACCCGGTACCCCCGTCGAGTTGAGGATGGTTCATCAATATTAAACACCTGGAGAACCCCTTTAAGTTCCCAGTCAGCCCCTGCTAGGAACCCCTCCAGGTATGCCCATAATGAGGGTATTTGCAGGCAAAATGCAGAAATTGACTGGAAGTGCAGATGACATGTTTCTGTGGCCTCCAATCTGGACCCCCTTTAAAGCGGCCCAGGAAAAAAAAATAAGTGACCCCATGTTGTAGGCAGGTCCAAACTGACATTAGGTAGGCCAACACAAGTAAGCAGGGTCAATAGAAGTAGACGGGGCCTACAATACCGTAGTACAGCACAAAATACCGCCCTAGGAGAACCAAATATCACAGTGCAGCACAAAATAACACTGTGCCACCGGTGAGGTGCATAAGTAATTAAATGAATTAATGCTGAGAGCATCAGATTATTACAGTGCTGGCCAAAAGTATTGGCACCCCTGCAATTCTGTCAGATAATACTCCATTTCTTCCAGAAGATGATTTCAATCACAAATGCTTTGGTAATAATATCTTCATTTAATTTGTCTTCAATGGAAAACCACAAAAAGAATTGTCAAAAAGCCAAATTGGATATAATTCCACACCAAACATAAAAAAGGGGGTGGACAAAAGTATTGGCACCCTTTGACAAATCATGTGATGCTTCTCTAATTTGTGTAATTAACAGCACCTGTTACTTACCTGTGGCACATAACAGGTGGTGGCAATAACAAAATCACACTTGCAGCCAGTTGAAATGGATTAAAGTTGACTCAACCTCTGTCCTGTGTCCTTGTGTGTACCACATTGAGCATGGAGAAAAGAAAGAAGACCAAAGAACTGTCTGAGGACTTGAGAAGCAAAATTGTGAGGAAGCATGAGCAATCTCAAGGCTACAAGTCCATCTCCAAAGACCTGAATGTTCCTGTGTCCACCGTGCGCAGTGTCATCAAGAAGTTTAAAGCCCATGGCACTGTGGCTAACCTCCCTAGATGTGGACGGAAAAGAAAAATTGATGAGAGATTTCAACGAAAGATTGTGCGGATGGTGGCTAAAGAACCTCGACTAACATCCAAACAAGTTCTAGCTGCCCTGCAGTCCGAGGGTACAACAGTGTCAACCCGTACTATCCGTCGGCGTCTGAATGAAAAGGGACTCTATGGTAGGATACCCAGGAAGACCCCACTTCTGACCCAGAGACATAAAAAAGCCAGGCTGGAGTTTGCCAAAACTTACCTGAGAAAGCCAAAATCTTTTTGGAAGAATGTTCTCTGGTAAGATGAGACAAAAGCAGAGCTTTTTGGGAAAAGGCATCAACATAGAGTTTACAGGAAAAAAAAAGAGGTCTTCAAAGAAAAGAACACGGTCCCTACAGTCAAACATGGTGGAGGTTCCCTGATGTTTTTGGGCTGCTTTGCTGCCTCTGGCACTGGACTGCTTGACCATGTGCATGGCATTATGAAGTCTGAAGACTACCAACAAATTTTGCAGCATAATGTAGGGCCCAGTGTGAGAAAGCTGGGTCTCCCTCAGAGGTCATGGGTCTTCCAGCAGGACAATGACCCAAAACACACTTCAAAAAGCACTAGAAAATGGTTTGAGAGAAAGCACTGGAGACTTCTAAAGTGGCCAGCAATGAGTCCAGACCTGAATCCCATAGAACACCTGTGGAGAGATCTCAAAATGGCAGTTTGGAGAAGGCACCCTTCAAATCTCAGGGACCTGGAGCAATTTGCCAAAGAAGAATGGTCTAAAATTCCAGCAGAGCATTGTAAGAAACTCATTGATGGTTACCGGAAGCGGTTGTTCGCAGTTATTTTGTCTAAAAGTTGTGCTACCAAGTATTAGGCTGAGGGTGCTGCCAGGGGGATCATGTGCTGCCAGGGGGACATTGCTGTGGCCTGTTATCAGTTATAGCGGTGCACAGGACCCTGTCCATGCTGGAAGTTTAGATGCAGGGACTGAAGCGCAGTGAAGACAGTAGTAGACCCAGGGAACTGGAACCAAGTGGTGGGGAGTAGGTACGTATGCTTCCCTTCACAGGTCAGGTTAGGGAATGGAAATTTCAAATAGAAGACAATCTTGGACAACCCCTTAATGTCTGGCAGGGTTGATCCTGCTGAATACAAGCATAAATTTCTTATATAAGTTGTATATTGCCGTTCAGGTACAACTATTATGCAAATTAGATATTCGGTGCACCCTTAGCTATGACACTATGACTCAATAACCACACCCTCTGCCCTTTGACAGGGATAGGCATTGTCCCCAACCAATCAACAGAATAAAAAGGCAAGCTCTTCACTGCAGTACCTCTACCAACAACATCCAGGCAAGGATGGCTGTGGATGGCACTGCAGACCATCCCTGTGTAAGTGCTGACAGTCACAACACCCATACAGACAATGGGCACTTATGTAACTTTTTTTTGTAACCAGTGAACATAAAACCTCACTGTCTTAAAGGCTATGTACACCTTCGGAGGCAGTTTTTTATGATTGCATTTTACTAATTTAATTTTGGACTAAAAAATCATTTTTTCAATTGGTCTTTATTAAAAATATTCAGCCGTTCTGTCACAAAGGGTTAACTGTTTGTCCGGCTGTGTGAATGGTACTTTTTACTTTCACTTTGTGCTGATCATCTAGTAAACCTTATATCTAATTTACTAAGAGGCCATGAACACTTTTAAGCCACATTCTTAGACCTCTTTCACATGAACGTTGTTTTTGCGGGCTCCGATCTGCATTTTTTGCTGCTAAAATGCGGACCCATTCATTTCTATGGGTCCGCAAAAAACTCCATGTGCTGTCCGCATCCGTATGTCCTTTCCGTAGCCCGCAAAAAAAAATAATTAGAACATTTCCTATTCTTGACCGTATTGCGGACAAGGATAGGCATTGTTACAATTAATCCGCAAAAAAAACCAGATGCCATACGGACGCCATCCGTTTTTTTTGCGGATCCGCAATTTGCGGAAGGCAAAACACAACGTTCGTGTGAAACTAGCCTTATAATCGCAAGAAAAACTGAGCTATAATGGGTGTTTTGAAGGTCAGAGATCAGGGTTAAGAAGCCATCAGCTTTGCTGCCTGACAGAACAGAGTGAAAATTCAAATCATGCTACTAGAGCAGCTCAGTCCTGTACAGAAAAAAGAAAGACCAGTTTAAAAAAATGATTTTTATCTCAAAATAAGTACAATGCAATAAAAAATATTACATTTAAAATCTTTAAACCTTTTGGAAACTGTTCTTTTGTCTCCGTATGCCTCTGGTTCTGTGATATAAATATCTTACTTCTGGTGAAATGCTCTTTAAAACAAATTACCCAAGCTATTTTCCTTATTTTTAAACTAATTATGTTCTGTAATGGTCAATCGCTCGAAGCAGAGTTTTTACATTACTGATTCCTGCTGCTTCTTCACAACAGGGAGAAGCCCCAAGCTGTTTAATGTGTGGAGGATGGGATCTTATCAGAAGTTGACATCATGGGTTATCTGAGGACTACCAGCTTCTCTGTAAGGAGGAGTGATTGCACATCTGCACAGTCTTACCTTTCTCTTTTCATTGTCAGTAGATTACAGGGAACGCATACTTGGCTTATATACACTGACAAAATGACAACCACCTGGAGCTTTAATAATCTCACATTTATAGAACCCAATAGAAGAAAGAAATTCACATTTTAAAATATCATCAGCTTACCTGTAATGTTATTTGGGCATACAGTACAAAATATTAATGTTTTAAAGGGGAATGGATCATTAGAAAATGACTGTTACCGGCAGTGGATGTGGACCCACTGTGCCAACCAACTGGTTTAGCTAACCCAAAGGGCATTATTCTGGCAGTTCCCTGGTATTCACCCTTTAAAGCGCACCTCAGTTTTCAAAAAAAAAGTTTGCAAAGTGGCTGTGCTTCTTTGTACAATCATAACTGCGAAGGAATAGGTCTTTTGTGGACTTCCCTAATGTTTTTTCAACCTAATTATTCCCCTCTTCAGCTGCACAGCTAGATGCATTTCTCTCAGCAGCAAAAGGGCATCTAGGACATCTCCCTTCTGTGGAATCTGCCAGAACTCTACTAATGTACCGTCCTTTCCCTCTATGTTTGTTTTCAGCTCTGGAGCTCACAGATAAGGAGGGGCTAATCACACTTATAGAAAGGCAAGGCACTCCTATAATTTTCAGAAGCAGTATAGAAGCAGTTCTTTTATTAGGCTAAGGATTTCAGCTAGCTCTGACACATGCCCCACTTCCAGGGTTGCCAACCTTTCTTTCAAATTTTTCTGGACAACTGGACCAAAATTTACGGACAGCCCAAAATTTTTACGGACATAAGCCACACACCCTTTTTTAGAGGACAAACCCCTTTCCATGCCCTCAAAATTCCCTTGAATTAAAAACACCACAGAATAAAAAGGATTGTTCAGTAATTAAAAAGAAAATATGGCAGCAGCATATGGAAAAAATCCACAATTCTCAGCTGTTCCATCCCCACTTCTAGTCTGAGAGCTTTGTTTATATGGCTGCAGTAATGATGCCTGTGACACGCTGGGCTTTTTGGCATCATTGCTGCTGCCACGTAAACAAAGACTGACAGGGACGTAACGAGCAAGTGTGCACATCTGTCACAATGTTGGTGATGTGCACACTGATGTACAGGTGTGTGACATGTGACCACTGCAGCCAGTTCTCAGCATTAGATCACTGATTGGTGATTGGCTGCAGCAGTAACATACCATATACCCCGCTGCAGTTAGTTAATAGCTGCAGAAAATAAAAGGAATAGGTGAGGCATATTTGGATGGACATTACATTCGCTAATACCAGCCATACAAGATGATACAGCACCACATACCTCTTAAATCCAGTGACGTCTTCCTGATGTAGATCTTCTCTTTTATCATCTTCTCTATTTGACCCAGACCGCCATGATGAGTTCTTTCAGCCACTTCTTCTCTCTGCAGAGTTTGCCACAAAGACACCTTAGATTACCCACTTTTCTGTTATCCTGATGCCCCAACAGTGTTATCCTGCTGCTACCCCCAATACTGTGCCTGCTGTGCTCCCCAATGTCCCCAGATATTATACTGTAGAAATAACAGTGCCATATAGGTGGGCCCCCCATAGTAACAGTGCTCCCCAAAGTCCCACTAATACTAATAATTCTCTCCATGAGTGCCCCAATAGTGATAATGCTTCATGAGTAGCCCTTTTAGCAGAAGTGCCCTCCATATTGTACCAAATAATGATAACACCCCGAATAGTACCCCTGGTAGTAGTAATAATTCCCCATAATTTTTCTCATAGTGCCTGACCAGTAGTGCTCCCAGAAATGATAAGGCCCCGCTATCATGCTCCCAGCAATTATAATACCCCTTATAGTGCCCCTAGTAGTTTGGATAACCCCCTTTAGTGCCCCAATAGTTTAGATGGCCTCCTGTAGTGCCCCGGTAGTTTAGATGGCCTCCTGTAGTGCCCTGGTAGTTTAGATGGCCTCCTGTAGTGTCCCCGGTAGTTTAGATGGCCTCCTGTAGTGCCCCCAGTAGTTTAGATAGCCTCCTGTAGTGCCCCCACTAGTTTAGATGGCCCCCTGTAGTGCACCAGTAGTTTAGATGGACCCTGTAATGCCCCCACTAGTTTAAGTGGCCCCCTGTAGTGCCCCACTAGTTTAGATGGACCCTGTAATGTCCCGTAATGCCCCCAGTAGTTCAGATAGACCCCTGTAGAGCCCCCAGTAATTTAGATGACCACTTGTAGTGCACCAGTAGTTTAGATGGACCCTGTAATGCCCCCACTAGTTTAAGTGGCCCCCTGTAGTGCCCCACTAGTTTAGATGGACCCTGTAATGTCCCCGTAATGCCCCCAGTAGTTCAGATAGACCCCTGTAGAGCCCCCAGTAATTTAGATGGCCACTTGTAGTGCACCAGTAGTTTAGGTAGGCCCCGTAATGCCCCCAGTAGTTTAGAAATGGTTGTCAGTCCACCTTAAACTTCAGTTGTGCCCAATCAGTCTCCATTTTGTGTAACAGTCCAGATTCCACTCTCCAGCATAAATTAACTACCCTGCCCTGCCTGTCAGTTCCTCCCTGACAGCCTCACTCACAGTCTTATGTGCAGTACAGGTCAGGTTGGTAGTACTGGTAATATATATTTGTACCCTTTGACAATTAGCCTCTCAGGTCCTCTGCAACTGCCCGCGCGGGAAGCCAAGAGGGGGAATAAGCTCATGTTTCATTGGTGGCAGTGGAAACGTGACTGGAGAAGGGGAACGCCTCCTCCTTCCCTCTCCTCTTCGCCTCCTCAGTCCCTCCCCATCTCCATTCCTCCATTCTGACTCTGCTGTGCATGGGCTTGTCTAGCATGCCCGGCCTTCCCTCTTTCTCCCAGACCAGTCCCCACATGATTAATCATACCCGCAGCGCGCAGGTGCCCCACTGCTTGCCTCCAGACAGTCTTCAGTCCTCCTGCGCCGCTGGCCCCAGCCACCTCTGTACTCAGTCCTCACTCAGGTAACCTTGCGCGAGCCCGGATGCGCTGCCTGCACTGCGCACGCATGAGCAGTGCAGACTTCGGGTGTTTCGGCAAAAAATTACGGACGCCGTTTTTTTCTGCCGGACGCTACGGACGGCAGAGAAAAACAACTTTTTTTTGCGGACTGTCCGTAAATTTACGGACGGTTGGCAACCCTGCCCACTTCCTCTCTGCTGTCTCTGTGTCTCTGTTACTAGGGACACTTCTTGCCAAACAGGCAGTGGACTGCAAGTTAGGTGGAAGGGAGACCCCTAGTGACTATGACTTTATAGCTTTTTTTCAGGTGGATGCAGACAATTTTTTTTTTTTAATGAAGTGATTTAGAAATCTTCTATTTACACCATTCTCTATTAAATTAAATGAATTTGTGTGAAAGTACAGTGACTCCCCTGTACAGGGATTTGGACTTCGCTGTGGGGGTGCTACCAGGCTGCTACCTCCTGAGATAGTCTCAGTGTGGTTAGCGGTTGACCCACGGAGGAAGAGACAGGTCAGGGCAGACTGTACATAATATATCCAAGAAAGAGGTCTGAGATTGGGGCAGACAACAATGGAGCAATACAGGTAACCGGCATAGGTCAGTACAGGTGGCTAGTAGTCAGTTGTTAGGAAGAAGTACAGTACTCAGGTAGTCAGGCAGGAATTCACACCTTCACTGGTATCTAAAGACTAAGAACATAAAGCTCAGGAACCCTCCTAGTGGATAAGTCTTCAGTATCTAAGGACTGCTAGTCGTAGGCTGGAGAAGTAATTGAACACATGTGCGCTGGCCGTTTAAGATGCTGGGAAGGAGTGCGTGCCCTAGAATGCTGGCTAAGAGGCCTATCGCAGCCTGCCACATTCATAGACGTTGCCAGCATCTAGGACTGCAACCAGTAGGGTAGGATGACTGGACAGGAGGAGATACAGGCAAGGTAAGTAGCATGACACCTGTGCCTGCCAGAAGGCAGCGGTGGACACGGGACACCAGAGCAATATTATCATTTAAGTCACTTTTATCTAAAACTATTGCAGTTTCCACACTGGCCACAATAAGCTGACGCTCAGTTTTCTGCAGCTGACTTTTAAGCTTTGGTGTGTAGACTGAGACAGAGTCAGAAGAGGATGGGGAATCTCTGTTGTAAAGTTGGAGGCATAGATAGATAAGGCTTAAAAGCTATACTGTGCTGTACACAGATAAGGCTCTGCATGCAGATCCCTTGCCATTCCCTGGTCTCTGGAGAAATGGGCAGCACTTCGTTGAGGCTGTAATAATCTATGGCTTGTCTCTGTCAATTAACTCTGCTTCCTTTCGACTGGCATAAAGTGCACACATTCTCCTGTACTGTCTACACAAGCAAGATTACCGAATGTAAAA
Source organism: Rhinella marina (assembly GCA_900303285.1). NCBI lineage: Eukaryota > Metazoa > Chordata > Amphibia > Anura > Bufonidae > Rhinella > Rhinella marina. The sequence goes on from ONZH01011215.1 coordinate 573,414, forward strand.
AGTACTTAATATTTTATTATGGCAACTGTCTTTCTTTTCTGAAAATGGAAGGTATGACAAAGCTCTACCTCTCCTAGTAACGGCAACAAATACTAGTTATTCTTTCTCTTATTCTGATGTCCACATGCATTCCCAGCTGGAAGACTGGAAATTTAAAAAGATATAAAGTGTACCTCCATTGCCTTCACTGCTTACTCGAAGAAATTCAGTGGTCAATCTGTCATAAGGAGATGAATGTAAGCGGCTACCAGATACCGCTGGCTTTGCTTTGGCTTCGGTTGAACAAAGGACAGAACATTTTAAAAGTCAACAAGCGGAGTCTTCATTTCTAACAGCGGATGACGCGGGACAGCGTCCTCATCCACATTAGGATGTAATTGGGTTAACACACAGTAGGCTTGTATGACAATTATGTCCTACTGTGTACGAGGCTGTCATTGTTTAAAACAGAGGAGTAAAAGGACTGAACCAGAATTCACGGGTCATAAGGCAGGATAAGATGAGAATATACCTCTTGTGCTCTTGCAACACGCCGCCCAGGGCCGATCATTTCCCGGGTTTATAAGAATTGCTGAGTGGTGAGCTGCAGCCTTAATAGTTTCAGTGTGTGTCCCAGTGCTCCTACCTGGATACCGTCAATCCCCAGGACTAGGCTCTGGAGCAATAAAGAGAAGAGTAATGGTGGAGGTGGAGAATAAGTCGAGTCCAGACTTCATAAAGTTCAACAGCTTTACTTGAATCAACTTGCATCAGTACAAGAAGTGACCTTTCTCTTGGCTCCAGAAGGTTTTGGCATAAACTGGCAGGCAAACTGGGATATTCTGCTTTACTCTTCTCTGCTGTGCTTAACTCGACTTTAGTCTGGTAGCTGAACATAAGGACTGTTCTGGTACCTTTGGAGTGGGGTGCCTTTGGCTGTTGTCCCCCTTGCAATACTCTGTCTCCAAGTCTGTAAGGAGTCATGGTGCTCTATGAGCTGCTTCACTCTGGGAGACTCCTGCTGCAGGAGGGGGGCCTTCCCCTCACTGCTCCATCTTTACACATCTGCTTCCAACACTAGAAAAAACCAGACTGGCTAAACACTTCCCGCAGCTCCAGGACTAGCCCACTTCTGGCCAAAAGGGGAAGAATGGAATGGTAAGCTCCACTCTATATAAAGATCTCTCTGCCAGATACACACTGCCATCTGCTGGACAACCAGGCACAGTGCATGAAATAACAGTTTCATACAGTAGCAATATTAGGAATGCACAGTGTAGGAGGACCTGCAATAAATACAAAGATGCCATTATTGATAGCAATTAGAGACAGTAGCAGGGTGAAAGAATGGTAATACCTTCTAAGGGCTACAAGACACTTTTTTTTTGTCTCCTGGCTGGGCTGGGCTGGCTGGCACTAGTAGTGCAGCTATCGCCATATATAACAAACTTTGTTTTTTTGTTGCTTTATCTCAGTGATACAAATCCATTTCATACAGCAGTGTGGAACCATTCTGTGTGTCACAGTTCAGCTGTCCAGTCACCACAAACCACAATCCGTATTTTCTGTCCAGGTGACCCATACTGTACGTCACGTAATCAAATACGGTCTTTTGCTTTCACTAATACAGCTACATTAGAAAAATCTGAGTGCGACATTTTTCTGGGTTGCACTTAAGCAGACCAAGTCTGCCTAATCTAATAGTTTCAGTGTAATTTCAGTACAGCAGGCCCATTTTTTTTTTTTGGTATATATAATACACTTGTTGAACCCCAGGGCTAAGGGTCGAGGGAGTGGGCGTGGGCATTCAATTACTGCAGGGGGCAGAGGCCGTGGTCCTGGGCAGGGTGAGACAGTACCTGCTGATGAGGGAGCAGGGGAACGCCACAGAGCTACACTCCCTAGCTTCATGTCTCAACTTACAGGGACACGTGGTAGAGGACTGTTGAAACCACAACGTGATGTCGTGGATTGTGGACAATGCTTAAAGTAATTTGTCCACCAGTGAGTCTTCCATGCAGTCCACCCACGTTACCCAAGGGAGCACTCCTCTGGCTCCTCCACCTCAACCTCCTTCCCCCCAGTCTGCCCCCTCCCAGGAAAATTTGGAATGCGATCCGGCATACTGAGGAACTGTTTTCTGCACCCTTCCCAGAGTCACAAACCACTTCTCAGGTTGCTGCTGACCTCTTTCCCGATGCCCAAGTTTTCCAACTGTCGCAGTCTGTGGGTGATGATGATGATGACAATGTTGACTTAGTGGAAGAAGTGTGTAAAGAGGTGTCGGACGATGAGGAGACACGGTTGTCAGACAGTGGTGAAGTTGTTGTCAGGGCAGGAAGTCCGAGGGGGGAGCAGACTGAGGAATCGGAGGATGATGAGGTGACTGACCCAAGCTGGGTTGATAAGCCGAGTGAAGACAGTGCTTCTGAGGCGGAGGCGAGTGCTGCACCAGAACAGGTTGGAAGAGGCAGTGGTGTGGCCAGAGCTGGTGCATCAGCAGCAACTGTTTCACGTAGTGAAGCTCCCGTGGCGAGGCCTAGATGTTCGCAAGTCTGGAGGTTCTTTAAAGAAATTGAGGATGACCGACGGACTGTGGTGTGCAACTTGTGCCACACCAGGATCAGCAGGGGTGCCACCACTACTAGCCTAACCACCACCAGCATGCGCAGGCATATGAGTGCTAAACACCCCACTCAATGGAACCAAGGCCGTTCACCTCCTGCGGGTCCCACCACTGCTCATTCCCCTGTGTCACTCGCTGCCTCTGCTAGTCAACCCCCTGCCCAGGACCCCGGCACAAGCACCTCCCGCTGGAAAACCACACCTTCGCCTACACGATCCTCCACAGCGTCCACCAATGTGTCCCTGCGCAGCGTTCAGCTGTCTTTACAGCAGACGCTGGAGCGCAAGAGGAAATACAGTTCCACCCACCCACATGCCCAAGCCCTCAACGTCCACATCTCCAAATTGCTGAGCCTGGAGATGCTGCCCTATAGGCTGGTAGAGACCGAGGCCTTTCGCAACCTCATGGTGGTGGCTGCCCCTCGGTATTCGGTCCCCAGCCACCACTATTTTTCCCGATGTGCCGTCCCATCCCTACACCAGCACGTGTCACAGAACATCATCCGTGCCCTGACCAACGCTGTTTCTGAGAAGGTCCACCTAACCACGGACACGTGGACAAGTGCTGCCGGGCAGGGACACTATATATCACTGACGGAACATTGGGTTAACTTGGTGGAGGCTGGGACCAAGTCTGACCCTGGGGCCGCTCATGTACTGCCCACACCGAGGATTGCGGGACCTACCTCGGTCACCGTCTCTCAGACGTACTATGCCTCCTCCTCTGACCCCGACTCCTCCTCCACCTCCTCCATTACCATCCATAGGCACGGCGCCTTCAGTCGGTAGCTCTAGGCGCAGCAGCAGTGCCGTGGGTAAGCGCCAGCAGGCGGTGCTCAAACTGCTGAGCTTAGGTGACAAAAGGCACACCGCCCAAGAGCTGTTACAGGGCATCACGGTGCAGACCGATCTGTGGCTGGCACCGCTGAACCTCAAGCCAGGCATGGTTGTGTGTGACAACGGGCGTAACCTGGTGGCGGCTCTGCAACTCGGCAGACTGACACATGTGCCATGCCTGGCCATGTGTTCAATCTCATAGTTCAGCGGTTCCTCAAGACATACCCCAATCTGTCTGATTTGCTCACCAAGGTGCGCCATATCTGTGCGCATTTCCGCAAGTCGACCACAGATGCTGCCACTCTCAGGGCAGCGCAGCGCCGCCTACAACTGCCCGCTCACCGACTGTTGTGCGACGTGCCCACAAGATGGAATTCGACATTAAACATGTTATCCAGAGTTTACCAGCAGCGCAGAGCGATTGTAGACTGCCAGATGTCAACTTCCACCAGAACTGGTAGTCAGGTTAGTCAGATTCCTTAAGTCTACAATGAGGAGTGGACGTGGATGACTGATATCTGCCAGGTGTTGACCAACTTTGAGTAGTCAACACAGATGGCCTCACCATCCCGCTGCTTTGCCTGTTGAAAAACTCACTGCTCAGCATGAAGTCGGAAGCTTTGCGCTTGTCACAAGAGACGGTGGAGGAAGATACGTCGCTTGATAGCCAGAGCACCCTCCAGTCTGTTTCTCAGCGCGTATTGGAGGAGGGGGATGAGAATGAGGAGGAAGAGGAGGAGGATGTCGGCGAGACAGAAGAGGGTACCAATGCTCAGTCTTTCTTAACTCTTGAGCGTGTATGGGCTGAAGAGGAGGAGGAGGAAATGGAGAGTCAGGCCAGTGAGGAGAGGGAATTCTTGCGTGTTGGGACTCTGGCGCACATGGCAGACTTCATGTTAGGCTGCCTATCCCGTGACCCTCGCGTTAGAAGCATTTTTTTCAAACACCGATTACTGGGTGTTCACTCTCCTGGACCCACGGTACAAGCAGAACCTTTCCACTCTCATCCCTGTAGAGGAAAGGAGTATGAGAGTGAATCAATATCAACAGGCCCTGGTGCACAAGCTGAAACAATCCTTCCCATCTGACGCCGCTAGCGGCAGAGGGCGTGGTTCTGTGGGCCAAGTAGCGGGGGAGAGGAGGCGAGCAGGCAGCTTGTCCAGCACTGGCAGGGGAACGCTCTCCAAGGCCTTTGCCAGTTTTATGTCACCCCAGCAAGACACTGTCACCTGTCCCCAGTCTAGGCAGAGTAGGGGGGAGCTGTACAGAAAGATGATGAGGGAGTACCTAGCTGACCATACCAACGTCCGGACCGATCACTCTGCTCCATACAACTACTGGGTTTCAAAGCTGGACACGTGGCCTGAACTGGCGCTGTACGCCTTGGAGGTGCTGCCCTGCCCTGCCGCTAGCGTGTTGTCAGAGCGGGTATTCAGTGCAGCTGGTGGCGTCATCACCGATAAGCGTACACGCCTGTCAACTGACAGCGCTGACAGACTGACGCTTATTAAAATGAACAAAGCCTGGATTTCACCGGAATTCAAATCTCCTCCGGGGGAAAGCAGCTAAAGATTAAAATTACTTATGTATCCGATTCCTCTTCTCTACTCCTCCTCCTCCTTGTCGTCTTTGCCTAACGCTGACCCAAAAAACACAATTTTTTAGAGGGCCAACAGGCCCTCTCTCCAAACAATTTTTCTGGAGGGCCACCTACAGGCCCTCTCTCTAAACAATTTTTCCGGAGGTCCACCTACAGGCCCTCTCTCTAAACAATTTTTCCGGAGGACCACCTACAGGCCCTCTCTCTAAACAATTTTTTCGGAGAGCCCCCTACAGGCCCTCTCTCTAAACAATTTTTCCGGAGGGCCACCTACAGTCCCTCTCTATAAACAATTTTTCCGGAGGGCCACCTACAGGCCCTCTCTCTAAACAATTTTTCCGGAGGTCCACCTACAGGCCCTCTCTCTAAACAATTTTTCCGGAGGACCACCTACAGGCCCTCTCTCTAAACAATTTTTTCGGAGAGCCCCCTACAGGCCCTCTCTCTAAACAATTTTTCCGGAGGGCCACCTACAGTCCCTCTCTATAAACAATTTTTCCGGAGGGCCACCTACAGGCCCTCTCTCTAAACAATTTTTCCGGAGGGCCACCTACAGGCCCTCTCTCCAAACAATTTTTCCAGAGGGCCACCTACAGGCCCTCTCTCTAAACAATTTTTCCGGAGGTCCCCCTACAGGCCCTCTCTCCAAACAATTTTTTCCGGAGGTCACCTACAGGCCCTCTCTCCAAACAATTTTTCCGCAGTGTCAACTACAGACACTGTAAAACAATGTTTCAGGAGCGTCAAACAGACAGTCCAAAACAATTTTTCAGGAGGCGCAAGTACCGACATATAAAAAAATTTTTTTTTGCTGAGGGTCGACTTTATGTACTCCGAAAAGAAAAAATTTTTTGGAGGCTCAACAAAAGCCATTTCACTGCATTCTCAGTCGGACAAAGTCATTGGTGGTGTAACCGCCATGCTGTGTCAGGCTAAATTTTTGGGTGCTTCACCAGCTACCGCATACTAACTCAGTCACTCTGTTGTCACCGCCGCCATACAGGGCCACGAAAAATGTTTCGTGGCGAAGACCAGATCATCTTGCATTATGATAAATGGTCACATGACACAAGGGGAGCTGGACGAAGCCGCAGCCAATGATTGGTTACAGCAATGTATGTCAAACTGATGTTCACATCGATGGAGATCCGTGGAGCATCGCAGGCCTGCAGGAGCGAAGAGCCTGCTTTGGGAAGCCAGTAAGTCATTTTCCCTTTGCTAATTCCCTCCTATTTCTGCACAACCCCTTTAACTGTACATTTTTTATTCACTTATTCTTGACACCATGTGGCATACAACAGCCTGTGTTTCCTGAATTCTCCTCCTCTGTCTCCTACCTGCTCTAAGGCTCTCATGAAATAATGGTGGCCAGTTGTGGACCCCGCAGTTTGTCTGTGCATTGGGTATTATTGAGTCGACCGGCCTTGATCCTTCTCCTCCTCCACTAGGTAGTTACATGGAAGCAGCATCAGTTTTAATGCTGCCGTTCCAGTAATTGTGCTACTTTCTGGCACGATTCTGTGTGACCATAAGAGATGAGCGAAGTTTTGAAAAATTTGGTTCGGCAACTTCTCTGAAGTTAGCCAAGAAATTCTATTAGTTCCAAATTAATTTGTCCTGAATCGCTATAAATCAGGTATACCCAGGCCACTCTGCCAATTAGCCCACAGCTGCCTTTCATTTAATAAGGTAGACTGCACTGTTGAGTCCTTCTTCTTTGTTAATGGCTGTGCAGCACCATTAAACAGGGGCTGTTGCTGGAATGAGGTTTGGCTGGTTAGCTGGGGGCACAATATGCATATTGCTGTTCTGGCCTGCAATCTCCTGCAGGTTATTTGACAGTAAGCACAGAATATTAATCAGCTCTGGCATACCCACTTCTCCAACCCCAGCGCTCTGCTGCCCTACAGGTTGGGGCCCTTCTTCTGCCACCTGCTTTTCCTCCTTTTCCACCTCATCTAATATCGATGAGAATATGTCATCAGGAATATCCAGCTCCTCCTCTCTCTGCATTTTGCTGACTTTTCTAGGACATGGAGACTAAGAAGGATGATTTGGAAGAAGTAACACCAGCAAGAGATGAAGATGGTCATCATAAAGGTCACCTCCATTCAAGAGACATACGAGTGACAATTCTGAAATTTAAGACTACAATTAATAAATTTATATACTGTACCTAATTTGCAATTAACATTAAAGGGTTGTGCACATTTTGGGCGTTGAGAGGGAGGTAAAACTTCCCTCTTGTGCAGACCTGCAAAGGCAAGCATACTTACCTTCTTCCCGATGCTGGCTCCTGCACTCTCCGGCCTTTGCTGCTCCGCTTGGGTCCCTGGATGTAAAGTTCTAGCTTGACGCTGCAGCAGCCAATCATTGGCCGCAGCAACCTGCTCCCCTTGCATCATGTAGCCATTTGTCATTTGTGATCTGTGCAGGTCATTATACAACTATAAAGCAGCATCAAAATGGAAGTTTATATCCAGGGACCCGAACGAAGGAACTGGGAGTCATGGTCAGGAAGCAGGTAAGTATACTTCCCTTTGTAGGTCTGCCCAGGAGGGGGGTTTGTCAAATACACCTTTAAATTGCTTTATGCTATATATTTTTATTGGCCCTTCTTACGTCTTCTACAAAAAATTCTCTCTCTCTACTATATATATATATATATATATATATATATATATATATACATATATACACACACATATATATAGATATAAATATATATATATATATATATATATATATATTATATACACATAGTATATACTATAAAAAAAATTCAACCTGATTATTGTCAACCACTTAGCAGACAACAATGACCTCTAGTGTACAAATCAATAATTAGTCAACAACCGACCAGATTTATGGCAGTAGGTAAATGTGCTATGGGTCTGCTGTGATTCTAAAATAATTTAAGCTTTCTTTCCCTTATTGCATTTCTTAAAGGGGTTTTCCGGGAGTTAACTACTGATGACCTATCCTCAGGACAGGTCATCAGTCTGATCGGTGGGGGTCCGACACCCAAGACCCCCGCCTTTCAGCTGTTTGAGAAAGCACAGGAATTCCCGTGAGCGCCGAAGCCTTCTCTCAGCTTTTCTTAGGTCAGTGACGTCACGTTCATCGGTCATGTGGCCTAGGAGCAGCTCAGCCCCATTCAAGTGAATGGGGCTGAGCTGTGATACCAAGCACAACCACTATACAATGTATGGCATTGTGCTTGGTGAGCTGAGAGAAGGCCTCGGCACTCATGGGAGTGCCGGTACCTTCTCAAACAGCTGATCGGCAGGGGTTCTGGGTGTCGGACCCCCACCGATCAGATACTGATGACCTATCCTGAAGATAGGTCATCAGTAGTTAACTCCTGGAAAACCCCTTTAACCCCTTCACCCCCGGAGCTTTTTTCGGTTCTGCATTTTCGTTTTGCGCTCCCTGCCTTCAAACAGGCATAACTCTTTTATTTTTCTGTTCACATAGCTGTATGAGGGCTTGTTTTTTGCGGGACAAGTTGTACTTTCCAACGCCACCATTTAATATTGCATACGGTGTAGTGGGAAGCGGGAAAAAAATTCCAAACCGGGTGAAATTGCAAAGAAAACGCTATTCCGCTACAGTTCTACGGGTTTCTTATTTACAGCGTTCGATGTGCATTAAAACTGATCCGTTACTTTCATTCTACTGGTCAGTACAAATCCGGCAATACCTAATATGTATAGTTTTTCCTGCGTTTTCATAGTGATAAAATAATTAGAAAGTTGCCCTTTTTTTTTTTTTCCTTGTCAAATCTTGACCCCTATAACTTTTTGGTATTTATGTGTACAGAGCTGTATGGGGGCTCATTTTTTGCAGGACGATCTGAAGTTTTTATTGATACCATTCTGGGGTGTGTATGACTTTTTGATTACTTTTTAATTTTTTTTAGAAAAAAAAAGCGATAAAAAACGGCAAATCGCCATTTGGACGCTTTTTTCCGCCACACAATTCGCCGTATTTTTTTTTTTATATTTTAAAAGTACGGGCGTTTTCGGTCACGGTGATACCCATGATGTCTATATTTAATGTTATTTAGGTATTTATTTTTTACTTATACGGAAAGGGGGTGATTTGAACTTTTACATCTTTTTTATTTTTTATATATTTTTTAACATTTTTTTTAAATTTTTTTTTACTATTAGAAAGCTCAAATATGGGCTTATATATTGTGGCTTTTTTTTTTTTTCTTTATGAGCAATTCTGGGTTTTATAGACTCAGAAATCCATGAATTGCTCATTTCTTATCCTGGCCTGCCATCTAGTGGCCAGAATAAGAATTGCACTTTGAAAACTGTAATCCTCACCAGCGAGGATTACAGTTTTCATATGGTGTACAGACACCCCGATTGGCCACACGGGGTGTCTGTACACCACCCGGAAGCGAACGCTTCCGGGTTTAGACGCAACTAGATGCCGTGATCACGTGTGATCACGGCATCTAGTCACCCCGGAAGACGCCACCGACACAGTAGGTAGCGGCAAGTCTCTGCTGTTAGAAACAGCAGAGACTTGCCGGCCATGACGCCCGCCGCACCCGCGAGCGGGCGCCATGTGCCCGCATCGCCCCAGCGCCGTACATGTACGGCGCTGGTCGCGAAGGGGTTAAACCATTGATTTAATTGGTGAAAAAGTAAAATAAAACCAGATGCAAAAACAGCACAATAGCTCTTACATGCTGGACCTCGTATGCAGCTCCCTTTTAGATGCTGTATACTAAATACTAATGAAATAGTGGTCTCTATGGAACCCTAACTTTCTCATGAACCTATTTAATTTCATAACTATAAAGCTTTGTACTACTTTACTACTTTAATTTATAATTCATATGTATTACTTTACATTAAAAATCTATATTACTGATTCAAGTATATAAAATGGGGACAAAACGTAACTGAACAGAACAGAGTATTTTTTTGTATGGCCCATTTATATATTTGTATAGTTGAATCATCATCCCCCTTAGACGTCTCTTCTCAAGACTAAATACATTCAATTATTTTAATCTTTCTTTCATAACTAAGACCTTCCATGCCTCTTATCAGTTTAGTCACTCTCCTCTGTACTTTTTCCAGCTGCAGTGCATTTTTTCTATGGACTGGTGCCCAGAACTGAACTGCATATTCCAGATGAGGCCACACTAACGCTTTGTAAAGTGGTAACATTATATCCCTGCCCCGCGAGTCCATGCCTCGTTTAATGCATGACGATATCCTGGTAGCCTAGATGAGGATTATGTAAAAAGTGCAGCAAATGAGTGCTCTCATGATCAGGCCAGGACTTCATTTATGGTCTATACCCTGAATGTTTTGCCTGATCAAGGCAGCCATTTCATCAAAGTCAATAATGTTATTATGTACTGACAGTTGCCATCCTCTTACTATTAGTTGTAGTAACAGCAATAATGTTATTCCCCCCAAAAAAAAACACATGGGTATGAAAGAACAAAATAAAGTAATTGACAATCTGAAAAATGAGGAGGACAAGCCCAGGACAAACACTTTGTACATTTCTTACATAAAGAGTCACTTAACAGTATGAACCACTAGATGGCGTAAGCATATTACAAAAGCCACTAAGGTCTGGCTTCTCCATAGGACTCCAAAAAAGTTCTGACTCTGAGTAATATGTAAATACATGTAAAACAGAATGAAATGATTTGCAAATCTCATAGACCAGATTTTATCCACAATAGATCATAGAACACATACCAGGTGATGAAATTGAGACATTTTACGAAAAAAATTAAACTCATTTAGAAATTGATAGCAGCAATGCATCTCAAAAAACGTTGCAGCAGGGAGAACAAAAGGCTGGAAATGTAAGTAGTATTACTAAAAAACAAACTGGAGGAGCAATATGCTACTAAGTCACATGACTGGGAATTGGATGTTCGTGATCTAGGAGTCCTCAGGCAGCACTGTAATAAAAACAGCCATGATTCTGTACAGGAAATCACTGCATGGGCTCAGGAACACTTCCAGAAATTATTGTCTATGAACAAAGTTCACAGTGAGATCCACAAACGTACGCTAAAGTATCATGCATAGAAGAAGTCATACGGGCCAAAGCTCAGATAAAATGGACTGAGGCAAAATTGAAAACTGTTCTGTAGACAGATGAATAAAAATCTGAAATTCTTTTTGGAAACCACGGACGCTGTGTCCTGCGGACTCGAGAGGAGAGGGACCATCCAGCTTATTATGACTGCACAGGTCTAAAGCCTGCATCTCTGATAGCCTAAGGCACTATCACTACCATGTCACTGGATGACACGTCACCACCATGGAAGTCATTGGCTGCAGCTGTCAAAATGGATGTTGCCACAGGGAGACCCGGTACCTGCAGAGCCAGCGGTGCATCAATGAGCCAGAACCCAGCAGTGGGGATCAAGTAAGTATGATTACCACATTGGGTCCGGCCATGCTGGCAAGTCTGTAGAAAAGGTCCCCAGCGGTAAACAACCCTTTTACGGGAACTATACTTACTTGATGCCCGCAGATGACAAGTCCCCAAGCGGCACATGAACCAGCAGTGACATACTGCTTGACGATTGGGGGATACATGATCGCATTGGCTATAGTGGTGCACGTGACCTTGTCCATGCAGGAAGTGTACATGCAGAGACCAGAAGTATACTTCTCTTCACAGGATCAGCGGGATGGGGTTGCAATTGAACAACAAAAAGTCAACACTTAACAACTCCTTTAACCCTTACGCTACCAGCGCTGTACATGTACGGCGCTGGAGCAATGTGGGAGCATGACGCCCACTCGCACGTGCGGAAGGCGTCATGGCTGGAAAGTCTCTGCTGTTTCAAACAGCAGAGACCTGCCGCTACTTACCACAACCGGCAATAATGCCGATTGTGGTAAATAAAGGCATTAGATGCCGTGATCACGTGGGATCACGGCATCTAATAGCGGTAAAACCTGGAAGCGCGCATGATGAGGTTTACAGCTTTCAATCTGCAATTCTTATTTTAGCCACCAGATGGCAGGCCATGATAAGAAATGAGCAAAGGGGACTTAAAATCGAGTTTTAAAATTCCCTGATTGCTCAAAATGAAAAATTAAAAAAACATTATATATATGGTCATATATGATCCTTAAAATAATCACAATTAAAAAAAATGTAAAAAAAATATATAAAAAAAAGTTTAAATCACCCCTTTTCTGTATAATTAAAAAATAAATACCTAAATAACAATAAATATAAACATCATGGGTATCACCGCGACCGAAAACGCCCGTACTTTTAAAATATCAAAAAAAATTTCCAATACGGCGAATTGTGTGATGGAAAAAAGGGTCAAAATGGCCGATTTGCCATTTTTTCACTACTTCTCTTACCCCCAAAAAATGTAATAAAATGTGATCAAAAAGTCACGCACACTCCAAAATGGTATCAATAAAAACTATGGATTGTCCCGCAAAAAATGAGCCCCTAAACAGCTCAGTGGGTGAAACAAAAAAAAAAGTTATGGGGGTCGGAATATGACGAAGTAAAAAAAAAAATGTTTTTTTTTCAAAGTTTAAATTTATTTTTACACTATTTAAACATAACAAACCTACACATATGGGGTATCGTTGTAATCGTACTGACCCAGAGAACGAAGGGCATGGGTCAGTTTTGCAGCAAACGAAACGCCGTGGGAACAAAACCCGTAAAACAGTGGAGGAATTGCGTTTTTTTTCCAATTCCCCCCTATTTGGAATTTTTTTACCGCTTCCCACAACATTTTATGCCATAATTAATGGCGGCATTAGAAAGTACAAAAAGTCCCGCAAAAAATAAGCTCTCATACAGCTAAGTGAACAAAAATATAAAAAAGTTAGGGCTCACAGAAAATAGGGAAGAAAAATGAAAACGCAAAACCAAAAAAACCTCCGGTATCCAAAGGGTTAAAGGTGTGGGTCCAAACACTGTGGTAGGAGCCAATAATTGAGGAACTCCTGTCAAGTCCTGACAGACTAAATGCTAGGGGTTGTAGTCTTGTAACAACTGGAGAGTCACTGCAATACAAGTGATCACATGGAATTAGCTCAAATTTGATTTAGAGGGGTGGTCCAGAGGGAGAAAATTCTTCATAAAGTGCTCAAAAAACAAAAGTAGGGATGCTGATCCTCTCCCAGTTTGATACTGACCTGGCGATACCTGTTCTGCCAGTCAGTAATTACGGCGCTGCCAAATATGTATATGTTTTTCAATGTTTTGCGACTTTTGCATGAGAATTGTATTTCTGTCTTCATGACTTTTTATTTTGTGTCAATGTGAGTGTTGGTGGTAGTGGTGGTGGGGTGGAGTCTAATTATTTGTGGGATAATATAATACTACTTCTCCTATTGGTTGTTGGATTGTGCCTCTAAAATAAATATCACGCCCAACAGATATCGCTGTTATATTGCTTTCCCCAAATACCACTAAACTGCCTTATTCTAAAGTCATTATCCCGCAGCACTGCTGCTTACTTCTGCACTGCTGCAAGTGCAACAACCTGGAGGGGAGGCACAGGACAGACAGGAAGGGAGTGGTGGTTTTGGCCTTGAGAGGGATAGTAGTACAGTTCACTGTGATAGTCCTCCATCTGGTGCTCCCTGGGGTCATGCAGTGACTGGAGGGCGTACCTTTTCTTCCCTCAGGGCACACCCTGGTATTGGGAACCCTGTCTGGTGGTAGTTGGGGTGCCTTTGATGGTGGATAATTGGCAAGGTGCAAGGCAGGAGGTTAGATGCAGAGGCCAGTAGATGGTGGAGACAATAATCAGGCCTGTTGGTTGCAATAAATAAAGTCTTTATTTACTAAATCGATGATGCAAAAGGCACAGTTCCAAAGTATGTCAAAGTGTAGTCTTCTCCCAATAGTTGTGTATGGGCAGCAAAAATGATGGTAGTTGTAGTACTCCCCGACGCTCTCTCTGAACCCTTTGCTATCTTTCCAGAATAACCACAGGCATGCCATTCTGTCCTAATTAACTCCTTGTGCATTTCCTGAACTGAGGGGTGCAGATCTTTAGGTACAAATGGCCAGTCTGTCTCAAAATGTGGTAGGTGCCGATGGCAGTACACCCTTTCCACAGCAGTAAAGTCTTTTGCCATAAAGCAGCGAATACCTTACTGATGCTATCTTGCAAAGCCTTATTGGTTCTGTACTTTCTAAGATGTCTGGTGTCTTTCTCTCAGGGTTTTTTGATGATAAAGTCATTTCTCTGGCTGCCATAGCCTCAGAAATAAAGGTTCTCTGGACTTAGGCCTAGCTCTTTACACCATGACACCATGTTGGTGCAGGTCTCAGGTTTTTAATTATCTCAGACATCCCACTTCATTATTCTGCTCCCCTTTCCATTATCCAGAGTTATTATTATGAATGGGGTGGGCTACCATAACTAGAGGATAGGTCTTCAGTCACAAATGGTTAGATAACCCCTTTAAGCAGTCACTTTTTCAGTCTACCAGTAGCAAGGATAAACAAAGAAATACCTGCATGTCTGGGCGCTAACGGAACAGAGGTTACCTAACCTAGTACTTCAGCATAAACAGGAGATTAGGCTTATCACACCAATCATGTTTTGCAGCTTTCAGCTCTGACCTTGAATGAACCTTTCAGCCATCTTTATTCCCCCAGTAATGAGTCCAGCAAATGCTCTTTGACTGCTGTGTTCTACAGGAATGTGGTGTACTGGAGAGGGAATGGCAAGTCCCACTCACAAACCTACCTACCATTCCATTAAAAATCCAGCTCTTTTAGCCAAATTTACAAACAGGACCCAGCTAACTAAACTTTACTGAGGCAACCCAGCTTTCCTGAATTCTTTTATCTCACCCAGCATGCTGGGCGAGATATACAACCCCTCCAGTACGTTTCCACACCGTGTTGTAAGCTGACTTTGCAGTAGCATACGTGAGAGGTACCGCATATGTTAGAAGTATATGTATAATATTCGTGGAGTGAAAACAGCCTAGAATGCATCAGCCTTGAGTCATCAGTGGATTGCCTAGACCAAGGGTGCTCAGCAACTTGTAGTTTTAGTAAAGGTCCACTTGCCTAGGTCTGTGGTCAGGCAAAGGTCTGAGTCGAACATCAACAGTGAAGATGTCATCTTGTTAACGTTTCACAAACTTTGTACTAGTTACACCAAGATGTATTTTAGTGGGAAGATTAGGACCAATCCACTTAATTATGTACAACCCTGGACCTCTGAACTCATTCAGACCCCAGACCAGAAACCTGAACTTATTCAGATCTCAAACCAGACCCTAAATTGCAGTAAAAGCCTCATCATTATTGCCTGTGTGAAAGCTGCAATACAATGTTAATGGGAATCACTGGATTGTGCATTAATCTGGTGTAAAGCGCACATTTACACTGTGTGACCACCACACAAAACAGTCTATGAGATCAGCAGAAAACAGCCTTCCAGGGTCACACACTGACAGCACAAAGCAAATGCTAGCTCAGGAGGTGCCCACATAACAGATCCATAGTATTACTGAATGTTTAGCACCTGGCCAGTGCTAGGGGCATTTTATGGTATAGAGCAGGCATCAGCAACCTTCGGCACTCCAGCTGTTGTGAAACTACAACTCCCAGCATGCTTGATTCATTTCTATGTGAGTTCTTAGAAGAGAAGAGCATGAATGCATACTGGGAGTTGTAGTTTCACAACGGAGGTTGCCTACCCCTGGTATAGAGCATGAAGGTGTGGGCGCCCTGGATGAAAAGCAAACCTTACGTTCTGTCTCAGCAGAGTATACAAGGGTATTGGTGAGAATGTAAAGCCAGATCTCTGCATATACAGAAGCTTTGTGCTTCTCCTCATCGGGCTGGTGCTGGTGACATCTTCTCTTCTTCTTGACTGTATCCCTGTACACTCATTGACAGTGGGCTGCCACAGGGGTTAATATTGGGCTTTGTTCTTTTCAATATTTTTTATTAAAGGAAAACTTCCATCAATGTTTTTTTCACATATTAAAGGGGGGTTTCCAGTTAAAGACAAAAAACATGACACCAGCATTGAACCTTGCTTCATTATATATATCAGATGTTGACGTTCTGGGTGCATTTTGATTTTTCCGGTATAATTGCTATCTGTGACCCGCACCCTGTGTTTACATCCCAGTGCAAGACTCACAGGGAGTGCCTGTTGCATCATTTCTATGCCTCTCCTTCCCAGATAGAACATCACAGATCCAAGCAGCCTCATTAGTATTCACTTTAGTGGATATGGGTTGGGGGAAGGGCCCTCCTCCAGCACAAGGACAGATACTAAATTAATTAGCAGGTCTTCATGAGGATTTGAACCCCAAACCTTCTGTATGGCAGGCTGAAGAGTTACCATCACACTGAAGCCCTGCTCTGTTGGAAGGGCTGAATTTTCTATTCTTAAAAAGCTATTTTCTTCACAGGCATTTACCAATCACCATAAATAATGTGTGTTCACGATATTGTACAGCGTATTATAATTACAGTGATACCAAATACTGGGGCACATTTATTAAGACCAGCGTTTTAGACACCGGTTTTAAAAAAGCCCCATATCTGGAGGAGGATCCGTCAAAGTTATGAAGAGGTTCCGGCCTCCCCATAACTTTGGCACATCCAGCGCTAGTTGTAAATGTAAGACTGCTTCCAAGCTGTCTTACATGTAGACAATTTTCCACGTCTAAAACAGGTGTAGAAAATACTAAATCAGACGGCCTTTCCCCTCCCCCGCCAACAATTTTAGACCTGGCGTGAGCGGGGAAAAGTCACAGATAGCCATCTGCACCTGAAATACGCCAGATTAGTAAATGGCCCCCACTGTTTTGTGATATTTAACCCTTTCAACCCCGGGGCTGTTTTCACCTTCCTGCCCAGGCCATTTTTTGCTAATCTGACATGTGTCTCTTTATGTGGTAATAACTTTGGGACACTTTAACTTATCCAGGCCATTCTGAGATTGTTTTCTGGTCACATATTGTGCTTCACGACAGTAGTAAATTTGTGGTAAATATTTCATTTTTTATTAATAAAAAAAAATACCAAATTTAGCAAAAATTTGGAAAAATTTGCAAATTTCAATTTCTCTACTTTCAAAAATACCTCCAAAAATAGTTATTATTTTACATTCCCCATATGTCTACTTTATGTTGGCATCATTTTATAAATGTCATTTTACTTTTTTAGGACGTGAGAAAGTTTAGAAATTTAGAAGCCATTTTTCAAATGTTCAACAAAATTTCCAAAACCATTTTTTTAATCACCAATTCAGATATAAAGTGATTTTGAGGGGCTTACATAATGGAAACCACCCATAAATGACCCCATTTTAGAAACTACACCCCTCAAATTATAAAAAAATGATGTTACAAACTTTGTTAACCCTTGAGGTGTTCTACAAGAATTAAAAGAAAATGGAGGCGAAATTTAAAAATTTCATTTTTATGCAGATTTTTCACGTTAACGCTCCATTCACACGTCCGTATTTTGCGGATCCGCAAAACACGGACACCGGCAATATGCATTCCGCAATTTGCGGAACGCACATAATAGACATGCCTTTTCTTGTCCGTGTATTCGGACAAGAATAGGACATGTTCTATTTTTTTCGGGAGCCGCGGAACGGAAGTGCGGATGCGGACGGCACACTTTGTGCCGTCCGCATCTTTTGCGGCCCCACTGAAATGAATGGATCCGCATCCTCTCCGCATAATTGTCCGCAAATGCGGAAACGGATGCGGAGAGGATGCGGATGCAAAATACGGACTTGTGAATGGGGCCTAATCCTTTTTTTTGCAACACAGCAAGGGTTAACAGCAAACTAAACCTCAATATACATTGCTCTGATTCTGCAGTTTACAGAGGGGCATGTAGCAGTGGTCAGAAGGAAAGGAGCGCCATACAGATTTTGGAGGCAGATTTTGCTACAATGGTTTTTAGGCACCATTTTGTAATTGAGAGATCCTGACATACCCCTACAGTGGAAACCCTCAAAAAGTGATGCATTTTGGAAACTACACCCTTCAAAGAATATATTAAGGAGGGTACTGGCCACTTTGACCCCCTAAGCGTTTTACGGAATTTGGAAACACTTGGCTGTGAAAATGAAAAGTTTAATTTCTTCCAATAAAATGTTGCTTTAGCCCCAAATTTTTCATTTTCACAAGGGGTAACAGGAGAAAAGCACCCTATAATTTGTTACCCATTTTCTTCTGAATATGGCAATACCCCATATGTGGTGGTAAACTGCTGTGGGGGCACATGGCAGGACTCAGAACAGAAGGAGCGCCATATGGATTTTGCAGCACAGATTCTGATGGATTGGTTTGCAGGTGCCATTGATTTTTATTTTTTGAGTTATTGTCTTATGTGGGGGCTCATTTTTTGCGAGATGAGGTGACGTTTTCATTGGTACCATTTTGGGGTACATAAGACTTTTTGATCGCTTGGTGTTACACTTTTTGTGAGGGTAGATGACCAATAAATGGCTTTATTTATTGGGTTTTGTCATAGTGTTTTTTTATTTTTTTTATTTTTTTTTACAGCGTTCACCTGAGGGGGAATATAATGTGATATTTTTATAGAGCAGGTTGTTACGGACGCGGCGATACCCAATATGTCTAACATTTTTATTTTTGTTAAGTTTTACACATTAGATGCATTTTTGAACAGAATTAAATCTTGTTTTTGTGCTACCATTTTCAGAGAGCCAGATTTTTTTTATTTTTCAGGCGATTGTCTTAGGTAGGGTCTCATTTTGTGTGGGACGAGATGATGGTTTGATTGGTACCATTTTGGGGTACATACGCTTTTTTTGATCACGTGGTATTACACTTTTTGTGAGGCAAGAGGAGAAAAAATGGCTTGGCATAGTTTTTTTTAAAAATTTTTTTACTGCATTCACCTGGCGGGCCATCTCATGGATTATTTTTATAGAGCAGGTTGTTACGGACGTGGCGATACCCAATATGTCTAACATTTTTATTTTTGGTAAGTTTTACACATTAGACGCATTTTTGAACAAAATAAAATCTTTTTTTGTGTTGCCATTTTCTGAGAGCATTTTTTTTTTTATTTTTTGGGCGATTGTCTTAGGTTGGGTCTCATTTTTTGCGGGACGAGATGACGGTTTGATTGGTACCATTGTGGGTTAAATACGCCTTTTTGATCGACTGCTATTACACTTTTTGTAAGAGAAGGTGACCAAAAAATGGCTGTTTTGGCACTGTTTTTTTCTCTCTACTGCGTTCACCTGGCGGGGTGGATCATGTGATATTTTTATAGAGCCGGTCGATACGGACGCGGTCACACCTAGTATGTCTACTTTTCTTTTTTTCCCTTTTTTTTTACAATTTTTTTAAAAATACTAATTTTTGCTTTATCTTGGGAAAATGGCGCTTTTTTTTTACTTTTAACTTTTATTTATTTAAACTTTATTTTTTTACCACACTTTTTTTTAACTTTTGGGGGTCTGATCCCCTTTACAATGCATACAGTACTTCTGTATTGTAATGCATTGGCTGTGTACACACAGTAATACACTTACAGCCTGCTTCCTGTGCGATCCAGGGGGCTGGATCTCATAGGCTTCCGTAGATGACAGCCGAATGCCTAAGGAAGGCATTGGGCTGCCATCCAAGCCATCGGGTCCACATCACAGCAGCGCGGGGACCCGATGGACACCCCCTCCCGCACCAAAGATTGCATGTGCCGCAGTCAGCGCTGACCGCGGCACATCGAGGGTTAATGCGCCGGCATCGGTGTTTTCACCGATGCAGGTGCATACAGCAGGGGTGTGGCTACTGGACACAGCCGGTCCCCTGCAGCCGATTAGCATGCCGTAGTACTACGGCGCTGGGCGGGAAGTCACTTCCCGCAGCGCCGTAAATGTAAAGGGATTTAAAGGGAACTGGTTGGGATTAGTTGCATAGTTATGTTCTGGGCAGAGTTAGAGGCGTGGCCTAGTGCAGAAACAATTTGCCACACAATGTATCCCACTTTGTTCATTTAGAAAGTTGAGAGGTATGCTTACAACTTTTTCTCTATAATATTTCTGTAGGAAATACAATTGCCCTGTTCAGACATTGCAATGCACTAAAAAATGCGTAGAAAACACAAATCTAAACAAACAGTTACAGGACTTTTTCGATAGAGGGACACCTTTGGTTCACTGTGTGAAAGATCCACTTTTCCTGCATATTTATACACTTCAATAGTTTTCTTTTACACACTAGCGCAAACATTAGCTGAATACAGAACTTTCTAAAATCCAAATTGCATCTAATAATGAAGTAACATACAAGGCGGCTCTAATGCACAGAGGGGAACCCGACAAACACTTTCAGCAACAATATGGTAAGTGTAACAAAGCAAAAATACAACTCAGATATAAAAAAAAAAAAAAAAAAAAAAAAAGGATACTTCCGAGGACTGCAAATCACTCATTTTCCGGTTTTGTCTGTGAGGTTTAATAAAGTTATCATCGAAAATAAAATAAAAAAATTTACACGTCATTGCCCAGGCGCGTATGGTACGCATGCGTATTGACGTCACGCTTCAAGGCGTTGCTGCGCTTGCTCCTTCGGAAGCTGGGTAAGGCGGGGCAGCGCATGCGCGTTCCTGTAGCCTAGACGGGAACTGTGGAGTGCGCGTCCCCGAGTGTCCGCGCAGCCGCTGCCGCCGCCGCTGCTGTGCCGTCTGTGTCTGTGTGTGCAGGGGGGGAAAGATGGATGACGGGCGCACGCCCCGTTAACGTTCACAGTGTTACCAGTAAACCCTCATAAGCCCGAGCGTGTGTTGTACAGTCTTCTAGACTGGGGCCTTTCCCCGATCACCGTGCCCCGGTACCGCGCCCGCCGGTGGACGGGTTACTGTTGTCAGCGGCCCTCTCGCGTCCACACCCCACTCACACACGGCATTGATGGTAATGTATGCAAGGAAACAAGCGAGACTCAGTGATGGGTAATGAGCATTCCTCGTTCTTCCTCTTCCCCCGTCTCCTCCTCTTCTCGCCGCCATTTTCACTGCCCCCCCCTTTCCCAGTGACGGCGGCGGCGAGAGCTCCCCCCGCACCCCGCTTCTCCGCACCCGCTAACCCGCCTTCTCTCTTCTGTCTTTCAGCTGTCACGACCGAAGGGACTCCCAACCCTACCAGGTATATACGGAGCGCAGCGGCTACTCTAGGCAGGCTTCGGCCTGCGCATTAGGCCTCAGCTTCAGTTTGGGGCTGGCTCCCCGCAGCCTGTGGCCCCGCACCTAAGGCGGTGGCCCCTGCTACATGAGCAGGGCCCTCCATTGGTTTATCTAGTGATTTTTTTTTTTTCCATGGGTGAGGTATGACAGTGGTATCTGCGGGGGGCTGAGCAGTCACTTTTTTGGTGGCACTATAGAGCAGTATAATATTTTCTCCTCAGTAGACTTTGATGGGTGCAAAAGTCTTGCACGGTGCGTCCATGTGCGGTATAGGACTCCATGAAATGCACCAGGCTGGGCTGGAGCCGGGCAGCACCTATGCTGGAGATACGTATTTTGGGCTTTCTTGCTCCCCTCCTCTAATGACAGCCATGGACTTACAGTCTGCCTGCTGTATACAAAGTCTCCCGGTGCCAGGGGTGGTCTCCTAAAGTGATTAGCCCCCCACCCCTGGATTATTGGTGCTATATGACTACTCCTACAGGCAGAAGCAGTCACCTCGTGAGAAAGCATGGGTGATCTGTACGTGTAGGGGCACCTGACAGTACAGGGATAATGGTTCTCATCGGAGATGTTGGGAGTGTAGTACAGTTTCTGCATGTTATAATACTGCAGTGGAGGTCTGGTGAAGAAGCATGGGTGATCTGTATGTGTAGGGGGCACCTGATCGTACTAGTCAGATGGGAGTGATGGTTCTTATCAGAGATGCTGGGAGTGTAGTACAGTTTGAAGTCTGGTAAAGCATGGAAGATCTGTACACGTAGAGGGGCACCTGTCCGTACTAGTCAGATAGGAGTACCTGTTCTCCTCGGAGATGTTGGGAGTGTAGTACAGTTTCTGCGTGTTCTAATACTGCAGAGGACGTCTGGTGAAGAAGCATGGGTGATCTGTACACATAGAGGGGCACCTGTCCGTACTAGTCAGATGAGAGTGATGGTTCTCATCAGAGATGATGGGAGTGTAGTACAATGTGGACATGTTATAATAGTGCACAGAAAGTCTAGTATTACATGGTAGTAAGTGACCGTGGATGGACCGGAATTGCTTTCTATAAATTCTGAGTGAACGAGGGGTAGCCTTACTCCTGTGAAGGGAACCTGTCAGCAGGTTTGTGCATAGTAGTAGTCAGCGAGGAGGACTGTGTCACATGACTAGACTGGGCTGCTGCCTCGCACCACTACAAATAACCTGTCTGTTCTATAGGACCAGTATGTGTTCACCGCGCATGAATCAGAGGGCCGCATGAGCTGGAAGTCTGCTCATGTCTTGTGATGGGTGCGGAGGAATCCCCCAGAGTAGGACATGCTGAGACTTGCAGTTCTGCAGGGAACCAGCTAGACCGGGGATCAGCAATCTCCGACACTCCAGCTACTGTGAAACTACAACTCCCAGCATGCACTTTTACTGGGCTGTTCTTGTAACTTCCATAGAAGTAAGCAGGACTCTGGGAGCTGTAGTTTGTGAACAGCTGAGGTGGCTGATCCCTAATTTAGATGGTGCTTGATTCTACCCAGTTTTTCTACTAGGCCAAAATGTTTAGATTGAACCTGGTACTTTCTTTGGTAACGGATCCAAAGAGGTCCCAAGTGAGCGAAGATTGCACCATTAAAGGGAACCTGTCACCACAACATGCAGTACAATCTGCAGGCAGCAGGTTATAGAGCAGGAGGAGCAGAGCAGATTGATATAAGATTCAGGGAAACTTGTAATTCATGCATTTAAATCTCAGCTGTTTCTGAGCTCAGGACGGCACATTCATCTATTAGTCATTGATGGCTTTCTCTGTATGTGTATACACAGATGGTTAAGACACTTCCGAGTACAGAAAGAGCAGAGATATAAATGTATTCATTATACGTTTTAGTCCCTTCCCACAAAACTGTAGATCAATCTTCTCATCTCCTCCTGCTCTATAACATGCTGCCTGCAGATGACAGTGTTTATGGTGACAGGTGACCACACTGCCGACTAGTGATTGGTCCAAGAACCGTCACTGCACTGATATCAGCTACTCTGAGGGGGTGCACACTGGACAAATAACTACTCTGTAAAGTACCGGACTGGCGTGGAGCTGTATCATGCAGTAGGAAAGTGGCTAGCGTTGAGTGAACTTGTGTTTTCAAGTTCGGTGTACAAGGTTAGGCCCCTTTCACACGAGCGTGTCTGGATTTGGTCCGGATGCGTTCAGGAAAATCCGCACGTAATCGCAGTCAGTTTTGACTGCGATTGCGTACGTTCGTTTAGTTTTTTCCGCGCGGGTGCGAAGCGTTTCATTGCGTTTTTCACGCGCGTGAAAAAAAACTGAATGTTTACAAACAACATCTCTTAGCAACCATCAGTGAATCACGCATTGCATCCGCACTTGTGTGCGGATGCAATGCGTTATTCACGCAGCCCCATTCACTTCAATGGGGCCAGGGCTGCGTGAAAAACGCAGAATATAGAACATGCTGCGATTTTCACGCAACGGCGAACTGCTGCGTGAAAAACATCGCTCATGTGAAAAGCCCCATTGAAATGAATGGGTCAGGATTCAGTGCGGGTGCAATGTTCGCATCACGCATTGCACCCGCGCGGAAACATCGCCCGTGTGAAAGGGGCCTTAGTGTTATCTAAGAATTCCCTTATGGATTCCGCTTCCATGGTAACAGAATCTATAAGGGAATTCTTAGATAACCTGAACCTTGTACGCTGAACTCGAAAACAGAAGTTCGCTTATCCCTAAAAGTGTCTTCTGGTCCGCCCCATGTGCAGACCATACACATTAAGATCTCTGGACGACCTCCAGACATTAGTAGGAGAGCAGGCACACATTGTGTTCTTCAGTAAAGGTGAGTGCTCACTTACCTTTCATGCTCATGTGCAGCAGCAATTCAGGTTATAGTTACTAGATTTCTGGAGCTGGGCCTCTGGTCCATTATTCTGATGACCGCTGAAGATGCCCACCATTGTTGGTCTTTTTTCCAATGTAATAGGCCTGTGATGGCTAACCTCCAGCACTCCAGCTGTGGTAAAACTACAACTCCCAAGATGCACACTTGCTTGGCTGTTTTTAGAACTTCATAGAAATGAATGAAGCCTGCTGGGAGTCTTAGTTTCACCACAGCTGGAGTGCCGGAGGTTAGCCATCACTGTATAGGCTCATGTCTTCAGAATGTTCCTCTTAATGTGTATGGTCCCACTGAATCTTGGCTCATTATGTAGCTGTTAAACGACTTGTGACAGCATGCTTCACCAGGTACTGGCCGGCGGGGTGCTGACAGGTCTACTGTCACCGGGGCTATCCTGGCTGTCTAAAGCTGGAAATAGACAACCGAGTCAGCCCTGCTATAGCTCCTTGATAAGGCCAAGTTCACACTTCAGTTATTTCAGTCAGTTATTGTGAGCCCAAACCCGGTGCGGTTCAAAAACACAGAACAGGTGCAGATCTTTCTGTTACACTTGCTCTCTGTGCGGGGTTATCTACTGGTTTGGGCTCACAATAACTGATAGAAATAACTGAAGTGTGAACTTGACCTTAGATGTTTTCAATCCAAAGTTCTGCTGGAGAAAGGTCTTCCAGTTCTTGGAGTTTCGGCAGCGGTCCTTCAGCCAGCTGGGGTCAGTCCAAGCTTCTTGCAGCACCACACTGCAGACCTCTAAGGCTGTCTGCACAGATTACATGGGGTAGAATAGTGCAGATTTTGTGTGGAAAAACCACAGCGTATTACAGAACCAGCCAAGTGAGTGAGATTACGCAAAACTCTTTTTCACTCGCTGTACGGATTTTGACATCTTCAGCCGGTCAATTCTTTGTGAGATTTTTTTTTTTCCAGTGTGAAAGCTAACGCAGGAAACGCATAGAAATCTGCACTAAAACCAGACAGATTTTCTGGATTAATACTGCACTTAAGTGCAAGGAGCCTAAGGGCCCGTTCACACGACCGTGTGAACGGGTCCGCACCTATTCCGCAAATTTGCGGAATAGGGGCGGGCCCGTTCACCTCTACGGGCGGCACGCTATCTTGCTGAGCCGCGGCTCCGTGCCGCGGCTCAGCAAGAAAAGATAGAACATGTCCTATACTTGTCCGTACGCACGGACAAGTATAGGCATTTTCAATGGGGCCGCACGGCGTGTGTTCCGAACACACGTCGGGCGGCCCCTGTATATTTGCGGGTCCGCAATAATGCGGACCCGCAAATATACGGTCGTCTGAATGAGGCCTTAAACAGACTGGATTACGTCTTGGTGCCAAGCAGCAGTTTCATCCCCAAAATGTTTTCTTTGATTAATAGTCTTGATCTGACGTTGATTACGAACATCTGCACTATGTCATTCCTCAAGGTGTAACTATTAAAGGGGTATTCCGGTTATAACATAATATATCCACAGCCTAGGGGACAACTATCAGATTTTCAGAGCCCCCTGAATTGGATGTGTCAGTGCTCCATTTATTTCAGTGGGAGTGCCGGAGCGAGCCGAGCTCTGTACATTGCTGTCTACCGCGATCTCTTATAAATGAACGGAGTGCATTGCTGACCAGCTGCTATGTCCATTTCAGGGGTCTCCACAGGGTAAGAGGCCTCCTTTCTTAGCATAGTTATCCCCTAGCCCAGTGATGGCTAACCTCGGCACTCCAGCTGTGGTGAAACTACGACTCCCAGCATGCTCCATTTATTTCTGTTGAGTTCTGAGAGCAGTCAAGCAAGGGGGGCATCTTGGGAGTTGTAGTTTTACCACAGCTGGAGTGCCAAGGTTAGCCATCACTGCCCTAGCCTGTGTATAGGGGATGACTTGTTATAACCGGAATACCCCTTTAAGACTTGAAGCATTCTTGCAGTGGTCTCCAACCTGTGGCTCAATACCTGATGTACCTGCGTTCCCGTACTGCTTTAGTGCAAGGATCCTGTGGCGTCTTGCATTTATTTATTTTATGCACTTATATAGAGCTACTATATTCCGCATAGCGCTACAGACATTAGCATCCAGCTGTCCCCAATGAGCTCACAATCTAAGTTCCCTATCAGTATGGTCTTTGGAGTGTGGGAGGAACCCGGAGGAAACCCACACAAACACGAGGAGAACATACAAACTCCATGCAGATGTTGTCCTTGGTTGGATTCGAACATTTAGGCCGTTGTCACAGTCCCTATTTTTCTGTTTTTGGTTGCAAATCGGAATGCAAAATACTGACCGTGTGAATTTTTATTTTTTTTTTTTAGAAAGTATTTTGATGTGTAATAGGATACCGAGCGCTTCCATTCCAATTAATGATTTGTGTAGAATACTGTAAAGGGATATTCACATTCACATGAAAATCCGTTCATCTGAATGTGGTTGTTTGACCACGAAAGCCCCGCTCACGC